>CM077799.1:25527300-26135979 GCA_039737535.1 Lagodon rhomboides
TCCCCTCTAAGCTCGGCTTAAAAGGGCAACATTTTAAGTGAAAGGGGTGCAGTGCTCCAACAAGCAATACAACAGATTTATGTGTAATAAAGACATATGTGCATTGGTTCGAATACAAAAACTACTAAATAAGTGATTCCCAAAATTAGGTTCCAACTCAAACAATGACATTAAACGTACAAAGAAGCACTTTAATTCTGTGATAAAACACAACACGAGCAGCATGCTACTCTGGACTTATTTCACCATCATCCTAAGTCATCATCATCTTGCAGACTCATCCGAACTAAGCAACAAATGCCCTCATCTGTTGTTGTCTTTCCACCACAATGTCAGCTGAGCATTAGCAACGCTGTCAAGTCAGAAAAGCGCAGCTTCATCAGCTGCCTGAGAGCGGCGCTCTCCAGGGACGGAGGAGAGCCCCCTGGGAGTCAGCGCACACATAGCCATCCCTCTGTGTGTGTGTGTGTGTGTGTGCGAGCACCTCGGGAGTGCTCCCCAGTCCACAGGAGGACATGCCAAGCATAGGAGGTTTGATGCACAGCACAGGGAGCTCATTCACTCTCAGTCTGAGCTGTGAGCTTTAATACATCCACAGCCCACGGACCACTCACTATATGCACTCTCCCTCTCCTTCATTCACACACAGACACACACACACACACACACGAGCAAACACCCTCACTGCAGAAGCTGCACTGTCTGCATTTGTTTAAAAGAGCGAAAAAACATCCAGCTCGTTTCAAAATGCCTCTGTTTGCTCAGAGTACGCGTCCACAAACGAGTCTTGTTTTTTTCCACCTCTCACCGGCTCATTCACGTAGCAGCCTTCTACAATAACAAAGACCTGAATGGAGAAAATCCCCCCCAGTCCTCGCATCACGTCACTCGCGTCACCTCGCACACATCAAAATCACTGCAGATGACAAAAAGAATATCAATGGCTTTTTTTTCTCTTTTTTTTCTCTTTACCTGGTAGCAGGTGGTGCTGTCCTCCGGTTGTGAATGACTGTAGACGGGGAGAGCAGAGAGAGGTGAAGGGAAGGAGAGAGAGAGGGAGAGAGAGAAAGGATGAATGAGAGTGACGGTGAAGGGAGAGGGGTAATCGAGTCTCCACTCTACGTGCACTGGGCTGACAAACAGGTAGCTGAGTATATTATGCGTATGAATGAGGAGGAGGGGACACTCTCTCCCTGTTTATCTCCACCTCTTTTCATATACCCCCCACCACCACCACCACCACCACCCCCTCGGTGTCTCTCCTTCAGGTCAAACTGAAGTAGCAGCTCCTTATTTGGAAGTTGACGTAAGCTAGTGTTTCTCTTGGCAGCGGTCGCGGGCTGCACAGCTGGCTAAGCGGCGAGAGGTAGAGGGGCAGGGCGAGCGGTCGGTGTTTTAATTTGACGGGGACAGGGGGCGGAGGGGGTTACTTCATATTTTTAAAACACAGTTTCCCCATTCAGGTCTCATTTTCCAGCATAGGTGGAGAGCTATTGCCGCTGCATTCTGAGAAAAACCCTGGAAAATTTGAAAACATATAAGGGCCCTCATGGAAAAAAGAAAAAAAAGGGGGCGCAGGGATCCAGTTTTTAAGAGCTGCTCTGGAGAATGTCCACACACCGGGTCCGGCTGAAACGAGTCCAGGCAGCTCTGACATCACTCCCTGCTCTTGTATGCCATGGGTTTTTCCCCCTCTCCGCCAACTGAGTTCTATTTTTTTTTTCAGCAGCCCTGAAAGCTCGCAGACATGTGGAGCATTGAGGGAATACCAGCCGGTGGGATGAAGGCAGGCGGTCAGCCGCTCATCTGGCGGGGCGTGAAAAGGGGAAGCTGAGAGGGGGAATGGAAGAGAGCCCAGGGTGTCCATCCTGCACCAGGCAACAGAGGGTCTTTGTGACTGGAGCTACAAATGTGAAAATGGTATGTGAAGGCCAGCTCTTAAACTGACGTTCCTGGATTAACGCAGCTGATAGACAGTTCCTTGTCAAAACAGCATTTAGAAAAATTACCTGACCTTAAAAAGTCACCTCTAAAGCCACTACTTTAAGAGGCTCAGTCAACATACTACCAGGATACTACATGCCTTTCCACCTGATTTTAATGTGATTTTTTTACGGTGCAGTATCAGTAAAAGAGAATGCAGTGAAGAGCAATGGAAACATAACATATATATTATGACCTACACCGATCAGCCACAACATTAAAACACCTGACAGGTGACGTGAATAACACTGATCATCTCATCACAATGTGATGTTCTGCTGGGAAACCTTGGGTGCTGGCATTCATGTGAACCACCACCCATCCAAACACTGTTGTGGACCAAGTACACCCCCTCATCACAACAACACTACCTGATGGCAGTGGCCCCCCAGCAGGACAATGTGCCCTGACACACTGCAAACACTGCTCAGGAACAGCTCGAGGAACACAATAAAGGGCCCAAGGTGTTGACCGGGCCTCCAAATTCCCCAGATCCCAATCTGATGGAGCATCTGTAAGACGTGCTGAGCAGGTCTGATCCATGGAGGCGACACCCCCCAACATACAGGACCCAGAGGATCCACTATAAAACGCCCTGGTGCCAGAATTAGCACCGACATCCAACGACCGATCCCACGTTACAGTAGTATGGAAACGTGCATTCACTAGCATTTTTTTTTGCAGATTTTCGTGAATCTTAATTTGGATGGTAACCTCCTTGAAATGATGCTGTATTCATACGGGTCTGAATGAGTGGAAAGAATGCACAGGGCGGCACAGTTTTGTTACTTGTTGGCATTTCTGTAGGAAATATCCATAGAAGGTTATAATACCCGGACGGAGTTTCCAGGTATGATAAGTGAAGCCAGTGCAGAAGTGCCTCAAACCTGCATTCTTTCAAATGGCCAGCAGGGGGTGATTCCACTGGTTTCAAAACGTCGCTACCTTGTCATTGATGCTACCACGGCATGTCTTTGGGATCTCAGTGAGATCCAGGCTCGATAGAGGCGTAGAAATGCTTACCTTTCACAACACTCGCATAAATATGGTCACCTCTGGCTCCAAAAAACAAAAGATGGTGACTGCCATTATACCAAATTCAATGTTCAATGCTTCAACAGCAGTCCCCAAACCAATGAGCTCCTAAATAAAATATTACAATGTTTTAATCATCGAAAAACATTCAAATGTACAATAACTTGACAGCATTGCTAATGCTCAGCTGACATTGTGGTGGAAAGACAACAACAGATGAGGGCATTTGTTGCTTAGTTCGGATGAGTCTGCAAGATGATGATGACTTAGGATGATGGTGAAATAAGTCCGGAGTAGCATGCTGCTCGTGTTGTGCTTTGACGTCAAAGACTGATTTTTTTTTTCATATGGTATGAATATGATACGGTTCTGACTTTGAACCAGACCAATTTATCTTTCCTTCAATGTCAACTATACATAATGGAAAACTTACCACGGATCTGCCATAAACAACCAAATCACATCTTCCATTAGTGTTAGACGTGCTGTTTTAGAAGGTCTAGGGCTACAAATTTTCATTGAGGATCCATTTTTATGCTATAAGCGATAGCATTTTTTTGGCCAATTTTTGTCATTTCATTTTTCCAAAACCAACAATCCACCTCTGAAGAATATCGAGAGTCACATCTCATTGACAGATTATCGTGACGCATGCTAATCCAGTAGCACCAAAAGGCCAGCAACAGAGAGCGACAGCAGGGGAAAACAGCACAGTACAGAATATTTTACTAACATCTAACTAACTCACTGAATTAAGGGTTTATTTGGACTAAACCAGAGTTGGTGATTGTTGGAACAGTTGAACAACTAACCAAGACATACATAGTTTGCTTTTCATATAGACTGCATGACAAGTGCTGGCCCGTAGTAAGAGCTCATTGAGTCAACTTGGTGAACTCTGTTAGATTGTGAGCACAGCACAGTTCTGCGGCACAAATTAATATACACTGCAAACTAAATTCTGGGTGGCCAAAGTCTGGATTAGTGTACAATAGCTTGTCCAAAAAATATGCTAATTCTGGATTGTGGAATTATTTGTTTTTTGGCAAATCTCTTGCTTCCTACCTTGGGTGGTAAAATCCTCCCACACTGGATTTGACTGTCCAACGTTTGATCCAAGGACAAAAATAAACATGGTTGATAGCTGTGACTAGAAACACCCATCATATCAGAGGTGGGATCGGGGATAGAGAACTGGTTCTGAATTTGAACTGCTTCTATTGCTAAGAAGCCTTGTCTTATCCCACTTAAATGAAATGAATGAATCCTGATAATTCAGTATTGTATTTTGGAATAACTACACTTCTGTTTATGCAAATCATCTGCAATATACATCAACTTTCATGTTCATTCTTAGCTGAAAAAGTCAACGCAGTCCTTCTCAGACATTATCACTAAAAACAATAACAATGCACGTGCCTTTTCTGCTACTGTCGACAGGCTAACAAACCCTCCTGTGCCAGTAGCCTCTGAACATCTATCCACCAGGGCCTGGAATGAATTTGTATCCTTCTTCACTGCCAAAACTCTGAAAATTAGACAAGCAGTCAGTGCCACCATACCAGGTACAGGAGGTGTGTTGCCCATGTGTCCACCTAAAACTAACTCTCATACCATGACACAATTTGATCCAATCAATGACAAAAACCTGCAACACATAATACAGCATTTGAGATCTTCCTCCTGCTGCCTTGATATTTTACCAGCAGGGCTCTTCAAAAAAGTTTCAGACTGGATGACTCCAGATCTGCTACGGATTGTCAACATGTCTCTTCTCTCAGGTGTCTTCCCCCAAGCCATGAAGACTGCAGTCATTAAACCACTCCTGAAGAAGAAAAATCTAGACACATCAGTAATGAATAATTATAGGCCCGTATCAAACCTCCCAATTTTGAGTAAAATCATTGAAAAAGCAGTTTTTCAACAGCTGAACAATTTCTTAATAATAAATGGCTGTTTTGATTTTTTCCAATCAGGATTTCGACCACATCACAGCACTGAGACTGCTCTCGTCAAGGCCCTCAATGACATTCATCTAAACACAGACAGTGGAAAAAATTCAGTCTTAGTATTACTGGATCTCAGTGCTGCGTTTGACACGGCGACCATAATATACGACTTGACCGACTGGAAAACTGGGTGGGACTCTCTGGTGCAGCACTAAATTGGTTTAAA
The DNA here is from genome assembly GCA_039737535.1 of Lagodon rhomboides. Taxonomy (NCBI): domain Eukaryota; kingdom Metazoa; phylum Chordata; class Actinopteri; order Spariformes; family Sparidae; genus Lagodon; species Lagodon rhomboides. The sequence goes on from CM077799.1 coordinate 25,532,494, forward strand.
TCCTATCTAAATGATAGAGACTACTTTGTTTCTATTGGTAATTACACATCTGAGCGGATGAAAATGACAAGCGGAGTACCCCAGGGCTCCATTCTGAGGCCTCTACTATTCAACATTTACATGCTTCCTCTAGCTCAGATAATGGAAAACAACAAGATATGTTACCATAGTTATGCAGATGACACACAAATGTATATATCCATATCATCAGGGGCCTATAATCCCATACAAACGCTGAGTAGATGCATTGAACAAATCAATGATTGGATGTGTCAAGAGTTTTCTTCAGTTAATCAAGACTGAAATAATTGTTTTTGGAGCCAAGGAAGAATGACTAACAGTCTCTGCTCAGCTTCAATCTGTAATGTTGAAAACTACTAACCAAACCAGAAACTCGGTGTAATCATGGACTCAGACCTGAATTTCAGCAGCCACACTAAGACAATTACAAAGTCAGCCTACTATCACCTTAAGAATATATCCAGGATAAAAGGACTTGTGTCTCAACAGGGTTTGGAAAACATTTATCTTCAGCAGACTCGACTACTGTAACGGTGTCTTTACAGGACTCTCTAAAAAATCCATCAGACAGCTGCAGCTGATTCAGAACCAAAAAAGTAGATCACATCACTCCGGTTCTTAGATCTTTACACTGGCTTCCTGTCTGTCAAAGAATCGATTTCAAAATCCTGCTGTTGGTTTATAAAGCACTGAACGGTTTCGGGCCAAAATATATTTCTGATCTGCTGCCAAGTTATGAACCATCCAGACCTCTGAGGTCTTCAGGTACAGGTCTGCTTTTAGTCCTTAAAGCCAGAACTAAACGTGCAGAAGCAGCGTTAAGTTATTATGCGCCACATATCTGGAACAAACTCCCTGAAAACTGCAGGTCTGCTCTAACTCTCACCTCTTTTAAATCAAGACTGAAGACCTTTCTGTTTGCTGCTGCTTTTCATTGAAGCAATTTTAAAGCTTTTAACTGCACTGTGATTTTTATTTTCTAGTCTTGTATCTTTTAAACATTTTCTATTTTAGCCTACTTCCCTTTCTCTTAACTTGTTTTAATGTTTTGTTTCTTGACATATTCTTACTTGTTTTTAAATGTTTTTTATATGAAATTTTCAATGTATTTTAATGTTATTCTTATGATCCTGTAAAGCACTGAGTTGCCTTGTGTCTGAATTGTGCTATACAAATAAACTTGCCTTGCCTTGCCTTAGCAATATTGGAAGAATTGGTCTGGAGCAAACATTTTGCAGTAGACAAATTATGCAGATAAATATAATCACTGCAATAAAATAATGCTGGTGTGGCAACACATTAAGTTTTTACACATCCTTAACTCCTTGCCATTTATGACAAATTGCTGTTTATTGAGGCCTAAACAGGCTGAAAATAAAGGTGGTTTTTACTTTATACATATTTCAGTTTGTTGCCATATTATTCAAGTACAAGATGAAGACTAATATTGGCTCAGTAAATCGGTCCTACTCCACTTGTCAGCCTTTCTGGAGGTGACAGAGCTGCCAGTGTTGAGCTCTTTCACAGGGGAGCTTTGCCTCTGTGCAGCTGGGGCTTGTCTGGATGGCCTTGTCACAGTGTGAACATCATGCTACCAAACACACTTCCTCAACAGGAATATTTCCTTTTTGTTAGGAATGTAGGGCGAGGAAGAGATGCAAACAAAAAAGATAAGGGTCTCACAACACTGTCCTCTTTCCGCTAAAACCCAACACTGGAAATTCATTTTGTACCTCAGAGCTACACAATACATTAACATTTAGCGGTGGCTGAATAGAAATGACGGGCTATTTTTAAAGATGCAGATGCAGAGAGTAATTCTGCCTAATTTCAGTTCAGCCACCATTTTATTCACGGAGGAGCATTTATTCCTCTTTCTAAAGCCGACATAAACCTTTGGCGCAGGAGAAAGGTTCTTTTAAGGAAAAGAGAACAGTAATGCCTGTTTGGAAATGAAAGAGTTTTATCTGTATTGTATTTTTGAGCTTACTGCATACTAATCACCAACAGGGGAGCCTGTTTGAGCCATCTATTGTGTGAACTACTGTAAAATTGCAAAACAACAAAAGCATATGTCGACGCAAAATCACCATTTATGGATGCCCTCAAAACAGGTCAGGGGCTTCACCTCTTGCAACACTGCTCTACAGTAAAGCCGTGTGTTTTCATTTTGTAATTTGGGTAATCTCTAACAGTGATCTACACAAGGAGAGTCTTTAGCAGGAAAAGGCCGGGACAGATAACCTTCATAGCGCAGGATTCTAGTAAAACCCTGGGGGCAAATCGGCCTTGTAATGCCTCTGGCAGATGCAGAAGCACTAAATACATGCTAGTGTACCACTTGTACTACTCATACATGGCTGTTATATGTTCAAGAAGGGTTATCACTTGGTAGGTTTGTACTTTTAATGTGGCTGTCCCTGGTTTGTGTGTCCGAGAAAATGACTAGGGGTGACATCACCATGGTGTCTCAGCTTAGAGACGACAAATTTATAACAGAAAGCCTGTGTTACAAACAAGACGTGTGACATGTAAAAGAAACATGCGTTTAGCATACAGGGATGATCTAAAGCATCATCCCTGTATGGGCCCAGGGATGATCTGGGCTCAACACCAAACCAAACCAGTTCCCGTTGGTAAGATACAGGCAACTATCACCGTATTACTTAAATTCTACAGAAAACCTCAAAATGCCTCAGTAGGTTTCAGTTTCTATCTCCAGATACATACTCCAGCTATGATTCAAGGACAGTACATTTTTAATATGGCACAATTCAGTGCAATTTGGTTTGTTTCGAAACGATGCAATCTGATTCAGTTCTTAACATTTGTTTTATGTGGTCATTCATTTTTTCCATTTGAAATTAAAATAAGCCAGTTTTATAAGTGGCAATACTTGGAATTCCCTGTTTTGTTTTTGTTTTTTTTAAATATCTGATATACGTTAAAGACCAGGTAATCCCAAATATTTTTGTTATTTTTGTCAGAATAACACATCATTGTGTTTTCATACTTTCACAAAAAAGACAGACAATGACAAGACTTGGTGTTTGAACAATTTTGACATTATGAATATAAACTTTAGTCTGTCTCATACAGCCATGCCCAGATGGCTCACTTTGGCAGTTAGGGGGAGAAATATGAAAAAATATTATTCAAAAAGAACTTCGGCTCTGATGCATTTGTCATGTCATAAAAGTTATCACTCTCAACACTGTCATAAGATGCCAGGATTAGCTTATACCTCACTTAGTTAGGCCTAAATTGTGGCTGGAAAAAGTGTTTAATATCTGTGTCTATGTCTTGCGTTTCTTGCTTGTGCTAGCTGTGCTAGCTGTACTAGCTGTTCAGGTTTGTCGTGCTACAAGTGTTCTTAATCGCTGCCTTACAAATGTCCAACGTCGGATTTCCCTTTTTTCTATCGAAATCCAAATATCTTCCATACTTTTGATTTTAGATTTGTAAACCATGTTGGTGTTGTCTAACATATTGTTCTTGTTTTTCCCTCGCAAGCACTGGTACGCTAACGTAATTAAAGATTAGATATGATGCTGGAGACCAGTTTTTGCATTTTATACTTCAAATTTTGTCTTATCCATCTGACGACACCATCCACAATCAATCAACTAGTGGACAACCTGCCCTCGCTCTTCCTCTCCCGTCTCCTGTCAATCACACATGCTTTGCAGAGATAAAGATGCTCTCTGGTATTACATTTCTCCTGTAAATGCACCGACTGTGATGCGACCTCTCCTATTTAATGTTGGCCTATATATGCCGTTGTTCAGTACAAACTTGTATGTTTACCTCGTTGTTGCAGTGTCATTCGCTGCACATTGGTTTTGATCGGCTAAATAATTAACAAGCGTCCTCCACACTCGGCCCACCTGCTGACAATGGAATCACAGGAGAAAAAACCTGTACACCAGGTGCGTTTTAAAAGGAGTCTTTCTTTTCCTGTGATTTCTAAGCACATATTTAGATGAATACGGGATGGACATCTGAGATCATGTATTCTTGGAATGTATAAGAATCACTGAATCATCATGTCTTTCAGATTTTCAGTATCTTAATTGCCGCTGCTGCCGCTGTAACATGCCAAATCATTGAGCCAACTACTAACTTCCTGTTGTTTTTAGAATATCTGCATGGAGTTGAGTGAACCACACAACACCACAATGAAACCATTTCTCTGCTTAGATGTTTGACTGACAGACAAACCTCCATCAAATTGTAGGAGGAAAACAGTGATTGGTCAATATCTGATTTAAAAGGCCAATAGTGGCAAACAGATATATTGGTCCAACCCTGGTTGGTTTGTGGTGGAGTGTCAGCAGCAGCATCCAAGCTTAGGACAGCACTGACTCCATCCTGCAGTGCCACAGAGGGAGTTTCTGGGCATTGTGCCACCTGTCAGAGGGGAGAAAACACAGGCAGTGTCCTCCTCAGAATCCCAGTGGTCCAGGGCTTCACATATGGTCCTTAAACACTACGGAGACAGCAGAATGTGCCACTGCCGCTGCCTCCGTCAGTACAGGGTGGTCTTTACAGAGTAATCTCATAAAATGCATTATCACTGTCTGAAAATGTGGGACTGCAGGCTCAGAGTATAGAAAGCAAAGTGTTTAAAGTGTGTCTACCTGGCTATAAAAATAAAACAGTGTGTCTGGATCTAGAAGGCTGATGTGTACCTTCCTTGCAAGAGTATGTTTGAGCATATATCTGTAAACCCAGCCAATAAATCCCAACATATAACCATAACCACAGGTCCCCTTGCCTCCCTCCAGACGCCCAGCCACAGACAGACCAGAAACCCCCCCTCCACCATACCACCAACAACCAGAACGGAACAGATGCCCCTCTCAACCTCATGGTGCCCTGATGGCCACAGAAAACAGTATTGTGACCAACACATGGTAGGCTACGCTGCTGCAATTTATAGTCCACAGAGAGAAATAGCCATCTGAGCTCTAAAAAAAATGTCAGAAATAAAAAAAGAAAAAAAGGAAAAGAGGACCTGACTTCCCAACAGTAGACCATGTTGACAGATGTTGAGCAGAGCTCAGCTGTGGTGGGTGGTGCTGGTTCAAACCCTGCTACCAAATGTTCCAATAACATACTAATTCCATGTATGTACAAATGTACCTTTATGGAGCTAAGAGGCCTCCGTGTGTACTTAAGGTGCAATAATTTTGATTTTTACTGTGCAGCACTGTGACCATATTACATCTACTTATACCAGCCCACTGCCTTTCTCAAGACACCCCCAGTGCATTATACCATGCCTCATAATACATTTTGTATGTACTATTGCTATTATTAGTATTATTATAATATTATTGTACTTTATTATGTCAAAGTACTTTGCATTGTGACACCTGTTTTGTTTGATTTCTTGCTTTTTTTTTTTGTCAATTAGCTGATCTCTGAACAGTTTGAGCCAGAGTATGTTCATTAGGGCCTGGATACCGAACCAGGCCGGGATGGGACAAAAATGTACAAATGATGTCCGGGTCAATCCCGGTCACGTCAATTGAGATGGGGCTTTCAAGTTCTTTTAGTGAAAATATAGTGTAGGTATAAGTGATATTAAGTGATGGGCCCACTGTCTGTGTTGGGACTATGTGTCTTTACTTCAGCTAAGTCTACATTAACCGTGTCAGACTGGAGTCGGGATCAGACATTAAAAACAGCACCGAAGTAGCTGTCTCGGACTGCCTCCCAACCCACTTCATCGTTCTATCCAGGCTAGCTGTTGTGGCTAGCAGTAGCTGCCAGCTTTTCACAGTCTGAAGCAAAGCTAAGCGTCCCGCTTCACCTTGATACTGAAGGAAAAGATATAAAAGTGGTGTTGAAGTTGAAAACCATGTTGTTTTGTTCTTCTTGCTGTTAAATAAACACCAATAGAGATACCAAATAACAGCACACATTAGAACGCGCTAGCTAGCAAACAGTAGTCCAAATCCATTAATGGAGGTTTTCCTTCAGGGCTGAGCAGCAGCTTGTCCTGTCAGTCTGTGGAACTTTAACAGCCAAATAATCAGCTGAGATGACGTAGCTCATGCTGCATATAACAACGCAGCCGTCTCACTCAACAAACACCACCATGTTTGTAAAATTGTGTTGTTTTCATTTTCTACTGCGCCGTCAAAGGAATAAACATGAAAGAATTACTAATTATGAATTCTTAAATGTTGTTTAGTGTATCCGAGTGTTGGTGACACATATGAGCAATACTCCCGTGTCATAGTTTGTAGACAAAGTGACATCTGAGATCTGATAACTAACCATCTGTCAGTGAAACTTTGACCAGCTGTCTGATACATCTCAGAGTCCTGTCAATAATATGCTGCACATTTTCTTTTAACTCGTGCTTTTAAGCCCATAAATATGATTTAATGTATCTTATTATCGACCACATGGCTTGGTATCAGAAATAAATAGTGATAAACACTTTGCATTATTCTTTACAGGAAGCTGATGTGCATTGACAGATGTGCAGCGTGGACCACCAAAGTGTTAACCAATCCCTTAACAGTCTCAATCATGCTCCACATACTGATCTGCACGGGTGGTCCACCACCAAAGCCCTATTTTGAGCCAGGAAAAACCCTGCTTACAGGCCGCTGGAAGCTGTGCCAGACACTGGCTGATGTTTCTGCAGTTTCTTGGTCAGCAACGCAGGCTGATAAAAGTCAATACTTCATGGCCTTAAATGATGAAAACAGCAGAGGAAAGGATTGGAATAACTGGCCACATACTGTAGTTGGACTTGCAAATAGTAACACAGTTTACAATAATCATTGTGACCATTGTATTTGCCATTAAAGCCAGAAAATAGTGATGGAGATTCCTTTTTTGTTCCTTAAACCCCACTAAGCCCAATGTATATCCTACAGCTTAACCCAGGGTAATCACTCTCTCGCTATACATATAAATATATATATACAGCGATCAGGCATAACATTATGACCACCTGCCTAATATTGTGTTGGTCCTCCTTTTGCTGCCAAAACAGCCCTGACCCGTCGAGGCATGGACTCCACTAGACCCCTGAAGGTGTGCTGTGGTATCTGGCACCAAGATGTTAGCAGCAGATCCTTTAAGTCCTGTAAGTTGCGAGGTGGGGCCTCCATGGATCGGATTAGTTTGTCCAGCACATCCCACAGATGCTCGATTGGACTGACATCTGGAGAATTTGGAGGCCAAGTCAACACCTCAAACACTTGTTGTGCTCCTCAAACCATTCCTGAACCATTTTTGCTTTGTGGCACGCCGCATTATCCTGCTGAAAGAGGCCACAGCCATCGGGGAATACCGTTTCCATGAAAGGGTGTAACTGGTCTGCAACAGTGCTTAGGTAGGTGGTACGTGTCAGAGTAACATCCACATGGATGGCAGAACCCGAGGTTTCCCAGCAGAACATTGCCCAAAGTATCACACCGCCTCCGCCGGCTTGCCTTCTTCCCATAGTGCACCTGGTGCCATGTGTTCCCCAGGTAAACAACGCACACGCACCCAGCCATCCGCGTGATGTAAAAGAAAACATGATTCATCAGACCAGGCCACCTTCTTCCATTGCTCCGTGGTCCAGTTCTGATGCTCACATGCCCATTGTTGGCGCGGTGGACAGGGGTCAGCATGGGCACCCTGACTGGTCTGCAGCTATGCAGCCCCATACGCAACAAACTGTGATGCACTCTGTATTCTGACACCTTTCTATCAGAACCAGCATTAACTTTTGAGCTTTTGAACAATTTGAGCAACAGTAGCTCGTCTGTTGGATCGGACCACACGGGCCAGCCTTCTCTCCCCACGTGCTTCAGTGAGCCTTGGCCGCCCATGACTCTGTCGCCGGTTCACCACTGTTCCTTCCTTGGACCACTTTTGATAGATACTGAACCACTGCAGACCGGGAACACAGATGCTCTGACCCGGTCGTCCAGACATCACAACTTGGCCCTTGTCAAACTCGTTCTAACACATCAACTTTGAGGACAACATGTTCACTTGCTGCCTAATATACCCCACCCACTAACAGGTGCCATGATGAAGAGATAATCAGTGTTATTCACTTCACCTGTCAGTGCTCATATTGTTATGCTTGATCGGTGTGTGTGTGTGTGTATATATATATATATATATATATATATATATATATATATATATATATATATATATATATATATATATATATATACACATATACATTTATATATAATAGTGTTATACTGATATTTATAGACCGAGGCTTACTGACAACAGGTTTGTTTAGAGAAAAGTGGGGAAAGCACATATTTAGAGCAGCAGCAAACCAAATCAGGAACAAGGAAACGGGCACAAAGAGCCATAGAATGGGAGTCTTTGTGCAAGCAAAGAGAAAACAAGTTGGAAATAGAGGAAATGCTAAATATAGGAAAAATGACTTGCTATATTTGTCCCCACATCTAAGTTAGGTTGTTTCTGCGAGTGTTTGTGGTTTCAGGGTGTGAGTGTGGGTTTCGGTAAGGCCGCTGACTGAAACTGTGACGCTGTTTGCATACACTCATCACCATCGTGATGACAAAGCCTCCACCTGCAGCCAAATGAATACCCAACATCTCCTTAAGACTTTGTCAATCAATATTTCTCGACTTGAACGAGTAATTCTTGGAGACAGAACACTAACAAGTAAGATTCATACTGCCTGGTGTCTTGCACCCACTTGCACACATTTTCTCAACCAAAAGCGTTCGTGTTGGAGGTTTTCACTCCTACATGTGATTCATTCAGAAGCAATGACATCAGTTCTGTAGCAGAAAGCTCTTTCTCTAAAACAAGAAGCGTCCTTTACACTCAGCGGCTCTAGACTTTATACCAATGACAAAATCATAGCAGTTATCAGAGCAAACTTTCTGTAATTTCTATTAAATAATACTTATAATAATAATAATAATAATAATACACCATAATACAGAGACAAAAAAATTCTCATTACACCGACAGAGCTGCGACGATGACTCAATCAGTAGAAAATTCATCTGTGACTGTTATATGACTTTAGTCATTTATCAAGCAAAAATGTTTAACATATGACATTTCCAGGTTTAATGTGAAGGTTTGCTGCTTTACTTTCTCATATATGGTAGTAAACAGAGTATATTTGTGTTGTGTAATATCGGTCAAATAAAACTAGATACATCTCTGTCGGCTCTAAGAAATTATCAATCTATATTTCATTTCCCGAGGGATACTGGACACTGTGGAAGATGTGACTATCATTCCAATGTGCCAACTAGTGCTAAAAACACACTCAGTTTTGATTTTTATATTCCTTACGTTATAAAATGCAAACATGTATCTTGACAAAAACCTTTCGTTTTCCAACCAGCTTAAATGTTGTTCTACAGACTCCAAACTCAAGGTCGACTAATCAGCTTTTCCATTTTGCTTTCAACTACACCACATGGTCTTCATCAGTGAGCATGGGTTTGATTGAGCGTCATAGAGATCGATCTTTTGACTCAGCAGCTGTCACTTTTTCTGAAAGTCAAGTTTGAAATGAATTCCAATACACAGCGTCAGTTCAACAAACTTCACTGCAGTCACATGACTTCAACTTCACCACATATAAGCATCTTACTGCACAACACTATACACACTCCACTATAAGTTCATCACTGTATCAGTTGTAAAGTTAGAGTTAGAATTGCTTGCAACTACAGCCTGTCTTGAAAAGATGGACTAGTGAGTAGATGAGCCTCTATGTTCGGAATGATAACGTTTGATGTCCCTGAACACCTCTGTAGCCTCCTTTAGCCACTCACTGCATTTTTTAAAATACATAAATGCTTTTAAAACTTGGGATATTTACAGATGACAGACCGTATTCACAGGCAGGCGTTTAATCAAAAACCCATTTAAAAAACCCCTTTGACTTTGAGAAAAGCAAAACTTATTCCTGTGGCACTCTGTAGGACATTCAATATCTGATGGTGAATTTTAAGAACACCCTCTAGTGGACCACAAGGCAAACCACTCTAAATGATACATTTTAAATTCAAACAGGTCATTACGGTTTAAATATTATATGTTGTCCCACGTAAGGTCAAAATTCAATTAAAACATCCTAGTAGCTGAAAAGGCTAATAAGTGGACCAACTGTATTTCCAAGGTCAAGAATGACTTTTTAGCAAACATGGACGAGAAAGATGTCATGTCAACAGACCCACTTCACTACAGCTGAGCAAACTCCATCTGCTGAAGACAATACTGATACCGTTGAAAGCTTCAGAAGAAGCTGGACTTTGAGCTATCTTATTAAAGACCAAAGATTACTTGATAGTTTTATTTTGTACCAAAAGAAGTGTTGAGCTTCCAAACCAAGCCCTAGGGATATTTCAGTTCCACACTTGAAATAAAGATGACACAGCAGTTGAGGCTGAGATGCCATAAAGATGTCTCAAACCAAATCACTACCAATATCAGAGCTGTGAGAGTGCACAGTGTCTCAGTGCACATGAAGAGCCGGGGAGAAAAGCCAAATGAGGAAGCTAATGGAAACCAGCGAATAGCTGATAACAGCCACATGCAAAGTCTTCACAGGAGCCTGAACGCAGGCAGCAGGCAGTAACTCTGCATGATGTGATATAACTCACATGGATCAATACTAACACTGTTGAGCCTGATGCATCTGGCTGGGCTGTGCGCTGGGTTAAGCAGCATACAGAGTGCACAACAGTACACCCCAACCTGCTTTTATTTCAAGCACGCAAAAAAGTTGCTGACCTTTTGTGCATCTACTTCATTACGACACAGTTCATCTCAGAGGCCGGCATGCCAATTTTTATGGAAAACACAGCTTGGATAAAACCATCCAACAACAATGGGCTTTTTTTTTTTTTTTTAGCTGGGCTGTGAATGCAAACCAATCTGCTTGGATCTCAAGGTGATGTAATGCAGGGAGAGAGCAGCCATATGTTCTCTTATTTCACCAACAGAGGATCAACAGACAGGGATGAGGCAGCCTGCCAAAGAGCAGGCCTGTCCAAGAATCTATATCGTTCACACAGAGAGACAGGGAGAAGCTATAGTGTTACTGTAGGCTGCTGTAATATTTTGACATTTTACACTCACGATGCAAAAGCATTGATTGGGACGCGGCTGCCAATGATACTGAGGTCTACCTGTAGGTGCCGGCTGAGTCAGCAGTAGCCCTGCGTGAAGCCAGCCTATCTACCAGCGCTGCAGCCTCTATCACAGGAGGATCACGGACAAAAGACCTACTGTGGGACAAATCCAGAAAAATAGACACAACTGCTGTTACATAACACAAAAGCCTGCGGTGTACTACCATGTAGTCCTTTCAGCTCAGAGGAAACACGACCTTGATCGACGGTGACAATGTCAACAGGAGTGAGCAGAGGACACGCGGTGTGGTGTGGACGTCAGTGTGATGCACTCCCGCCTGCGTCCTTAAACCCTTAAACACTTTCTACTCGCAGAGTACACTATGCAATGCTGAAAATATAACCAATGTTTTCTAGAAACAACAGATTAAATGACAGTGTGACTCTTAATGAGGAACCCTCAGTCTGCAGTAGCCATGGCCTGGTCTTTTTTCCAGGAAGACATTTAATTGAAAAACATGACCTGCTCTGCACAGAAGCAGAAGCTGCTAATACTAAATGGTAATTTCACCAAACTCACTCCTCTCACGTCATGTGTTCCACTAGACCATAAACACTGATTTGGCGTCTTGGCTGGTGTAATCCCATCGCAAGATGCTCTCTAGTTGTGCCTAATGTCTCAAAGCAGGTGGAAGTGACCCACACTGGAACACAATCTGTCATCTGTGTCTTGAAATAAATGTGCGCAAAAGCGTAAAGAGGGGGCCAATGGCCACTTTCCTACTTCCTACACTTCTACTTCCAGCGCCCTTAAGCGTCGGTTATGGTTCCACGTAGTGATCACGCAATGGCCACGCAGTTGCTTGGACGCAGTCATGAGACCGTGATGGTTCTGCGTGGGGTTTACGTGTCGAAATGCAATTCAATGCCACACCAGTAGAGGACGCAATGTTTTTTTGTAAAGACTGACTGACCGACCGAGACTCTTGTGACGTATATCGTCGTTAGCCTCAGCCTATTTGTTACCTTCCGGCTTTTCTCCTAGTCACAGTGTACGATGGAGACCGAGACAGAGAGACTGGCGTTGGAGCTCGAAATCATCGAAGCAGAGGGAGAAATACTTCTATTGTAAGTGTCTATTGCGGTGTTTATGAGTGGAAACCGGAAAAGCGGTCTCCAGCGGATGTAGTTAGTGGACCAATCACAGCCAATGCTGCTGCGTTGGTGTTTGCGTCGCCTCAACGCACATCTAGGATTTTTGGGAGGTGCACGTCAGGCTAGGACGGGTCCGCAAGGACGTAATGGGTCCGTAAGCCCCCTTGTGTTGTGTCAACACGGAAGCATAACTTACGCTTTACTCGGACCACACCTATCTTCGAACTCAGCCTTCATTGTGATCCTGTGAATGACACACTTATAAAGTTTCATGACTGCACTTTGAATGTTGTTAATTTTTATGTTGTCAAAACCTCACCCTGACACGGCTGTAACGATGGCCTGGCTCTGGTGCTGCATCTTCCAGCTCTTTGTTCGATCTTGCAGTTAGAGCCTGACAACCATATGTTGCCAAATGCACTGATAGGAAAATGTTTTGAAGAGGCAATAACGCAAAAAAAGATGCTGGGGTTCATTTATGTTGGGTTTTATATTTCCAGTGAACCTTTTCAGTGAATCATTTTAGACAATGACGTTTTTCATTAAACTGCAAATCCCCTGCCTACATTACAGATCTCTGTCACAAGTGTCTGATAACCACATTTGAAGGATCATGACATAAAATCTGTGTGTATTGGCTGATGTATCGATATGATGTATCTTATTATCAGGATTGGCATTGCACCCAAAAATCGAGTTACAGACTAGCCAGTGAACACAGCGAAGCATCTAGCAGCTAAGGAGTCAGATATTTATCACAGGAGAGAGAGAGAGGAGCAAAGCGAAGCTGGAAGGCGAATATTGGATTTGCATTCATCATGTGAAAACAATCTGTCTCAAAATGAATATTAATGTTGCTCTGTCTGTTTGATCTTGGCAAACATTTACCAGCACTGACATACCTATTAGTTGACAGTGAAAAAATGGCAGTGTTTGAGCTTCGGCTTGACCGGTTGGCCACAAAATAAATAAATGATGCTTTAACATAGAGTTATGAATGAAACCTTCCAGTGTGAGCCACAGTTACACTTCTATAAGACTGTGACATCAGATACCTTTTCCCCTTAAAATCCCTGAAAAGTATGTCGAGTCAGTATTCCAGCTTTTTCACCTCATGAGATTGACTGATGTTTATTTTATGTATTTTTAAAGATAGTTGAATTCTGAAATACATAGACATTTGATAGAATTGTTTGGAGCAAAACGATGAAAATATAAGCAATTAGGTAAATAGATAAGCAAAACTAACAGCTGTCAAATCTGATTAAGATCATTGTCTTTTGACATTTATCATGAAAAGATGTCACACATGTCAAACGTGAAGATTTGCTTCCCTTCCTAACACGGGCAAAGTGCATGCTGCATGGACTGCAGTCAGTATTCATGTCATCAGTTACAACTGTGTGTTTCCTTAAATAACATGTCAGAATAACTGCTGGTAGAAACAGAGCTGTTAAATACTCTTCTTCTCAGTTAAACCTATGACATTACAAACAATAAGAAGAATATGTAGAAGAAATAACAAAGTACTTCAGTCTGACTCCAACATGCTGGCTGTGTTAAAATGACAACAATTACATAACAAGGGTTGCATGATGTGGTTAAAAGTTCAAATTTGGAGTATTTTAGCAGATATGAATCATTATTAGTGGGTATGAACATTTTTGCATCAAAATTCTCATTTTCACGGTAAAACATCAAAATGAGGATGATGTGACATTTCTTGGGGTCTTTGAAGAAATTGTAGCTGCTATTCGGATACGGCATTTGGCCATAGAGCGGATGCGATAACATTTTGGTTACATGTGCAGCCCTACTGCATAACAATTACTATCAAACACAATGTTAAGATTGTGTGAATTACATGTTTGAGGAGAGCAGAGGCTGCGTTGAACATGAATGTGGGCACATTTTGTGGCTTGTGTGTTTGTGTTTGTGTGTGCGCGCGTCCACTATTTGTGAATGAGAAGTGCAGCTGACAGGCCTTCTGCCCGACAGGCTGCTCTCTCGATGGGGGTCACAGAAACCAGAGGTCCTTCCACCTCGCCGAGCAGCCCAAGCTGGGTCCATACGCTCGCCTCCAGGGTCACTGACGGCATCCAACCCCTTCCAGCAAAAGGGCGGCGGCTCAGCCAAGGGCCTAACAACTCACAGCGAGCGCACACATGCTCTGATTCCCATGCACCTCTACACACACACACACACACACACACTGCACGTAAACACGACACTTAACACCCGAGCATACGGTGTTCCCAAAGCACACGTGCAGGCTTTTGTGCCAACACGTCTTCCTGTGCACAAGCAAATGCAAGGATGTAAACACACACAGAAACACACACGAGCGGGTGTATCCTTTCATTAACAAGGAGGAGAGTCAATTTCCGCTCCCGCCGCTTTAGGCCGGTTGCCGGTGGAGAGGAAATCTGTTCGCTTACGGCGGTTTTGACATTTAGGCTTGTGTCTCTGCGGCTGGGGGAAGTCCTAAAGATTGATGACCGGGGCCACCCTAGGGTCCCCTGCTGCATGACTAGCTGAAATGTTGTCCCCAATATCTGCATGTGTGTGTGCACCACACATCCTAACTTGCATGTGAGTGCCGGTTTCATGACACATCTTAAATCATAAGCACGAGGTTTTTTGCACGAGGAATCTTTGATTTATGACTGCTGGAGTCGCTTAGAGTTAAAAAATTGGATTTTCCAGGTTGGAAGACAAGAACATGGATTTGATGATATATTGCGTTGGGAAGAGATTTGTTCCAGTAAAAGTAATGCAAGTTCAGCATTATGTGCAGTAACACTGTGGGGAATGGTGAGTGGTAATTTCCTAGTTCCTCTTTAAAATGTAGTGGATGTTATGAATTAATGTTGTGATGTCCTGAACTGCTTCTGAGACAGAGGACGCTTGGACATTACAGAGGCTACATGTAAAACGCAGTATCTGTTTGTTGAACGTTAATGTGGTGCCAACACAACCATATGTATCCATAGAGATGAGCTGAAATAGATTCATCCTTGAACAGAAAATTAATTTGGAACAAATCTGATGATTGATTAAACATTCCACTGAGCCAAATTACCAGAGATCGGGCTGCTGGTTGGACCAAAAATAAGTTGACAGTTTGACATGTTAATTTGAAGGAACCTCTAATAGCCCTTTTCCACTTTTTGTCTGAGATATTACATAAATAATCTGTAATCAAATAATACGATAACACCAAATTCAGGTTTTACTAAGCAAAGACATCAGATTCCTATTCTAGTTAACTTAAATTCTCATTAATTACCTCAGCCAAGCAGTTTATATTCAACGTTTATTTCATGGTTGGTTGGTTTGTCAGCAGGATTATACAAAAAACTACTGAACGGATTTCCACGAAACTTAGACGGAGGATGGGTCTGGGCCCAGAACAGACCCCGTCATCTTTTAGTGCAGATAAAGGGAAGAACTGTCTCATTTTCTTTAATATTGTGAGATGGCGTCTTTTCACTTTATTATTGATTTCTCAGGGAATACTGCATGGATCTTGGTATCTATGAGTGAGTATAATTTGACGCAGGTCCTTGAATTATGGTTAAACCGTCATTGGTGATTTAAAATTTTGTGATACTGGGCTATCCAGTTCATATTGTATATAACTGTTGTTGGTAACTGATCTTGAAGGTGTCCACAATCTACTGCTCAGGTGGATGGAAGATTCCCTGTTCACAAACTTCACATGATGTCATGGACTAGTGGATACCCGCTACATAAACAAACCAATACAGTGAGGCAGCCAACTAGATGGCAATGGTGATTGGATAAAAGTCCTTACCTGGCTTTTCCTGAGGTCATGTATTGTAAACGATGGAATGCAACTTAGGGTCAGCGCCTGCAATTTAGATCAAGGATAGGGCTGGGCGATATGGCATGAAATATAATCACCCCCCCCCATCGATATCGATATTTATCACAATATATAATTTGATAATGCTGCCAGTTTGATATAATGTCTACTATAATAAAGTAAACATTTAACTGTGCAAAAAATACATATCTGGCTAAGTGCTAGTTTTACAACTCTCAAATGTTTTAAAGGTAGAAATCTGAGTAAAAAGTTTGAATTGATGAAGTTTTGCTCACAACTGAGCTGCATCTTGTGGGCGGGACCTATGCTGAAAGATGTAAGACACGTTTTATTGGCTGATCGGAGTGACAGCTTGGCAGTATCACTTTTGAAGTCCATGGAGAAGACGGAAGATGAATACGTTGTTCCTCACCATTTCAGGTTTGATTGGCGTTCACTCAATTACGTCAACTTGTAACGGCCTCTTATTCAGCGCTGCTCTAAACGCGGCTTTATAAGATTAGATAAGGTACAGCGACTAACTAGTCCTGTAAACTATTGGCTAACGTTACATACATATGGAGGCTAATAGGGCAGCCTGGGCATGTAACATTACCTATGAGGACTGAGTGACTAGCTAATTGAGCTAACGTTAAGCTACAGGCTGACAAAATAATATGTATTTTTTTTTAACCCATTACAATATCACAGATCGTTAAACAAAATCAATCTACCTGCCCCAGTTCAAACATAACTTTCTTGCTATTACTAAGATGGAAGTTATGTGTAAACATACCTGCGCATTGATTATGTGTCTATACCTCCATGGTCCACTCCCACGGTCTTCTCCATGGACTTCAAAAGTGGGTACTGCCCAGCTTTCAGTCCAATCGACACAGGCAAATAGAGACGTGTCTTACATCTTTCAGCGTAGGTCCCGCCCACAGGATGCAGCTCAACTGCAAGCAGAACTTGAATTTGCATTAATACATTTTTAATCACAAATTTATTGTACTTGCAATATTACATTTTGAATTGCAGTGTCGGTAGTTTTGCTCTCACATCTGTTCCGTTTGATTGCATAATAAAGTCACAAAAATAACTCCATACCATTCAAGCTAGCCGGCTCATTCCCTGCTGCAGTCGCGTTTATTTTTGCCAAGTGATAGGCTGTTAGATCTATCCATATCGAGTAAAAATGTAGGAGGCTTATTACCAATATTGACATAAATTTGATCATGACGTTGGTTCAAGATCGTTTAATCACCCAGCCATAATCAAGGATCGTGATGTCAATGTCATAGATCAGATATCATTCTTTGGGCAGATTGCCCAGCGCTAACTGCTGCTAATGTTTGGATCAACTTTTAACCTTTTTTAAGAAAAAATAATAATAAAGGCCAAAGTATGCTTAAAATGAACTAGGTCTGGGAGGAAAAACAAGTGTTCTGAATGGTCGCACTTGAGAGGGGCTGCTAAACCTGGCTTAATAGAGAGAGCGAGATATGATCATTTTTTAAATATGGAGATAGCAGTACACACTATTTGACAATCTTTCTGTGTAGACCATCTGAAGTACTTCAATTGAAGCATGCTGGCCCCTTAAGATATTGCAAAAATTCTAATTTCTGGTAGCATGTGGAAATTCAAGTAATATATTGGTGCAAGTATCATAAAACTTGAAAATAACTAACTAACCTGGAACATTCACACGGTTAGCACTGGAATAAAGTGAAAACCATGTATCTTCAGTGTTTTCTGTCATCCATACATTCCACTTTGTCCTCATTGGGTTCAGACTGGCACAGTTATGAAGGACTACTCCACATGTTCTCTTGTGTAAATACATTTCCACTCCCTCACCTGGAAGACTGTTGGCTTTATGTCTCAATAAGGTTCAGATTGGATGTCTGCTTGGCATTTTCTCCCTTCGCTAAGTGCCTTGAAGAGTTATATGTACAACACCAGTGCAGTGCAGTGAAGCTCTAGAGATACAAGTGCCCTCACATTTCACCTGCTACCAAGGACACTGTAATGACTGACATTTGAGGGATGAGGAGCCCACCGGTGATTCCATAAGAACGAGCTGCATGAATATCAATGTTGTCCTCTCCGACTCTGCTGCCCTTGGCCAAACAGAGGGACCTTTGACAGGGCCGTAGCAAAAACCAAGCGTGTATGCCATTTCATAATGCACCAGCACGCCGTGGGACTTCAGGACACATTCTAAATGTTTACCATACCACCACTGTACGTGTTGCGGGCCGGGCAGGGTTAACTCACAGACCGGCTGCCTTTTGAACGGCGCTGCTCATGTCCTGTGTCAAGAAAACCACACGAACCAGTCTGGCTCCAGTGGCAGGCGCAGTGAGAGTCATTGGGCTCCGGGCCTATCAGTGCCACACTGAGGCTATTATGCTCCCACTTTAGCACCCATGAAACATCCCTTTTGATAGAGGCAACTGTAACCTGCAGGGATCCATAACAAACTAACAGGAACTACAGCGTCGATAATGGCCTCGATGATGGTTCTGTTTATGCATGATACACTGGAAGATGCATCAAGAGCTTTATAAGCCCTTCTGGATAAAAGTGAAATATATTACAGCAGCCGTCGTTTACTCACTTATTGATACAAGACAAGAATGACTCAACTGTTTCCATTCAGTTCATGAGATTTTCTAATAGCCATTTCATGTTTGGTCTTTTGTGAGAAAAGCATCTAGGGTCTAGGAAATCATGCATTTATTTTATAGTCTATAAGTGCAACAAATGGAAGAAAGAATTGGTAGTTCATGTGAGCAGCGATCATCAACATGGCTGTACAGACACAAAATAAGCACCATCATCAGACACTTTATCCACATGACACCAAGGGAAGAAAACACTATGCTGACAGGCCCGTGTTTCCTATTTATTACCTCGACTGTAGTGGCCACAATCTAATTTATCACGCTGCAATTTCAGAAATGAACTGAAAATATTTTATTCTTCTCATAATAGCAAGAAAGATCTGTAACGTTTCATGTCGTTGAATTATTCAGTCCCAGTCAGTCATGCCCCTGGACCCCCCCAGAGGGTCTGAGGTCCATCCACACCCAGCTCATGGAATCCTGTGGGAAACACAGCAGGCTATCTTCGGTATTTTCACTGACTAATGAGCAACTTATAACAAAGTACTTCTCCAGTTTCCATAATGTTGAGGGACTCCAAAGAGTTGGAAAGACAGAGAGGTTAAAATCAATACAGCAGCGTTCCAGATGCCCTGACCTGTAGTCCCCAGTGTGGGTCGAGCTCAAAACCATTGGATTCTACGATTCCCATAATGCAACTTGATAGCATCATTTGTCAGATCATCTCTGACTGGTAAATGCTGGCACCTTTCAAACTCCTGCTCCCAGTTTGGAACACAAGCTTATCATTAAAAAATGCTCTATCCGAGCCCAAGCTAAGGTAAATAAAGAACCCCTGAGGACATCATCAGGGTTACTTTTTCACACTGTTCTCTCATGGCAATATACAGATTTTAAAGTGTAAAATATGTGCAGTGCTCCTTTAAATATATGCATACTGATGGTACAACAGACAGACTGATGTATATTCTGTTTCAGAATTGTTGTGTTGTGCTTGGAAAGGATACAGGAGGTCAAAGTTCCCCTGACCAGCCATCCCACGACAACTAATGACTGCGGCTGCCTCCTGTTCATCATGTGGGTGAGTGATTGATGCAGGTACGCAGCATCACAGCTGACTGCTGGGAGATACTGTTGAGCATTCTTACGTCCCCTGTGCATCCTTCCTGAGGTGAAGGACAACTCGGAGGGAAGAAAAATGATAATAAACAACCAGAGGCACAGCCACTGCCTTGTCCATGGGGCCTTTGAGGAAAGATATTCCCTGTCGAGGACGCAGTCTGACAAAAAATCTGACCCCTTCACTACAGAGAGAGACGGCAGGACAACATGACACACCAGCCCCATTCACACTGCCGTTTGGACATGGGGATCCTGCACCAATTCTCCACCTCCGCCTCTGTGTGAATGTCTCAGAGGCGGCGAGAAGTGAAATTTCGCTCCGGCGCTGACACGCCTCTGGAGGTAGAATCAGAGGCGAATAGTTGGCGAACCGAACCAGTGTGAACGGATAAGCCGGCTGCGCGTATTGAGGGCGTGTCGATCGGACGGTCTGATAACTACACAGGTCCTTCACTCAACTAAATACAGAGAAATGTCCCACAAAGCAACGTTACATGACCAAACAACAGTAACGTGGTAACTGTAACTGTCTTTAGCAACTTATATGAGGAAAAAAATACCGCAGATATACGTGGAGAAGCGCCTGTCCTCCCACCTGTCACCAGCTGATGAGGTATAACTTATATAATAATTATATAATACATAATATATTGTCTTTGTACAGTTTTCAATTGACGATATGTCAAAAAGGATTCGCAAGTTATCCTATTCTGTTTTATTTCTGTTTCACACAGGGTCCCAACTTTTTGGGACTTTGGGTTGAACAATGAGGAGTCTATGATGTACAGCAGAGTACTGCTTCCACCATGATGAAAAGTATTTGCGCAGTTTCTTGTGATAACAAGAAACTTTCTTGTCGTTATAAGATACTTCTCAAATTCCCAAAAATATCTATTTTCCATGATATTATGACATATAGTTTCTTCTCATTTTTTTAACACCAGACCATGTGAAAAAGTTGAGCGATGATGATGATGTCTACAGACTATATCAGGGGCCATATTTCCCCAAAAATGCACATCACGTGTGCGTCAGTTTTTAAGATTTATTCAGCAGCAATATATTTGAACCATTTTAAAGTAAACTCATTTGAACTTACACTCTCTTTTCAAAAGCCTGGACTGCATATCAAAGAGGTAAAAAAGAAAAAGGTATAGAAAAAATATATACTTTTCTGAAGGTTATACTTTCCACATCTGAAACAGAATGAATGAAAAATATAGACTACAGAATATAGACTGCTACATTTATCTGCACACAACACAAATAGGAGCCTTTTCATTAACATACTTCATAATAAAGTGAACTCAAACTCTCTTTCCAAAGCCTGGACTGCATGTAAAAGAGGCAAACAAATGAACAATATGAAAAAATATTTTTCTGCTGGGTAGTTTGTACAAAGCTGCTCTGAGTGTCTGCTGGCTTGCTGCTGCTGCGGATCGTTTGGCTATTAGCTCTGCATTTACCTCAGGACGGTGTCTTACCAGGTGGGCAGTAAGGGTTGTCGCGTTTCCGCAGTGTGCATTTACAAAAAGCTTTCAACATGTCCAGCTCTGCTTTTCCCTTCAAAGCAAAAAATCCAAAATGTGTCCACACTTTTGACTTAAAATGAGATGGTGGAGGATTTATCTCCACACATTTTTGCAAGTTATTCGCCATTCTCCACTTTCTATTTAAGTTTTTTTCCACAAACGGATATGACATCGCATTACTAGATAGTTGAAGAAAAACATTTCGCCCTCCGCTGGAGTAACCTCTTTCCACCTCGGCTTATAAGCATAGACTAAAATGAAGCATTTAAATTTGGAAAAAAAAATTGATTTTCGAGGAAAAAAATCTATTTAAAAATCGTAAAACAAGAAATTGCGATACTTATGTGAATCGATTTTTTCTCCCACCCCTAGTAATCACACATCTCTTCATTTTGTTATATCAAAAAACATTGTCCTCATCTTATGGAATCAAGCAATCTTGTTAAAACAAGCTTTTCTCAGTAAAAAATGTTAAGTTGGTATGTTGTCATAACATATGCTTACTGTAATAACACATTAGTTTGGTATCTAGTAAGAACAAGACACACAAATATCTGGGTGATATGGCCTTAATCAACATCCTAGGACTGGGTAACAACGTCAAATATCACAGTATTTATAACGAAATGTATCAATATTTCTGCAGCGACAATATTGTAGGGATGACTTGTGGTACTTAGTGCACAATGACATTTTGATTAATAATCATCAGTAAATGTGGATATAATGTCTAAGTGGGTAAAAACAAGCATTAGAACAAGTAGAACAGTCCGGTAACTTCAGAAAGGTACATCACTATACTGTAATATAGCCTTCAAAACCAGGGAAGGACTACACTTATGACATACCACAATATAACGATGTCCAAAATCTGAAATAATATATAGTGTAGTCTCATAACAACTGAATAGTGATATATTGCCCAGCAATATTTCTCATTACAAAAAGGAACTTTGTCATGTTAGCAGCAACACGTTTCACACTAGGGCTTCAGCTAATTCTATATTCTATAATCGATTAAATCTGGTGATAATTTGAATGATCAATCAATCAATCAATCATTTAGTCTATAAAATTGTGAGAAATGCTTATCACAATTTTGTAGAGCCCGAAGTGACGTCTATAAATTGCTTCTCGTGTCCAACCAACAGTCCCAAACTCAAAGACTCTTCATTTACTGGCATAAATGACAAAGGAAAGCAGAAAATGTCTATACACGGAGCCGATGCGAACTCCTTCCCAAGCCGGTAGGATAAAAGACAATTCATCATAATGATCGAATACTCTATCGACGGAGACCAACAGAAATGCTATGAGCTTTTGGAGAATTATCTTATTCTCACTCTCATGATAAACCCATCACATTCACATGGATTCAATGAAAAGGGGCTCTGTTGTATCAAGTGTTCTTGCAGCAGAGCTCCAGCTGTCCTCAGATGCCCTCTAATCCAGCAGGCATCATTGAAATGAGGAGTGTTTTGATGCTGCACAGTTGATCCGTACAGTGGGTCATTCTCAAGCTCTCTATTCTCCTGTATATTTATTATGTGTTTTTTTTTATTTTTATTATTTCAACGGGGATGGGAATAGTGTGACCACAGGGGAAATCCACTGTGACATGGGACGTTAAAGCTTATCCACTGACATCCAAATCAACCCACCAATTTAAGCGCAGTTGTGATTATGTAATATTATCGGCGATTTGATCCCGAGGCCACAAAAAAAGGGAAAGAAAAAAAAAAAAAAGAAAAAACCCGCCCCGAACGCTGCTGTTTCTCACGCATGATGTCATGTTGAATTCCTTGCAAGCAGGTTCTGCAGAAATGTCCGAGCAGCAGGGAGGCGATAAACGCATGCAGCGCTGGAGCCGATCGGTTTCGTTTTCTGTTGCGTGTGGGACCCGGCAACGCCAAATTCCGTTCAACGAAACACACATTTTACCCCACATTGTACTTCTCAACAACACAGCTGTATCAAAGAACACGGGTAGTAGTATTTTCTACACACTGGAGGTCTGTTTGTACATTCGGCGTTCATAAATGCAGTAAATCAAGACCTTTAATACGTCTTCTCACAATGATCTTCCACCGGAATAGAAGGGGACAGTGTGGGCTAGACTGAATAATAAGCAAAATAATAAGAATAATAAGAATAATAATAATTAAAAGGGAAAGAAGAAGTGCGAGTTGGTGGATGTCATATTTGCCAAAAATACCAACAAATTATAAAACGCCATGTTCCGAACGAGCATGCGCGCCTGTAGACGAATTAATAAAATATATTGAAGATTTTTTGAATGGAGGATGGTTTTGTAGGTGATGTCGCCCAGTGCAACATAACGCGCTGCCGAGTGAAATGACCAATAACCAACAGCCATGACAAAAAGATACACACCTGTTTACTACAATCATATCTGGGGGGGATTTGACCATTTTAAACTGGGGAAACAGGCAATAGCTGCAGTTATGTGAGACACTGCACCTCTGGGCTTTTAAAGCAGCAGCAGGCGCAGTACTGGGCGATATCGATTAACAAAACACTTGGGCAGACTACTCCAGTTTTCCTACGTAGTACCACAGACCGAACCATGCAGCTCTGCTACTACAATCAGCGCCAAGCTAACAGGAACACCACAGCCCCCAAATTCAGCCTTTTCAAAATAAAACCGCATCTCGATAACCAGGCGATTCCACCCGCACCATTTCTTGAGCTATAGGCCCGCTCTTTATCTGAACATGCCTATCCTTACATTAACTCAGCTGTTACACATGGCCAGGTGCGCACTGGAGCCGTTTTGCTAAACGAGTCAAATTCACGGCGTCTATTTTGAACGTGAAATCACCACACTTCCTGTCTCGTTATGTCCGATTCTGGCTGACTTGCCGCAGCTCGCCACCTCCTCCTCCCTCTCGCAGACAATGAATGAAGCCAGTTTGGGGGAATGGGCTAGCCCAGGACCGGTTCAGGTAGCTGAACACCCTTCTGACATGTTAGCCAAAAGCACTCCGGAAACCAGACAACACCCCCTTTCAGCTCGCTTAGGCTGTCCACATGAACGTTAGCTGCCATACCATGCCGAACAAATAGCGACAAGAAAAAACATGCTGAATAATACTACCCGTCCTGCCACGGCATGTGGAATATTAGAATAAAACAGAGCTACAAATACATGGTATTATTCCCAACAACACGTCACTGGCTGTGTGAGCTTACATTACCTGCTGCAGGATGCTCAACTTCACTTCTCTGCGGCGCGGCCACGGCTTCTTCCACATGCGTCAAGTCAGCCGAGGTGCGTCAGGACGAGGCAGGAAGTGCACAGAGCACGGCGTTCAAAATAAAAGCGAAGAAAAACACAAACCTTGGGCGTTGACAAAACAACTCCAAGCAATATAAGCTCTTCCCGTCTGTGACTCCGCTTGTGAACGCACATGTATATCCAGCCTCTGCTGTAAACACCACACACCCGACTGTGTCAGATCAGAGCTTCATTCAGTGCGCTGTGTTTAGATAGCCATGGGATACATTTCAGACCGGAAACGCCCCTATTTAATTTCAGCTAGTTTGATACGGGCATCTTCAGCAACACCTCACACGGCACCTCGGGAAACAGTAATTATGCTAATTTATGATAACACCTCCAGCTGTTAATATCTTGCTCCCTAACATGTCAACGCAGGCCTATCGCTTTTTAATCTTTCTGCTTCCTATCAGACAGAAGGGAAGTTTGTTACCAGCTGATAACGTGTAGCGGTCCACAGAAGCTCTGGTCCAAGCGGGACGGACTGAATCCTC
Organism: Lagodon rhomboides; assembly: GCA_039737535.1. Lineage (NCBI taxonomy): Eukaryota > Metazoa > Chordata > Actinopteri > Spariformes > Sparidae > Lagodon > Lagodon rhomboides. Next base: position 25,557,689 of record CM077799.1, read on the forward strand.
CTCCTGGAAGTTGCTGCTGCAATCCGCCACCACACTAGCATCACCACTGTCAATGTACGACAGACAGAAAAACGAAGCGTTTCCGGGCACAACTTTGGCTGCAAGGCTTCACTTGTGGGAGTGAATGGAGTCAGTAAAAAAAAAAAAAAAACAGCTCCTTAACTTTAAATAAAATACGAACGTACATAGGCTACTCAATGAGGGAATAAATGACAAAAAGGCTACAAAAGTCATCAATAGTTACTCGCGTTGTATGTGTGATATGGGTCATGAATAATATAGGAATGGATAAAGCAGGTCTGTCACATTCTTTCGCAATTATTCTGAAGATAAAGTCGCCCACATTCCGGTTAGTGATAAGCTTGACTTGAAATCATATTTGACTTCCGTTGAAAATTTTAATATATAAAGAAGAAAAAAACAGAAATTGGCATAAACGATTAGACTAATTCAGCATTTCAAATGTACTCTTTTTAATTAGCAGACCTCTAAACTTTTGTTTGTTGAGGTGACTGTAATTCTTTGGACTTTGTTTTCATTTTCAAACTAATCTTTATTTATTTATTTATTTATTTTCATGCTCATATTTTTTTTTTTTTTTATTTCTTACCTGCAGCGCGACAAAAACACGTTCAAACTCCCGCGTACTACTGCGAGACCCCGCCCCCTGCCAGCAGCGTCGCAAACTGTAGTAAATTATTTTTGCGCCAATTTGTGACTGCTATACACGTATTTCATTTGGCAACACATGCATTTTGGTAACATTATTATTATAACTATGAGATACTCTATTTTTGTCACACAACAGGTCGACTCTGCCCCTGTGGGAAAGTCATTTAAACCGCATAACAGACAAAAACAGTCCAATGAAAGACTAAAAATATGCTAAATGTGTAGCAAACATACACAGGAATAAACAAAAAAATTAAAAATAAAAAAATTTTCAGCTGAACATGATCTCATTCTTAAGAGTTGCACTCATCAATTATTCAACAAATATTTGAGTCTATAATTCACTTTATTGATTCGAAAAATTACAATTTAAGACATGAAATATTCCCCATATCTTATCACACCTACATCGAATCCCAGGAATGTGTTGAGTAAGCTGACATCATTTGCCCTCACACTCTCCGGCCTATAATAAGGAGCTGTCTAATGAAGACTACCGGGGCCTCCTCAATCAGAAAACCTTCAGGGCTCCATTTAGCTTGTTGTTCTTCGCGGTTGCCAGGCGCCTTCGGAGCCCTCTGAGGACGAGGGATGCGACTGCTGTTGATGGCGGTGGTGAGGATGGCAGTGAAGGCCCCCGGGCAGGACCCAGAATACCAAACCACAGCAGGCAGAGGTTTGTGGTGAGCCCCCAATGAGAGCATGATCCTATAACTGGCTTATGCAACTGATCAGAGCCTCGTTCAGCATTATGTAACGGCATTAGATGAGCCCGCTGCTCACAGATGGGGCCGGGGACTACCACTGTCGCTGTCGTCCCTAACAATGTGGGTCAAACAACAACTTTAGGCGCGCAGCTACTGTTCATAGAGGGTCTGAGTGTGTGAGGAGAGTGCCAAGGTGCGGCAGGGGTTTCAACCTCCCTGCATCCCATGTCATTAGCCACCAAATGTCAAGTGAGCAGGCTGGATTTCCGGAGATAAATTGGACTGACGACAGATTACTGACATAACCGGTCACTGTGCTAAATTAGCCTGCTTCACGTTGTGTATGTCAACAAACCCATCGGCTTAGGGGAAACACTGGCTCTGACTCACGCCTCAATCTTTATGATCCACCTTTAACTCTTTGTTATGATAAAAGTCTGCCAACCAGTCGAGTCGCAGCTTACATCCATGTAAATGCAGACTCGAAATATATGATGTTTGATTAAAGGTATGGTGTATTTTGGGGGTGAAACGGATGTTATCATTTTATTGACAGGTATGATTCCAGTTAATAGCTCCCAGTGAGAAACACGCTGTATTCACTCAGAGACTATTTTTACAGAGGAGTACAGAGGGCCGATAGAGAGCTTCATCACATGGTGCGACGACAATCACCTGAAGCTCAGTATCAGCATGAGCCTGTGTTGGAATACTGCTGTGTGTCTGTCAGGGTGCAAGTTCATTGAGACAACAGTCTATTGAACAGTCAGAGTCCTTGTATGTGTTCACGTGTTTGGCCAGTTGAGTTGACTGATAGAACACAAAGAACTATAAAAAAAAAACCTGTTAAATATTGATGCTTCACAGGCATCCTCAACCCAGCCACACAGAAGATCTCTCCAGTCAGCGCAGTTTAAAGGTGGACACCCAAGATCAGTGCCACCAATTCAGCATCCGACCAAATGTGGAATATGGTAACACTCTTCTCTTCCTCAGTTATGGTGTTGAATAATGGCCAGAGAAGTGATTTTAGGACGTCACTGTGAAGTTGACCTTTGACCTTTTGGATACAAAATGTCGTTACTTTGTGATTTTATCCTATCAGATGTTTTTGTAAAAAATGTGCGTATTAATTATGGCGGCTTTGGTTAGGTCCAAAAACATGTTTTGTGAGGTTACGGTGACCTTTGACCACCAAAAGCTGCATCGCTACATCCTTGTGTCCATACGTGTTCTGTGATCCCTCTTGAGATCCTGCGTTCACAAAACTTGGACAGACAGATGGACAACCTGAGCGTGTTCTGAGCCGACAGAGCGCAGGACTACGGCGCGGCGAGGAGAGGAAGACTCCAGTGTTTATAACAGTGATGCTCGGTGCTCACACAAAGTCGATGGACGTTGATGGACAGCGTTTTGTCCAGATGTTGAACTTTTAATCGGAAGATTCTGACCACATTATCACCACCATCATATCGCTGGTTCACATACACCCCGACACAGATTCATAAGATGCACCACCCATTTATATATATTTGTATATAAATAACTGCATATATGTTCTGACATTTGTGCACTGTGTTAGATAATGATGAATAAATTACATTGTACCTTGGAAGTGATGTCAGTGAGTTAGCGTCAGTTGGGTCTGAAGTGCAGAGGCTTCAGGCTATATTAGCCAGTGCTTGCATAACACACTGAAATCTTGAATCAGTCGAGTAAGAAGTGGGACGTCGTCTTTCTGTGCTCGTGCCGGAGCACAGAGGGTGCTCTGCAGGCGCCAGATCACTGCAGCTGCACAGGTTGTTGGACATAAACTGACCAAACAGACAACAAAAAAACGATCAAATATGATTTTGGACATTAGAAAAGCAGTAAACAACTATTTTCTGTGTAATAATATTGAATCTCACATTCTTGATGAATGAGCTTCATGCTCTTTTTGTGATCTTGCTGGCCTTGGCTGCACTACTTTTTTTTATTTTGTTAAATCAAACTGCCTTCAACACGTCAGACTCATATTCACTGCTGCCGAGCCACATATAATTAAATTGTGGGACATTTAATGGTGCATTTTATGTCGTAGAAGAAACATGTAAGTGTCTCCAGCCTGTGGTAACCACAGATCTTCTTTCAGGCAAAACCCATCAAAAACTGGATGTGCAAAAATGCTAACCGATTTCCTGGTTTCAGGACTCATTACTTCACCGCTCTGTGTCAGAGTATATTTCAGGCTTCTGGAAGTGATCACAGTTTCAGAAAGTTTGGTCAGTAACCCATGTCTCATCTTACCTTCGCTCATTTTCTGGCATCCCTGCCCACGTTATCCAATCAGGACAGAGAACTACATAAAGAGGCGGGCCTGTCTGCTGGTGAGCAGGCAGAGAGCAGGGCACTCCTGCTTGCTGCTGTGTCTGGTGATTACCCTGCTTCACGTTAATGTGGTGACGCAGAGAGGTGGGAGGGGATCGCTGACTGCATAAAGTGCAGGAAGTTCGCCAAAATGACAACATCACCTACAGCAGCTTTAATTTGTCTTGGCAACATCGGAGATGTCACACAATATCTGGCAATATTCTGTTCATGAATATATTTGGCATAATTCCCACCAGACATTTTGGCTGTTAATATCTTAATCTGGCAGACACCTACACTTGATACCGGCAGAAAGCTGGTGTTGGCTTGTGTCAACCCTGGTCACACTCCCTCTGTGTGTGCTAATCCAAGCCATTCTGTTCTTTGTTTTGAAAGCCAGGTCGGCAGTGTGAGAGCATGTCGGCGCATGTGAGCGGTTCTTGAGAAAGATGTTTGACTGCCAAGCTTCACTCCCATGTCGTCAAAAAAAAAGGCGGCCGTATTTGACGACGTGGGAATGAGAAGAGACAATCAACCGTCTACCTTTTTCCCACAATCGCTTCATGCACCATTAAAAACAATCGCTCCCACAGAACGGGCTAACGGGCTAACTAACAAGATGACAAACTGAATACTGAAGTGAATTCAAAATAGTGGCTAAGGCTGATTATCAGGCCAAATCTGAAAGGCTGTGTTACAAAGTAGATATGTGGAGTTCGAAAGACATTTGCATTTATCAGACAATCAGGGTCTGATGAGAAGGTACTTTTCATTGCATTATGGGAAATGTAATATGTGATGTTTCTGTTGTACTCGATCATGAACACCTCATGATCATCACAAAGTTTGTGCACGTTGTACTTTAGTCCATCAATATGGTTTATGTGCAGCATTAGAAGTTCAATGATGCCTTTCATTCATCAGCCCGGAGATAAATGGTCATTCTACCTGAGAAAACATGTCTGATAAATATCATGTCAATTCATTTATGCTTCTGAAGGGATTACAATCTACTCGGACTGTAATGGTTCATAATGCAAATGAAACCGCCTGCATTTGTAATCTGAAAGACACAACTGAGAGAATAAATAACAAGCAGGGGGAGGTCACACAGGGTTTAAGAAAATATTATATAATGACTGTGTGGGCAGAAACGCACACAGTCATGTTGAAGGTAAAGTAGCTTGAGATTTGACACCAGATGTCCGAGCACAGTCTGAGCGGTCAGTCTTCCCCGACACAAGCCTTGAATGAATATTGTAAAGTATAATGAAGCGTTGTGTTCAGCCCCGCTGCTCATGCTGATCTTGTGATAAGGGAACAACACATTCCCTCTGCATTACTTGCCAAATGTGTGTGTGTGTGTGTGTGTGTGTGTGTGTGTGTGTGTGTGTGTGTGTGTGTGTGCGTGTGTGTCTTGCACTGGGGAATCCTGCAATCGAAGGAGCACAATAAATCACATTTTAGCAGGATCATGTGATTAATGGAGGGAGGGCAGTGAAGCATTTGGAAATCCCTGCTGGCCTGACTTGATGACATTGTGTTTGCTGTTTCTGAATAAAACAGCAGCCAGTTCACAAAATAATGAGTATGAAAAGAACAGGTAATACAGGAGATCTTACACTGCATATCATCAAATCCATAATGCAGAATAATAAAATGTAGCGCGAAGAATAATTTTATTCTAATTCTTTGGGCTACAGCCCCACCTACAGGACAGAAATATTATCCACCGGCTGATTAAAGATTATAGAATGTTTTTATTGATTATAATGAAAAGTGAACATACAGTGTTTTGAGAAAGCAACTTTAGAGAAATCTGAATATCATATAAACTTTGAAAGGTATAAAAAATGGTCCCTCTGAATAACTTGTGTGCAAAATATAAGAAGGCACTTCTGTTACAAAACTGGGCACGAGAACAAAGCTGTGCAATAAAATGCAAAACAAGAAAAGCAGATCTTAAAAAACTGGAAAACACCTTTCCAATGGTTCAAATAAGACAGGGAATGATAAAAGGGTACAAACATTTAACATAAATGTGGTGAAAATAAACACTCATTCCCACCAACGATCACCTAGGTTTCATTTGGTCTGATCCTATAAAAAGGCATGTAGTGCTCTCAATTACAATCTTTTTAACATTGGAGGAAACAATAGAAAAATAACCTGAGGTGGAAAAGCTGAGCATGTGATTAAAGCTCAACACATACAGCTGTATGGTTTACATGTAGGTAACACGCGCAGTGGCTCCAGATCGAAAACAAAGCAGATTACCTTTTCATTCTCCAATATAATATATATAATATGTGGAGTTGATAGCAGATCAAGCAGGTCGGTTGTAAGCTAAAGCTATCTCTCTGCAACATATAAAGAGCAAGGCCACATGTGACAGACCATCTTTAGCTGAAGTCTCTGTCCGGGAGCACCAGCGGGGCCACCAGGGTCCACAGATAGATGGCCAAGCCGAGCCAGCTGGAGCAGATCTTCACCCACACAGCCGGCATGGAGGTCTGCATGGACGCGTAGTCGGAGTTGGGCCTGATGAGCCAAGAACAAAGTCAGAGAGAAGTCAGTGTTGCAACAAAGTCTGTCTATGAAGGAGTCAGCCATGACAGACGAGAAGAGATAACAGATACTTACTTGTACCAGTTGGTGAGGGTCATCATGATGTAGAGGGAGGCCAGAAAGAGGCTGAAGTGGAAGAAGGAGTAGCTGTAGGTGACTCCCTCCTCCTCGTTGTCCACAGCCCGTCTCACTCCGTCCTCCCCTGTCGTGTCCTCGGCAGTGATGGTCAGACCCTGGTCCTCCTCGGTCTGCATCAGCCTGTTCACCTGGGCGTTGTTGGAGGAGCGGATACTGTGAATGCAAGAACAGATACATGAACAAAAGAAGTCATCTTCGCGCGCAGTAACAAATGACAGGAAGTGACAACTTCTGAAATATCTGTCAGACACTTGGATGACGGGATCAACCTGGAAACATACAGTAAATTATTGAGAAGAATAATAATCAGCATACAGAGTAAGAAAGGCAAAACTGACTGAGTTTTTATGTCTACTAATGGAGGGTTGGTTGACTGGAGACTGAATGAACGATTTTGTGCATTTATATGTTAACTTGTATTCTTTTGCTATCCAACAACAACAACCTTATCTCGAGATACAAATTAATCTGTGATAATAATAAAAAAAAACAGATATACAGTATAATTTTAGCCAGTTATGACATGAATCATGGTCCGACAATATAAGCACAATGTGAAACTAAGCATCTGCCTTGAACTCTTGTGATTGGCAGTGGCAGTGACTGATTTTCTTTCCATGAGTCAGTGATTTCAGTGGTCCTGGAGGCAGTTTGGCTGCTGTCAAATGTACTGTACATTAAAGAATAAAACTGCTAAGCTTCCAGTATGTTCATTTTAGGGATGGACAGATTATCGGCCTGGCCAAATATCTGGGTCCATAGTCAGAATTTTCGGAATCAGTGTTTTTGTGTTTGTTAGCCAAATAAAAGTAATTCATTTAAAAATGCAATACTTCGTCTCTGAAACAGGATCTTTTTTCTCTGTCTGTAGTCACCACCACCAGTCATCTCAATCAGTGTCTCACCTTCAACACTATCTGACTGGTTACTTGTCACGGTTTAAGTATCAACACTGAATAATCTCAGTCTGCAAAGTAACTATCAAATAAAGTTATCAAATAAATATAGTAGGATGGAAGTACAAAGTAGCAAAACACACAGTAAATTCTACTGTTATATTCAAACACTGGTATTTCTAAAATTTGACACAAAGATTTGATCAAATTTAAAACTATTACTAAAGATATTTTCAAAAATGTTTACAATCTTCTTGTTACGGTAAACCATGAAATACCTGGCGTAAAGGGTACAGAACAAGAAAATGACCAATCCCACGATGCCCTGTGCGTCCCACCACTGGACGTTTCCAGGGGCTGGGGTAGGAGCAAATCCTGGTGGTGGAGTAGTGCTGGCAGGGTGGACCAGACTCAACAGGCTCGGGTTACACTGCCGGTCTGAGATCAGAAACACAGAAAACATTGTAAACTGCTGACAATGTGGCATCTAGTTAATATTACAGTTACAGGTGCTTGGGGTTGGTTGGTAGGTTACACTGACACTTGTTTCCACTCCTTCTCGCAGTCAGTCATCTCGGTTCAAAGTCTGAGAAAAATGCAGTTGTGCTCTGACTCTTTGGACTTACTGGGGTTGTTGGACATGGCTGACCAGGTGACATACATGGTGTAGAGGGAGATGAGGGAGGCCTGGAGCAGGCCGGAGCTAGGCTGAGCCTCCTGTGGTGACATGACATGAGATGAGTCAGAAAAGAAATCACTGTGCTAGTAAAACTCTCTTGAATGCTCTAGTAATTTTGTACTCACAGAAATAACAAAAAGATCACAGCCAGGACAAATGTTTTTTTACAACGAGCTTCAAATGGCCAGTATCTTGACAATTTAGTATTACACATAACCAAACTTACACACATATTTGGTAATATGTTTATTAGACATGATGGATGAGGGCACAAAATACCAACATTTATATACCACATGGCTTCTACAGTCTCTACATTACCTGAACTTTGGGCACGATGGACACGATGGACACAGCGATGCAGAACAGGAAGTTGAGGCTGATGAAGACCTTGTGCTCTGTGCAGTCATCAGGTCGGGTGTAAAACACGTAGAAGAGTACAATAGCAGTGAAAGCGAAGGCAAAGTTTATGATGGTGACGGACAGCAGAGCTGTGAGGAAAACATGAGCAAAGAATAAAGTCATGATCACATGCAGACTTTAGCATACAGACTGGAAATATTATAAACTGGCAAGCTTTGTGCACAACCCAGGACAGACAGGCTCTACAGCAGGTGATTAAAATCACCCACAACATCATTGGTACCCATCTAAAGAGTGTCAGTAATATCTGTGAAGTGCGATGTCTGCACCGAGCCCAAAGGATACTAAAAGACAACACCCACCCAGCCACAGTCTGCCATCTAGCAAAAGATACACAAGTATCCACTGCTGTGCCACCAGACTCAACTAAACCTAAACTCATCCTCCACACTTCACCATAAAAAAGTAACATAAGGAGTCTACAGCTTGCATTGTGTTTGTTTAAGTGATCTACTGTCCAATTGCTTTTTTAAACTGCAGTGTGACATTTTGTGAAAATGTTATTTTTGGAAATAAAAAATGGCAGAAAGACAGGTACTGGCAGCCTAAATCCTCAAAAAAAGAAAAAGAAAAGAAAAAGAGAGCCGTGTTTTCCTTTACCTGCATACCAGCACTTTCGGTTTCCTTCCTCTGCCCTCTCCAGCCAGGACTGGTTCCAGGAATGGGCGAAGTCCACCAGCAGGATGAGCTGGATGAGGATGAAGACGAAAGAGCCCACAACGCCGAAGTAATACCACACTGAGAGCAGACAGAAAAGGACATTTGTTTAGAGGGTTAACAGGCTGTGCAATGACACAACATTTGTATACAATACTTAAATATAGAGCAGGAGACAGTACAGTGTGTGCCACTGTAGGTCAACAATGATCAGTTCTGGTTGTTAATATACACTACTCAGTTTTTTTATGGACACATAAACACAACATCAGAAGTTTTTCAACATTTCTATTACTCACATAGAGTGAAAACTGGTGGTTACAAGTGGTTAATTTATCATGAACTGAAAAAACAAACTGACAATAAGGCTGTTCTGGAGAGGAGGAAACAAGAAAATCAAGTTCATCGGCTCACATTAACCCTCAAAAACGGGTTGAACTCTTATTGTGACTAAGCCTGGGGATCATGTGACATTTTTAGAAACTAGTACTCGAGCACACTGAGGTATACAAGCTTTTTTTCTCTCTACAAACACCCCCTTTCTCTTAAAAAAAGATGACCCCAACCCTAAAAGTTATTATTTAAAACGCAGACCCTATGATCAAAGAATAAGCTTTGACAAAAAAAGAAAAAAGGCAGCTGGATTTCAGCTGCTGAATACCTGTGGTAAATATGCCATCTGGAATGAAGAAAGCTCCCACAGTAATGCCAACCAGCACCAGGAACTTGAAGAACCAGAAACTGAGAGGAACAGAAGGAAAGTTAAGTATGTACAGAACAAGTATGTTTTTGTCGCCATGTAAGTACAATCCTGAAGGTGCAGTCGACATGTTTGGCCACCAGAGTGCAGCATAATGTCATCACACAGGACCGTGGTACTGAAGCTGCTGTTCTCAGTACGAACCCATTTTGGATGGCAGCACGGGGGTCCTTGCTGCTGCGCACTCGGATCATGATGATGGAGAAGAGGAAGAAGAAGCAGGCCATGGCGAAGCACATGCGGTACACTGACTTGTAGCCCACAATGACATCACAGTTGACCTTGCCCTCTATTACTGCACCACCAACACAGAAGCCTGGAATCTGACAGTGAGAGAGCACATAAAGGAAGTAATGGGTTAAGGACGGTCAGCCGAAAAGCTTTTTGATGCTGAAATAGCTTTAAAAAAGATTACTGGTTGAAAAATAACAAACACATCATCCAAGCATACTGTCCAGCCGCTTTCTGTTGCTGGGTTACAGCCTTATGAAACCAATTTGAATTATTGTCCTATTTTTTTCTTGAATCTGAAATGACATTTGGGTGCAGAAAATGTAACGATGCTCTGGCTTACGAAACAATTAGAAGAGCCTGATGCAACACTCCTGTGTGGACCATTACATCTGATCTAATCTAGTCTCATCTAATGTACCTTTTTAAGATGTTCCTCCATGCCTGGGAGGATCATGATGACAGACACCAGAGTCCCGAGCAGCAGCAGGAAGGAGAAGGCCAGCCGGCTCACGGTGGAGTTGTTCGTTGACGGGCAGCATGATGACAGGAGGCAGGAGGCCGAGCCGCACAAACAGGACGCCTGGAGTAGAGATGAGGCGGAGAATTAGCTAGGCCTTCATACACATTCATATATTATAAAGCTCAGGAACAGGGCTCTGGGGTGCTGGATAATCAGGGTAATGCATGCACACTCACAACCACTGTGGTTGGCAGAAAAAAACATAACAAACAGCACTGCGTTGGCTGTCAGGGCAACCATCTTTCTCCTTCTTCTCCACGCTTCCAGAGAAGCAGAGACAAATGATTTACAGTGGCAGTAATCAGGCCTGTGATTAGAGCTGCCATCATAACAAATCTCCCTCTCTCACTGTTTGTTATCAGGCGCCGTGAACGGGATCACAGAGGATTCCCGCATGATTCAGATGCAGACTGCTGAGAGGTGTGTGGAGCACTGAGGCGGAGACTGGAGCTGAGATCAGCCATCCTTCACTAAATATGAGGATGCACCAGAGTACACAAGCCTTAGGTGCAAACACTGCTGCTGTGACAAGAAGAATCCAGTTTCCACGGTTCCTACTGGTCTATGCCATGCTGCCTTAGCAACAAATAACTAGTACAAATAACTCAAATCATTTGTGAGACTCCTGAATGCATCCTCAACACTCCACCATGAAAAATGGTTTGCATAAGGATACAACAGCTTTTATTCGGTTTGGTTTTAATGAGCTTTTGTCCAACTCCTAACACCTGAACTCACCCTCACAACTCCACCATAAAAATACTTATTTTAATTATGCAGCATAAACGGACTACACCTTACATTTTGTTCTACAATTCTGGTGTTGTAAAGTGACTGTTAAATGAACCTTTGACCCTTTGTGTTTGACACATTTAACAATTGAGAGGCTTAGCTTCTTTTGATCAAAGAAAAAACTGTGTTTATTATAAAAAACGGTTATAGCTCTCAAAGTAAAACATTAAAAACTCCATTGCCTTGGATTTAGTGCTTAAACTAAGATATTGTATCAGCACAAAAATGGCCACTGACGCCCAGCTCTAACACTGAAACACAGTAGATGTTAAGTGGATTTATATAAACAGAAAATGTCAAATCAATCTAAATCAGAGCTGCATGGTTGAGACAGATTAGCAGCGGTTCTTTCTTTTAATAGTTACCTTTCTGTATTGAAGAGTATTCAGTGTTTTATTGTTTGTTTGGATTATTTCTTTATCTTCATAATAACGTTTTTGACTGAAAGTTGGATCCCACAGAAATAGGTGTAGGTGACCTGAAAACATCTCCCACACATCGTTTATGAACACATCATCTCCATTCAAAGTATTACTTAACTTTCAGTAAGCTGATGATCTAGGTGAGTCATATTTCTTTCTTTTTTAAATGTGGTGTTTTACTCTACTGAATCTATAATTTAATCAATTTACATCTACCCTTTGGATCAATATAAACATCTCTAGTATGTACATATTATGAGTCTGTGTTTAAATAAATAAATAAATAAATAAATAAATAAATAGTCAAAAGGTCCAGTCGGGGGGGGGGGGGAAATAAACAAAAACAGGATCGAATATAAATCTATATAAGAATGATTATGATGGACACATCAAGTACAACACAACAACAACAAACAGCGACACAAGGGTTTGCCGAAAGGCACGAGTACAACCCGGAAACTGCGCCTTTAAAGAAAACACAGATACAACAGACGAAACGCTGCATTTTCTTCATATTCCTCTTTGGCAACAGTGATTCCAAAACATTAACTGAGGAATTGACCTAGAAGAGAACTGTAAATAACTTTAAAAGGACGGCATAAAGAAAGGCCTGCTCTCAGACCAGACTGTTCGGAAATCTGGCAATTTACTTCCACCTCGCTTATGAGTGCGTGCATTTTGTCACCTCATAATTCGTCTCTGTGCTATAACATTTTACAAGTCGGTCTAAGAGTTTGGTTAACTTGAGTATAACGTTAAACTGAACAACGTAGCACACGTTTAACAACTTTAGTTAAATGTTTGGGTCGATTTGGTCACATGATTCCACCAAGGAAGGACAGACAATAATGAGAAGCGTCAGACCAAGTGTTGTTAATGTCGTAGTTTAACGTTACCTTGTTCACAGGGCGTGGGCCTAATTTCACTTAATAGAATTCAGCTATTCAAAGTAAATATGAAACGTAATGTAATATGTTACATAAACTGTCTATGGGAAGAAGTGGGAACATTTATTGGCGTTAGTTTCACATGACATCTTTACGATGTCTTGACCAGCTAAACAACGAAACTTAAGTTGAACCTAATGCTAGCTAAATGAGTCAAGAAATACTCATTTAACGTATCATGTAGCAACAGTAAAACCGGTGAATATATACTTACACAGCTGGCAAGGGAACCCAGTGCTAAACAAGCCCCCATGTTGGTTTAGTTCAGTATTCCGATGAAAGTCGTAAAAAGTGAAAAAGTTGAGGAAGAAACTGTGTCAAAATGGCGACGTCAAGGTAACTGCAAGTGACTGGCGGAAATCCGTTTAGTTCCTCCAAAATAAAAGCCTCGTGACATGCATACACGTACATAATTATAAAGTAGGCATAATAAATGGTTTATTATGACATTCTTTCAGCTTATTTATTTAAACAAATATCCATATGGAGTACAACGATTTTATTATCTTCTAATGTGAGGTGTTGCTACTGTACACACTGTTTACGTTGACGTTCTTAGTTTTATTTTGATGGCATATTCACCCTACTTCCGACATTGTTTAGGTAAACTGGTAAAACACGTCTGTCGGTTTACTCTACACAGGGCGGGTTAGTTTCTGCTGTAGCCTGACACCCGAACTGTGATTGGCTCAGTGAGTCGTCACTCCAAAAGGTTTGACCACTTGTATGTTAATGCGAATAAAAAGAAACCCTCCCCTTATTACAGTCCCATAATTTACCACGAAAATACACTATACTTAAACGTCAAATGAGTTATATGTTATTAAGGTAGATTCAGAATATCCGAGGCTAAGTTACTTTGTTATATTTAATCTTAAAACGACATATTTTACTGAACTCGCTGTGTCTATGTCACCTACTGATGGAAGCAAGCAATTACATGGACAGCCTCACTGTTCCAGGGGAGAATTTTTGGTTAATTTCTCCTTAAAAGGGTTTATTTTAAATAATGGATTACAAAAATAACAATCAGCACGCTATATTGCACACTGCATCCAAGCCAAAGTAGTGCATATTTAAATAAATCATTTTTATTGGCAATTGGATTTTTAAAAAGCACAAACTCAAATCACAAAAATGCTCAACATTGGATCCAATAATCTACCAGGCTGCTAATCAGATGACCCACAGTATAAAGTATACATGTAAATATATGCATAATTTACTTGCTCTTGTACTTTTGTTGTTTAAGTACATTTAATATCATGTACTTTAAAACTTTTACTCAAGCACTGTATGGGTGATTTTGTCTTTACTATGACTCTTGGGTACTTTTTACAACACTGCTGTTGAGTAACAAAGACTAGAGGGAAGAAATGTGAAACCAAATGACACAATTAGATTGACATAATCAGTATCATCATAATAAGTCTGCTTTATTTCTGTAAGGTGTATTGCTCTGTGAATTTCCACATAATTTAATTTCTGCACTATTCTATGATTGCATTCACTATTATGATAAACTATCTTAGTTTTGAGTAAGACAGTATTGGTTTCTCTATTAGAGGATAAATTCACCAAAATGTAAAAATTCAGTCTACTACTCACCCTCATGCTGATGGAAAGTCAGTTTGTAATTCACAAAACATTTCTGGAGCTTTACAGCAAAACAGTGTTGTAGCAATCTCCCAAATAACTGTAGTAGAATGGGACTTTTAAAACATTTTTAAAAATCCTTTGTGGACTACAGAACCCCATCTAGCTTTCCATCGGCATGGGGTGAGTAGATTATGACTGGATTTTAATGTTTGGGTGAGTTTATCTTATTTAAGCCCTCTATGTCTAGAGGAACAGTGTACAGATACCACAGCTAAACAATAAGAACAATAAGACCCATAAGTAATGAGGCAATAGAACATATGAATCATTTTCTATTTAGGTGAAATAAAACACCCAAAGCTCACATGCACAATAAGGTCATTGCAAATTCACCGTTTAGTGTAATTATATGTCCTTACAGGAGCAAACTGGAATAATAATGATTTAGTTTGGCCAGAGGTAGCGCCGGGTGAGTAAACAGGTGTGACAAGGAAGGTCAGACACTGAGTTTAAAGCAACGGGGGGGAGAATCACCATCTGTTTGTGTCTGACCTTCACAAACACAGTGAAGGTGTTCACCTGTGAATCATCAGTATAAAGATAAAACTGGTACTTCTCCACACCTTCATTTTCCACCAGTC
The DNA here is from genome assembly GCA_039737535.1 of Lagodon rhomboides. Lineage (NCBI taxonomy): Eukaryota > Metazoa > Chordata > Actinopteri > Spariformes > Sparidae > Lagodon > Lagodon rhomboides. The sequence continues at coordinate 25,572,696 of CM077799.1, forward strand.
TAAACAACAGCAGGCTCATATAGCATCCTCAAGCTGGAATGGTTTGCTTGAGAAGAGGAATGTTAATCAGGTAACAGCTTCACTGCACTGTCATGCCGGCGTTCCTCGAGAGACTGGTAAAAGCGATAGAGTCATAATAATCCCAGGACTTTATGTGTCTGCTTAAGAGGCTAATAATCAATAGCATTCCCAGTGTAACATGTCCTCTGTCATCGTCCTGTGGCTCTGAAGCCTGTTGGTGGCAGTGAGTTCATTGTGATGCATTAGACAGGTTCATCAGTGGTTGAATGGCACACTGTAGTAGTTTTCATGATTTTGTTATACTAAATGATACACACAAAATTAAATGTTAAGAATTAAACTGTTTTTCTTTGTCTATTTTAAGGTGGTTGTGTCTACAATAAGCCTACATGTGCGTTATACTGTCTTTATAAGAAGAATGACATAGGGAGGTAAAAAAAAAAAAAAAAAGGATCCAAATATTTTAAGATTGAGAAGAAATTAGTGAGGGGTTAGATTCTGTCAAATGACAGGTGAGATGGGAGATTCCATTTTATAACTCAACGTATTGTGCACCCCGTACTAAAAAGACAATGGTACAAACCTCTGAGCAGCCGCGGCGAGACCAGACAGCGAGAGTTCGCGAGAATTACACAGGAAGCTGCAGCACTGTGACTTCACAATAAGACAGAACAAATCATTTCAATTAAAACAGCTTTTGATGATAACAATAATTATAATAACGATAATAATAAACACACGATAATGACAACAATAATAATGATATACTAATAATAACTTTTAAGTTTAGAATGAATGAAACTGAAACACAGGCACAATGGTATTCTTGACGTATTACATCATATTAAGGTGGTCTTTATTTTATCAGTATTATGATTATGATGATGATTATTATCACTATTATTATTATTATTATTATTATTATTATTATTATTATTATTATTATTATTATTATAGTTGTGATAGTATTTTTATGAGACAACGCAATGAGAGCCTCAGGTCAGAAAGAGAAGCCACAATGAAATTATCCAACTTTTCGGCCTACAGGATGTACAGGATGTGGCCTACAATAACGTCATCCAGCAAAATGTATTTTGAGATCAATATACCCTGTATAGTCTGTGTCTGTAGGTCTGGGGAAAGTATTATTTCATCACTTACAACAACCGATTATTTTTTCTATTTGTTTTCTGTGTGTTATCTTGTGATGTCATTCATTTATAACTCATGTTGCATTCTGTGCATATCTTGATAGCACTGGATCTTTCTGACGTTCCACTTTTCCCCATTGAATTTTTCTCCTCTTCTTTTTTCGCGACACCCAAATTTCTGCTTTTACTTTGAAGGCGCAGATCCCGTCGCTTCCCGTCTGCTCCGGGCTGCGCGCGTGCAGCCTGACGCGCCTCCCTGTTGCTGCTGGGTCTGAGCGCACGGTGAAGCGCTCGGCTGTCCGTGTGCTCTCGGCGCTGAGTGGTCCAGTGTGCCTCGGGTCCGGCGGTGTCAGCTGGAATGAAGCAGAGTAGCGTGTCGCACCGGACGGACCCCCTGACGCACCGCACTTTCTCCTCTTCGTCCCTGCAGAAGATGGTGGCTGGCGGCTAGTTCCAACTTCGGACTCCTTTGGGTTTTGTTTTTTATTTTTTTGTTCTGTTTTTTCTCTCTCTCCTCGGCGAAGCGCACTGAAATCAGTCGGTGAGTGTCCGTCGTCGCGCACATCCACTGTCACCTGTTCTGCTCCACAGGTAGGACACCGGGCAGGCTGCTGCCGCCGCGCGTCAACTAAAACAGCCAGAGGGGCTGACTGCTGGAGGAGAAGCAGCAGATAGAGACAGGGAGGAATCAGCTGGAGCCATTAACTGCATTTAACAAAAGAAAAAAAAGAAAAACAACAGGAGCTGAAACAACAAGTCATCATGTGACCAACTTAACTGACAGCAGCAGTTCAGTCAGGCATCAGCTGCAGCCAGAGTTCTGTTCAGACCAGGCTGCTGCAGTCAGCTCCAGCAGCCTTACCTGTCACCTGCATATGGACCCGCAGCATTGTGTGTGTGTCAGCTGTTCAAATCAAAATGCCAGCGGCTCCCAGCAGAGAGCTCTGTGGCAGCTGGATTATCTGCCCCGCTTTAGTGAAGGCAGGGTGCGTGAACCGTGACCTTCGGATGAAGGCATGATGTGGTCGAACATGCTCAGGAATCATTCAGTCTGAAGCTGATGTTTAACAGTTAAAATGTTAAACGTGCAGAGAATAAATCTGTGATGAGGTGAGAAAAGCGTATTTTTGGTTATTATTCCGCTCTAACAGGTTAATATGACACACACACAACAAGCCTGCAGTTAAAAAGTGGTCCAGCTGGTTCAGTCAGTATAAAATCCACCAGCCTATGGAAGGTGTTTCCTGCCAGTATTCAGTGCTTTAAATGTAAAATTATTAAATTATTCCTAAAAATCATATAATATATAATATAATTATTTAATATAATTACACTGTGATATGACATGATATGATAAACGTTGCATTACAGTAAAGTGATGCCATTTTCTGAACTTACAAGACCGTTCCAATACTCGCTGTTACATTTTATTTCATTATATCTGTATGTAATATTACACACAGATGTCATTGTGTTAAAGGAGCATTTCTACAGCACTTTTCCAGTCGACTGTCTGCTCAAAGCTTTACAACACCTGTCAGATTCACCCATTTATACCCTGATGGCGGAGGCTATGCCATGCAAGGTGCCAGCTGCTCATCAGGAGCAGTTTGGGGTTCAGTATCTTGCTCAAGGACACTTCGACATGCAGCCAGGGGGAGCCGGGATTCAAACAAGCGACCTTCCGATCACTAGACGTCCCGCTCTACCTCCTACCCCCTGTGGTGTGCTGGAGCCAGGTGTTACTTTATGTTAGTGGAATCCATTTCTAAGCTCAAGTTAGCAGGTGTTGCTCTCTGTTCAGAGGCACTGAAATCTAACCATGTGTCTGTTTGTTACTCACATATCTCAAGAAGCGTTCGTTCGATCTACTTCACACTTGCCAGGTGTGTTGCTGATGACTCAAGGAAGTGCCGTGTCGAATTTAGTGTATTATTAATATAATTATCATTATTATATTATTATCACGGCGCCCCTGTCTGTGAGCAGTTCAGCAGGTTTAAGACTGGACCTATAAAACTCTTGCGTAATCAGATTAACTGTGCTGAACAGCATGTCTCGAACAGACACTGTGCTAATATTTAGTCAAAGTACCAATAGTCATCACTACAGTGTGGTCACAATATAGATATGGAGGTATTTGTTCAGGAATATCATGATATTTGATTTTGTATCCCAGTCCTAGCATTTCTGAAGTGCTTTTAAGGCATTTCGAAATTCTAAAAATACTGCAATATTAAAGGCCATATTGCCCAGCCCTACTAAAAGTAGACTTAATCTACTAATTACAGTATCATGAGACCAAAACCCACAATGAAAATAATATTTCATAAACCTAACTGGCAAACACTTAAATCTGCTAAACCCTAAAGTGAACTGTCCCTTTAGTAAAACAGTGGTAAACTGTATGTACATATGCTAGTGTGTGTGTGTGTGTGTGTGTGTGTGTGTGTGTGTGTGTGTGTGTGTGTTTTAGCCTTTCATGTCCCTATCCTTCGGAGAGCATCCATCTCCTTTCAGACGAGTGCCAGCTCCACGTGTGCTGCAGAGAGGCCTTGAACGAGCCTCAGTCTTTATGCCTTGCTGAATGTGGAGCAGGAAATGTTTCCGAGAAAGCACAGAATTGAAAGCCCTGTTAGGGCATCTGCCTTTGTGCAGCACATTGTTTAAGTCTTGAGTGTGCTCTTCAGTGGATACACAATGTCAAGTTAGGAAAATGAAGCCGGGGTCTGCCGGGGGAGCAGCAGCTCCTCGCCGTTTTTAATTTTTGTTTTAGCTCCGAGGCACTTGCTTTAATTCTGTGGTTTCACCCTATGTTAATTACATATCCAGGAGGTCATTTGGGGATTTCAGTCTTATTTCTGGGTCTTGGTTCAGTGGCTGGCTGCTGTGGTGTTGCTGCTGTGTGACGCACTGATCACCTGTCAATCAAACAGCGTGGGCAATGCCAGGACATATCCTGCCTTTGATATCTTCTGTGTTTCTGTGCTGAAATTTGTATCTTTGCTTTGCGGTTCTGCCTCGTGCCTCTCCCCGCTAATGCTAACTTCCGAGTTCTTTTAGGAAAAAAATAAAAAATAGCAAAATCACGATCATAAAACACAACACTTTTCCCTCTGCAACTCCAAGTGAAAATATTATCAGAAAGGTAAATTTAAAATCTAAATTATAAATTAGCTATAGGTTCAGTCACAATGTTCTTTACACTGAGAGTTATCAAGTGCCATTTTTACATTTAATGTAATAACAATGGATCATGTATTACTTTAAAGCTACTCACAGCAGATAGAAGCAACCTTCATTTTTGTTGACTCTGGCGGCCCCTGTGGACAGAAACGGTATGAGCACCACTGCCTCCTGTGGTACGACTTAGTTTGAAAACTGTCTTTCTTCTTCTAAACACAGCTATGCAGGATGTGTGGTGACGAGTTGAGGTACCTGTTTGTAGCTGTGTCAGATTAATAAATGTAATATGATGATGGTGAAGCGATGTAATCTTTGTTTTAGTGCCGTACCACCAGACTACAGAGCAGCGCCTTACTGCAGGCTGTGAGACTCCTCAGTTCATCCTCAGCACTCCACCATTCAAAGTAGTTTCATCTCAAGACTTGTCCAGACCTGATATGTCAAAATCCAACCCGCTGACAGGCCTTAAGAATAGCTACAGTAACCATATCGAAAATTGTTTGCAATTAGCGTTAAATAGAGACTGTTTTATAACCAATTCAAAGTTCCTTGTAGTAGTTTGAAGTTATTTCTTTGGTTACTTGGAGGCAGCAGAACAAGCTGTAAACACAACATTGACATACTATTCAGCGTATAGTTATGTCTGTTTATAATCAAAATGCTAAATTATAGCTAAATGCTAACCCTGTTGTCTGTTTGGTGCTAGATACGTACAGCATACAGTGGGCGGACATCTGGAAATGAGGCTAATGAGCAGCAGGGCTAAACCAAAGCAGCACACCTGTGGCACATCAAAACAAAGGCTAAAAGAGGCTTAAAGCTACATATAGTCCAGCTGAGGAGAACTTGGGCGCTCCTGTCTCTGTGGATTTGCCTCTACGAGCATCACTTTCCAGCTTGTACATAACAGCTTGATCCATTTTTAACAAAAAAGTAATAAGTGGTGCAGCTTGAAGTTGACCGATGATATACGTTTAATTCAGAAGAACTGTGCCTGTGTTATTGTTTGGATGGTACAGGGGATGCATCAGTATTGTACTTATGGGATACAGTCATTTTTAATAATATTTAAACAGCCGTAGTTGATACTTTGTTATGGGAAGTGAAGGTTCTTTGCTCACACTGGCGGCGCAGGCAGCCCACTCTGCTGTTCCGTCACCCCTGGCTGATTCATCCGACTTCTTATCATCTGTTCTCTTTCCGCATCCTGCACTGGAAATCAGGCTTCTTGTCACAGCGAGTTATGCCATGATCGCAGGCAGATGATGACATCACACCGCGTGCCCCAACCCACCTATTCTGACTGTGGAGTCCCGAAGGTGCCAGACGTGACCGGGCTGCTCAATCCTTTATCAGCAGCCTCCTGAACAGCCTCGTCGTTATCGTTTATAGGGAACAAAGGCTAACGCTGTAATCAGTAAACAGGTAACCGCTTTACCTATAAGAATCTGTTTAATCTCGGGAGGCCTCGACACTGCCGAGCAGCTTATCTTCATTGCTGTAGAACACTTTCCCTCATTGAGGAGCCAACATGTAAACACACACACACGAGCTGTGTATTCGAGTAGAGTTGAACCAGTTTACATGTTTGTTTGATCCATTTGTTTTAGGGCTGAAGCGGTCAGAGACAACACCCGACATCCGTTTGCATTTTCAAAAAGCTCCAGAAATGGCAACTTGATGCTGGCATTCTACTGCAGTGACATGTCATTGAGAATTGAAAAATAATCAACAACAGTTTTGATATGTGATTCATCATGCGAGTCATTTATCCAACCAAAACATTTACCGCTCCAGCTTCTCAAATATGAGGAAATGCTGCTTGCCTCTGCTTTTTGTCCTTATAACTTGAATGCCCGTGTCCTGGACTGTACAGGTGCGTTCAGTTTTTCCCACTGAATCAGACTTTGTTTGTGGCGGTGGCTGTCCAGCTGGGGCGCCATAGAGCATGCGCACTCTAGACTAATGCCGGCCGAGTCGGCTAACTTCCGGTTTAGCGCCGAGCTAACTTGGATGGGGATAAAATGTAGTTGGGCTACTCTTCTAGACTTTCCAAATTTTATTGGACTGAATTGCCCAAATTCTGACAGTAAAACGAGTCATTTCACGGGGGTTGTGAGGCTTTTATTACAGTTTTACAGATGGGAAAAAGTCCCCAGTGCATCACATGACGATGTGATTACACGGCTTGGCCACGACAGCTCAAGGATGAAAATGTATGATTATTACTCCATTACTTCCGTTCTTTTCCCTGTCAGCTCTCGATAATAAGAACTGAGCATTCCATGGAGTAATAATCATACATTTTCATCCTTGAGCTGCGGAAATCTACTGCACTTGGTAATCGACTCGTCAGGGCTTCCCCACACAGGCAGGCTGCTGGAGGAGAGGGTGAGTTGTGCTGTGTTTTTAATACAAATCCAGCAAAGCTAGCAGATGTTTGATGCTTCGTACTGTGTGCTGGGACTGTACATGTACTGTTGCTGAAGTTTGCTGCTGTTCTCACCATTAATTGTGGCTTTTTGATGGTGGTTTCTAGTTGGAGACATAAGCGGCAGTGTATTGTTATCGTGCGGTCTTTTCTGAGGTTGCTAAAACTAGCTAAGCTAGCGGTCAGCAAACTTGACCTCTCGAGGGGGAGTCTTACTCAGTGTCAAGATGTGTTAGACCATGGATTAAACTTACACTGGAATATCCCTTTAAGACCTCTGAGGGTGTCCTGTGGTGTCTGGCACCAGGGCGTTTTATAGTGGATCCTCTGGGTCCTGTATGTTGGGGGTGGGGCCTCCATGGATCAGACTTGGGATCTGGTGAATTTGGAGGCCCGGTCAACACCTTGGGCCCTTTATTGTGTTCCTGGAGCTGTTCCTGAGCACTGTTTGTGGTGTGTCAGGGCACATTGTCCTGCTGAAGGGCCACTGCCATCAGGTAGTGTTGTTGCGATGAGGGCGGGTACTTGGTCCACAACAGTGTTTGAATGGGTGGTTCGTGTCAAGTGGCATCCACATGAACGCCAGCACCCAAGGTTTCCCAGCATCATCGCATTGTGATGAGATGATCAGTGTTATTCACGTCACCTGTCAGTGGTTTTAATGTTGTGGCTGATTGGTGTATGACATCATGCTATTCACTGACGGGTGTGCTGCCTTGAGTGAGTTAGAAGTGGACCTGCAGCTCCAAAAATAGAAAATCAATATGTGGCGGCCCGCCACAAATAAATGAATGTGTGGGAAACACTTTATTTGTTTGCAGAACCGTTGGTGCAATCCATGTTTATTCACCACAAATAGCCAATTTGCGGATTATACAGAGGACAGCTGTACGCCAGCTGTGTGTGTGTGGAGTCTGCATGTGCTGTTTACGTGATAGTCAGACACTGCCAGGCAAGACTGGTGCAACATTTAAGTAAAATAACTTGAATTCTTACAGACACATCTTTGCCTCATTAGCGCCGCTCACGCTTAACACACATAGACCAAATGAGCAATGTGGAGACGTCACCGTAAGTGTTTGGTGATTGTGATTGGCGTTATCCACTCTTCTTTGATATTTTATGTACCTGAAGTATTAAAAATATGAGCAGTCACACTTTGTTTAGTCTCAGTAGTATGTTGGTACTGGCTGAACTGTGTCCATGCAGCCATGTATCAACAGTGAATGCGATGGTTCCTGATCGAAGTCATAAGTTTGCTAGCCTGGTCCCTGACGTCTGGTTTTGATGATTGATGATGATTCGTTCAGCTACTCATATAGGTCTGGAATTGTCTTGTGTAGTGCACACGGATCTGAAAAACGCTTACAGGTGCTGAATCAAGAGCCAAAAAGAAAAGAAAAAGTCAGACAAAAGCACTGCACACTGTATCGATAGCTTCCGGTAAATTTAACAGTTCAGTGTTTCTGTATAAATAATTGTCAACCAACCCAGATAGAACAGTGCAAGTAACAATAATAAATGATGTCATCTTTGCACAGAGAGAAAGCCATGAAAATGTTGAATTGACTGGATGAAATTATTGAAAGGCGACTTCACAGGCGTATTTCTTCAATCAAAAATTCACCAACTGATCTCAGCAACTGCCGCTGCGCCTTCTCTGTCAAGTGAAAATGACGTAGGTGCTTGGAGATACTCATCCAATCACTGCTGATTGGTTCAGGCAAACCAATCAGCAGCAAAACAAAAAACAGCTGACAAAAAATGTCTCATTGTAGTGAAAGAAATTGGCAATTTAATTAGATTATCAGACCATAATTTTGATACTTCACTACTTTATTTTCATATTCATACTGTTCAGTTAAAAAATACAAATACATTAAAATAATATCACGTCACAGCATTTTGATATCGGACCACAAAGTCATCTGTTACATCGGGCCAAAACATTTCAAGTGATACCCAGCCCCACACCTCTCTGCTACAGACTTGTCCAGGAAACGTTGTTTAACTGTTTTTATATCTGTTTTTTTATGCCTGACATAAAAATACTATTGAAGGGAAGAAAAGTGTTCTTCACTTGTCAAATCTGTCCCTCTGCGGCAAGATGAACGACGGCCGAGTGCCGCCTGTCACTTACAATTTTACCACCCGGCACCAAATTCAATTCCCATTGATTGCGGGGCCTGGCCACTTTGAAGATGGAAACAGTAATTTCCCGGGATAAATTCTGGTCATTCATTATTCCTCTGTATTGACCAGTGACCTATAAGAGTTTAGTTGGAGCTGCTGCGTCTATAAAGCCCAATGCCCTTTACTGTGACCTATGGCTGTCTGCCATTTGGCCGCCGCTACTTTTATCTTTCTGCCATTAAAACGTGTCACTCAGTTCTTTTCCCACCTGAGTCTGGAGGACTCGTAAGACACGTTTTGCCGAGACGTAGAGGACGGAGGATGGTAATGGGAACAGAGGGGACCCGTTTCCCAAGAAGCTGTGTTAGACTGTTCTGACCTCAGCCCTCTCCGTGCCCAATTTCCCAGCAGCGCAGCCCGACGACAGGCAGGGGGCTGGCAGCATAACTCAATAGACTTCCCCCAGCACGCCTCTGCCCGGCTTTATGGGAAAGGACTGTGGCTCGTCAATGTCATGTCTCCTGCTGCCAGCCTCTCCATACTGATTAGATGGGAAAGGAACAGTAGGTGAGACGGGATGGTTCCTCGGTGGAGACAAAGGGTGTATTGTAATTCGCAAGGCATCCATTCAATCTACAGATCAGTGACCTTTTCAGTGTATCAGACCACACAATAGAATCAGTTGCGCTGCTTTCCCCTGTAATTACCGCGTGGAATCCCGTCTGCCCTAGAAAACAGGCACGGCATCTCCGAGCGGTCTGTCAGACATCAACCATCTGAAGGGCTCACGCTGTTGACTGGTAAGTGGAGAGGCTGAAAGAGGGTGAAAGGTGCGATTGCTGTTTGAATTGCATTTCAATGCGAACATCAAACATGCTTTTCCACTAAGGGCGCCTCTCTTTAGCTGCACCTGGCAGCTTTGCACATTTGCATCTTTCGGTGACAGCGGGAGGGAATTGTTTGGAATTTTTTTTTAGCATCACCAGTTAGAAATCAAAATAATCTTCATTCAAGTCAGATTAACTGTAGTTCCATCCAGACTAGGCATGGGAATAAAAGGTCACGATTATCTAGGACAAAATATCTGAGATTCTTGATATTATTCCAATAATCATGAAAATATGCTTCAAACTCTAAAAGTCTAAAAGTGCAACTAAAACATACTGGAATCATTTTCATTTTTTTTTATTGCATCACGGAAAGGAGACATCTTTTTTTTAGTGTTTGTTTATCTTAAATAAGGTTCATACATAGAGGATAAATGAATGGTGGGTCATCTCCCTGTTGTCCTTTACTTTGGACTCCAGAGTATTTCGTTTCACGGCAGACATTTTAACTTGTCAAAGCAGGAAAAGCACAGATGTGACCAATAACGTTAACGATGGCTCCATTCTACAGCGTGTCCCTTAGGGTCAACAATACCAGCACCCTGGAACTGGCTCACCTAAATGGAATACAGCCATCATTACCATTGTAAATTCCACCTGTAGTTTTCCTGCTCTCACAAGTTCAAAATGTCTGCCATGGAAAGGTTCAGTGTAGGCCTCCTAGGCGCTCCACCTTAAGGCAATTCCAAATAAATCAGGAAATCAAATACAGGTTTAGAAAAAACATTGTGGCTTGGCTCCAAAGCGAATTACAATAAGTACTTTTGTCACAAGAAAGAAGCCACAACATATCACCGTCCATGAAGTAAAAAAGAAAAAATAGAAACAATTTTCAAGCCCTCACCTGAGCATCGTAGCTGCTACATCTCCATGCTATGCGGGGTCGAGGTGAAGTCTGAACAAATTAGTCTTGACTCTTTTGCAGAAGATGGCGAGTGACTCTGCTGTCCTGACATTGGTCGGGAGTTCGTTCCACCACCAGAGTCGCGACTTCGCTGAGCGACCTTTGTTTGCTGTCAGTGATGGCGGTACCAGCCGGCCAGCTGATGGAGGTAGCAGCGAAGTGCTCGTGCTGGGGCGTGTGGTCTGACCAGTGTTTGGAGGTAGACGGGTGCAGTTCCGTTGACGGCCTTGAAGGCCAGCACTATCATCTTGAAATGGATGCAGGCCGCAACAGGAAGCCAGTGGAGGTCAGGGAGGAGGGGGGTCACATGGGAGAAGTTGGATAGATAGATAGATAGATAGATAGATAGATAGATAGATAGATAGATAGATAGATAGATAGATAGATAGATAGATAGATAGATAGATAGATAGATTGATCGATATATCGATATATCGATAGATCGATCCAATGATAATTCTATTAATCCCCGGGGGAAATTAGGTCATCATAGCAGCAGGTACATTCAAGTACAAATACAATCAAAATGTAAGGGCAAGTATAGAAACAATGAAGAACAATAAAGTACTATATACAATAAAATGCTCAAGCAGTTACAAAATAAGATAAAATATTGAGGTAAATAAAATAAAATGCTGAGCTAAATGGAAATTAAGGTGCAAGAGAAATAATAATTTAACATAGATTGAAGACTGAGTGGCAGTCCTTTGTTGTTTAGCCCGACCATCCATCACCAATCTCCTCCCTATGTGGACTTTTCACTCTTTATACTACTCCTCCTGGCTTCCTCCTTTGCAGCTGTAATAACTACTACAGCCACTAGAAGTCGCCATCTAACACAAAACGTTAATATGGGGTTGTAAGAAGCTGCTCTCATTTTTGTTCTTGCGATGACGACAGGCTGGATGGCACATGATTATCTTGATACAAGATAAATTGGAAATTCACCAAGATGAACTTTTTGCGTCTTAGGTCTGTTGGTCAGACGCAACAAGCAATCTGATATCATCATCTTAGGTGTTTGTGACAGACATTTTTTCACTTTTTATTATGTTTCAACCAAAAAATTAATTAATCTACAGTGAAGGTAGTTGTTAGTCGCAGCCCGAAGTAGGATTCAGATCTGAGTCAGGAGATCTGATGTTGTCCAGTTCAGTCCCAGAACAGGCATTTAGGACTGCACGTCCTGTCTGGTCTGGAAAAAAACCTTGGTATTTTCCAGGAGGAGCTGAGGGGAAATGCTTTGGACATGAATGTGAGTCCCGTGTTAACGTTGTATAAATGTGGGAACATGGCAGGATGGGTAGATTGAGTGTGAGTGGAAATTCTACGGGTGGAGATGAAATCCTCGTCTGCTGCTGCTCCTCTTTTATCCCCAGTGCTGAGTGCGGCTTTAATCGCAAACACAAACACAACAGCTTGACACTTGTGCTGATGCAGGGTGGCAGTGTGTGTCTAGCAGTTTTGTGTGTTTGTGTGTGTGTGTGTCTCAACGGATGCCCCATTTGCCGGGGTTGTTGTCGGAGAGCGCCAGAGGCCCATGGGTGGTAGCCAGCGTGCAGGAGCAGCACGTGCGACCGCAGCCACCCAGGCGGCATCGCTGTTAACACGGCGGTCTGGTTCTGAGAGAGCCGCGGGTGGAGGACGGCCTCTGCTACACTCTTTCAAACAACAAGCTTTGCGCTGAAATATTGATGTGACAGCAGCCCACACTGTCCTCCCGGTGTCACACATGTATCGGACATGTGTGACACATACAGCAGATTTATTCTCTCGGCCTTGCTGCCAATACAAGGGTGCAGCTGATCTATGGGTCCTGTGAGATGATGCTACGCCTTCGAGACGGACTACGCGCTGAAAAAAGACAGGAAGTGATTTGTCACCATTCTGATAAAAAAAGATTGCCAAACATTTTTGCTTGCAACAGCTCTTTTCAATATATCAGTTTTATATCGCGGTAAATTCAACATCTTTATGTTTTGGACTGTCGGTTGGACAAAATGAACTCTTTAAAGATGTCACCTTGGGCTCTGGGAAATAACGTTGGCCATTATACATTATTGTACCTCAATACAAAACTGGTCAGATTTGTAATTCTTTGATCCAATTGTTCCTGGTTTTAATAAATAAGAATGTTTTTGTGCGTCCGCTGGCATTCTGACACTCAACATCTGAGAACTCTGGCTTCTTTTCTTACATGAAAAAAGCTTTTGTAGAAAAACTTGTTCATGTTTTTTTAAGTATAGTAAAGTTAGTTATCATCTTGGCACCATCATCAAAAAACTTTTTAAACAGCCACCCACGCTTTCTGCCCTAGATTGCAACTTTTGCTCGCAGCTCTTTGATATTTTCAGGATCGCAATATTTTCATTATTTCTTTATTATACAATCAAAACAAGTATTGAGCGGTTTTCCAGGAAAGTCATTTTTGTTTTGCTGTGACCCCTAAAAACGAATGATAACTATTAATAGTACAGGCCCTCCGTGCATGTGTGAGAGTGCAATTAGAATCAACATTGTGCATCCATGCATAACATATTGTATAAAAGGGGTGTAAATCGATTAAGATGAGCTTTCTATTTTGATTATCAAAATCAAAAGCAGGATACATCCCACCCCCGCCTACTTGTGTGCATCCAAAGAAAAAAAGAAAAAGAAAATCCACCTCAGAGATGGCACAGCTACCTTAACAGCAGCCTGCAGCTGCACTTTCTACACTTATCCACGAAGAGAGTCAACTGACCGGTACCGGGGGTAACTCTGGCATTGTTGGAGATGTTGGCTTTATTTTTTTTTCTTCAGAGATCCTTTTTTTGATATGACTGAGAAGAGTGTTTATGAGAAACCAAACTTTGTATCAAGCTGAATTTCTGTCGTTGTTTTTTGTTAAATCTGGAATCTTCATTCTTGGTGAGTATTTTTTGAACTCGTCCAACCCTAACCCGAAAAAAGCCAAGAAGATAAAGTTGAGCTGCTGTTGTAAAATACACCTATGAAACCTGTGCTGCGCTGAAATCATATGGATCAGTGGCCTTAAAGTTGAAATTCAAATCGAATCGAGGAAGTGGAGAATCGTGACGCCCCAGTGTCTAATACTTGTACTCACAGTTGTAGTTTTCCAGCTGTGTCTCATGTCACCACCTCATCTTCTTTTGCAAAATTAAAGTTGCAGTTTAAATGATTGATAGTTGGAATCACTCTTGTATGAAAGAGCGCTCCAGTGATTGAGTATTGCACTCGCAAGAGGCGGATGAAAAAAAAATGAAGGCAGAAAAGGCAAAGATATGGTGACTTTTATTTCCTGGTGTGGGTCAACCTCCAATAAAATGACATTCTACACCTCCCATAATGCATCTCAACAGTCAGTGAGTGTAGACCCTCCCTGTCTGGTACACGGCCATGCTTTTCCAACCCCAGTCTGTGGGGTCAAGAGTAAATTAAAGCTGATGATGTTGATTTTGATACCTTAACAAAGCTCAAGAAGACATAACATAACTGTTGCACAGCCGTACTCCAAGAGACAAGCACACCGACGTTCTGAAGAAGCCTCTTGGAGGAGAGGTGAAACGTCTTCAGGAAACTGAAACACGTCCAGTTGCCTACGATGAGCACTTAGAAATAACCCGTCAAGTACTGCGATTGAACAAAACCATACAGGCTGGAGTCAGAGGCCACCAGTCTAGTCTCACTTTCACTCAGTCTGATTAGCAGAGCTACATCAATTGCATTACTGGTGTCATGTGTGCAGCCACCACCAGGCAGAAGTAGGACACCATGTATGGTGAGGACGCCATGGTTTTTCTCATACGACCTTTCTAACGGAGCGAAGTGGAGGGTCATTTCAGTGTGATTAGTTTAATCAGAGTTGAACCAGAACATTGGAGTGTAAAAGTCGTACATCGCCCAAAACAGACTTCGTGCTCGACATGTTCTGTTCTCTGGATCATTCCTGAGGCCTTCTGCCAGCGGTGCTTGCCAGCCATTCTTTACTGCTCTCTGTCAAGTGTGCTAATTGCTGTAAATAGCTGGGCGCTCTGTTGTTGTGATTGACCCTGATGAAAAGCGGCTCAGCCTGTCTCATATTCGACAATGTGGAGGACACTTGCTTGGCCTCATTTCGTTTAATGGCTTGTTGTTATTATTGCACATTAAACACAGTTAATTACAGAGAGGGTGGTTTGCTTGTACGTTGGTGCTATTTGAATGGCTGTAAAGGTGCTCTTTGGACCGGTGTGCCAGTTAACTATTAAGCTCAGTGACATCAGTGAGTTCTGGTAACTTCCCTTTAGTGTCGTGGGAAGTTTCTGATAGTATGGCTTTGAAGTTCTGTAACAATACCAGTATTGAGCAGATAGAGAGCAGGTGATTGTGATACTGATAAAAAAGTAGACAACTGACCCTTCGCTAAGCCTGCTACACCTGTCAGACTTTCCAATTGAGCACAGCACTGTATGCTGCGGCTGATTTACCACTTTACTTTTTTTTTTTTTTTGGCATTTTTGAAATAATTAGGTCTTCAGTGTCACGCAGAAACAAAAGCAGGCTTCTAATTTCTAGCTTTTGACCATCGATTCTGTCGACTGAAATGAAGCGTTGCTGGCAGAGTTTATCAGCTTAAGCTAGCAAGCTGATTGAGGCTACATGCGTTAGCTAACACTGGAGAGCTGGCTCTTCAATATAAACTAACCATCTATCATTTCTTTATTGTTGGAATATTTTCAAACAGGATAAACCTATTAGCAGCGTTGGGGGTAACGCGTTACAAAAACCAAGCGTTACAGTAATATATTACTTTTAGTGGTAACAGAGTAATGCAACACGCTTCTAATGATATTTCAGTAATATATTACTACAGTTATGTCACTTAACGCGACCGACCGAAGTGAAGAGTTTATTGGTGTTTTTTTAAGAACCCATCCACCCAACATGACCATATTAATATCGGCTCTGTGTGTGTTTCATAGCTGAGCCTATAAGTTCTTTGTTCAGTCTCTGTGTGACTGACATGAGTCGCATTTCGTAGGCCTAATGATGAAGCCTGATCCTCCGAGCACACTTTAATTGACCATTTTTGAATCACATATGTCATGTGATCCTTTGTCTCCCTGTGTCCAAGGCCATTCCTTTATTTAAAAACATCTAGGCTATTTAATTGTTCGGTATCGGTTATTTGGGAATTTTTTTGAAAGTAACTGAAATTTAGTGTAATAACTAATGTATTAATCTACGCAGACAGTAATATTGGAATGTTATATACTCCTTTAAAATTTAGGTAACTAGTAATATGTAATATATTGCATTTTGAAAGTAACTTGCCCAACACTGCTTATTAGTTTGCCATACATAATGCTATCGCAGGTATCGGTAGATCTTCTCTGGAATTGCTGGAGTGAAAACGTTGTTCAAACAAATAAAGAGCAGGACAAAGCCGCTAACGTTAGCTTAAACTCTGACATAGCAGCATTGGCTCTTCATTGAGGCGGAGGTTACGATCCAGAATGGAGATTTTTCTTAGGTAGCCTGAGGTGCCACAAAAGTTTGTGAGTATGTAGTATGTACTGTAAGCTCATTTTAATCAGGCTGACTTGATTTACCACAAGAACCCTGTTAAAGCGTCTTAAATATGCACATTATACTTACCATAGAAAAAACACCTTGCAAAAAAACGCTTAATCGTTCATTTTATCATACATAATGCTAGCACAGGCAACAAGTTTGTTTTTGGAGCTGCTGGGGTAACCTCTGGGACAAAGCAGCTAACGTTAGCTTAAACTGTGACGCTCCCACGAGGTGGAGGCTCAAGCTCTGAAGTGAGCTTTTCTAACATAGCCGTAACAAACCCCACAAAATGAACCTAGTTAGCAAATTATATGCTATTTTGCTTTGGTAATACAAGGTTACTAGCCTCCTTTTTAACCTTACCTGAGACCAAGTGCTTTCTAGACAAATTTATCTTGTGTTTTTGGTTTTTGGAAAGATTAGAAACACCACCCTACAAACTCCGTCTTTTTGCACGAGGAACAATCAAAAGCTTGAAAGACTTATCGTAGCTAGTTTATGGTTGCTAAGCTAGGTTTGGACTGTTGCTGATGGGGGAAGGTGTTTAGCAAACCATCAATTGAGAGATTTCTTCAGAATTTGATCCATATTCAGATGGAAAGGCCTCTGAGACAACATGTATACAACCACAGAGCATTAAAAGGAATAATATTGATAATAATAATGACGAAAAAATATAAATCTTTCTGATTATTTGAGAAATAGATGACACTGACTGGTTGATTTCAAACAGACGACCTGGGAAAATCTTTCATGTGGAGAGAATATACCCACGTAGAGAATAATCTCGGTTATACAGTACATGCACAGACCTGTAGCACAAGACCTTGACGATTGCTCTCTCAAAAGATCCCTCCCCTCCCCCCAGAGCAAATTATCTACAAAGTAAAAGCCTCTGCTGATACATTTTTTTGTCTGCGAGTCCTGGCTTCTGAAACATGAAAGCAGGCAGCCATAGCGAGAAAAAGGGCAGCACGGATCAGCAGAAAAGACGGGAAGACGTGCCCGGGATGTTTGCGAGATCTGAAGGGAGGCTGTGATCACGCTGTCTCATTAGATCAGTCTCCACTCGCTCTGCCTCTCTGCCTCTCTCCACCGCCACTGCTGCTCAGGAAAAAATAAAAAATAAAAAAAACACTGTTTTTTTGCAAAATCAACTGCTGATATCAGAGTCGTGCCTCGCCTCCCAGCTTTTTGTGCATATGTATGACCTCCTGTGCATCTGTTAATGTGAACAGGATGAGCAGGTCTTCCAGTTTTTTTTCTCAGTAGCTCTACTTGCATGTAACATGATATTTTTTTCACTGCATCTCATTATATTTTCACATCATGTGCTGCAATAGTTTTCTATTTGATCAGCGCTAACACTGATCACATAGTCCTAGTTTTTCTTATATTAATGTGTTATTTTCATGCGTACGCCTGCGGCAAAAAATCCCAGTTTCCCCCTCAAACACATATCTGACATCATCACAACAAAGGACATCTCCACGAGCAGGAAAACAACAAAGCCAACGCCGTATAAAGATAGTCTGCTCCTTCCTGGCTCCCCTCCTCCACCATACAGCCGACTTTATAACAATGGTGCAGTTTCCATGGCAGCTAGAGCATGTTAAGCTTTAGGATAACAGTGAAAAAAAGTGGGGAGAAGGACAGGGAATAATCACAGGGTATGAGGGACTAAAAATAGCGAGGGACTTAATCCCAGGCATTATTTATTCATCTAAAACTTCTCGTGTCTGCGCCGGCTGTGTAAACATCATTTCTTCCGCAGTTCCTCGTCGACCTAAACCCCCACAGTCTTACTGACTGACTAATACTACGACTGTAGGAGAGGGCTGTAGCACAAAGACAACGCGCCGCAGACGGACATACAGAGGATGGATTTGATGTGGTGAGACTGTCTGGTGGGAGAAGCGAGCTCTCTAGTGCTGTTCCTATTTTCACATGTAGTATGAGAGCGTAGAAGGAGAGTGCATAGCAGAGAGGGAAATGAGTGCAGTGCTATTGCTTCGACGCTGGAAAACATTCCCAGTGACAACTTGTCCCTTCGTAATTAAACATCCCCCTAAATGATGCCGCACATGACCTGAAAAATGTGCCGACGTTTAATTGAATCATTGCCAGCTCATTTGTTGTATGTGCTGATTTATAATGTATAGGCTGTGGTGAAGCGGTGTGTGTGTGTGTGTGTGTGTGTGTGTGTGTGTGTGTGTGTGCAGCTCTGTGTCTGTCACACTGTGAGTGTGAGACTGATGACGAGCAGAATAGAGGTCAGCCTCAGGCAGCAGGCAGGGCCAGGCTGCCCGGCTCGGTGAGCTGATAGCTTTCATTGTCTCTTGTTTGGAGAAAAGAAATCTCAGACGGATACGGCTTTTTAACGGCCTCGGTTAGTAGTATTCTACATGTTTTAACATAGGATGGACTCCTTAATGCCTAAAATGCATCAATAAAAGTTCTATTTCATTCCAGTAGCCACTTTTTAAATCTTATGAGATTGCGATTTCTTGCTCCACTGTAAGACGTCCTGCTCACTGTGCATCTCTGTCACAAAGTAGACAGTCTAATGGTGCGTTCAGACCAAGCGCGAGGCGAGGGGCTTTTGTTCTGATAAGGGTCATTCTATCATTATCAAAATATTTTAGACACCATAGTATCAATGGTGTAGATAGTATCTGTTCTATTGTTGTCATGATATAAGACTGTATACAGTCTTGGATCATTGTTATGTTGTGATATGAGGTAAGTGTTTTGTTCCTGGTTGTAAAGGCTGCATTACAGTAAAGTGATGTCATTTTCTGAACTCACCAGACTGTTCCACCTGTTTTAATACTCATCTTTTACTCACTATGATTTTTCATCAACGATGTCATTGTCAAGGCTTTCAGGCCTCTGTTTAAGCCCACGGGACGGATTTGTTCAACACGCTTCCTCTAAAGTCGTTTAACCTCCTCAGCACTGACTGGCTGGTGACTGAAGGTCCTGGGTTGGGATGAGGGATTGATGAATGGCGATGAACTGTGATTAATGGTGTACGGAGCGTTACGCTAAACGAAGATGTAAATCAAAACACTTGGATGTATGCAGCGAAACAAACCAATCAGAGGTGTTTCCTAGAATGAAATAAATGACCTTTGTTTTCATTCAACAAACAACTAAAGTTTCTTTCTATTATTTCTATCTCGTTCACGCGGATAGCGTTCAGCAGATGGAAAACAATTCCTCCTTGGCGTCCCCTCATCACACACACACCTGTGTGTCTTTTGTCTTAAATGACGCACAGTGATTGGTCCTGCTCAACTTAAACGTGACGCCTTGTAGTTCTTAATAAAAACAACAAAAATGGCTCCGCCTGTCATTGTGTCAATATGTAGTAAGAGTACAAATAGTCATCGCTGCAATACTGTTACAATGTCAATATAAAGGTATTTGGCCAAACATATTGTGTTTATCATTTAATTTTGTCACCCAGTCCAAGTATTTCTTGAAGTGCTTCTTGAGCCAATTACCTTTAAGGCCGTATCATCCAGCCCTGAGTAATCAGACCACATCAGCTGAGTGTGCAAAAATGTTTCCAATGATGAACAAACATGACTTAATGTATGCTTGGGTCCCAGTTAAGCTTTTCTTCAAAAGGAAACTCACATTTTCCCTATAGTAACTAACAAAACTCCCCGGAAAAGTCTGAAGAGAGTAGAGCGTTACCAAACCATGACAACTCAAAGACAAATGAAGTTCTGGTTTTGCATGAGAGGTTCTACACTGTTCTACACTTCACTTTAAGCTTTTGCATTTTTTTCTGGAACATTTGAACACCTTGCACTGCCTTCTTCCTTGAATGAAACTTGCTTTGTGTCATCAGGTGACCGAAGTACAGAATTTTGCTCTGGAGGAGGTTTTACACGGGGAGCTCTTCATTTCCATTTCATGAAGAGAGAGAGGAGATACAGTCAGAAAGCTTCAGGGATTCAAAAATAGTGACCTTTGAGTGCAGATTATTTATGGCTGAAGACGGTGACAAGTAACATTTCAAATGTCAATAACCAAGCAGACCTTTGTTAGACATTATGTTGAGCTGTGCACTCACATCATCCCACATGTTTCCAACAATGTATAACTCCAGTCAGACGTCAGAGGGAGGAAGAAAACAGCGAGTGTGACTGAACGCAACGTGATTGGAACTTAGTTACGTTACCTCAACATACCTGCCTGAGTTACGTCAGGTCAGGTGGATTATCAGTGACAATGGTGGCTGTTTTAACAGCAAAGACAACAACTCCCATGATCCCTCTCTAGCTCACAACATTGTCAAACTCTGTCTTGGTTTGTACTGTTTTGATTGAGAGACCTGAGAGTACATACTGTACTGTTCAACAGTTCCTCCAGAGAACTTATGAGTTATCAGCTTTGAAATGAAGAATTAGTTTATGAGAAATACAACTGAAAAATGTGTTATTATTATTATTTAGAGTCTGCAGCGACTCGGGGAGGAGGGAGATGCAGGAAACCTGTCACATTAATTCTGACATACCTGCTGACTTTAATGGACGTGACATTTTCAAACATCTTCCTTCACGCAGTTCTTTGTACAACAGGTGGATTCTTAAAAGCTCCACATTGAATTTTCTTTTGATATTCTACCTGATTGTTAATAATATATATATTTAAAATATTTGATTTTAAGCCTGACACAAGTAATCTTACCAATATTTTCAAAATTGTTGCTATTATGCTCAAATCAGTATTATTATTATTATTTAGAATAAATAATCAGTGCTTTTATGTTTATGACGGATTGAATGGCTGAGTATTGTGAAAGGTATCACTATCACATGGTGACAAAACAGTGAAAATGTATGACCACATTGCAGTTTCTCTCAGGTTTACAGGGCGTTTTAGTGTCTTTCAGCTTGTTGTTTTGGTATAATGTCAAAAACGACTGTACTGTTCTGGTAAACAGTTGAAGAGATGGTTGGTGGAGACCAGAACAGAGAGAAAAGGAGGGAGAACACTGAACTGACATTCAGGTGGACACACAACTCTACTTCAAATAAATGCTAATGTTGCTGTGTGTCTGCTGGACGTGTAAATGATAAACTGCTGATTGTTATTAGCTATCAGCTGATGATATGTCAGTGTTACAGGTTGTTGTGCTGCCTCAGAGTGGCCAAAACAATCTCTTATTGCTGGTTTAAAAAAATGCACCAACTGATTCACAATAAATCAAGACTATAAGCTAATATAATAATAAAATATAATATCATACAGCACTTCCTGTAGAATTGTTATAAGTGCTAGGAACTGAACCTCGATCCTGTTTTTGGTACGGACAAAACATTTTCTGCCAAGTATCAAGTGCTTTCGATGGTTGTGTAGATTGTAGTGTTCTATCTTCCTCTTTGTTCAGAACATCTCTCATTCAGTTTATTATTTTACCAAAGGTAGCCTGTAGTCAGGCAGATTTACTGGATGGATTCTTGTGTTCAGACAACCGTCACAAAGCTGAGAGAAAACAGAAGTGTTCGGCTCAATGTAATGTACTCGATGTATACAGTACTGTAGGTGCTAAACGTTGTATATGTGTCAGTATTGCACAATTTGAAATGGCCAAATTATAAAATATCCTACCAAATCGTACAAATTGAACTCATTTTAGTCTGTAGGAAAATGATGGAGAGCTGCTGGTCAGCTGAAGTGCATGGCTGCTGCTCTACGCAGAGCTTCGGTGGCAGATGTTTGTTGGAGTGATTACCTAACCGCTTCTAAAAACTGAAACTTCAGTGATGTAAGACCTTCTCGGGGCGTTAGTTGTTCTGAATCGAGGACTGGATCCAGACTGTTTGTTCTCAAAGGTCCCCAGTCAAGTTCAACAAGGTGTGTTTTTATTTGTTGGCAGCGAAGGAGTGTTTGCTCGCCAGGTTCTCGAACGGAGTTTGTTGATGACATTTTCCGCGCACAACAGAAGGTGCAGCGTGTCCGCGGCGGCTCCAAGGTTGCGGCGGGCCCGTGTTATCGAGCTCTCAGCGTCTCCTCCTGCCCGTCGCTCCGGCTCCCTTTCTCTCGCTCTGTCCGTGGTGCTGAAAGCCTCCATTCACCGCCGAGACAAGTTATTTCCATTTAGCAAAAACAGGCGCTCTCTTAAAAAAAGGCCAGGAAGGCTTTCTTCTGAATAGAGCTGCTTTCAGCGGCGTCGAGAGCGCTGTTATGTTTGTTCGGAGACAATGCGCCGCGCCGCTGTGACGGGCTGCTTGAGTTCAGAGACACAACAGACCTGCTGAAGACCGGGCTGAATGGGGCCTTTCTTCATACGGACAGAACTGACAAGATATGAGAGGATGTTTCAGCTGTGTGATTATTTACACGGCAGAGCATGTTTCAAGTGCACACTGTATAATTTGCTGCTGCATTATCAGACGTCGCTGTGTTTAGAAATAGCCCAGGTAGCAATTTGCACCATTAATTAGCTTCTTCTAAATTGCAGGGCTGTCACATGCTTGTAGTGCTGAAGAAAAGAGGGGAGAAAGCCTTTCTGTCCTCTCCCTTTTTACTTTTTTTTTTTTTAACTCGGCCTCTTTGCACCATCTCTGTATACCAGCCCTGACCTCCGATAGCTCTTCAATCAGAAGGCTTTTGTAGCTCCACCTGGTTGCGTAACGTACCTGCAGCCTGTCCCTGTGCCGGAGTGAGCCCGGCGCAGGCTTTGCAGTATCTAGGTCAATTTCCTTGACGAGATAATCCCGTGTAAACTGTTGTTGGATTATCAGCTAAAATAAACCTGTTCACATGATGGGTCACTGTCTGTTAAATGCTTAATCCGATAACTTAATGAAAGTTACCAAACAGATGTTCTAATTATGGCCGGACCAACAGTGGAGGCTGACAGTGGCACGGATTGGATTTAAAGATGCAACATGTAGCGTTCCCTCATTAACATCCACCACTGATCTGTTGGAATCAGATGTGTACTTGCATTCTCACAACTGTTTCCAGCGACGTTCAAACGCAGGAATACTCATGTTACTCAAGGTAATGCTGCGCTGTACCATGGAAATAAAGGTGCAGATACATATTTGTATTAACTTAAATAACTTTAAAGAATACTAATAATTACTAACGGTTGATGTTTAAGGGCTTGACAAAGTCAAATAAATGAATAAATCAGCCTAAAACATTACTGGGATATTATGAAGATTATTATTTGAGTTAAAAGTTTGAGCTACTGTTAGGATTACATTCATACTGAGGCACAGGTACGCCTACATTTGCCATGTTCAGTCAGTGCACAGGTGAAGCAGGGTGGGGGTTTCTGGTAGGGGTCGACTGATATGGCTTTTTGACTACTGGCCTATCCCCAGTGTCAGCGTCAGCTCTGGAACTTCATATTTCGCAAAAAAACTACAAAGCAGAAAACCCTCTGGGGTTTGACAGACTAAAACCTCTAAAGCTGCAGAGGAAAATCCTCCCACATCCCACTGGAAGGCTGTCACATCCGCGGCGGACGACCCCGCTGCCAGTCTCAGGTATTAAACAGAACATCAATATGGACCTGACGTCACAGCAAGTCGTTATTCCAGCCAGCGTCCGCAGCAGTTTTAATTATCCAGATTAACGGGCAAATCCACGCTTTTCATTGATTATCAGTGGCTCAGCTTGATAATGCTGTCAGACGGACTGAAGCAGGAAGGAGAGATGTGCTGCGGGATGTTGTTCCTGCTGCTTAGCCCTGATTAGACTCCTATTGTTGGACTTTCAGTTGAACCGTTGCCATTGATCCAGGACAAAGAGCGGCTTTGTCATGCAGGGTTAGAGCAGGCTGCCCGGGACGCCTACACTGAGATCCAGCTGAAAGGCCAAGTTTAGTACTGCAGCTATAACAGTTCACCAGGGAGCAATTCAATCCAAAGACCTGAAATTGGAGCGGTTGTAGAGGCCGCTGAGGCCATGTACTTTGTGTTTTATGTCAAATCTGGGTGTTTAGCAACATGGAGGCAGTTCATAGTCTACAACTGAAGGCATAACCATGGTGGATAAGGCTTATCTCTGTTGATTGGAAATTCAAAATCGACTTAAAAGTAGAAAGAATATCCATAATAATCTGTTTGAATTCACAATACGAGCCGTGCTTTCTACTCCAACAGGTGGGGGGGTCCCAGATTGCATTATCCATCCGACTTGTTCTGACTTCCAACAACTGTTAGCACGTTGAGATAAACAGTTTGGGGTCGACCCAGTGTTACAGCAGTCATCAATAGAATTCATGTACATGGGTACAAGTTGTCCACTCCTTTCATGACACACAGCAGGAGTTTAAAACAGAACATGTGTGTCCTAAAGATGACATTTTGTCAGTATTTCTTTAAAATGCAACAAGGTTCATAAATGCAGTGATTCATTCAGTCAAAGATAGCTGGCGCAGGCACAAAAGGTAGTTGTGCTGAAAGCCCGAAAACGCATAAATTACCTTAATTATTGTCCATGTCTATAAATCCTGCAGGTTATAGTTCATGATAGAGTGATGAACTGTAGACGAAGAGGACGCAACAAGACGACTCAGTTAATTTCTCTTATACTTTGTCACATTTGTCTTTAATCGATACAACAACTGTCCATGTCGGCCAGGTGTAAAGAACCTTTTTGTGACATTTTATCTACATTTCTATATCCATTCAGGGTTTGGTTTTTTTGTGCGTGTTCAAACAGAAATAGTGCATAAAAACAGGTGAATGGAACCTGCTGTTGCTGCTGTTGCTGCTGTTGCTAATGTTGCTAACAAAAAATGGAGGAAACGAGCAAAAGCCAGCGGTGTTTGGAAACATTTAGAAAATAAATGAATCAATAAATGATTCAGTAAAGGCTTAAGCATGTCTACCTCAGACATTTTTTTTGCTATGTAGAGGAGCCTACGAAACACCATTTCAACCTTTATTCAGTGTCCTCACATCACTTCAGACCATTATTATCACCATATCTGTGTGCAAAAAGTTGGAAGAGTGAGAGCAGATAATAAATAGCTGGCTAAAGAAGTCCACTGGGGACTAACTACAGTTACTTTTTATTTTCTTTACATTGATTTTACATTAATTTGGCCTGAACTGTGTCCCAAACTGCTCGGGAGCTGCGCCTAAGCCTTATGATGAAAGGGAAACCCTGAAGGAAAATGTAATAATTAACCGAAGTATGAAAAAATCCAATTAATTATGAAATGTATTCATCAAATGTTGGTTTTAAAAGATGCTGACAGTGGCGGGGGGTCGCGCTGTGAGGACTCTTGACCTCTGTATTTAAGGCTTTGCTACGACCCAGACTGGACAACAGGACACAACATTAAATATACAGCACTGTGACATCTATAAATCATGGCTGCATCAGTTAGTGGAATTTGTCCTGTATAGTAAAGCCAAGGATGCTGCGGGGGGGGGGGGTGGACGTAAGCTCTCTGGGTGATGTCATACGTTTCTAAACCATGACATAATATCTGCTGTTGAATAAGGCCGTTAATCATTTGTGGTAATCAAATAATTTGATAATATATTTGAGGTTCAAAAATGCTACACCTGTCACATTTAATCAAACAAAGCCACACAAAAGCTACAGTTCATGGTGTTAACCCATTCCTCCCTGTGCAGAGTCATGGTCCTAACACGTGATTATGTGAAAGTGTTGCGGGAAACATGTTATTGTTCATGAAACTATTTAAAAAAAAAATAAAAATAGGCCACAATCCACTACAACGTCTCGTACGAGCTTAGCGGCTCGGCTACAATAGTGCTCGAGGCTAACAGATGGCCAACCTGTGGCCCTCTTTCTTTGAGATCTAGATCGCAAGTGTGTGCGCCAGCTTGCACGAGTGTGCGAGTGTACGGCTGCAAGTACGCATTACCTCACATGTCGTTCCTTTGTCGAACGAGAGCGATGGGAAATGGGTTTCGTCTCCACAGAATGGTGTGGTTATTTAAAGGGGGGGCCACACAACAAAAGAGGGAGACTGGGGAGAGAAAGTGAGATAGTGAGAGAATGGGTTTGAGTCATGTGTTTACCTGCCAGTGGTGCTTTTTCTGTATTGTCGCCATGGCAACAGCGGCTCGCTGTATTTGTGTGTGTGCTGTGCTTCTGTGTGTGTGTGTGACAAGGGATGTAATTCTGCCTGTCACCAGTGTAGCCTAGAGCTGGCTCCCCAGCTGCTGGTTGCCATGAGACCAGACAGACACATCCTCCGCTTCAATGATAAATCTTTTCTCTTGACGCTCAAATCACTAAACAGATTAGGTGCATTTTGTTTGAGATGTGTCGAGATAAATGGCCACTGCTCTGCTTTGTATTACTCAAAATCACATCAATCATGTAAATCGCTTGAAAAGTAATATCATCAAAGTTTCATTAAAATTATCAGGGGAAAATAGTAGACTTGCTAGATCATTTGAAGTGTAAGCTTACTTAGGTACTAAAGGACTACAGGTTTTTTCCCCATAGGCTACTTGCTAACGAGACAAAAGCACACAGACTAATTCGATGGCAATAAAAACTCTGAACTCCTTGTAATTTATGTCAGTATGTTATAAATCAGTTTAAAATGCACTTTAGTTATTCAACATTATAACAATTCTGCTTTTTTTGTTAGCTAGCTTAGTTAGCTAGAATTCTAGCCCCTTGCTAGCTTAGACTAATTAGCTTTTTGGACAAACCAACCTGACAGTTCAGTAATGTAGTAAGCTAAATCAATTCAGCTAATAAATAACTATGAATAACAGTCAATACTGTTATTTTTCTATGTTGGCTACTTAACTGCACATGGGTTTACATGCATGCGAACAAGACAGAAGGACCAAAAAGGTGCTGAACTATGAGCTAAAGACTCATGAACATGATACAAGCGCTAGCTAGCGAACAAACCAAGCAAACAATCAGTAATACTGTAGGCTAACTGAAAGCTAAAGACAGTTCATCCAATACAACAGATAATTTAAGAGTTTACATTGAAAGTAGTTACATTTTGTTGAATTAACTTTTTGTTTCCTTCACATTTTACTTACTTTACTTTACTTTAGGGTTTTCTATGCTTGGTTTAAGGGCAAAAGAACATGAATGTTTTTGATAAGACACTGAATGTTAATTTCTGTCACAGTATGATGTATCATATCATTAATATTCAATGTTTCTTTTACTTGTAGCTGTCAAACAAAATCACTTAACTCATGGCTAACTTTTATTTACATTGGAATATAGGCAATTAATAATAATCACATAAATATAGTTTTTTAGGTACATTTTGTTTGAGATAAAAAAAGATAATCATTTACCCTTTTTAACACTGAAAGATTTTTTACAGAAATTATTGTGAAATATATGTTATTCATAAAACACTTACAAATGTTCATATTGTAAAAAACAATGGGTTGGTTTGTTGAGTTTGAGTGATTGAGAATTGCATCTTGAAGCGAACCAATGCCCTTTTTCCTTGTCTTTTTTATTGTAGGGGCGTTCTGAGATGACGGAAGTAGAGCCAGTGTTGGACTTTGCCTCCTCGGGGCGCTCGGGGAGAAGAAATGCCCTGCCTGACATCCTGGGCTCTCCGGCGGGTGTGAACCCTGGTGACCTGCCCCTCAAGCTGGGTGAGCTGTCCCTCAAAGGTGAAGCGCCCAATGTTTTCTCCTTCATTATTACAATATACTGAGCACAAGGCAGATCCAAACTTGTTGTGTGATTTCTGACATCATGCACAGTTCAGTCATGATAGACTCTGCGTGCTTTACTGCGTGAGAGGTTGGTCTAACTTTTATCTACCATACCTTTTCATGGGACATGCTGTATATATTTCAATAGTTTGAGTCTTTTAGAGAAAGAACATATGATTGGACACACTTGGAAATGATCCTATCAAACATGATGTGGTGTCACTTATAATTCAGACTGGACCCAGGCCAGCCAGGTAGCAGAGTCCACTTGGCAGTGTTTGGTGTTTGGTCTTCTTGGCCCAGCTCTGGTCCATATATGGCAACGATTTGGGACTTAAGACTTACGGTTGAGAAGGAGCTCCCGTTATACACATTTGGGGCAGATCTGTGCTAGGATTAACACTTAGGAACTGGGTTTCACTTGCCGATTCCCTTCCAGAATCTTCCCGAGTCATTCATCACGACTCTGGCAACAGTGTGCCTGCCAGGCGTGCCAAATTTAGACCCCTGTTGGACAGTTGGGCAGAGTATTTTTGGCAACATGGGCAGCAAACAAATTAGCATGCTGCTAAATCAAATGCAATGACGCAATTTGTCTCGAACGCTTCAAAAATACACGTACTAGCTTTGCTCACTCTTGTTCTGTCCTGACATCTCTGTGCACCGAATATTGCCGACTGTAAACTGGCCAGTTCTGTTACACGCACACTCAATGGTTTTTATTACCAGTAGTTAAAGTAAGCATGCGCCCGCTTAGTTCCCCCTGATCCTCGAGCTCTGGACACCATGCATGTCCCCCAAAATAGCCCCAACTTAGAAATTGATTTTTTTAAAGCAGTTGGTGCTGAGTGGATTAGAATCTGGCTTTGCAGCAGTTTTTCACTAGAGCCATGACATGACTGAAGATCTCAGCATGCAGTGTCATTTCACTGAAGTCACTGGTATCGATCAAGAATAGCTTTGGGCAGCCCGATTCTTCCTCTTTCTTCTTCTTTTTTTGACCTTGAAAGTGACTGCAGCATATTTCTTACGGTGCCTCTCTGGGTTTGTGCGCAGATGGTCCGGGAGGGGCCCAGTCGCCCACGGCGGAGGAGCCTCCAGCGCTGCCGGAGAGCTCGGAGGGGAAAGAGGGATCGTAGGGACTTGTTTATTTGCCTCCCCGGAGACCTGCGAAGATAACCTGAGAGACGGGATGAGGAGCGAGATAGAGGACGACCTGTGGGAGAGAGAGAGAGTGATTAACTGTGGAGAGTCAGTCTGTTTGCGAAGCAGCTGAGCCACGGAGGGAGAGTGACGGACCGACTCCCGCAGGACTGGAGCCGGGAGCTTGGGACTGTTTGGCACCGAGACGTCACTTAGTTATGAACCGATGAGTGTGTGTGTGTTACACACTCGCTTCAGACACTACACTGAGAATCAAAGGGACCGTGACAGATTGTATACTGTACACTATTTTTTTATGATTTATTTAAGACAGGAAGTCAAAGTCAAACTGTACCATTACCTTGCATTTCCTGCTGATTTTTGTATGCTAGTGGTGTGTGTTATTTGAATCGACAATAGTAGGAGGGAGTTTGGTAGCAGCATTTAGTGGCTTGAAGCTTTTTTTTTAACCCAACTGGATGCAAAATGGCTCATGTGACGTAAGAAAACAGTAGATTTAAGAAAAAAACGGGAAGTCTTTGTGTTGTCTCGCTCACTCCTGCTTTTACACTAAATGTGTGCGATCTGCTGTATGTTCTCAAACCCGAGGCTGTTGTACAGTGTATCTGCATTGTAAAATGTACAGTTTTTACCCCACGTCACCAGACTGTTTTGATCTTAGCAACAACAACCAGGGATTTGATCCATCTTTTTTCTAGGCGTCCATACGGTGCGAGGTGATAAGTGGAAGAGCCGTCTTATCGTTCAGAGACATTCCTCTAGAGAATAGTGTCCCACTGCCAGCGGTGTACACACTGCTCCATTATGATTCTTAGAAAAGTCTGAGGTTTCCTTTTGTTTTTTTCGCTCAAGGCTGCTTTAAAAAGTAATTTTCCAAACCTCTGAAAATGTGCCTAGTGGCAGTTCACAACCCAAAATCTGTGTTGTGTTCTTTCTCTGTGAAGTACTGTTATTGACTATTTTGGGGCTACTGATATTTCCTCAGTTTTAATAGGAGGTATCATGACACCTCTTTACTGCTTGAACTGTAAATGAGAAGAAAAAAACAACACTTTTGTAACATTCTGCAGGAATGCGTCCGCAGACCCTCCACTCTGTCAGGAACGGCGGTCAGCGTAAACTTCAGCAGGGCTTTTTTTTTTCTGCGGCGAGGCTCCTCGCACGTGCTCCTTCCAGCGACGGCAGCATATGCCCGCGGACTGGCCGCGGGGGGGGGAGCGGCAAGCAACACCACCGCCGCAATGTGTTTCGGGTGCCGAAAATGGCAGCGCGGAGAAAAAGTCTGTTCGCACTCATCAACACATGAGCAGAGCTGTGAATGGGATGCAAGATGGAGAGAGAGAAGCACAGCGAGAGTCCCATGTGTGTCAGCGATCCACTCACTGCTACTGTATATACTGTATTGTAGTATAACCCCTGTGTGTCATACATGCTGCTTGTATGATTATCATTGTACCCACAGAGAAATGATGTTCTGTAATTGTCTCTATTTGAAGATGTTTTGCCGGTGGCTGTGTCTTTATGTGGATGTGTTTCACAAATGCAACAGGAAAGCCTGATGTGCTGCTGCCCAGCCTCTGTTTTTGATGCTGTTCTACTACTAATGCTGATGAGAAGTGTTCAGCGGTCTATCTTAAGCTGTTTGATCAACACTTTCTGGGGTCTGATGAATCCGAGGTGTATTTTGTAGTGTCCTGATCTCTTAAGTGGTGCATATATTTTACTTAGCTGGATTGAATCCCATGTGTTGATTCTATCTGGTGGTGAAAATCGCCATTAAACCCACAAGCTTTACATATACATCTGTGTTCAAGAGTGTCATTTCTATCCAAATCCTTTGAACTTTACATTTTGCCATACATAAGGCATGTTGGAAATAAGGATGATAATTAAAGGATCAGTGTGTAGGTGGATCTAGCGGCATCAACCAACTGAACACCCCTCGCCTCACCTTCCCCTAGGGTGGCTGCTTAAAATGTGAAAGGCCTTCTTTAGAGCCAGGGTTTGGTTTGTCCATTCTGGGCTACTGTGGAAACATGCTGGTGCAACATGGTGGACTTGCAGAACAAAACACACCCATTTCTTGGCTGCAGAGGACACACATACACAAAATCAACAATCATGAATATCCGCCTCCCCTTCACTTTCCTTCGATTATGATATACTGCTGATGATACTGTCAGCTAGTTTATTGAGTTGCATGTTAGTAAAATGTTTTTTTTCCCCTCCCAGATAAGCAGTTGCAGAGTGTTTCCAATTATGTCTAGAGCTTTTATTGTGAAAGGTAAAAAAACAGTCTCTGTATTCACTGCAGATGACGTGACCAGAGACTTTGGACCATGGAGCTTTGTGATATTACTTTATTGTCTTCTATTTTAAGGTCCGCATAACACAAAGCCCTGGGCTACATTATTCATCAGCATCAAAATGTAGTTTTTGGTCTTTTCTGTGGGAAGAGGACCTGCTCCCTCTGTAGATATAAAAGGCTCATTATAAGGTCACAGAAACAAGATTCTTCATGTCAGGGGTTTTTACACTAACAAAAAACATAATTAGGAATATGTTACATATCTTCAAATAGCTCTACCTGAATTCCCCTGAATGCTCCACAGTGGAGCCTTAAATGATTTTGATATAATTTAGTGTTAGTGCCACACTGGCTCTGTGCAGGGCAAGGTCAGTACATTACTGTGGTCGAGACTAAAGTAGCTCAATAACTATTGAATGGATGGCCATGGACATGAGTACAGACATGAATTAATGTTCCCCAGAGGATAGAGCCCACGGATAGTGTTGATAGGCTGATTTTTCGTGAAAGCCAACAGCTAGCTTAATTTTGTCCAATACTCTGATTTACTTAATACCAGCAGTAGCAATGCAATTGCCATCAACCTTGTGTTTAGAGCTGATTGACAAATATTAGCATGCTAACATGCTAATCGAAGATAACCATGGTAAACAGTACCAGCTAAATACCATGGTCATTGTGTGCATGTTAACAAAAATGACAGAAATAGCACAAAAACGCATTGATTCCAATACGGGTCATTTTTGTCCCACTTATGGAAGAGTGTAGGGTCCAATCACTCATGCATCTAAGGGTTAACATATTGACATAAGAAGGCACCGATGTTCCACATGCTTTATCTACTACACATGGACCAATAGCTGATGAATCCTCAATGCATTATAACAGCTGACACCGTTGTGAACTCATTTTGTGGACTTCTGCACGCTAAGAAAATTCTTCATGGCAGGAAGAGCAGACAGACGTGCCAGCTCAAGGCAAACTTAAAGGGGATTCTGATGATTATGCAAATCACAGTGTATTTACAGGTCCTGAATACTGCTGAAACTGATGACATGAAAAAGTTGTCTAAAGCTTTTTGTGTCTCCAGAGGGAGCTATGTGGGGTCTAAAATGTGTCCTCAAGAAAGACGTAACCTTTGCTGTAATGCAACCAGGTCAGGCCAAAGCACCGCCATCAGGCCAAATGTTTCACATTTCACAGTAGTGAAGAAAAAATCTGGCACACTGTCAGCGTTAAGGTCCTCAAACTTTCGTCATTACTAACTAAAATGAATTAAATAGCAAAATAATAAAAAAAAATCATAACCAAAATATTGTAAATGTTCTTTCACAATCAGATTAATAAGGAGCAAGAGCTTTGTGGCATCACTTATGTTGTAAAAATGTAATTGACAAATATCCCTACAAGACTTTGTGCTCCGTGGAGGACGAATCCTTTCCATTTTGCCCCCCAGAGACAACATTTCTTTGAGTGAGTAAAATGTACAGCACTGGAGTTACAAGGAGGCGGTTGGGTTGGATGCAGAGTGCAGGACTGTCACAGTGTTCGCATCCAGACCGATCTGCAGTCAATGCTCTCAGGGTGTTAAGTTAAGGCAGCTAGTGTTTGGTTAAGGTTAGTGAAAGATCATAATTTTGGTCATATGTTCATAAAATATCTTACGTCTCAATTGACTGCTGACGTTCTGTGGATCAAATTTTGGTGAAAATGTGTTATCAGTAAACTTTTCACCCATTCGTTCATTACCAACATTTTTGCGACTTGCCAGGTAAGTTCATAAACAACATTTCCTCATTGTGTTAATATAAGATGCAATATGGTTTCCATTAGTTTCCCCTCAAATGTAAGCTGTTTCAATTCATGTGTATACAAACATAATTTCCAGAAGACAGGGCTGTCTGTAGTGTGAGCCTCAGACCAAAACTTTGAGATATCTCACTAAAGGTTTCATATTCATGCCCTCAGAGGATGAACCGTTTGGATTGTGTCAACTCTTTAGCTTTCACATTCATACGCCAACACAGTTTCATATTGGGTGTCATTTTAGCATCGCTAAAAGACATAAAGTTTTATTTGTCGTTGTTAACTTAAACAGATTATTCAATAGTAACTTTAAGGTGCAATATGTGTGAATTTGCCAGCTGTTGAATTCACACTCCAAACAAAAAGGGGGCAACACATCACCAGAGTAACCGCTAACTGTAGCTGCCGAAAGCTAGCTAGCTCAGTTAGCCATGCTGCTAGCACTCCTGTGCATTAGCTTACTGTGAGCAGACTGGGATCTTGGAGCACCGGGGCAGTGCTGGTGTTGTTTACTACCGGAAGAAAGTGTCCAGGGGCTAGCTAGTTAGCATGCTAACTTCTGAAGATATCTTTGCAACACAATGTGTAGACGTCTTCGACATAGCTAATGTTATGATAATGTTGTGTCTTAACACTGTCATTCATTTTAGTTAATTATTGAATGTTTATCTCAAGGAAATTGAATCGAATGCAACTGGATTTGGTTTTTGTCTTGAAGACGTTTCACCTCTCATCCGAGAGGCTTCATCATTTGATGAAGCCCCTAACTATGACCTGGATGAATGAGAATATTCACAAGCTTATTGAATGTTTACAACTCGAATTCTCACAGAATGCACCCTTAGTTTGCCTGAATTAGTTGATCAGACACTTCCTTTCTGCAATAATACAGAGGTTATACAGATTCCATATGTTAGAGATAGTTACAGGTTGACCACACATGTACATACAAGAGAGAAACCAGATTTGTTATGATGGAATATGTTGGTGAAACAGTGTTGCTGGTTGTTTGGTGGCTTGATGTGATGTTTTATGCTCTTGCCAGATTGATCAAACTACACACACACACACACATTTTCTGCAGAGCACTACATAGGTCTGTTCCATTTGATTACAGACACCATCTCTGATGACAAGCGCGCTTGAAACAGCGACCAATCATTTTTTACATCTTCTCAAGAGCGTTTGAGAGCGCTTGAAAGGAGCACAAGGCGAGACATGCACTCCTCCTGCTCCTTCCAGAAAAGCCATGCATGTTCGCTCCTGTTACATAATGCAGCAGTTCCCGCAGGCGTGCAGCAGATGGAGACATACACTAAATTATCATTCACTCCACATCATGCTTCTACAGACGGGTGAATTTCTTTGTTATGTCTGATACAAAGAAAATGGCTAAAATACCATTTTTATACCAATTTTTACACGAATACCTTGAATGAAACAGCTGTTGTGACAAAAGTCATGATCTGCAGGTTCAGGGTTCACATTCCTGCACACCACATTCAATTTTTTAACCCAGTGAGGACTCTGACTTGGACACACCCAGCGTTGTCTGGCTGCTCAGTCGGCGGCAGGGAGTGATTCGACGAAATTGGACACTTTTCCGGATCGGTTTTTGGCAGAATGGTCGCCGACGCTGCCCCTAACCTGTGGAGGTGGAGGTTAACAATGAAGGGGGGAGGTGTCGCAACAGAGTGTGTTTGTGAGCCATGAGTGAACCTTTGTGATCGAGCGGGCTGGCAGTCTGGCTGCGTCCCAGCATCCCTGCTGACAGGAGATGAGACCATCCCGTACACCCAAGGGCTCTTTGTCTCTCTGCAGACACAACCACAGCGAAGCACTCGGGTGTAATACATTATGTTTGCTAGCTGATTCTGTGGTCCGTACATTATGTAACAAAGACGGCATTATTTATTGAATGCTTAGCTATGGCTCTACGACAGCGTGAGGTGCATTTGTGCCTTGACAGTCATCATCTATTCAAGCAAAACAGAAAAGTGTCGTCCATTCCAGGCTTCTTGTTTTTGCTAAAACATGCCTCGTAGTCTCCACCTCCACTCCCAGGCAGCGTCCTCTCCTCTGAGGTGGCTCCTTCGCCCAGACTGCTGCTACGTAACTTGTTGCTAGGGTAACCTCGCCTTGACAGAAGCTTGGGCCTTGGTGTATTGTATGCAGCCGTGCTTTATTAGAGAAGGAGAGCAGTTCAGGGACTGATTGGAAGGCTTTGGCTTGCGATGAGGACAGGGGGCATATGCACGATGGGAAGTGGATATGGCAGGGTGTGAGACCCTGTTAGCCTCAAGTGAGGGAGCAAAATTGACCTTGTTATTATATTAAAGACAGATTTTTGAAAAGCAATATCTAAAGATAGCCTGCCAGCCCTGAATTCTAACATTTACCTCTTCCACAGTGGATCTGACAAGCCACACTTTTACAAATCTAAAATAACAAGCCGGCCTGCTTCTAATTGCACAGAACAGAAGAGCGGCAGCGAGGAAAGCTCTCTGTTATCCTACATAATTGAGTAGCATGGTATAAGCGGTTAGCGATTGGCTTTCCTCAAGGAAATTGTTGTGTAATTGCCTCACACAAATGCACTGTGGATCCTCTCACGGGCAGGTTAGAGCCAAACGCTCCGTTATCAATCGAAGCTAACCGAATGATCGGCGGCAGCGGACTTTAAGAAGCCCGCCGCCCTCTCCTCCTCGATCTCTATCTCTCTTTGTCTCTCATCCCCTCCGACCAGTGATTGATCCGGCTGCTGTGGGGGAGACGGAGAGTGTTAGAGAGATGTGTACAGGGGGAGACGGAGAGGGAGGGCGGGATGAGACGACTGCCAGTGAGACCATGCAGACGTGGGTCACAGAGAGGCAGGCAGGCGGCCCGGCGAATAGAAAAGCCTTCACGTGGAAGTCAACGTGCCGTTTCCGACACAGGGAGCCTCGGGAGGAAAAAAGATGGAGAGGAGAAGAAGAGATGTAAGACATGAGAGAGGGAGAGAGCGGGTGACAGAGGGGAGAGAAAACACAAGGTGCAAGAGCTGCTCGAGCATCAATTCAACAAAAACTCCTAAACCACGGCACAGTCGCAGGGTTTGTTGCTGCCATTCCTCCATCGTTTTCTCATTGTAAACTAATCCCACTTCTCCTAAATCTTTAATAGCAGCTCGAAAACATATAGTCTCAATTTTTAAAAAGGCTCAGCATTTTCCTGAAACAGCTGGGCGCTGTTGTGTTTAGCAAACGTTAGTGGAACAGGAGGGAATAGTGCTGGGGACAATCTCAGCTGTGAGTAAATACACATTTGGTGCTCCAGTGAGTATTTCTGGCAGCAGGATGCTGTATGCAGGGTTGGCTCCATATAGATATAGTGTCCATGTCCATTGTAGGTAATTTATGTGTTTTCTATGGAATTTGGACAACAGCAGCACAGAAGAATCAGCTGTATATCCGGCACAGAAGCTTGTCAAACGGTCTGTGCTGTAGGTTGGCAATCATGGACTGGAGTTAATCAGAAATGTTCACTGAGCTGTTTCTCTTATACTGTGAACATAAAACCCATAGTCTCTGTTTTCACCCCGCCTCCTCACACGAGTTGAACCAATTCGACCAATTAGCTTGTTTAACGCATGCCTGCAACACAAAAGTGTGCGTGTCAGCTTCTCTGTGACCTAAAATTACAGAGTACACTCTTCTCTGTTTCGGTCTGAGGAAGTATTTATGTGTATCTCCACAAAAGTATTATTCCCGTGTTGGTAAGATCAATTTGCCATTGTGTGAGAGGTGGCCTTATGGTTTCATTTTTGGGAAAATCAATTCAATTAAATTCAAAATACCTCCTGGGAAGCAAAATAAAGAGGAAGGTCTTCATGCTCCCCTACTGTGTTTTCCCCCATTAATTTTTCCTTCAAATGTGTTTCTTGTGAGTTCTACTTCTTCTTTTTATCATTGTCACTGTACCCTGTTGTAACTAATGGATGCTAAGGGCCAGGTTATGCTAGAAAAGAACTGGTATACGTCGGAAATCAAGAGAAGAAACATGATGTTTGAATAATAACGCCACACACTTTCAGACAGTTCCAGCTCGGAAGGCATTTTCCGCTCTGTCGTTCCGTCCTGGCTCCTCTCTCGCCTTCACACGCCTGCTCCATCACCGACACCTTACCCAGGTCAGCTCTGGGTAAGGTGTCGGGTCGAGGGAACAAGAGACAAATATCAATAAAGTGATTTTCAAACAAATGGAATCCTGTGTATAAAAATCCCATGATTCATCAGTATTAACGAATGTCTGTTATGAAAATAGTGCAGAGATAAAGGACTTAAAGACACAGTATGTAACATCTCTGCATACAAAAATGTCCAAAACAACTAGACCTTTTTTTTATACATATATATTTTGTTGAATGTGCACTTACATTATCCCCAATGTTTCCTCACCTGTCGCGAAAACTCTTGGCTGAACACCAAATGACAGTGAGTTGGCGAGCGTGACTAAATGTTACATAAAACTTTAAACCATTACTCATCTGTGAACATTTTTTTGCCTGAGTCACGTCAGAAAGATTCTCATCAGCAAAGCTGGTTCTTAAAAATAGGCCGCATTTACAGTATACAGCACTTTACCAGTCTTACCAACCAGAGTCAGCAGTCTTTCATTCAAACACTGGTGGCGGGGGCGACCACGCGAGGCGCCACGTGCTCATCAGAAGTGACTGGGGGCAAATTGGGTTCAGTGTGTTGCACTTCAACACTTCGACGCAGACTGCAGGGGCCAGGGATCGAGCTAACAACCCATCGATTGGTGGACAACCGCTCCACCTGCTAAACCGCAGGCATATCAATGAAGGCAACAACTCTACAGCTGGCCATACACATGTTCCTTTAAAGGAGACATATTCTGCTCATTTTCAGGTTCATCATTTTATTATTGGGTTAAAACTAGAATTGATTTAAATATTTTTTAGTCCTCACCTGAGTTTTCTCATCCTGTGCAGCACTGCAGCACTGTACTCCCCCTCCGCCTGAAACGCTCTGCTTTAGCTCCTGACTCTTTAGGCCCCTCCTCCGGAATACCCAGTCTGGCCTGATTGGTCAGCTGACACACGCATCACTAACAATGACAGAGCGGCCGTGCTTAATTGATTCATTTGTGCCCAACTGGCCTCGAGGCATACATTCTGCTGATTTGTGACATGGGGACATGTGATGTGTGATGTCACAAAGTCACGAAATTAAGGGTGTGACTACTGATGGGGGTTTATTGTAGACGTTGGCCTTTTCACATGCACAAGAATCTATAAAATACTGAAGGAAAAAAAAACAAAAACACATAAAAGGTCTCCTTTAAGGTAACAAAGTCAGTGTGTCCAACAGGTCCTGTGTTCCACAGAGCTCCACAACTATTAGAACACATCAGTGAGCCACACGGTTGCACTTTCTTTTGACTCAGTCCCTCATAAACCATCTTGCTGACCCCAATATTCACTATTTTACCAATTGTGTATGGATCTGCAGTTGAAAATAGTTCCTAACAAATGTGCAGTTTCTTCCTGTTTGAATAACATTTGTTCTAAACTACAGTGCCCAGCTGTTTTGGGAGAGTCCTGAGCCCTTTTCTGTAAAAATGAATCTGTATGTTTGTGACCAGATCTTTAAAGACTTAAGTCTTCAGAAGGACCGTATTGAGAGATAGACTAACATGTTGTCGTCTTTGGCTTTCCAACAGATTTCCTAACAATTAGACAAATTTAAAATAGCGGCATTCTTTCAAGAACATGAACCGTGAACTGGAAAACAATCAACCCAAAGCATGTGGTTCTTGACAATTAAGCGGACTGACAGCCAGGGATTAGACTTCTCTCACTGTGTAATCTATGAACAGGCTGCTGAGCTGTGGCCAGACATCAACTGAGTTAAGGAAGTGTAACCAACACATCAGTCTAATCCGTCCTCAACATATGGAAGATACCAAGACTGTCAACAAATGAGGGGGGATGGGGGACTAATGGGCTAAAAAAATAGGTTACTTTGTTAATTTCCCCGTCAGATTTTGCCTCCTTTCTTCCTGTCTCGCTGCTGTATCCAGGCTTGGCAGTGGCTTCATTCTTTGTCCAGCGATGGATCACAAGGCTGCAAACACACACACACACACACACAAGCAGACATATGACATCATCCAAGCAGTGACGGGGCGGAGACTGGCGGCGTGAGCCTGGCATCACACACACAAACACAGCGGGGTAGCACAACTCCTCTCCCTCCATAAGCTCCCTGTCAGACAGCTCAGCTTGGCATCACTCTCGCCCAATAAGATGAAACGAGCTTTAGCCTGACCCCGTTCTCACACAGCCCAAGTCACTTTGCAACAGACAGCACGCGGTGCTATCACTGTGGGCTGGCATGTCGGCCCTCTCTAATATGCCATCTCCCTCCTGTTCTCCAGCATATTCTTCATGAAAAAGATGCACAGATGAAAGAGACGGACCTTCCCCAACCCCTGGATCTCCCTGTGTTTCAGCTGAAGCCTGGTCCTAATTGGTAATCTTCAGCTCCGAGGGAGGACTGCCCCTGTCCCTGTTCCATCTCATCAATATTCCGTCTGCACAGTAATAGGTCAGCGGATTCACTGTTGGCTATACTCCGCAGACCGCCTTTTATAGACTTTTCGCTGGCAGAGCACATTGAACCACTCGCAGTTATTCTTTGTATTTCATGTCCTCTTTCTGTTAGAAACCTGGCTGAAGTGAACCCTCGAAGGAACACCAAACACTGCCCGCAGGATATCAAAAAGCTGCTGTGGCTGACGCTCTCCAGGAGTTATTTCTGGATGAAGTGTTGGAATTTAATTGTCTCTTAACTTGACTGGCCTACATCTGCTTTGGTTGTTATTTGCCTACATTTCCCACAATGCTTTTCAATGCCCAGTCTGTAACAAAGAACAGTCCACCCCCCCCGAAACAAAAAATCGTATTTCTTCTCTGAGCTGTAGCGCTATTTATCCATCTAAATTGTGTTGGAGACGTCGCTACATCTAATATCATCTGATATCTCCAAATCAGCTGTAGCGACGTCTCCAACACAATTTAGATGGATAAATGGCATTACAGCTCAGAGAAGAAATACGATTTTTGGCAGATGTCTGCCATCTTTTCAACATGATGGAACTAGATGGCAGCTTGTGGTGCTCAACAAGAAACAAGGAGAAGAACATTTCATGAACTTAACAGCAACGTCTCTTTCCAGAAATCATGACGTGGTCGCTTAAGAGAATCCACAAACCCTGTTGTGAGCAGATTCATGTAGGAACTATTTTCTTTGTACTGAACTACACCCGCCAGCTTGTATAACCGCGCAAAAGGAAACATGCATGCACTCATGGAAGAGAGGCTCATGGACTGGATGTGAACATTAAGGGCGTCCTCCTCAGATATGCTGTAACACTAGCTAGGTTAGTTAGCGACATAAGCTAGCCTCTCCTCCATTAGTGGATGCAAACTTCCTTATGTTCAGTGATACAGAAAGAAAATAGTTCCTAAAATAAACTGCTCACAACATGGTCTGTGGATTATCTTGATTTACCGGCTCATGACTTCTTGCTGTTTGGTTTTTCAGATGTATTTTTTGGGTACTGAGTGCCATCTAGTTCCATTGTCTTTAAGAGAGAGTAGAAATCTCTATGGCTGAGATTTGAGGTTAGAGGGGAAATATGTATCCAAATTGTATGGCAATCCATCCAGTACTTGCTGTGATATTTCACTCAAAATCACAAATGTCAACCTCATTGTGGTGCTGGAGGAAAACTCCAATGGTCACCAAAGTCATAAGGATTCATCTTCTGGGGACCATGCATGTGTGTGCCAAATTTCACGATAATCCACAAAAATAGATGCTGAGCTTTTTTAAGCCTGGACAAGCCAACATTACTGTCTCTGCAGCTGCACAGCTGTGGCTGAGAATATACAACAATGTACATCTGATTAGCAGCATCTGATGAATGGAAATGTTTTCCTCCAGAACATGGCAGTTATATTCTGTGCTACTTTGCACTCAGTATACAGCTGGTGGGATATAATGTGTTTAATATCCTGATTTATAGGTGGTTTTGGTAGATGGTACATTTCAGTTTAACGTCTACCACAAAAGCTTGATAAGGTACAGTCCGATGGCTGAGAGGATACGTAGATGTTATTTTGTATGAAGGGTTTGTCAAAAATAAGTAACTTTTGCTGACAAAATGCTGCACAAGACTGACAACTGAAAGGACAGGAAGTGCCAAAGACACCTCTGAGTGACAGTTAAATAAGAAAGAAATCAGCACTCATTGGTTAAAGAAACTGGAGGATTAGCATCAAAATCTGCTCAGAGCTAACACAGGAACAGGTTTTGTTTCAGTGTGCAAGGTTCAGTGTCTTAAGACTTTAATAGGTCCAAAGTGTGGACCTTCAGAACACAGTTCAAACCTATTCGATCTGAGATCATAATAAAAATCTTGAATATTGTCCTGTAACCTGCAAATAATCCGATAAATGAGAAAGTGAGTGAAAGTGTCAGAAGTCAAATTGTTTTTCTTAGAAAGGAGGATCTTTCTCAGCGTCAAGATATGTCTAGACTAAATGTTGTAAGGGAGCAGTGCATAATCTCAGTGAACAACACTGGTTTTGCAGAAATTGGATAAGTTGTCTGAGAGATAGAAAAGCAACTGTCAAGGATATAGAATTTGCAAGACCTCAATTAGCAAATCAAAAGAATTAAAAAGCAATCAAAAGAAGGCTGTCTGAGCAGTGAAGTGGCTCAGTCTGAACCTCTTCTCAGAAGGGAAAACAAGGCCAAACGTTTGAAGTGGGCAAAGACCAAAGACCTAGGGTTCCTGGCTGTCATGGACTTTCCTCCACAGTCACCTGACCTCAAGCCCATTTAACATTTATAGGGGCACTCAAGGACTGAGAAAGCCAAGCATTCTGTGACATCATGAAGAGCAGTTTGGAGTTTAGCCAAATCATGCTGGGCTAACATGAGTCATCAGGTTGTTTTTTGTTTTTTTTTAAGGACACTTGAGGAGACCATGCCAGCTAGAGTGCATGATGTCATCAGGGCAAAAGGGGGACACACCAAATAATGACATATTCTGAAATCTTACATTTTTTAAAGATTAAACACCTCAAAAAATAGTATTACATTCTAAACCAAACCACCATAGATGTATCTTGACTAATGCTTTTAGACTTTTGGATCTTCCTCTGTCTGATTATCCAGATACAAAGTAGAGATCCTAATCTGCAGCGTGTCACGGAGACTTGTAGGAACATAAATTACAGTACAAAACGCCCACACAAGCAGCAGCCAAGGTTATCTGTTGAGATTCAGATAATGAAGGCCACACTGGTTCCCCCTTCCACATCTTTATTTCGTTCCTTACATCAATTAAAGGCAGCTGTATGGGACTCTCGTCACCTCACAAACATGGCTGAAAAGATCAGCGTCATGTCTGAGAGCTGAGCTCCGCTAAAACGCTCGGACGGTTGGGGATAATGCTCCGAAATGAACTGCGCTGAGCCCTGCATGCAGACATCTGGCCTGCATGGGTTGGATGTTGGTACGATGATATCAGGATAACACTAATCGCCCAGATTGGGATTATGATTATCACTCGCTAGCACACAAACAGAGTTCCCTCCGTACCTCAGGACTAATCTAAACATGTCAGTTTCCGAGACTGAGGCCAGGCTGAGTTTGGGCCGATCAGTGACATGTGAATAAATGTTTTAGCACCACCTCATCGGGCATATCAGTGTCATTCAGAAGAAATCAATAACACCAAGTCACAGACTAATTTCATCATGTGGGGCAGGGATCTGATTTGCAGCTCTCTAATACATCTCCATTGACATCCAGCCTGCAGCTTTCAGCAGCCATCTGTGGATCATCTCTGCAGGTCTTCTTTGTTAATCCCTCTGTGGTTTCCCCTCTCCACTCCACCCTCACCTCCCTCTCCTCCTTCTTCTCCCTTTGTTTGCCTCCCCTCCTCTCCCTGTCCCGGGGCTGACATCACGGTCCCAGAGGAGCCCTGTGATGGTAACAAGCCCTGATTCAGCACCGAGCAGTCCCATC
Organism: Lagodon rhomboides; assembly: GCA_039737535.1. Lineage (NCBI taxonomy): Eukaryota > Metazoa > Chordata > Actinopteri > Spariformes > Sparidae > Lagodon > Lagodon rhomboides. Next base: position 25,616,024 of record CM077799.1, read on the forward strand.
GATGCCCCCACCCTGCATCACTTTTCTTTCAGCGGTTGCTCCGTATCTTTATTGCATCCCTCTCCTCCTCTTTTATCCCCCTAACCCTCCTCCCTAAAACATGCCGCCCCTCCCCAAATAACCCCACCCCTCCGGCCTTAAGCAGGCTCCGGGGCTCCGGGGCTCAGGCTGCTTTTGCTGTGCTGAAAACAAGCTCTCCCAAGTGGGCAGGGCTCGTATTCCACCATAGGCTGTGCCCGGGACAGCTCCAGTACATGACTGAGAAACATCAGGGCAAAATGAAATATTTATCCAAAGCATGAATATGAAGGAGGACATCAAAGTATCTTCGTCTACATTTCACCTTCATTTTAGACTAGATTGCTTCACATTTTCCAGTCGGAGCATATGGCTCTCACTTGCATGGAAGAAATGTCAACCAAAGAGTAACATTCAAAATTGAGAGGTCTGAGGGCTTTAAAGCACTTTCAAAATGGAAGAATCCTGCTCACCGCCCAGAAAGGAACCCAGTCTGCCAACGTGAAAACAGCAATTTAATGTGATATGACGCAGAAAATAAAGACAAAGAAAAGTCTGAGCAAAACACTTCAAGCGAAGCTGAAAAACCATTATCGTCTAATGGCCTGCAGCACCGCCTTATTTAATTAATTAAATATTTTAAGAGACTTCAGGAATATTTAATTGTATGAAAATATTGTGGTAATGTGGTAATGAATTATGACTTGGTCGGCTTTATTGGGGGGAGTAAATATTTACAATATCTAAAATGAATGTTAAAAAATTAACATTAAAGTATTTTAAAATAATCTTTATCTTCTAATAAATTATTCACATTCTCCATGTCCAATTTACATAATTACAGAACAATTATTATAACTTACATGGATGGGTAAAGAGATTTATAGTACAAAGCATAGACAACGCTACTGTATTGTGCTGTTTTATTACTTTAAATTCCTGATCAATCTACTTAATTTACAAATATTCAAACTTAAACAGGTAATTCAACATTATGGGAAATGCTTCCATTGTCTCCTCCTGATGATACTTTAGACGACTGATGGCGCCTGGAGCTGATTAGCCTAGTTTAAAACTGGATTCAGGGTCGATGTGAGGATCAATAGGGGGGATATGTGGACGAGATGATAACTGTTATCAAGAGTCACGTTGTAGATATTTGATTTCTAGTTAAGGATGGGATTTATATTATGGATATAGGAAGCACACATCAGCTACGGCCCGGCCTCCAGCGTCAGTCTTGGAGCCTGTGCATGTAGCCACCATATAGCAATTGGCTTAAGTAGAAGAAAGACAGCTAGCTCCGTTAAAAGCAACAATTTGTTGTTTGTACAGGTCTAACAGTGACTTCCTGGAAGTACTGTCATCACGTTGAGGTTGCCAAGTGTGGAGTCATTGTGTCTGTACCGAGAACATAGACCGTGGAGTTGATACTGAAACCTGCACTCAGCAACTGGCAACGCTTAAGCCAGCTATGCTCCACAGAAGCAGAACTAGCCACCACACATCTTCTCCTGAAATCATGTCATTTACCTCTCTGTTTGTGTACACAACCAGGATACTACATTCTGAAGTTAATCAAATAGGATTCAGGCTAGCTGTTTTTCCCCTGATTCCAGCCTGTGTGCTAAGCTAGGCTAATAGCCTTCCAGCCCCAACAAAAAAATAAGGACTTGGCTCACAATGTTTACACTATATTTTATATATATATATATATATATATATATATATATATATATATATATATATATATATATATATATATATATATATATATATATGTTGTTGTGCTGTCTTGATATACAGTCGTTTGTTATTTGAGGTGGGTTTTGTCAATCAGCATCGACTAAATTATAGAATCTGCCAGTAAAACACACTATAGTATAGCCCAACAACAACATAGGCTAAACTACAAACTAAACTTTTTTAAAGCTAGGTATGTCACCAAACTTACACTTGAAAATTCCCTTTAAAGTTAGTTTGCATTTAATTCACATAGGATCGATAGACGTCTGAAGGCCAAGTTGTTAAACTGAGACGTCTGCTTTCAAAAATTGCTGATGAGGCCAAGTCAACACCGCGCCATTACTCTCCATGCTGCTCCATGCATTATTAATTCCGTAATTTAAAGCTAATATCAACCACTGCCTGTTGTTTTGTTCCTGGGCTGACTCTCTCCCTCTCGTGATGGCTGTACAAACTCCTGTACAGTGGCGTGCCGCACTGTTGTTCTCTGCGGGACGGTGGAACAAAAAGGTTTATCACTCTGGGCTCTGTCCCTGCCTTCTCCTTCGGCAGGTGTGAGCCCCATCTGTTGGGCCTCATTAAGGAGATAACCCAAAACAGGACTATTATGCGCATACTGAGGCGACAGGACAGCGGGAGGTCGATGGCAAGGTGGAGGGGTGGGTGGCGCTGAAGGGGTAATGCTGGAGGAGTAATGACACAGTGAGGCAGCAGGATTAGCTAATGGGGCAGCTTAATGAAAGCCACTGAAGGAGAGGTGCTAGCTGAGGTTGGGGGTCTGAATCTTGACAGGGGCAACAGCTTTGACCTGAAGAGGCAGCAGGTGCAAGTATGTGGCCATAAACACTCACCTGCTTATCAACAGGCTGACTTGTGTTATATTTTCCACTTCTACCTTTCAACCAGCATGGTTCAAAATGAGTAGCAGCAATCATCGTCTATACTGAGTCAGTAAGAAAAGGTACATTGTATGTAAATATCATTTAAATGCATATTATAGCACAATGTCCAAAGATGACTAGCACTATGTTGTTGAGTTTTTTTACTTTCATTGTTCCAAAAGTCTCCAACAATGTTCAAACCTGTCAAATCCGCAGCTTTGTCGCAAGTCAAGGTGTCATATCTCCTTTACCCCCCTCCAATAGCTTTAACTTCCAGGTAAAACACGGTAAACTCTATATGATATGTAAGAGAGTAAGGAAGGTGGTGGCTAACCCGCTAGCTAGCTACTCTATTGCTTGCAGTTGTTTGTGCTGCTCACTCTTGATTGAGCACAATTATTAATCTATATCAGTGTTTTTTTTGTTTTTTTTAACAATGAAGACAACAACTCCCATGATTCCACGCTACTGCACAACGTGACAGTCCAAAGGAGGTGACTTTATGCCCAGTCTGGCTCCATGTTGTTTTAAATTCACCTTGACAGCGTTAATTGTTAGCAAATTCAGTTGCATCTGTTAACTAACTTGGATAGTAGCTCATGGTTAGTGCAATCTCCACAATGCAAATAAACACAACTAAACTTAAAGGCTGCACTAAAAAATATATTTTCATTTTAACAATAATGGTTAAAATTACTATGTAAAAGATGGTGTCACCTGTTGTCATGAACATGAACTTGTACCTCATCGCTTTGGTTTGCCTTCCAGCAAAAATCCTGTCATAACCTGGTTTCCAGCTGCAGCAGACAGTAAAAAAGTGGAAAAAGCTCAGTTAGACCAATTTTACGCCACCAGTATTTAGAGCGAGATATCTGTCTTTGGAAAACAGAGCTAAAAGAGTAACTATTAGAAAGTCAGGTGACGAGACACGACTCCAAAAGATGCTGTTCTGGGTCTGCAGGAGGTGTAGACATGCATTTGTTTGCTAGCATGTTCGTCACAACACTATTTCAAGCTATATACAAAGATGTTGGTGAAGATTCTCATTCATCCAGGTCATGGTAATTCTAAGTGCCGTATCGTAGGCAACTGGACTTGTTTCACTTGTTTGAAGACGTTTCACCTCTCATCCAAGAGGCTTCTTAGATTCTTCAGAACCTTTTCACAGAGCACACCATCATTACCTCAAGAAACTGAAACAAGTCCAGTTGCCTACAATATAGCACTTATTATATACAAAGATATTAGCCCGCTATCGGCTCATATTTCAATGGGGCGCAACCTGTTCAGACGAAAATCCCTTATGGAAGCACTTTGATTGAAATCAGAGCAACGAAATATGTGCCGAGGTAGTGAAAGTGACAGCGGAACAAGCACAGGTCATTCGAAAAAAAATAAATGTAAATATGTTAGCTCCCACAGAATCTTGGTTTAGGGGAGCTAGCTAGCTACTAACGTTGGTACAGAGAGAATCATGAACTGCAACCTGACCAGTTAACATGGCCACTCCATAAACCAAAACACTGGCGGCACGGTGGTGCCCTCGCCATATGAAAATCTGAACAAACTTCTAAATTAAGACTTGTAGATCTTATGTAATTAAAGATACAGCTCGATTGCTAATTTCTCAGTTCAAATCTGTTCGGAAACTTTTGGTGGACTGTATACAACGGAACCCCTACCACAGAAACCAAACCCCATTGTCTTACAGAACACTGTCTCAAACCACAGACTGTATATCAAGCCAATATATCAAATCCGCCCATAAACTGTGGCCAAGTCATCTGCCAGACCAAATGAAACATGAGCTCACAGATTCATCTGGGTCCTCTGCTTCCAAGGTATAGTCAGACTAAGCTGAGCACATGGTACAATATCTATGGCTATCATCAGCTCACTGCTGAAAAAGTGTATGTTCAATTTCACTCTGACTTTGACCATCACTTGCATTTGATTGTGTCTTTGGCCAAATGCTCCATCTGATGACACTTTTTAATTTAATTTTATTTTGGATCTGTTGGACAGAATATCCAGCATATGGGGCCAAATAAAGGCACAATGTCACATTTACAGAATACTTCTGTTTTTATTGGAAATGTGATGTTAAGCTGAGAGAACAATACTTAGTCCAGAGGGGAAACAGTTCCACAGGATTCCTGTAGATCTGTCTGATATTGTATTCTACTTGATATCCAATATGATGGTAAAGAACAGAGTGGGGGACAGACCACAACACTTATCCCTTCCTAAAACGTATTTGTGATGTGTTGAATGTGGTGTTTCTATGTTATATATCGAAGAAAAACATCAAGATCAAGATTAAGAATCATCAGTCGTATCACAGATGTTGCCCAATATCACATTTTCAATGATTTCTGCTTCATACTGTTGGACAAAGATTGCATTAGCCCCACTGTTTTGAGCCAACAATACAACATAATTCTATAGCACATTGTGCATATGAACACACACACACACACACACACACACACACACACACACACACACACACACACACACACACTTCTGCGCACATGCAGAGCAAATGGGGGGTGGGGGCAGGGATGCTGAAACCACTTCCAGACAGCCTGCAGCCTCCCAGAGAGTAGAGCAGCTGAGTTGGTGATTATGTAACGAACAGTTACATAAAAATTATCGCTACCCTTAAAGATGGCTGGCCCATAGATGCAGCATCGTGGTGACAGGGGACATGCCGTATCGTCTTGCGTGCAATATTTACAGAAAAGGGCTTTAGTGTTCTCCGTGATCCAGCGTTCGATTACTCAGAGGGTTGAGTTCTCAGCTGCGCCTTATCAGCGATCATCACAAGCAGCAAATGGCACTGTTTTTCTTCTATGTTCCCAACACCTAAACCTCAATGGGACATGTGTTACTGCTGTGTTCTGGCTACCTGCACGCGTAACAGCCTCCTCTCTGCATGCCCCAGAGGCAAACATTACGCTGCCAGGCTTCCTATCTGGACAATTACAGCGCAAACAGATAGAGGCGCAGCCTGGAAACATGGAGGACTCACGGCCCCCCATTTCCCTGATATGAACACTATTGGGTCCCACCGGCTCTGTGGACGGGGGAAGGAGGAGGTGGCCCGCTCCGTGTTTGTGTGGACTAAAAATGGGTCAGGCTTCCAGCTCCAGCCACAGCACACACCAGCATGGCTGAGTGCCTCTGAAAGGAGGGTCCCGCTCCTCTGCCGTCTTAGGAGGAATGCTTCCTGTGGATCAGCTGCTGATGTGTGTGTGTGTGACTCAGTGGCAGCCCAGTAGGAGATGCATGGATTAATAATAACCCCCCATGTTTCCCATCATGCAACCACTTGTCCTCTCTTTTATCACAAAGCTTTGAAATCTCCATGCAGTTAACCCTGCGCGCTGTTTTGTCGGACAGCGTCCGTCTCCGGCGTGGAAATGCTTTCCAACACTTTCACAATGCAGGCGACTGATATCTGAGGAGACGGCATGAATAATTCAAAGCTGAACTTCTTGTAAACACATAAACTCGACCTGTTATTAAGAAAATCTCTGAGCAAGCAGATTGTATCCCCCCGACGATCAAATTGGACCGTGAGTCATTTCTGCCAGGCTGTTTTGGGAAAATTGAGGCATTTGTTGTGGAAAAGTTATCGAAAAATGCAAATGAGTAAGCAAATATCCTAATTCAAAGCAATGACCTGAATACCAAAACTGCCTTTTTTTTAAAGTCTTAGCCACGAGGCTGAATGTATGAAAAGATAATCAGCAACGCAAACACACACACACACACACAAAGTCTAAAACCTCAGTCCACCAGACACCAGACGCCGACACTTTACCAAGACCCAAATCCTCTTCCACACACGCACACATCTGCAGATTTTGGCTGGTGGTGCTGCCACTGGACTGAGCTGACAGGCAGCCCTCTTGTGCCTCCCCCTGCCCTCCCCATCCCTCTTTCTCTGCCTCACATTCATTTGCCCGTCTTTGTCCCGAGAAGCACCAGATTCAGTTAGTGGGGGAGACTGATGCTGGCAGGCCGTGAACACCATCTGCTCCTCTTCAATAAGACAGAGCCGCTCGGCCACACTGAACTGACTGGGACTGAACACACAGGACGCCACAGGCTGCTATTGATAGGTGAAAATAATACAGGAAGACTATATGACATCCAGCGTGCTAATTTGAATAAATCAGCATAACAGCATTTGCAGAAGCGGCTGGGTCACGTAATGATCTGTAATGTAAAAATGGTCCATCTATCTCTATCCATCTCATTTTTTGTTGAGGAATCTCATATCTGTACAGTAAATGTGAGGCTACAGCTGTGACAGTGTTAGCTTAGCTTAGCATTTAGATTCAAAACAAGGGGAAACAGCTAGTCTGGCTCTGTCCAAAGGAAACAAATCCTGACCCAGTGCGTCTAAAGCTCACTGGTTAACAGGCTGTGTCTTTTTTCTTCTTAAAATGACAAGCTGTGGTTTTAATTCAGTGTCTCCTTCTCCCTCACCCTGCCTCCAGACTTAAAGATATAATATATCAGCTTTTTTTCATTCAAATATCTGAAAACAGCTAGACCTTTGTTATATATTTTGTCGAGTTGTGAACTTATCATTCCAAATGTTTCCAACATGGAGAAGTCCACCACTAGTTGGACTACTTGAGGCCATGATCATGACATTTGGTTGCCCGTTAACTTTAGCTTCTGGGACAGAGAGAGAGGGTGAGGATACGCTCATGAAGTTAACAGATTTTCCCTCAAGCTAACAATGGAGGTCAAATCCATGGAGTCAGGTGAAGATAAATCTTCATAATCTTATTTTTATCAAATCTCACTTATAAATCCCAAAGGTTCAAAAGTCATCTCTGAGCTCTCCTTTTGTCTATGAATGGCTCCGGGTCAGAGCAGAATCTGATGTGACTCTGGGTGTTTATGCTTCCAAAAGCTCTGGCTGGGCACCAGAATCTCTCCACCAGAGCAAGAGCATTTTGATTAAGTGACTCCAGGCAGCAGAAATGACATATTGCGTTTAATGCTAAGTTAACAACACTAATCACTACAAACAATTATATATTACCACTGAATGTGGTTGGACTGCGAGTGATGTTGGCTGCCAACCCAACTGTGTTGTCAATCTAGGGTTCTTCAAACCACCGGATATGTTTAACATTTCTTTATGTTGCAGATTTACATTTCTTAAGTTCAATTTTCAATTTCAATGTTGTGATGATGCTGTGCTTAGGCCTCCGCCCAAAAACCACTTGGTTAGGATAAGGAATATATCATGTTTTGGCTTAGTTGGGTTGTGTTGCCACAAACATGAACGAAAAGTCTCATTAAAAGTGTCTGGTTTTGATTGCGACTAACCCGACTGAAAAAATATCCCAATCTAAAAATATTCAATGGTTTTTCAGCCAAGTGAGCTCTGAAGTTTATCATTCAGTAAGTTTTAGTAATGACAAGTTCCACTTTTGTCCAACGGAATGCTATATATTTTCTCAGAATCAATGTCTTCGACTACATCTGGAGCCCTTTTTAGTCTACAAACTCTTATTTTGACGTATATTTTATCACATAATCCCCTGTCACCCACCAATTCCTGGTTACCATTTCCTTTGACTTGCTTTTGATATCATTAGCGATTTTAAAACTGTGGTCTCTTAATTTTCATGTTCTGCTGATGAAGATGCATTCACATCACAGTTTCACACCAGGATCTGTCCAGTGAACAATGACCCTCTGCCACTGTGCACGCCCTGCAGTAAACATCTGCATTACCAGTGGTGTATGCGCTCAAAGGCACCTTGCCCCTTATCTCTGTGGGTGTGTTGCTCTCTCAGTTTTCCCACTCAGACCCAGGGGACTTGCACCAGTGACCTTTGGAGAATGAAGAATCATGTCTGAGTGCTGATGTGAGTAATTATGTTGTCCCTCAGAGTGTGAAACCATGCGGCCCTGTTGGTGACTCTGCTACTTTAAAGTGTGAGACTCAATCGTGCTGTCTGTAGCCATCTGATCAGTCAGGCCAGAGCTTCACTCCGTGACCTGATGGAGGAGAGGATGTCGTGCATGCCTCCACTGTGCAGCATGGACAGATTCCTCTCTCTCTCTGCGCTCCAACATCCCACTGTGAGCGCCTTCAACAAGAATACAAATCAGTGGCCTAAATCACAAGATGAAATGACATCCACATGGCAACAGTAAAAATAGATCTTACTGTTAGGCCCCGGCTACAAATATTTTCAGCACAGCATCAATGTGACTGAACAAACGCTGATCTGCTCCTACCGCCGTTAGAATGAAGTTCAGCTAAAAATAGTCGGGAATCAAATAGTCTGAGTTAGGTCGATTGAAGCTGAAATCAGTCCAAGCTTCGGCATTTACATAACGCCCAGGCAGTTTTATTGGAGAGCAGTATGAGATGGCGCCGCAGTAACTGCAAGGATTCCGAGATATCACTTAAAACCTGCAGTTTAACGCTAAATTGGATTTGCACATAAATAAATTAAGAGGGCAGCAGCAGCACGAGGTACTTAAACTTCTGGGAAACACAGAGGAACAACAGCTTTGATAATTCATCAGATTAAAGGGGGCAGAACATTTTATCTAGGAGGGACCAAGGACAGGACAGCAACACACAGCTGAATCCGGTTTATGACCACTTCTTTGCCTGAATATAGACAAATAAAGGAAAGGGATGACTGCGGGATAAGACCACAATCAACCCTCTTTAATTTCCATCCATTTTTAGCCGGTACCTAGATGAACATCGGTCAACTTTCCCGTTTCTTAGGTGCACTTATGCTATGTTCGCTAGTTGACAAGGCATGGCATGTCATGTTCACATTAACTGCTTATCAGATGACATTCACATCACGAGGTGGAGGGGATGAAGGTGGTGCTGATACAACCGACATGGGTGCCAAACTGCCGGCTGCAGTTTAAGTCACACCACTGGATATTTTTAAGGACACCTAGGAACATTTCCACCCCTTTCTGTCATGTCAAAAGTGGATGTTTTTTTTTTTTCAAAGAGAGCTACAAACATTTACAGCAGTCGCTGTGGCATCAAAACTGGCTGTTTTTCATGGGAAGTCAGACCCTCTCCGTCTGTGATCATGGCGTCCAAAAACAGGTATTTTAAGCCAAACCATGAGGTTTTCCTAACCTTGACAAAGTGAATTGTGCCTAAACCTCAGCAGAGCATAAGAACAGCATTGTGACAAGATAGAAATAGAAAATTGAACCCAAACAAACATAGGCTAAAGTTGCAACATAAAGAAATCTCCAGTTTTAAGTTATCTGTGGTTTTCCAGGAATGTAGCAACATTTATTCTGGCCATTGGGTTGGAACACCATCATCAACCAGGTTTGCTTCCTCCTTATTTCTGAGTTAACGTTAAAAAGATTTGAATCAGGACTGATAGGTTGGTTGCTTACCTATTTTTAAGATGACATGAATTATTATTAGCCAGAAAATATCAAGGTTATACCCTTGTTTTTGTTGAGACTGGAATGTTGAGTCATAGACCTAAACATTGTGAATATATATCCTTCCATTGCGTACTGTAGTCCTTGCATTTGGCTTCTTGAATCTATATTGCCCAAATCCCAGAAACTAATCAACACTGTGGCAGCCTGCTTAATGTGACCGTCATCGCCATGTTTTATATTGTCACGATCGTCCGACCTATCAACAGCAATTAAGGGGGGCGAGACTTCCGATTGGTCAGTTGGATTCCTTTTCTGAAGCAGCTGTTCCCCGTCCTGTCATTTGGTATTTCTAATGTGTAGATTTTAAGGTTGAAAGGCAGGGATTCTCAGGTGAGTGTGCTTTATCACTGTTGAGCAATCATTTCACCAGAAGACATTTTAAAAACTTTGCTCCCACGTCGTTCCAGTTCTATAGTGCAGTTGTCGACTCCCTAGAAAATCACATTAGATCTGTTTCTTCAGTCGTGTGGTCTTTTAAACTCCTTAAGATCCACATGAGCTTCTTGCCTTTAAACAGTGGAGATAAATTGGTTGTGACAGACTGGGCTGAACAACTTCCCTACTTCTAACACTGCTGTGCATTTTGTTCCTCCAAATGTGGCCATACAGCCCAAATCATGCACCAGTAGTTATTGCTAATTCAGCTTTGTCAGTACAACTTCCACAGTAAAGGCTGTGTGTGCTGTGAGCAGAGGGATGCAGCAGACTGCTCCCAATAGATTCCTGTACGACAGTTTGCTTTCAGGCCTTCTGCTGTCTGCACGTCTCTGATTGTGGCAGGAGTAGAGGCTCAGACAGTGATGTCACCATGTCCTTCGAAATCTTTTACAGTGTTGAATTTGTCACTTATCAATATGTCACAATTTACATGCAAGAATTGTATAAAGTTCAGTGTCAGACGACATTTATCTTACTCTATTTTCCCTATTGACTCCTCACCTTCTTCTCTTTCTCCTCCTGTCAGAAGGGTCAGTGGTGACAGTCAGAGCTGATAGGGATGACATGTTGTAACCACGATGGGCGGCTGTGGCTCAGGGGCAGAGACAGCCTCTTCTTATCGGAAGGTCGCTGGTTTGATTCCCATGGTCTGCATGTCGAAGTGTCCTCTGGCAAGATACTGAACCCCAAACTGCCCCTGATGTGCTGGTCCACACCTTGCACGGCAGCCACTGCTACTAGTGTATGAATGTACATATGAATTAATGTAAGTCACTTTGGACAAAAACGTCTGCCAAAAGCCCTAAAATGTAAAAATGGAATGACGATTGTTTGATCCCGCATGGTCTGCATAGGAGTGGTCTCTTCTAGGTTTGAACTTTTAACTGACTGATCCAATTTCTAATCACTAAATCTAAAACCACTGGATTATTTACTAGTGAAAAGATACCAAACACTGTAAATCAAAATATGTATTTTCAGTGATGGCGGGTGTAATTAGTTCCCATTAATATTCTGAGGAGTTGGACAACATGGTAAAGCACTTGATTTAAAAGACATAGTCAATGCAAAGATAGGGACGTTCTATTTGGAAGCTTGAGTTTGTAAATTGGGATCTCTAAGGGGACTTTCTTTTGTATCAAAATCCATGCATGTTTAGATTAAACTCACGGCTAAGAAGCTACTGTGCATGGAATCGTTTTCCTTTTGATTTATTTCCTCTTTAAATATGTTTTCCTTCTTTTTCTTAACCTGTTATGTTTTTTTATATTCTACACCCTGTCTATAGTGATGTCTACTCCTGCTACCCTGAAATACTAATACCTTAAGTTCGACCTTTTTGCCATGTTACATGTCTCCTCTATGCATGTTTTGAGACATATATAAAGGCTATATTGAAAAATACATTTGAATAAGACTTTGACGCTTAAAAGATAAATGACTTAGTCAAACAAATCTTATAATAAAATATACTTCCTTTTAGCATATAAAAAAATCCACAATCAATGATTATGCAATTAATTATTTCAAAAGAGCTCTCCTAAGTCAAATAAAATTGCAATTCCACCTATCCACATTTCTGAGATGTCTCAAACATCTGTAACAATGAACTCCCTGAACCCATTTCATTTGGCAGTGGGTGGAGCAGTGGCTACAATCACTGTAAGAGGGAACAATGAGCCTAAAATTGCCTTTCTATGTTTTTAGTTTTGTTTTGTTTCCATTAACTGTTTCCTAATATATTAACATATTTTGCTGCCTCGCTCGTTTTGCTCTCCATGTAATAAGAAACACTAAATATGACTTTTGATTTGTGGAATATCTGAAGCTCATCGTCTTAAGGGAAAGCCACCATAAAAAACTACAATTTCCAGGAGTACCTCGGAGTGAGGAGCCGACCAATTATCGGCGGCAATCGGCGTGACGGCACTCGCGTTGGTCCATTTATGTGAGCGCCTGGTACGCTCGCGCAGAGGGTGATTTCTGTGAGCCAGGAGCAGCATCCGCAGCTTTGTGAAGGTGGGTGTGACAGGCAGCATCTTTACAACTGAACAAGTCCGCAGGAATTATTTCTTTTTTTGCCGTCTGTAAGTACGAGTATTGCTGAATACCTGACGTTTTAAAGAGATGAAGACGAGGCAGGTTTGATATTTTAACGGAGCCGGTATTTTTTTGGGGGGGTGGGGGGCAGCTTGTTAAATGTTCCTTTTGGGGTGTTTTTTTTGTGTGTGTTGTGAATGGCGTGGCTCGCTTCTGTTAGCGTAGCCACGTTAGCTCACACACATTATGACTGACGGCTTCTTGGAAATGTTTTACCTGTTGAGACGTGGTGGGGGTTTTTTTTTTTCATCGTCGGGGATCATTTCACCGAAAAAAACTTAAGACGGAGACGGAGCAGGGTTCTGCTCTTTGTGGCGGCAGCTTGGCGGGCTGTTAGCCTATTGTATGGTGGTAGACACTGGCACAGTTGGCACCGACAGACAGAGACAGACAGACAGACCGACAGAGACAGGCGAGGGGTAACGGTAGACATGGGGGACTTCTTTCGTGTCGTTGACATTCTGTCAATAAGTACTTGTTCAGCCCTCAGCGGCGCGGCAAAGCTTTTATTATTCGACATTTTGTGAAAACAACCTGCCGTCTTTGTTCGCAGCTGCTCGTCGCCCAGCCGTCAAAAGGCGCCTTTGTTCAGCTGCCGCTCGTTACGCCTGAGCTAATGACGCCCAGAAAAGCGCCGAAAACGGAATTTTAATGAAGCAGACATGCTGTCATTGTACACGGGGACATTTGTTAAGGCGAAGTCGGGCAGCAGTTCACTAAATGCCACCCGTGGGTGTAACGTTAGATGTGGCGTGGCAAGGTGTGGGCATTTACCAAACCTCATTGTAATTAAGACAAAACCAGATGTCTGGCCATTATGATAGAAGGCAGACTTCAGCCTACAGATGCCATATTTGATTAGTTAGCAGCCTTATCGAATTATTAGGGGAGGGGTCTTTTCTCTCAATAACCCGATCGTTTATAACCCCTGTCAACCACTTGATCAAATGACATGAGAGCTCTTGTTGCTTTAACTATTCTTCACATGTAAGTAGATCAAAGTTGTATTATTTGTAACAATATTACTAGTATTACATTTGATCATAATGATCCACCCATTCGAGCTCGCCTTGCGTGTTTAGTCTGCTGTTGTGGTCCACTTGTGTCCCTCACCCCTCCCCTCCTGCGGTTCAAACACATGGTGCAAGGAACAGGTGCTCCCTGATGATCATTTTTCCCCGGATATGCTCATGGCTCACTAATCCCATTTTGAGATGGTGCATATTGGCTGTTTAGTAGGCCGTGTCCAGGCCCGTCTGCACCTGGCACTGCCTGCCTGTACCCACCCTGATCACAGCCTTTTGTTTCCACAAAACGTGGCTTGTATCCTTCATTCACAATTAAGGCAGTGGTAGGTGGGGAGGCTTTTGAGACGTCCTCTCCTTTTTTTGTCTGGTGGTGATGTGGTCCAAATGCTCACACATGGATCTGAATGTCATAGCTGCAAGAAGTTAAAAGAAACAATGGTGTGTGTGTGTTGCATGCAGTGCCGTTTTGTGTGGATTGATGGGCGGTGGTTGCTTGCAGTGCTGGAGACGACCACAGGGTGTTGCCCCTGTATCTTTGTTTTTAGCTGGGCTTATTTAGATGGAGGTGGTTGCGTTGAAAATTGTGTTAAACATCCACTAGAGGTCACTAATTTTCGAGCCATCTGCTGGTATGAATTCATAAGACAGTAAATCACAACAGTCTGACCTCTTTTCCCTTCAGGTGAATTGACCTGCAGTGCACTCTAAAGATGGCATCCGCTGAAGGTGAGTTATGGCCCTTAGTTTAAGATTTAGTGTCAAATATTGCTGCATCATGGTTTCTTGTGCCTTAATGCATTGTGTACTTTTTTGTGCATTCAGATATCCAGGTCAAGGAGCTCGACAAAAGGGCCTCAGGCCAGGCCTTTGAGGTCATCCTGGCCACTCCAGCCCCAGATGCCAAGGGCAACTTCCCCCTGTCTCCTCCCAAGAAGACTGACGTCTCACTGGAGGAAATTCAGAAAAAGCTGGATGCTGCAGAGGAGAGACGCAAGGTAAAAATGTATTCAGTGCATCAAATCTTGAGCCCAAACCGAAACATACATTTTAGTTTTTTTTTCCCAGATTTTTTTTGTCGATCTCTTACATGGAGCTCATCAGTATTAAAATATGGGGAAAAGAAAATGTAATGGGCTGGACACTAACGTTTTTGTTTTTTCCCCGTCCTTTTTCAGAACCATGAAGCCGAGGTTCTGAAGCACTTAGCTGAGAAGCGCGAGCATGAAAAGGAAGTGCTGCAGAAAGCTATGGAGGAGAACAACAACTTCAGCAAGATGGCTGAGGAGAAGCTCAATCAGAAGATGGAGGCCAACAAAGAGAACCGCACAGCACTCATGGCAGCGATGAATGAGAAATTCAAGGAGAAGGTCAGTGCTTCTGTAGATGTTAAAAGTACTTGCACTGTTCCACCAGGATGTTGTGACATGCCCCTTTTTTTTTGTTTTTCCCCACTTTAACAGGACAAGAAGCTGGAAGAGGTCCGAAAGAACAAGGAAACCAAAGAGGGCACCTCGGAAGACTGAAAGTTGCAACGGGGGGATTGTATAGGGTTTTTTACGTATCCAAAGATTGATTTATTTTTTGTTCGGCCAGTATTTTTGTTGTGTTCACTACCCACCTTTTTGAAATAAATACAAGTTCCACTTTGTGACTTTTTCAATTTTCCTGCTATAAGTGTACTTGCGCTGGTTTTACATGTGGATCAGTCCCCCCCCTTGTTGAGTCTAATCCATTTGATATGTAGCTTGTCAGTGCAGCTTCTGCCCTTTTTTGAGAATTAGCAGTGTGTACTTATCCTTTTTGAGGAAGCATGTTTCTATGCATAGGTCTTTTATCCCTGCCTATTTCATAGTGGCTTTTGAAAATGTTCCTGTGAACCACACCTGTTCTCGGCACTTACTGTATATTTAAAAAAAATAAAAAAAGTAGCACAAGGTTTGATCAAGGCGTTGGCTGTTATACATGCGGGTGTTTAGTGCAGCTTTGCTACCCAGAATCTGCTTGTCTGCTCCTGCAGGTCATGTTTTGTGCCGCTGCTGATTTCTTGGCTTTTGTAAAAATATGGAGTAGTCTCAAAGCACATGAAATCATAAAATCTTGCTGTATAGCTGTGAATTAACATGCCAGACATGTAAATGGATGCCATCTTGAAGGTCGCTGAATGGGGGCCCACACATGGAATGCAACTGAGCAATACACTTTGGCATCTCATTAGATACAGTGGCTAGTTGACTTGAACTGTTGTACTAAAACAAATAAAAAAAATGGAAAAACACTGACTGTATTGCTGGCTCTTATTGGTGTTGTATACTTTTCGGTTGATATGCTTTGGAAGGTGGCAGGTTGAGGAATAATATACCTGACCAAATTCAGCTTCAGTCACAGACCCTATGGTTTCTGACCATACTGTGTCTCCAATAGCTATACAGGACTCTTATGTAAGGATGATGACATATATGTTGCTCCCTGTTGGGGGGGAAGGTGGCAAGACTGCCAAACACTCAGTATTTATTGCATGTAAAGAGTGGATCATCATCACAGATCCAGTGAATTAACACTTGTCATTGAATCCATTTTGAGGACTAAGAAGCCCGACATTTTAAGGGCCCTTTTCATGTTTCTGGTCATATACTAGAACTGTCTATCGGTGACATCACTACACATGATCAGAACTAGTCCATTCTGTCGATCAGCTTCCTATAAACTGCAGTCTTTGTCTCCCTCTGCTGGTGGGTTGATCCGAGTCCCAGGTATGAAATAGACGTTCTGAAAAAGCTGAAGCAAGGTGAGTTGCTACAGATAACCAGAACTGAAGAAGCCTCTTGGATGAGAGGTGAACCGTCTTCGAGAAACTGAAACAAGTCCAGTTGTCTAACAGCCACTTAGGATTACCATGACCTGGGTGACTGAGAACCTTCATCAACAGCTAATCAGATTTGACAACACTCGAAATAAGAGAAACAAGTCAAATTCCAATGATATAAGATTTCTTTTGTCATCAGACCCTTTCCTTATACGGATTTGGACCTGATCCCAAACTATAACCTCAACCATCCTGCAGTTCTGTTTTTGTCAGGGTTTGGGGGTCATTAGTTGGGAAATTTCCTGTGTTATTAAGTAGTTTTCACCCTCACAAGCTTTGTTTCCTGTCTTTGTCTCTTTAGCTTGTCATTACCTTGATTTGATTATCCTGTGTCTGACCATCAATCCCTGTGTTTTCCTCTTTCAGTTGTCAGTTCCTCATATCACATCTG
Source organism: Lagodon rhomboides (assembly GCA_039737535.1). Lineage (NCBI taxonomy): Eukaryota > Metazoa > Chordata > Actinopteri > Spariformes > Sparidae > Lagodon > Lagodon rhomboides. Next base: position 25,632,974 of record CM077799.1, read on the forward strand.
CGTTTATGACACCTCTGTGTTCCTGGCAGTCCATTTGATTGGTTTTGGTTTTGTAATTATTTTATTTTTCAGTTTTTTTTGTGTTTTTTTTCTGCTTTTTCTCACCTACCAATTTTTTTATTTAGATTTTGCTTTATGTTTTTTTAATTTAAAGCTAGCTTTTTCCCTTCTGCCTGCCTTGAGTCCTGACAAATCCCTGACAATTCAATACAGATGTTTTTCCTTTCATGCTAGTATAATTGTCTTCTTATAACTGTGTATTAAAATGAGGAAATACACATTTAAATGTTATGCAGTGGACTGATCTGTGATTTTTATTTAATTAAAAAATACAAAAATACAATTGGGATTTTCTTTCCTGCCATCTGAATTCCTTGAAGGCCACACAAGGAACATTGCACAAAATAGAAAAGAGAGCACTATATGGCCTGTTAAAGTTAAAAAAATAATAATAAATCTTGTCTCAAAAACTTCAACATTAATGAAAATAAACAAAATATACACAACCCCTTAAAATAACCAGCACAGAGTGGAAAATATGGATAAAGAACAAGCTTTTGCTCTCTGTGGAAACCGTTATATCAGCGTGCGAGGCTCTGACTCTGCAAACGTCTGTCCCAGTCTCTGTCTTGCTGCTGCTGTACTTGTACATGTACATGAGAGGGAGTAAGAGAGACCTGCACCCAGACGCTCCTGAAAAATACCCAGGGAAATTAGGAATACAGGAATACTACATGCAGCAGTGTGTGTATATGATCCTCTCACCCATTTGCGACTACATACTGCTGCTAGTCACTTTGATCGTGAAGCTGACACCACTCTATAACGCATATATGCTCAAATATAGTATAGAATTAAATATGTATGTATAGTATAAGAGAATATTACAGATCCTAGATTAAACCGAGGGAAAAGGCAAAGTAAAAAAATCTGTCTTCTACTTCAGCACCATGGATTTATCAACACTCTGCGCACGGATGATTCCAAGCCGCGGTCAATGCCAACTTGAACAAGCCTCCTTTAGGTAAAGAATCAATAGACGTGTTTACATCGACCTTAATATCCCACCCATAATCAGAATAATAACCCAGTCACAACGAAAATGGCTCATGGAACCACCTCAGTCTGAAAAGACAGATCTGTTAAGGGCTGAGACGGGTGGTGTTAACCTTTGATCATTTGTTCAATAGGAAAATATTAGCTCCTATAACCATGCAAGTACTTCATCTGATTCCTTCTCTAATGTTGCAATGAAAATATTCTTTCCTTGCAATGCTTGCCTCAAGTGGGAGCAACATTGGGTGATGTTTGCAAAGTAGTAGCAAAACAGGAGCTGGCAAGTTTTTTGTTGGAGATCTTAAAAGATTTAAGGATTGTTGAACCCCTTGATGGTCAAAAGACTTGAAACAATGAGTAGTTCAAACAAGCGTTTGAAAAGATGAACAAAGCCGGATTATACCAAACCAAAAACTACAAAAAAACAAATATGGTTCTCGTGCAGGACACAGTGTGGGTCCATCTTAAATACTGTATCATCAGGCGGAGCTAATGAATGAATGAATTAATGAATGAATTTTCTCAGTTCTTCTTAGGTTATATTCTTGGCAGAGTCAAAGTTCAGCTCTGAAGAAATGCTTTGGGACATTTACGGAATAACTCTATTGAGCATCCGTTTAAATAGTTAGGCTGGAATCTGATCAGAATGATGTCAATCAGATCCAAGGAATGTTTTCCATGTAACCACAGCGAGTGTGTCAGGCAGACCAGATTACAGCCCCTCTGCCCCTGCACTCTCTCTGCTACGATGGCAAGTTAACAAGATGAATGGCAAGCCCCTCATCCCCCCACAAATCACCTCCTGTTATTAATGATTCACTCACAGAATTAAAGGCCATCTTGGTGTCATATCAAATGGAGTCAACATTATATAGGCCTATCAATTATGTTCTCAGAGGACTGTACAATCTGTACACCATATGGTGTCCTCTATCATTAAACTCTTAATTAATCAAAGACAAAAAAAATAATTAAAAAATTAAAAAACTTATTAAAAAAACATTTGACTAATGAGAGCTGCTGCTCTGACTGGCAGCCAAACTGAAGGAGAGAAGGAGTATTCAGATCATTTAAGTCTTCAGTAAAAGTTGGAATACCAAACTAAAAATACTGCATTAAAAGTAATAGGTAATAGGTAAGAAAGAATCTAGTAGTACGGAAGAATTAGGCAACAAAATGTGCTCACAGTGTTAAATGTGAAAGTACTCATAAAGCCGGATAGCTCTTCATTGTTGCAAGAGAGTCACTTTGTGTTGAAAAGTGGTGTGGACAAAAGGGCTCAGCTTGAAAAACATTTTCTAACCGGCCTTCAACATCTGTGATTTTAGGCAATAATGAGGTCTGAGCAGGTAATTGCAGCGGGGAAAAATTACATAATGACATATCAGCAGTCATTTAATCCAATCTGACAGTGCAAGCATTTTTTTTAAAAGCACATTTCAAAAATATTAATGCTTTCAGAAGTGATGGTCATGATGAACTGCTGATGTGCTTTGCATGTAAAATCTGACTCTGGATGATGACGAGCAGCTGTAGTTAAAAAATCAAGTATATGCACCTCAAAACTGTACTTGAGTACAGTACAGTTGAGTGTAATTCTTTACTTTTCACCTTTGCATTTGAAAATGGGCGCAATATATACACCGACTGTACGACGAAAATCTGCTATCACAGCCTGTGAGTGAGAGAACTGTTGTTCGCGTGTTACACCTCAATGTTCTGCCTTCACATTGTGGGACTGTGAATTTGGCGTGTTTTCCTTTTTTCAGTAACCACTCCACCAGACCAGTAGAGGGCAATGTTGTTCTTTACTTCCTCTCTCTGTCTCTCTCTCTGAATATCCATCATATCAGGTCACATCTGGGATGAAATCCATCTATTTTTCTTTAAACCAAAGCTTATAGTTTTGTGGATGGCAGCAGAAAAAAAATTCAAAGCACTTCACCGAGCTGTAATCAGTACTATTTAGTTGCATCATTTGCTAACTTTGTATGAGCAATTGACTATGGACTTCTCAAACATCAGAGTCACATACCCTCACTGCATACAAGTTACCTCCACAGTAACCCATGTGGAAAGACTGAAGTTGTTGATTTAGCACTGAACTGAATACAGCTGTATCTACTGTGTTGGTTATTACTGATGCAGAAACACATAGACATCATGTTATCGTTGCAGCTGCTCAAAAAGGAACAAAGTGGTTGGACTGCTGTCTTTTTCTGGGCTTTTCGACTGTATTAACATAATTTCCTTGGAGCATGGAGTTTGCTCAGTTGTCATGGAGATCACATGACTGAAGTTCCATACATGGATAGCAGCTAATACTGAGGTCACTTGATGACAGGTGGGCAAATTTGGTCTGCTGATGAAGACCTTGAGATGCAGATGGAATCACAGAAAAAAGGGGGAAATTCAACTTTGTAGTTTATTTATCTATCACCAAAGTCACTGGGGTCTAACCTCTGGGCACCATGCTTATCTGAACCAAATCTGATGACAGTTCATACAATTATTGTTGAGCTATTTCAACCAGCTGGTGGTGCTTAGAGGGAAAAGTGTCAAGGGATCGCCAACGCATGCTTATCAGAGTAAGCATTTAGAGAGGAGTTCATCTGCCGAGAGTGCTGGGGTCTGTGAGCCCTGCGCTGTGTGCAGGCTGTCGGTGAACGTGGCCGTTGAGGCAGGCAGGAGGACGCTGGTCGCCGGGGAAGTGTGAGTTCAGCTGTGGTGACTTTTTATAGTTCTTTCAGCATTCTTGCTCTGAAGCTTTCTCTGTATTACAACTGTCTGATTAAGTTCTTAATCGGTCTTATATCACTTAACCGAAGTGGTCGACCAACAACCTGCCGACATTGATCCTATCCCTGGAACCACACCACAAACATGGCTAAAAATGGATCTTATTTAATAAAACAATCACATGTGTTATAATCACAACCCGCAGAGTAACTAGTTATTATATTTCTGAAATAAATTTAGTTGAGTAAAACAGAAAATATTTCTCTCTAAACTAAAGGAAGTAAAGGTATTTAGTGTGGCACATTGTTTTCCCCTTCTAGCAGCAGGAGTAGTTACCGAAACACTGTTGACGAGCTTATGAAGCCATATGCTTCGCCATCCTCCTATGCTACTATTTACTGTAGCCTGTCTGTTGTTACAGTATATCCTCATACCTAAATGACTGAATAGGTCAACTGTCAGTGACCCCCAAAAGATGACAGCAGCGTACCAGCATTGGGCTTACCAGACCTTCCTCATATGCACTCAGTTTGGTTAGGTTTAGGCAAAAGAAACTACTAGGTTAGGCTAAAGATTCTTATATTTTTTGTATGTAGCTTTAGTCACGCAATGTACATAAAGTAATTTAAAATAACACTCTTGACTTTAGCTCTCGTTCTGGACACAAACCATGGTCTCCTGGGTTTAAGTCCTGTGCTTGTTCAACCGTACCATCCATCACCGTCTTCCTTCTCGAGTGGACTGTCACTTTTTACACTACTTTGCCTGACCTTCTCCTTTGCTGCTGTAAAAATCACTATGGCCTCTCAATGTCGCCACCTAACAAAAAGGGTCAATAAAATAAGCTGCTTTCAGAGGTGTGGCTTTGGCTCAAGGCTAGAGCCAGCGTCTTTTTAATTGGTTCGATTCCCCTGGTCTGCATGTCGAAGTGTCTTTGGGCCAGATACTGAACCTCAAACTGCTCCTGATGTGCTGGGTGGCACCTTGCATGGCAGCATTCGCCATCAATGAATGTATGTATGAATTACTGTAAGTCGCTTTGCCCTAAAATGTAAATGTATACTAAAACACATTGCTACCGGTGTGCGAGCCTGGGACAGTGGGAGAAACTGCAGATTTAAAATCTCTGGTATACTGCGATACGCCAAGAGATTTATCTGGTGATGATTGGCTTATTCAGCACTGTGTGAACTTGTTTGTAAGGCTTGAAAGTAACGGATGTTCATTTGATATGCTAAACTTCTGCACAGCAGGTACTTGACTAAGTTCCTTTCCACCAGTAAAGAGAGGTAATTGCATAAGAGTGGAAACTAGAAAAGAGCTATTTTTCAGTGGGTTCATAAAACCTTAAAGCACCATCCAGAACCCTTGGTTCCATATTGGAAGCTGCCGTCTCAGCTCACACATTAACTGTAAAATAGCATTTAAATCCCTCAGAATTCCTGTCAAACCTTATAAGCCCATATAAGAGCCCCTCTCTTGGCTTCTCGCAGAAAGTACCTGGCTGAACACATGCTGTGTGTAATGCAGCCGGCAATCAGGCTGTCACCGCCGAGCCTGGCAGTTTGTCTGAATTTCTTGACACAAAAAAAGGAGTGACAAAAGAAATATCACGGCTGTTAAAAGTCCTTGTCGGGGAACTCATTCTCCATGCCTGATTTGCTCTGCTGTTCTCGCACAGAAGAGAGTAATTAAGAAAATCCATTGAGACTCGACGCTGTTAAAGAAAGGGGGAATGTGGGGGTTAAAAAGTGAAGTGCACCATTAGCCTCTCCAACTGTGGCGTTTTAACATGACTAGAAACAGAAGCCATTTTACAGACAAATGACCTATTAAAACCCTTTGTGATTTGGCTTTTGTTGCCACAGTAGAAGTGACCCGAGACAACCCGCTACCTGACAGCTCAATAATACTGTATGCCCTGAAAGAGCCCTGTTAATTGCTGATACACACAGCATGAAAAGGACTGCTCATAATGTTGAATACACATATTGTTAGCTCCTCAAAGTTTGATGTAAAACTAGCTTTAATTGGCACGCTGCAGGCCCACACTTTGAATGATTTTACTCAGCTGAACAGTGTTGACAGCAGAGTGGGCGCTCATTTTGACTTATTGCCTACTAGTGTTCTGCCTGCTGAGTGCTAATCACATGCAATCATAACAACCCTTGTTTTACTTTGCTGTGCGTCTCTTAAAAAACACAGCGCACTTCTCTCTGAAGTTTTAGTTCAAACTTTCTTTTTACTGCTCTTTGAATTTAAAGGGATATTTCAGTGTAAATTTAATCCATGGTCTAACACACCTTGAAGACTCCCCCTCGAGAGGTCAAGTTAGCTGACCGCTAGCTTAGCTAGTTTTATCAACCTCAGAAAAGACCGCACGAAGACCCACTCATAGCCACAAATAAAGCTCAGAACAGCACCAAACTTCAGCAACAGTACATGTACAGTCCCAGCACACAATACGAAGCCTCAAACATCTGCTAGCTTTGCCGGATTTGTATTAAAAACACAGCACAACTCACCCTTTCCTGTGTGGGGAAGCCCTGACGAGTTGATTACCGAGTGCAGTAGATTTCTGCAGCTCAAGGATGAAAATTACTGATTATTACTCCATGAAATGCTCAGTTCTTATTATCGAGAGCTGACAGGGAAAAGAACGGAAGTAATGGAGTAATAATCATACATTTTCATCCTTGAGCTGTGGAAATCTACTGCACTCGGTAATCGACTCGTCAGGGCTTCCCCACACAGGCAGGCTGCTGGAGGAGAGGGTGAGTTGTGCTGTGTTTTTAATACAAATCCGGCAAAGCTAGCAGATGTTTGATGCTTCGTACTGTGTGCTGGGACTGTACATGTACTGTTGCTGAAGTTTGGTGCTGTTCTGACCATTAATTGTGACTATGAGTGGCTTTTTCATGGCGGTTTCTAGTTGGAGAGAAACTGAAACTGAAGTATCGATCTCATTACACTGGTATCGATCAATATCGATACAAACGTTGGTATCGATATATAGCAAGAGTGTGACGGACTGTGCCTTGAGCTAAATGTTAACGTCAGTATGCTCACATGCTCTCAATGACAATGCTAACTTGCTCATGTTTGACAGGTATAATTTCGTGTTCACCATCTAGTGTCACGGTTTTGGTTTTTGGTAACTTATTTCCAGTTTTATTTTGTAGTTATATCCTCCTGTGTCTTGGCACTACTTCCTGCTCCTCCGTGTTTCAAGTGTTCTGTGTTCCTTTTCTGCTCCCCGGCTCATTCCTCGTTTTCACCCCACACCTGTCACACGTCGGCTTCGTTAGCACTGCCCTGTTCCCGGTCCTCGTGTCAGCCCTGTTTTCATCCACCCGTCTCCTGTGCTTCTGTGCCTGTTCCCTGGTTCTCATGTGTCTCCTGTGTTCCTGATTTTTTTCCTTTCGGTTTTTTGGTTTGTCTTCACTTTCTCTATTACTTTGGTATTTCCTTTGCCTGCCTTTTTATTGTTCAGACTTTTAGAGTTTTGGGATTTTGGACAATCAGCTCATTAATGCTGACTTTTTGTTATGCTCTGGATCATCATTTTGCATAATCAACCATATAGGTCGATTATGAAAGCAACTTATTACATTCCATATGTGCTTATTTTGTTAGGTGTTAACCTCAAGTGGCTGTAGTAATTATTATGGCAGCAATGGAGGAAGTGGGGAGAAGTACTATACGGAGCAAAAGAGGACAGGGATGGTATTGATAAACAAGGATGGGACTGCTGTTCGTGTCCAGTGTCCAACATAGTAAAGTTGTGTCATGTACATAGCTGTACATGATAACTGTCCAACCAAAGTGGTGGACCAACCGATCGACAGTGCCATCCATACAGATATTATGCGAGCATGCAATGTAATTGTCGTAAACTACATGCACCTTCTATTAAGTGCAGCTTTATATGATGGGTGAGGAAGCTGAACATTTGAATAGAACTACATAGTGAATCCAAAGATGCTGCCCATTTGATCCAATGAGAATTGCTCACCTGGTGCATAAGGCGAAAGGTTTTCTGTCTTCTGGGTTCATTTCTTGCTTTCTCCTGCTGGCCCAGCCTGCGAGTTCACTCTCTGCCCATAGACTTTAGTTTATGCTGACTTGACTCAAGGAAAGTTTTACCAAGTCACAACAAACCGAGTGTAACTGACCTTGCATGCTGTTCAAGGTGTCCTGTCAACAGTTTCACAGGCTTCTTTTTTATAATGGGGCACTGTGTTGAAAATGCTTTTTGGTCCAAGGGAGTGGCAAAATTGGATGCCACCATTTCTAGGTCTAAATAATACATTCATGGGAGACATAGTCACCCCAGTAGCATTGGATTTGCTGGGTCTCTGCAACCACCCATGAGTTCAAGATGAGTCATGCAAATCACATTTGACAGGAATCTAAAAAAAGAGAAAGAGGCATTTTGTTTTTCATCATACTGTATAATGGAATGGGTCTGATGACTAACATCACCACCCTGGTTAAAGATGCACAGAAAAGGCTCTACTTCCTATAGAAACTTATGAAGGCTAAATTCCGGCACAGGATTCTGATCAACTTTTACAGAAGACCAGTGAGACTGCTGAACTCATCCTCAATAAGGACTCTACCATTATTTCCTTTCTTAAACCCTTGTTATAAAAAAAGACAAATAAATGTACCTTGTACCTTGTTCATTTCATTTTTCATACATTCATATTGCTTATACATCTGTTTGGCCACCTGGGCCTGGCATGATGTTGTTTTGCTAGACTGCATCACGAGCTAGGAGCATGGAGTTTGGAAGACATCTTTTTTTTTTTTACTATAGGACAAGACAGTTCAAATTCAAAGATGCGACTGTTTTTAGAGCTTGACACATGAGGGGGACTAAAGTCAGGATCTATCAGCTCATGCAGCTTTAGTATTCTTTCTAAAAATCTGTCTCTTGGAAGTCCTCAGGACAGACATGAGTTGTGGGGTACTTGAATCAAAGAGTGATTTAATGTCTCAGTTCATTTGATATGAGGAATTCCAAGAGGTCTAAAGTGAGAAAGGTTTCTAATATTTCAGTGGAGAAAGTCACAAAAACATAATTCTTTTGTGAATTTTTAATTATCTCAATAAATCCTGTAGCAGTACCTCCGTTTTACTCTTTTACTCAAATGGCAATTTGTATGTATTTTCTAATGTAACACAATATCTCACTAAATCTTAAAGAACTTAATCGTTTCCCTGCCACATTCTCATCTTATCTTCTTCCATTTGAACCTTTTTTTCAACCATTTCTATTTGTTTAAGGACAGCCACGTTGAGCCTGGTACCCTCACGACAAAGAAGAAAGACGTTCGGGCCCGTATCTCCTTGAGTAAACATAATGCAGAATGAGTTGAGTCTATCCTGACATCATCTTAATGAAAATGTCTGTGGGGAAACAACAAATGGAGCCGGGCTAATGCCGGGACTACAGGGAGCGTCGGCGGTGTGCAGATAGGTTGAGGCGGGGAGGATAAGGCAAGCAGAGCCGAGCGGGGTCAGCAGCGGCGGTGTAGAAGGCACATTAAGGCTGAGAAACACAGATCAGCAGAGATGATGAGTAAGAGTGAGATAAAGCCGGGATAGGGAGGGACGGGAGGTGGAATGATGATCTCGGACGTGAAAATACTATTACACAGCTGACTGGGTTTTTAATGTAGCAAAGAGACGCTGTTAATATTAAAAGTAGCAGGTGGTTGAACATGCGCACTGATAAGGAGGGGACGTCAGGCTGCTCAGCGGTATCACCCGGGGCTTGACCGATGTCAGGTTTTAAAAGCAGATTCGGATACGAAGCAGAAACTTTGGAGCTGCCACCGACTGGTGTTTTCTGCTGTAATTTAGCCTCTAGAAATATCTCCACTTTCATGTATTGTTTCCCTGGAGAGTTCCTGTCCTCAGAGTCCTAATGATGTGGTGTTTAAAGCTGGTACAGCAGACACTGTTAACAATTTTAAAAAGATATTTTCAGCATAGGAATGTGGCATGCACAGACCCCATGGCTGCATCAACCTGCCAAGGGGCCCTGGGGCAGACATGAGCTGTCGGGGCCCCATTAAGCTCTTGTCTCTCCACTCTTTCCGTGTACTAATTTTTCATGTTAGAATACTACCTTGTCCTTGGTTAAACTCAAGATTTTGTGACAAAGCAGGACCTACTTAAAGGGAAACCCTGGTATGCTTCAACTTGGAGTATTTATATTAATGTTGGCTATTACGACTCTATGGGTTATACACTTTACACTCCATCTGAGCTATAAAGCTCATAATGTAACAACAATAGCAAATGATTACATTATTTAAACATTTTTGTTACATTGTATAATATATTCATTACAAGGCTGCCAAATGGCCGACAGCAGTTCGAGTCACACCACTGGACATGAAGGACACCTGGGGACGGGAGGTGAAAATCTCCATCCATGATCAAGGTGACCAGAGCAGGTACTTTCCTAACCCTGACCTAGTGGTCTTTGTGTAAAAACCTAACCAGAAAATAAGCACATCATTGTTTCAAGAGGAAGATAGATCATTCAGCCCAAATAAACATGAAGTCGCAACATAAAGAAATGTTCAGTTGTAACTTATCTGCTGTTTTGCAGAGAAATGTACGTAATTCTGGCTATTGGGTTGCTGTACCAGCTGCATTTTCTCATTTTCCTTCCCAACAGCTGTTGACACATGAACCACTGTAGTGGGCCCATGTAAGCCCCCCTCCTCCGGCAGGGAATTAACTTTGATGCTGTGTTGTTTGATTCACAGGACACAAGCCCTGTTGTACTTATCTTTTAATAAAGATCTACAATTACATATGTATTTATATATCTATATATATATATATGTATATCTATATCTATATATCTATATCATATATATATATATATATATATATATATATATATATATATATATATATATATATATATGTACAATGGAAACACACTTGGCATATTAATCACATGAAGCATGTGACTTAAACATCCACTGAAGTTCCTGCAACATGAGCAAAACAAAAAAGTTTTTTTACAACCCCTTTTTTTTACATGTTTTTTTACCACTTGTTGCTGTGCCCTCTTCCTCTGAATCGTTACAACGGCACCCGACTGGAAAATTAGTGCCAACAACGGCTCAATGCACCTGAACGAGACGGCGAGCACACTTTATCAGAAAAAAGTATTTGGACAAACAACACAAAGGGAAGATTCATGCTTACAAAGAGTCATTTTTGGCTTAGCAGGAGAAAATACTTCTGCCTCCTCCTGGAGCAAAAAGTTCAAAATCCTCAGTATAATTAACCGTCTAATTTCGCTGCTGATCTTTGAAGCAACTGCAGGTATTGATTTGAAAAAGCTCACGGTTCAGCTCAGGTTTCATTTGTTTGTAATTCCCTTTTCGATGCAGAAACAAACTGAAAAGACATTTCAGCCATTGCATTATTTGGGGTGTTGTTGGAATTAGAATAAAATAACTGAAACATCTGTGCTGGCAGAATGAATTTTATTTTAATGAGCAGAGTCAGTCCTTGTTTCTCTGCAGCAACAAAGAGATATGACAGCCACTGAACCGATACTGAAAGCCATGTTTGCATAAAAAAAAAAAGTTTCTGAAATGTTCTGCAGGTGTACTTCCTCTGCTTAATATATTTAAATCTGACCATTTCCATGTCAAAGGTCTCAACTGTTCATTGTTTTCCCCTACGGTTTCCCTCTCGTCAGGATTGAAAAGCCTTTAAACATGGTCTGAAGTCCACTGACAGCCAGGCTAATGAAATTCTTTTGGTCATGTTAACTGCTCTTGATGGGTACGTCAGGACTAAACCACAAGGAGCTGCTGCCCTCTGAGGGCCGAGACTCTCAGACACGCTGCACGTGGCCCCACCCACACCGGCAATGTCACAACAGGCATTTCCGAACAGCTGTCGCGTTATCGTTGATAAGGGCGCGACAGCAAATTCAACACATTGGAACGCTGGTGGCACTGGTAGAGCGCGGCAGCAGCAGCTTTCTGCTCCTTCTAGACTTCGTGTTTCAGCTTGGTTTTATAGTAGTTGCAGTGGATTCCGATGAAAGCTTGAGTCGAACCCATCAAGACATCCTTAGAAAAATCCTCATGGGAAAGAGAAAGGAGTTGTAAAGAGACAGAACTCAAGCATTATTTTTCACAAAGGAATCTGCTGACCCTGATGAAGGCGACAAGCCAAAATATGTCACTCTGATATTAAAGTTGTTATTAACTCTTGACCTCTTTAACAGCATTAAATTCAACAACTGAAAACTAATCGTTGGGTTTTTAATTGGCTGATTCCAGTAAATTAGACATTTGCTGCCATTTGCCAGCAAAATAAATCATAAAACAAGGCATTATTTTCCCACCAGAACATTAATAAGACCTTCATGTGTTTCATATTTACAATTATGGACAATACAGAGCTAGCAGTTAGCCTAACATGTCTTTTGACAGTGGAAGGGAGCCAAACTCTGCACAGAAATTCCCCAGCTGGCCCTTTTTTTTTTTTATTTGTCCCTAATATAAATGGATAAAAGTAATACTCAGCAAGACCTGCGGATTACTCACAGAAATTGGGACATTGTTTTTTAAACGAGACATTGCTGTTTTGGATTGAACAAGTTTCAGAGCCAGATTATATGAACACTGAGACCATGAGTTTGAAATCCGAACAGCCCACGAACAATCCTCAACACATGACTCCTATGTCACTGATAGCAGCTACAGCCTTGCTTTTTGCAGAACATGCCAGAATTCCATGTCCTTCCATTGTTTTGGAGTGATGACCAAAGAAGATTCAAGATTCAGCGGTCATTACACAATACGAGATTGTAAAATGACATTTCAGTTTGTTTAATAATCAAGCCAGAAAAAATAAGCTATTCATGGTGAGGTTGTGAGACTGAGATCAGGAGGACCACAGCCTGTGGAAAGAAGCTGCTCTGGAGTCTGGTTGTACGGTAGTGGATACTTCCACACTTAAAACAAAAACTGTCTCCATGGTTCAATAGAGAGAAAACATAGCATTCCCTTTAGTCATTTTAACCCATAGTTTGGTACTTTCACCTTCAACAAGATGTTGAGACAAATAAGTCTGCTGGGCAGGCCTGCTTCCAAGCCAGGAATCATTGTTCGAAACAGCGTTTCAACATTTGTTAGCGAGAAACCACAGGTTGTTTTTAACGAAAAGTCAGGGCATTTTTCATGTGTTTGTGGCGACAACCAGGTGAGCCAATAAATGAGCTCTTCCTAAACCCACCTAATTGGTTTTGGTGTCTAAACCCAACCACATCTAAAGCACCACTGCGTCAGAACATAAAACTGAAAATAGAGCCGAGAAGAAACGAGAAGTTGTGACATACAGAAATGTTAAATTTGGATATGCTCATGGTTTATCATTTATCCTGACAATTAGGTTGTGTTACCTGCAGTTTAATGTACCCTGTGCACTAATTCAAGACAAGTTAAGTTAAGTGTCCAAAAGTTATACCCAATCATACACTGGAAGTATATACAACCAAAAAGTGATAGGATCTACAAACCAGTACAGCGCATATCCACGCTGTACATGCTCCATCAGAGCTGCCTGGTAAAGTGTTGATATAAATGGTAAATAAATGATGTCAAGTGTAGGAGGATGTTTTAGTGTCTCTGTAAGCATTGGTTTTTGTGTAGGTGTCAGCGAGCCAAGTATCTCTTCACTTGAAGCTGCGTTACACATATTGATCTACAGTGCTGTGTGTTTAGAGAGGCCTACAGTGTGTGTGTGTGTGTGTGTGTGTGTGAGACATCACCAAGTCACGCACACTTTCGTACTTTTCACATGTAGCAGTCCCAGAGCACAGCAGTGTAGGAGTAGCTAATCCAGCCGCCTCAGTGCTTACAGGAGATGACCCACAGTTAAGCAGCTAAAATCTCACCCACTTTCCAGGCACAGCGCGCTGTTGGTGCAATTTGCTCCCACCATTGTGAAAAATAATAACTGATTGTTGGGTCTTATCGCCGTTCAGCCCCTGTGATGAACCTTCAGGGATCACTTCCAAAGTTGATTTATGCAAAGCCACTGTGGAGAAGTCAGCTAAACCCCGACTGGTGAATGTGCACTAGTTTTTTTTTCCCGAGAGGTGAAGCGCGCTCCTGTAAGCGGTGTCAAGTCACAGCAACTCTGAGCTGTGATGATAGAGGGAGGCTGTAATGAAGAGCAGATAAACAGAACTGTGAATGGGAAGAGGGGACTGTACAGGCGGAAATGCTGCTTGATGTTTCTGCCTGAAAATTGAGTTGCTTTCACACAGCGAGGAAGTGAGCGTATGGGTGTCTGGTGTTGGGATTACTTGATTAAACTGGAAGGATGCCTAATTACATCAAGCACAGCCTGCTTTGGTGAATCTGTGTGTATCCAAATACACTGAGGCTATATCTGTGAGTTTTAGATAAAGGTTTATCTGAAGAAAAATAAGAAAAAGTAAATGTGGTTCTAATTACCATCTGGAAGTGAGATTCTCACTTCCAGAGTTACGGTTGTATTTTCTGGACACATTTGGTGACATGTTGCGATACAGTCGAAGCACTTTAATCTGTGTTGAGGTGTGAGCGTTGCAGATGGGCTGCGTCTTGTTTTGAGTTTTTAAGTCAACAGTTTTAGTCTCCGAGTGAGCCGAGCAGCCGGATGGAGGCTCGGGGTGACTCAGCGACATCTAAATTTAATTCACTTCATATAAGTGTGTCTGTTGTTGCTCCTTCTCCCACAACAGTGATTCATACATGCAGTGAAAGCTTTTTCATTGCCAGCTCCAAACAGTTGTGACCGTTCCCTTGAAAAAGTCCTTGCTTTAAGAAAAAGACAAAAAACTCCAGTGTTGTCTGCTACAGGGGATCAACGGTCGCTGAGAAAATGTGCACTAACAAAAAAAAATGTATATAGTGGCTGGTCACACCAACAAATTCGTGCTAGGCTACCTTTTTGCTGTGGCTACTTTCAATTTCAACACCATCGACATATAGAATGAAGATCTACTGACGTGACTTGACATTTGAAAGACAAAAATGGTAACAAGACACCAATCACTCGCTGCTGTAGTTAGCTAGGTCATTAGCAAACACTGCTAATAACAACCTGCTACTTTGGGATAATGTAACTACACAACCCCGACGTCCAAATATGTCACAAACAACATACTTAAGCACTCTAGAGACGTAGCCGGCTCCGGTGGGATCGTATCCTTGCCTTGAACTGCGGTGTGTGTTTTCAGGAGACACAATACAAATCCATAATGATAAATCCAATGCTGAATGTCTTCCTTGATGATTTATCCATTTTTCCATGTTGAAAATAGTTATTGTTGTTGTTAGCGTGCTTGTTAGCCATCGCAGGCGCTCCAACGATGCCTTGGGCTGCGTCTGTCGACCAGAAGCTCAACCTTCTACGATATCGCCCACCACTGGATTAGCAATGAATCGGAGTAAACTTGAGCTTCAGTCCACTGACTACTTGATATGAAACATTACCCTCTTCCATTGTATATAATGCCTAGTCATAGTTCTGAGGCATTTACGTTCCCATGAATTTGTCGTAAACTGTTACGTTGAGTTCACTGAGTACATTCAATGACCACTGTTAATCACCATCTGTCGATAAAAAGGTACAAGACAGGAGCTGAAATACATCTCTTGGATGAACTGTATGAACTTACACATGTCAAACTGAAACTGTTGACAGTTTGGTTGGATTGAGGCACAAAAGCCACTTGGTTAGGTTTAGTGAAAGTTCCTGGTTTAGTTTAAAATAAGTACGCTACATTGGTACCAATGAAGTTATGTACACAGCATAATTTAGGTACATTCCCTAATTCAAAATAAGTCACCGATGACATTTGGTTTCTCACAGGAAACAGACAGCCTGAGTGAGCGTCGTGTGCTTCTTCCTCCAACAAACACGGAATTTATCGCTCTTATACTACGTCACATGAATTCCTCCTTTGCTTCCCTGAAAATGACAACGACCACAAAAGGTTGCCGCCCAACAATTAATGTAGATATGGGTCACTGCAGACGATAGAGCAGTTTTAGTCTCGAGGACGGGCTGGTAGCTTACTGTTTTTGGGATTTAGACAGATCAACAGCATCACCATCCTCAGCTCCTAGTTCTAATGAAGAGAAAAAGAACCCCAAAGACTCTCATGTCACTTTGTCCTCTGAGATAATAAATTCAAGGTTATGTGACCAGCAGAGAAAAAAATATGCTTATCTGTAGCGCTGTCTGAGAATAAAGAATGATATACAGACTCACGCCTGCATAACCAAATTACATCACCAGTTACTTTGAATAAATTGCACACAGACACGGTGTGCACATCATATTTTGTCAGCACCGTCCTCCAGGAAGAGATTACTGCACCGTCCAGGAGAACATCAAGGGTCACAGCTGCTCCACCGAATGGATTTTTAGAGGTTATTATCTGTGTTTACATCCATTCCTGTCGAGATTCAAGGTCTTAAATCAAGTCCTAAATCCCGCAACAGACACAGCGAGACGGAGAGAGAGAGAATGTGTTGTTCAGTAGGAAGCACTTCGGCCAATTAACGTCTTTGATGTCACATATCATGTTCCTTGTTATGCAGAATTCCCTGCCGGAAACACAATGATGAGTATTTATCTGCCCGGATCTACCCGTCTGCAGTGAAAACGTGAAATTAGAAAGATTAAGAGGAAAACAAATAAATAAATAAAAAAGGAAAGGAGGTGTGAAAGTGAGAGATTTAGGAGGGGATACATTTAGGAGAAATAAAACAGCATATTCTCTGTCTGGAAAGCTGTGAAATGCCACACAATTTACCACTGAAATGATTTCCACTCCTCCTGGATATCACCCCGGTTAGTCGCTGATACCTCGCACGCCGCAGCTCCACAGGAGTAAATTTGCAGAAGCAGATCTTCTTTTTTATATATATATAATCTATCCTTTCTCACATTTAAAAGAAAGTGTCGGAAATTGAAAATGGAGTCAAGATGTCACAGATTACCAAGTACAGTGCGATCAGCTCAATGGGCCTGCACATGCAGTGCCTTGTATAACAACTCTTGCAGTTTGCTCCGGCGACAGCCATTCGACTTTTCTGAGCGCTGAGAAGTAGAACCAGAGCCCGTCTACGGAGAGCCTTGTCACTTCCTATACGGCCCATTGTACCGATCTTGGTTGCAGTTCCATTAGACATCCACTGGGGGTGATCGCAGGCGAGCGCAGATTGAATGGGGGTCTATGGAGCTAGACGGCTAAATGATCTCTTTTCACCTGCTTGTCGTTGAAACATCGCAGATTTTATTGTAGATTCCGAGAGATCAATGTAGATTATAGGTCAAAAGTCGAATGAATGAGTACTTATGTCCTTTCGATTTCTTACAGGTTGGGTAGTTGTTGGCCTGAACACGCTAGCATTCTGCTAATGAATGCTGATTGGTCAGTGACGGACTTGCGACTGCTGATTGGTTAGTGACAGACTTGCGACTGCTGATTGGTTAGTGACAGACTTGCGACTGATTACGACCAGCGACCCCCGCTTGACGGCATCTGAAGCTAAAGCAGAGCCCGTCTATGGACTAACTAACTAACTAAAACTCTCTGTAACTCGTGTATTAACCGAAAGAGCCTTACCTCTAACAACAGCAGGTGTTTTCATTGCAGATGCCACGAGAAGAAAAGAAGCCATGATGCGGTAGTGCCGAAGTGACTCAGACACTGCCGTAAAGCAGCACCTCTGACAGTATGAAATGTGACGTCATCGCATTTTTTGAACGGCTTTTTAGAATCGATAAGTGACCTTAAAAAATGCAATATTCAGCTGAGTGTATTATCTTAGCCCCCCCTTTTGAATTGTATTCTGAGGGTAAAACCCCATCGCCTCTCATTCATTCTGCACTCGCCTGCGAGCGCCAATTCTCTTCCTATTAGACATTCTCTGGTAGAACTGACAATTAATCAGACATCCTTCTGACGGTGAACAGTCTTTTTGGAATACTCACCAAAGCATGAACAACCACAGATGTGATAAGATGCCAGTGCTGTATTGACAGCTGTGTAACCTGACTTATAGTATCAGAATAATCCAGGTTTAGTTACGTCCTTAACGTATGTTTGTAGTTTCAGTTATCATTCTTGTTGGTTATATAGAGCAAAGGCAAACAGTCAGTCAAGTTTCAACCTGGTTAGCCACAATTATTTGGAAGTACAAAGGTTTTTTTCGCCCAAACCAGATGTTACAGCAAACACAACCATCTGTCGCAGGTTCCATTCTACCTTCTGTGCTCATGTTGGGGATGTCTGCTGCAGTTTTCCTGAGCAGTGAGGGTTTTTTACTGGTATGAGAGTCATGCTCAATTTTAGATGACCTCCAACTGAGGTGAACTAGATAATCTGCCTTTTTCTTTTGTTGATGATTAATGATTTAACTGGAACCTTCAGATTTGTTGCTGGCTGCTAAAAAAAATCTCTAAAAATTTTAGAGGAATTAAAAATAAAAAGCTGTACTCATTAGTGTTTTCATGTTCAATAAAAGAGAAAGGATGAGACCATATACCAATTTCCTGTGATTAAAAGATGGCGTCACCTTACTGAAGAAAAATCGAAGAAACTGATTACCTGGAAATGACTAAGTAAAGTAGAATAATAATTTAAAATTCTTAAAACATTTTTAGCTCATTGACTGTTACAGTGCGGTCTCTAACTATATCCACCAACCTATCATGTGGTTATTTTGTGTGTAAAGCTCATGGATCTAACATGTGAAATCAGTGTGAATACATGTGTCTCTATTGTGCCGAGCTAAAACCAATGCAGTCAAACAGTCCTGCCATAAATCCTGCCTTCACGAAAGTTACAATGTTAAGTTTTGGTTGAAGTTAAACGATATGACAGGACAGGGTGATATGGCCTTAAAACTATATGGTGATATTTTTTAGGCTATATCACAATACACATTACCTCAATATCAATATTGCAACAATATTGTAAGGATGACCATTGGTACTTTCACAAAATATCACCACAACAGGTGGAATGAACTGCCGACCAATGTCAGGACAGCAGAGTCACTCGCCATCTTCCGCAAAAGACTCGAGACTCACTTGTTCAGACTTCATCTCAACCCTGCATAGCATGACTCCCTCGGAACCCCCCCCCCCAAAAAAACATCTATGCACTTGTATGTTCTTACCCTTAGCACTTTAATCATAGCACTTCAGGTATCCTTCATAAATCGCGGCTAGATGCTCAGATGAGGGCTTGAAAACTGTTTCTATTTTTTCTTTTTACTCTATCGACGGTGATATGTCGTGGTTTCTTTCTTGTGACAAATGTACTCATTGTAAGTCGCCCTAAATGCAAATGTCAACAACAAGACTGTTAATAAAAGAATCATCATTAATGTGGATATGATGATGAAGTGGGTAAAGACAAGTATTAGAATAAGCAGAACAGTCTGGTACGGGTTCAGAAAATAACATCACTGTACTGTAATTTTAATGTGTACTGTGTACATGTGTTTCTATTATTTTGTCCACCCCATTCATATTGATGAGGGATGGCCAAACAACAGAAAGCCCCTTTGGTTCCTTAATGGAGGAAGGGTAGGCTCTCGTATCAGACTGACTCAGTTTGAGCTCGGTGCTTTAAATGACTTCCTCTAACGTGAGTCTTGGTGACACAACATTTTCTATTTTCTTTCCTCACTTCATTGAATTCATTGCTTGAATATTTGTATTTTTTTTTTTTTCATTGCTGTAACATCTGCAGCCAGGACCGCAGGGTTGACAGGCAGCTGGCCGTCCGCCAATCAACTCGGGTGTTTTCCACTTGCTCGTCCCACCGACGCACCCCCCGCCTTTGTTTGAATCTGAATCCTCCGGCTCCAACATCTGAGCTGAGGTAAATCGATGCTTCAAGTCTTTGTCTGCATGTTTCACAGTGTGTGTGTGTGTGTGTGTGAAGGTGCTAATGATCTGTCATAATGAGATCTGCAGAGCAGGTGAGACGGAGTCGCGGCCACTCATAAATGTTGCAGCGAGGCCGGGCGAGGACGGAGTGACTTGATCTCTCGGGGATGTTCCCGCTTCCTCGCAGGTACAACACTGCCACTGGAAATGAAGACAACTTGACAGGCTTGAATCCTCTTCCTACACACTCTACCCCTCTTTTCTCTGGGGCTAATGTACAAGCTGGAGCTCAGACACTGTGTGACATATCGTATCAATAGAAAAACTTCTTTCTCTTTTAACTCCGGAGGGAATATAATCTGCTCCGGTTTATTTCTGAGTTTTTTTCTAATGATAGATCCGCTGAGTTATCACCCACAGCCATCCACGCAGATGTTTTATCAGCTCGGCTCTCTGCGCACTATAAACAAAATATCCATTTTACAAGAGCAAGATGTATGCTATGCTAACACGTGCCATGAAACATATGCTGCGCTTCACTCTGTGGGCTCTCCTGCTGCACATTTGACTTTAAATCACCCAGCAGCCCTTCTCCCTCTTCCCCTTTTTATTTTCTGAGTCTGAACTTTCGGGTTGTGACAAATTGATGGGGTTGCGGCGAAAAGGCTTTCACAATGCTATAAGTTACAGCGCGCGAAGGCCTTAAAACAATAGGCCATTAGCATACTTTCCCCTCCCATCCATCAGCAGGCAGTGCCAGCCCCTGGCAGCCATTCATCACGTCCATGCCACCGAGCGAGCGAGCGAGCAGGCCCCGGGCCCCCGCTGCACTGCTTATAAAGAGATGTATGAATACAACATGAACACAGGGGGCTAAAATAAAGACTAATATAGCCCAATTCAACTGTGACCATGAAGATGAATGTGTTAAAAGAAAACAGTGACAACTTGACTGATAGTTTTAATACGAGCAGTGAATAAGCACTCCGTGTCGAGGTGACGCCGCCGCGTACGTTTTCATGAACTGTGACTACAATGCGAGGCGCTGTAGTGCCACTAAAAGCAGCAGCGCGCCCTCCCCAGGGTGCAGCGTCTGCAGAGGCTCCTCCAGGCTGCTTTTTTTAATGCTCACCGCTTGATGCAGATTAAGTTTCTCACACAGCCGTGTGTTTGTGTCAGAGCTCAGCTCGGTTTGGGACTCTGAGCCGGCGGCTGCTTAGAGCTGCTGTCCATTAAGCTAACTCTGGGGAGAGACTAAAAATTAACCTTAATGGACACTTTTCTCTCTGAATACTAACTAGGGGCTCTTAACTAAGTACCGCTGTGTCTCTGCCCGTGAGTGTTTGACTATTCTTATTTATTTATTTCGCCACGGAGGAGTTAATGTGCGAGAGTCACCGAGCTGACAGACGAGCGTCAGCGACTCCGCAGAGGCCGCTCGTTCGCAGCCCCGCCTCTCCTCGCCATCCCTCCTTCCCGCTGAGCAGCTCTCCATAAATGCCAATTAGCAAAAATTTAAAACCAATTAGAGCTGCTTTGTGCTCAGTAAATCTGATTATTAAAAGCCATGTACATCTTCCGTGCAATCAGCGCCCGACGCTGTACTACAGACAGACTCCCATGCCAAACCTATCAGTCTGCTATCCAAGCCCGCGACTGCTTCACTGCCCGCGGTCCCCCCTCGCCTTCTAATCTGACTATAATGACATTTGCGTAAGGCAATGAACAGTGTTGTGCCACGCTTTCTCAAGACTCCACCACCCACCACACACATCACAGGCGTTTTTATGACTCCTGGGTGTAATATTTCCTTCATTTGCATAATGATGTCCCCTGTTTATTATAAACCTGTGCATCCATCTCACTAAGGCCCATTGAACAAACAGCGGATTTGTACAAAATTAGAATGCAAATGGAATGTAATACTGTTGCACCGCCAGTGATGGGCCAATAAACTACCTGACCCCCCCCCAACGTTTCCCCCTCAGCCTCCAGAAGCAATATGCAGCGCAGTCACACACCCACGCAGCACTTTAAACAACAAATATGTCATCGATCAAACTTCAGACGGTTAAAGTTTGCAGCCGAGGCTGTAAACAGGTGACATTCAAAGTGTTGCAATCAGCGTGTTAAACTGTCGCGCGGCTAATGTGACCTAAAGTTGCGGCTGACTCGCGTCGGGGATAGAAATCCTGCCGCGCTGCATCTATGGAAGCTAAATGAACGGATAGATGTATCATGTGGATGAATAATCCAACCGAGTGTTAAATCTTTCCCTCACAGGAGCAGTGAAGCTCCTGACCATTCAAGGACATTTTCTAGGGGTGGTGGGGAGGGTTTAAGGATCGTAATCTACCCTCTGAATATTTCCAACCGCAGCGGCCTAATGTATTCACGCAGTAATTAAGATGCACACGAGAGACAAATCTTTTTATGCATGGCAGCTACTGTTTTGATAACGCTTTATCAAATGCCACTGCAAAATAAGAGCACTTTTGATTATACAAAAAGAAAAAATGGCATTCCCTCATGAAATATTAATGCCCGTGTTCCATCTTTGTCCCTTTAGCTGGGTCTGAATATCAACTTTTTGGCACTCGGGCCATGATAGTATGCACCACAGGGCCCACTCTCTCCTCCCACCGCATTTAAATCAGATTACCGAGCGAGATAAATTCGAAGGGGTCGGTAACGAAATGCGCTGTGACAGACGCTGACTCAGGTGGCCACAAGCAAATCAAGACAAAAATCACCATTGCACTTCAAAACCTTTTTATTTTATTTCCCCCTTCCCGTGCCAGCAGACTCGGGAGCTCACTTCTTATGGGAATGAAAACGCAGCACTTCGATTGGATGAGATGACTCTGCACCGGTCATTTAACATTCTCTCTTCCTACAAGTTTCTTCTCACAATGCGAACTTCTGCTCTCCCAGAGGGAGGACGGCCTCGGGGAAAGGATTTCATGGTTAGAATATATTCGGCATACTGAAGAAACATACCTGGCTGACCAGGAAATGTACCCAGTGCACTCGTATGTGATTAAAATTTAAGGTGTTGAAGAAAATATTCCCTCAGGAATTCTATTTCAGAAGTGAATCCCCACACCAAGGAATTTGGAATTCTCAGCAGGGATATTTGAATTGCTTATTGTGGATTGCATCCACGGTGGTTTAATCTCCAGATTCACAGCCTGTGAAAGGGCTGCCATTCCAAGCAGAAATCATCAGTTCAAAGACATTTAACGAGGTGTGAAACAGCCATGAAGCCTCAGAGAGGTGGTATCATGGAGCCTTTTTTTCACCCAGGAAATCAACGCCAGTGAACAATGGATTACATCGACAGGGTGAATATATGGTTTTATGAAACAGGTTTGGAAATCTGACCAGGACAAGGTCATCAATGTGCTCCAAATTTCATCTAATAGGGTCTGAAACTCTCTTTCCCAGTGACTTGTGCATCTGACACTCTCTGTAACTTTCAGAAAATGACAATCCAACAGTCACGTTGCTTTTGGAACGACGGTGGATGTTGTTCTGGGAGTCACTGGCGATCAATCTATCATTTAGGTACGATTTCTCCCTGAGGCCGCTAAAATGGAGAAGGCCCTCTCCAGAGCCGGTGTTTGGTTTGTCATGTCTGGGCTAAACAAAAACACAACTATGCTTAGATTTGGGTGATTATGCACATAATTATGGACATAATCTGCAAATAGATCCCCCTAAACCCTACACACTGGACCTCTGACATCACAATGATTAACTATGATAGACATTTGTTCTTTATAAATCTCTCTCACTTTTTATGTGTGCAACACCATGAATACCATCAAGGACAGACAGACCAAACCTCTTGTATGATTAATTGTGTCTTGCACCGCTGTATGATTTGTGTCCACCTTCAAGTAAAAACCATTCAGGACAGGGAGAAACACTTCTGTCTTTAGCCGAGTTCAGACACAGACTAGTTTGGTTCTAACATGCTGAGACCTTAAAGTTACAGTGAAATGGAAGTCGCCTTCAGTCCGATCACACATTTTCTGCTATGACATCGTTCTGCTAGCTACCCATTCCAGTTAGGAGCTGAGTTTGGTTTTATATGATGGGCTGTGTTAGCTGTTCACCCCAAACCACAGCGATGAAATGCATGTAACCACTCACCTGTACTTAAATGGGCACAATGTAGTTGTGGAGAGGAGATTCAAAACAAAGAATTTTCATTTATAACATAAATGAGGTCATAACACAAACTCAGAAATATTTATTTTTTCCATAACTGATAAACCAGCTGCTCTCAGAGGAAATTAAGCTCCCCAGAACACTGTTTGAAGCTAGAGAGGTGGCAGGGTCCGCCACATATAGACAAAATAAAACAGGATGAAACTGTGTTGTCCTTTAAGCTCACTTTGTTTATTCAGTCATGAATGTTTTAAGAGAAAGTGAGAGCAATACATTTTGTCATAAAAATGCTCTGAGCTCTGTTAGCGTACATGTTTAGCATGTAACAAGTAATACATGAACAATTAACACGAGATCTTAGAAAATGTATCTTTCATTTCACTGAACATCTTGGAAACAAAACATCCAGAGCTGACATTTAATCTATATTTAAGAATTGCCCAAACTAATGTTTCATTGGACTTCCCTCTAATGTCCTCCCAAGAAAAATCAACAACATCAATATCTCCGGGACAACAGATAGATTCGTTTTCAGGGGTCACAAATCAAAATGGTTCAGATACACTTGATTACTAACAATAACTAAAATCAATATGTTCAGCTTTAGAGGTGCACTGTACGACTTTCTCCCAGCCTCTAGAAACAGAGACGGAGCCCTTGATCCATAGAATAGCAGTTTGCAAGCGCTGGCATGAGTTTTGGACATACTATAAGGCTATAGGTTAACATTTGTGTTTGTAGGCAAAGCAAAGTGAGCTTGTATTTTCAGTTAGAACAAAAAGAGCACGTCGCCGATCAGGACCACACAACCAGAACTGCCACAAAACAAAGCTACGTAGTGCACCTTTAAGTGACAAAGCTTTCTAGTGGTCTTAGGAATTCTGACTCATGTCTTTTGGGAGCAAAAGAGGATAAAGTGTCACATGATTATCATGCCGCAAAGTCTACAGAGGCAGGAGAATGTGACTGCGGTTGGATCAGCCGTCAGAACGTCGGCACTCTACATGGGAGTACTGCTTTTAGTTTTAGTTTTCTGTTACCATGAAGCCATTCCTTTAGCCATTGTTGGCCTAATCAAACCCTAACCATAGCTGTGTAAAATCAGACAACAGTTTATGTATCGACAGTGGTGATGCAACCGACTTGAAAGGCACAGGCAAATTATGTCATCCTTTTGATTGGGCCCTCGGATCAGAACACGCTTAGATGTGTCCTTCTGGAGGGCAGAATTACAAACAACATATTATGCCATTTGATTTGGAGGACTTGTAATCAAATACTGCATAATTTCACCTCCCCGGGCCTCTAAGAATTATTCATTGAACTGCTCACGACTCGCTGCCACTTTGTCTCATGCACACTGCAGAGTGGCAAGTCCTCGGACTGAAAGTGACTGAAGAAAAAATGATAAATCACTAAAATCTCAAGAGATTAAAAACTACAACACAGATTCTGACGAACAAACAAGCAAACAAAGAAAGAAAAATGGGGATGCAAACACAAATAAAGCAGGATTTGCTAATCCTTGAAGTCACATACTCAATTGAAAACAGTACAAAGACATATATTTAATGTTTTTACTTCGTCAACATCGTCAACATCAACCAAATTAATTTTTTGAAAACATCAGCTCATTCTGAATGTGATGCCAGCCACAGTTTGGAACAGGGGGAACAAAAGACTGGGAAAGTTGTGGAACATTCCAAAAACACCCACATGGAACATTCAACAGGTAAACGGTTCATTGGTAACAGGTGAAAGTGTCATGACTGGGTATGAAAAGTGAATCCTCAAAAGACTCAGGCGTTCACAAAACACATGATTGTGTGAAGGATGTGAGTACATCATGGCTTCATGGACAAGCAGTGGTCTGGGAGTCGGGGTTGTAATGAACAGAACCCTTTCTTACGTTAATGTGGTAAAAATGTTAAACCTATTGGTTCCAGCACCTCAGCTGTAAGAATTCCCTGCTTTTTACACTTCCATATCATTGTTAAACCTCTTCTCTTGGGGTTTTGGACTGTCTGTCAGACAAACTAAGCACCGTTTTAAGGTAAGATAGCACTTTGTTTATCTTTAGTCTGAACAAAAGTACAGCAACAGTGCTGATTACAGGTTAGTTCCACTCATTCTAAAAGTGTGTTTACTGCTGCATTTGTAGTAAAAGTATTATTTGTGGCTCCAGAGGAAACTGCATGTAGGCTTCAGCGAAGCTGCATTGTGGGTAATGCAGGCACCAGGTTTTGAGAAGGAAAAGAATGTTAAAAAAAGGCAATATCTCTGTTTCTGCTATTTCGATTTGTAAAATTAGTTTTAAACTGTCCATTATGAGTCCAGCAGTGTTATAAGAGTGCAATGCTGTTGAGAAAAATTGTTGAGTGATATCGCTGGAGGCATATCAGATTACAAGCAGCATCCTCTGGAGCCGCAAATGGCTTACTGCTTTTTGTCTACATAATGCAGTAGCACTCCCCATGACCTGTAAACACACTTTAATGTATAAAATTGTTGGCTTTACCCTTTAATTAACAGTTATTTTAATAATGGCTCATTTTTCTCATCCCTGCCTGTAAGACAGTCCCTTCCTCAGGACCGTGACCACTTATTTGCATCATTTCAAGCTGCAGAGCAAATGCAAAAGCACACACAGTAAAACATCCAGTCACAATGTCAGAAACTCCTCCAACATGCTGCAGGGGGCAGTAGTTGGACATGAATCCACAGCCGAGGTCTGTATGTATAAATCTCCAATACACCGCAACTGCAGCAGACTCGAAGCTTTCTCACAGGAAGGTGAGATGAGATCCCACGATTCAATCATAGCACGTTAATATCCACTGCAAATAGTTAGTTTGGTCTGGGGATATTGCGACTTGTTTCCATGTTGCAGACACATAAAGCCATTAGTGTCATCGCCGCTGTGTGACAAACACTCCTAGAGTTTCAGTCCTAGACATCCGTACGAGGAGGTTTTTGTGTGTGATTGATTTATTCAGCCTTTTATAGGATTGTAGAACTGCAGGGAGATAATAGTGACGCGGGCGAAAACTATGATTAGGACGCTGCCATCACTCTTCCACACTGTTACTTTGGATCATTTTCTCGTGAATTGAATTACACCCAAAAGATGTGTAATTGAGCAGGGGGGTCCCGCCAGTGAGCTCTCAGGGACTGAAAGAATCCCTGATTCGATGATTAAATCAATCAATCAAAGCACCGTGGGAGCCGTGTTTTAGAGGTGCTTTCATATAGGCGCTGTAGAGACTCATTCCACAGGTTTTTAGGGGAACAAAAGAAGTGCCATGTTGGCTCCGTCCTCTGCTGTGAGAGAGGCTCACTGACTGAAATAATCTAATTCTTCACACACCAGTATCCACTGGTGACCATCTGCAACTGGTCGGAAAGTATCACACAAATCGTTGTGTTGGCTCACAGGGAAGCGTCTCCGTTTCTGTTTCCAGTTCATCGCCTCTTGTTTCCATCTGCGCGCTAACTCGCCACTCTCGGCTCATTCAAATGGACGCTCGGCAGGCTCGCCGTGCTGAGCTTGTTAGAGGATTTCTGCAACTTTGCGACCAATCAAACGCCATCGGTCCCCCAGCTGTCTCTGTGCCTTTTGTCTTCGTCCACAGCTGATGCCACTCTTTTGAAGCTCTCAGAGTTTCTGTCACCCCTGCCTCCCCACGGTCACGGCCACCACTTTAATCTTCGTGCATCCTTTCTCACGTAGGGTATAAAGAAAGAAAGGAACAGCACGGTACGAATAAAAAAAAAAGAAAAAAAGAAGCAGATACACGTTGAACTGTGTTTCTATCTTGGGCGTCTGTGAGTGTACCTTTGCACCGAGCTGTACGGCAGTGCAGCGCTGCCTCCGCCAGCTAGTCAACACCACCCACTGAGGTGTAACTTGAGTGCTCGAGGGAGCTCATCCTATCAGTCATCTTGCAACCGCAGCCCCGCCATCCCATCATTCGACTCTCAGCTCCGCTCCATGCTTGGCTCCCCTATCAATGCAAAGCTGGCCATGTAGAAAAGTCTACTGATAGAGGGGACTTGCAGGGTGACTTCTGATTTATTACCCCGTCCTATAAGAGCCGCTGTCAGAAATTCTTCACAAATACAAGTCTCTGTTTCCCCTCACCTACTCCGCTCCCATTCCATCTCATCTCTTTCCTTATATTTGATCAAATTTAAGCTCATTTTTTTTAATCCTCCCATTCTCCTTCTCCTCTCTGCCCCCTGCTTTTCATTTCACCACACGATACTCCCTCACTGCTGCCTGATTAGGGAATCTGATCCCACCATCCTACACAATGTTACTCTTAAGCACACTTCTTCTCTCCCCCCAGAAATAAGACTGCACACACACGACACACACACACACACACACTCCGCATAACCCGACTTTGACAGCGCTGTCTGCTGGATAAGTGCATGCGGGCTGGAGTAACTGCACTTAGCCTTGTAATTATGCAACGGCCAGTAATAATTTACTGTTTGAGAGTAGAGAGGAGGATAGGGGTCACTGAGCCGGGTGCTGTCACTGCCCTAAGATGAATGTACTACACCGCACAGTTTGTGAACGGGTAACATGTTAAATTCATTCTTCTGTTCTCCTCGCCTCGCTTCAGCTGCTTGTATTTCGGACAGCGCGCCGTGCAGCACACAGGTTGTACCGACAAGGATCTGTATATGTCGGCCCCTATGCCTGGAATTTGAATGGTGTTTTACCTTGTCGTCCCCTGGTAGTGGCAGTGGGGACGCAGACATGAAAAGGGCAAGCAACTCATGAGAACCTTTCAGACATGCATGTCGTTCCGCAAATGAGGCGGTAATTAAACATCATATTTCTGCTCGAATAAGCGCCCAGGTCGCTTTCACAGTACATTTAAAGTGACACAGGCGCCCCGAGTAAGATTGACCCTCGCGAGACAATCTTACGAGGTCAAACCCAAGGCGGACAACCTAACTTAACTAACTTTGCGACCATGTCCAGGGAAGTAGCCAGGATGTTAGATACACTGAGGGGGCAACAGCTAGGGTAGGTTGATTAATTATATGCTGACGACACAACTGTGGTGGGCCTGATCGCAGACAGAGGAGACAGCATACAGGCTTGAGGTGAACCATCTTGCGAGTTGGTGTGAGGACAACAACCTGGTCCTTAACACCTCCAAGACAAAGGAGCTGATCATTGACTTCAGGAGAACTAAAGGAAGCGACACCTCCCTCCAACTCCACATACATGGTAATGAGGTGGAATGTGTCGACGACCTCTAGTTCCTTGGAGTCACCGTGTCGAGGCAGCTGACATGGAGCTCTCACACCTCACAGCTTGTCAAAAAGGCCCAACAGAGACTGTTTTTCCTCAGAAAGCTCAAACAAGCCCAGCTCCCACAGAAACGGTTGATCACCTCTTACAGGAGTACCAACGAGAGCATCCTGACCAACTGGGCAACAGTGCGGTATGCCAGCTGCACGGCTGCCGAACGCCAAGAACTGTGTGGTTAAAGCAGCCCAGCGCATCATTGGGACGGAGCTTCCTACACTGGACACTGTCTATGCTGCCAGGCTGAAGAAAAAAGCCAACAGCGTCTGTAAGGACTGTACACACCCCGGACACTCCCTATTCGAACCGCTGCCTTTAAATCCACCACCAACAGACTGAGAAACAGCTTCTACCCCAGAGCTTCTTTGCACTATGTGTTTGTACTTGACCTGTGGAGAAAGCCGTTCACAATTCCATTGCACATGTGTATTGTGACAATATGCTATTGTATTCTAGTCAAAGCTGCTGCCATGTGGCGTAGCTTTATTTTAATGTATTAGCCTATTTTCCACCTTGAATATTACTGAAAATGTCAGAGCAGAAACTCCTGATTGAATGTTTCAAGTATTGAATGAATAAAGGTTAGTTTGTGACCTCAGACCTTGAATGCAGTTGCTCCTTCTGTCCCTGTGCTGGAACTCATAATTACTTGTTTTGAGTGTGATGATCAGGTGGAATGCAGCCCCCTCGCCCTCAGAGTGAATGAAAGGACCACACCACGTCTATGGCCTTCAGCCACTTACAATGCAGTCCTGAGTTCTCTCCCCAGACAGCTAAACACCCCTTCACACTCAGACCCAGTTGACCCCAATGACTCACATGATGGTCGGATGGGTCACATGTGACCTTAACGACTCAGTAAGGTTTAACCCCCCCACAGGGTTTAAAGCCTGCGACTACCTACTCGTCAGTTTGGACTGAAGAAGCCTGAGAGGTGAGTCCAGTTGCAACCGTATAGCTACATGTTACATGTACAGTAATATATGTCTCATAATGAGTTGTGCTGGCGGGGATGTTGCAAATCTTTGTCCACAACACACCAAACAACTGAGTAGTTTTAGCAATTCATCACTTTAAAGTTCCCATGGGGTCAAAATGTAAATGTTTTTTTTTCATGTACAGTATGGCTTGCTCTCTATCTTACCTATACACCAGTATCAGGCCCAACAGTGGTATCTTTAATGGAAAATGATCACAAATATTGATGACTCATCCTGCACTCAGGGGTGTATATGGATTTTTTCATCCAATAAACACTTTCTTTATCTTGTGACGCTGCCATGGATGTATGAAAAGAGGAAAGTGTTGCTCAAACCGGACTTCATGGATTGGTGTACAAAAGCATAACTTTGTAACTTGTACAGAAACCCACCGTTAAAACGGTGATTTGGGTGAAACTTGATCATGTTTTATGGAGAAAATATTTACTGGTTTTCCCTCTGCTGCCCTCGGGCTGCTCTGCTTTGACCAGCTCTGGACAGATAGCTTAAGTAACTGATGACAATCTGATAACCAGCAGCTTCTCAATCAACACCTCCAGACGGGGGCTGTACGCAGCCTCAGAGAATGACGTGAGAGGCCAGTTACAGTGCACCAGGCGTGCTTCTTGATTTCCTGGTAGACTGACACCACTTGCGTAGTGTTCTTAGTGGTATCTATGGGGCTGCCCTTGCTGCGTAAAAGAACCCTGTATCAGAACCGCCCTGTCCTCATCAGAAAACAACAGGTTGACTGTAAAAGCTGCTTTGTTACTACCCATACTTAAGTTTCTTGTTAAGCAGCGACATCTAGCAGGTGCAGTTAATTATAGAGTCAAGGAGGAAGTCAGGAGAAGTAGTTTAAAGAGCAACAACTCCTCATCAGGAGGACGATGAGGTGGATGAACGGGTTAAACAAGCACAGGACTTTCATCCAGGAGACCACTGTTGCATGTTGTTGTATATGTACTGTATACTGTTGTAATATGAGTGTAAGATGAAGGCCTGGTATGCATGTCGCTGGTATGAAATGGTCACATCGATTTAGATGTCACTGGCAATCGACCTATTCATTTGTTTCAGGTTCGAGGATGTGTGGGTCAAAACCTAGCTTTAAGAGTTATATTTTCACTTATATTGTGCTCATGTGGAACATATTCCAAATAAAGTTCAGTTGAAATACAAATGCATTTTGGGCAATTAATTAGGCATAAGAGTACTTACAGGGTACATACACATGTCCAACTGCAAATGGTTCTCCTGGGGGCCCCTAACGGTCCAGCCATGGTCAGATCTAGTACCTTTTCCTTGAAACTTCCTCCCAAGCAAATCAACTGTGTCATTTCAGCAAACAACATGTATTTACACTCGTAGAAATTATGATTCTCGTCTTTTGGGGGCAAAGAAGGAAGTAGGTTGACATTATTTCAAAGAAACAAAGTTTGGAAGGAGGTCGGGGTGGATGAAAGGGGGAAAAACATCTGACTTCAACTCAGGGACTGCTTTTTGTTTTCCTGTTTCCCATCGAAAAAGAACACGGCTTTCTTTTAACCATGACAAAAAATTGAGTCTGCACAAAAGTTAATGCTCCCAGGAACATTAGTTACCTCCCAGTGATGTTCCGGGCACAGGCCCTTCTTCAGACATGAAACCAGTGTGGAGACATGGCTTACAAGTACCTGTCAAGAAATGATATATACTTAAATATACTTAAAAACCCTACAAATACAGTAATGAAACCCGTTGAACACAATTAATACATATTTACCACCAAAGTATAGCAAAACAGAAAAAAAAAAAAAAAAAAAAGATCATGGTCAACTGACGAGAGAAAGAAGTATGTTAAATAAGTTAAATCAACATAATGCATGGATACAAGATTCAACAAAAACATCACGTGTACAGAGCACACACTGTATTTACATACATATTTACACAGACTGTGCCAAGCTCCATAGAATCTATCGAGTGGAAGGCCTTGTACAGTGCCAAGGGTGAATAAGAGTGCCTTGAATATCACACAAAGGTTGTTCCCTCACCAAAACACAGTGGTAATTGTGGCGACAAAGGTCCCTTACCCAAGTAACCCAAACCACGATCTTACCAAGAATGAAGTCACTGTTGTATCTAAAGCTGACTAAACCTTAAAAAAAGGATTGTGTTTTTTGAAACACTGATGTTATCCTGATGATAGATGTGTTGGATCAAAAAAGAAAAACGTTTATGTGTCCATGTGGAGCAAACAGACCAACAAAGTATTCTGATATGTATAGGGGGCCTTGGAGGACTTGATGCACAAGTGTGGATTGAATGCCATCAGATAAACATGAAGGCTGCAGTGGCACAGCGTACAATACAGAGAGAGGCTGAATACACTGGTTGTTTCAGCGCTCTGTGGCAGAGCGGCTAAAGCACACGGCCGATGATCCCACGGACAAGGGTTTGAGTCCCTGCCTCCTCTACTGGATTTCCCCGATGGGGGATCGATAAAGATACATCTTATCTCATGCCTGTTCTATTCATATGCACTGTTGGATAAGAAAAATAAACGGGAGGATTTTCTATATAATAAATGATCAAATTGAGGAGCACATTTATCAGGGGATTTGCCGTCAGTAGCGAGGGAAGCATCACTTGTTTATTCATTACTAAAATAAGTTTTACAAGCCATCATTGCAACCCAGTGGCGATTGCTCTAAGACTGCAAGGGAAGCTCAGCTTCCCCTAAAATGTCAAATGTCACCAAAAAAAAAAAAAAAGTGGTGAAATATGTACTGCTGTGTGTACATTTCATTGACTAAATACGCGCTAGAAAGCCTTCATCTTTTGTTCAGAATCAGCTACTTATCACAGGTAACCGGCGCAACTTCCTTCTCATTCATCCCTGCAGCGCCACAGCGCTTTTCACAGTCGGACGCTCAGCTTCTACTGACTTCAATGGGGAAGCGTAGAGCGGGTTGTTCCACTGCAGCGAAACCAGACGGTCATTGGATAAATGCTGGGCTTTGTCCCGCCCATCGGAAGCTCAGCGTCTCTGGGGGTCTATGGGGCAGTGGGCTGGCCCGGACGCTCGGCTTCTGCATGATGATTGGATGAGCTGTCTGAGGCGGAATCCTTTTTTGATTGACAGCTAAATGAGCGAATCAGCGATCTTGAAGAATAAACATCCACCGGAGCATTTTCCAAGTTTTTCATTCCGTTGTTCTGAACTGATCCGGAGACTTTACCGATCCCCAGCGACTTTGTCACGATCACTCACACTCACAGGCGGTCACACTTCACAGTAGCCTGGCGCAGCAGCTCCAGCTGCTAGCATTAGCAAGCTGCACATCATGGCAGATAATATGAATGTTGTTAGAGTTAAACAGCAGGGCAGGTCAGCTCCTAAGATTGATTTAGTGCAAAAGGTGGGGAAAAGTAACAGGTCTTTTCAGGTGTCCTGAATAATAATAATATATATAATAAATAAACAAACACATTTATGATGTAGGCCGGAAAAATGAGCTTCCCCTCCTTGAAAGACCAGCAGCCGCCACTGTTGCAACCTGAGAGCGAGCAGGAAAACATTGTCTCTATTGGCATTATGACAAAAGGGTCTGGATGATAAAAAACAAAACAAGCAGAAAGATGAGGCCAGCAAGATGACACATTCCAGGTCTGAACGACCCCAACCCTCACTGTACCGATTTCACTGGGATCTACTTCGTCTACAGAGACCTGTCTACAATACAAGATGCTATAATCACATAAAAACACTACACAAAATGTTGTTAATGGATGGTATTGTGGTGCATTAGTCATGCACTGCTGCCTCACAGCGAGCAGGTTCTGTGTGTGAAGGCCAGGGCCGATCTGTGTGGAGTTTGCATGTTCTCCTTGGGTCTGTATGTGTTCCCAGCTGGGACCAGCTCGGGACCTTGCGACTCTCTGCAGGATAAGTGGTGACAGATAATGCATGGTTGTAATTGCAGATGTCTATGACCAACTCCTGTCTATGTGGTTATTCAGTGCAGCACAATCAAACACGAGGACATGGACTACATCAGGAGAATTAGCCTAAAATATCGTTTTTTAACCAAACCCAGAAAACCACTGCTGCTGCCGATTCTGCTGCAATTATTAATGAACACATCAATGTTTATTCATGTGGAACCTTTTTAAAATGTAACACCGCAATCAGTTCTAGTCAAGTGTTTTCAGTGGTTTCAGCCACAACCGCTATTTTGATTACAATAAATGTCTCATCAAACGCGGCCTCACATTAAGCGATTCAACATATATCAGCGAGAGCAGAATAAACAGGCGATCTGATTCGCTTGTATTGCGCTTGCATTCTTAAAAGCCAAAATCAGCTAATTTGATCTGTTTTCCGCTGGACAAGTTTCTCATGTTTTTAGATTTTTCTCAGAAGTCCAACATCTGTCGACTATAATTTTGCTTTACCAGCAAACCAGAAGGTTCAAGTGATATTATGTATTCCTCAGAACACAACTTGTTTTTCCCACTTTCAGAGTCCTGAATGCATTCAAAGAAAACAAATTCTGCTTCTGAAGAGCCGCTTTGCAGCTTCTCTAACCCACTTGGTGAATAAAAGCAGATTTTCATTCAGATTGGGAAGCAGCAGCTGCAGCAGCAGGTACCCACGCTGGTGATCAGGCAGTGCTAATATGTAGCAGACAGCGACCAGCGGGCCGAGAGGAGCGGATTAACTTCACTTTGGAGAGGAGGAGTAACTGTCATTTAAGGATTTGCAGAAGGATATCTATTTCCACTGCTAAGCTCTCGGTGAAGTGTCAAAGGGAGAGTATTCCTTCCGTCTTCCACGACTTTGGGCTGCGTTGGTCACAAAGCAGAGCGCCTCCCCTCCGCCGAACACACTGGAGGTCAAACCGAAATCACTCATTCTGCCCACACAGCGTCCAAGGACAGATCTGCTGCCTCGACTCGTCCACGCTCCCCCCGCAGCTCCCATCCAGCGGCTCGTCGGCGATCGATCACATATGGATTGAAGGCGTTTGATCGAAACCCTCAATTACTTGACGTCTTCAGCACGAGTTCAGGCTCGTCTCCGGGCTTCGGCGTGGACATAAGGTGCTAAAACAAAACATTCAGTGCAATGAGGCGCTGTTTATGGCTTTTCCTTGACGGTTTCCTGTGGCCATAAAGCGCTGCCTCCAAATTGAAAAGCAGGAAAATGATGTTGTTAAGACCGCCGAGCACTGCGAGCCCTACTCGGAATTGACAATTACTTAATGTTTCCTTTGAGGCAAGCAGATGACTTCACAGAATGACAGAGTCGTGGTGGGCAACTTAAGAGCGTTATCTTTCGATTTATACTTCAGTGAAGCTAATGAGGGCTTCTGTGTGTTTGTTGGGGTGAGGGTTGGGGTCGGGGAGGGTGAAGCGGTACAGCACACGGCCGCGCGATCACTCCATCAAACCCCTTAAAGCTCCGTTAGAGATACAGTACCGTCGCTCCCCTTGTCAGAAAACCATTTTCTCCGGGGCTCGACAGATCATTTGCTTGTTCCTCTCCACGGGCAAACATGTACGTATGAAACGGATCTAATTACCGTCATCAGCGTCATCATCATTTGTAGTTCATTAACAGGGTGCTAATGCCTCAGAATGTCTGTCTCACACATCTGTGAGAGCATTTTTTCGTGGCCTGGTGCACTCCATCACGTCCGCTGGCTGCCGCTCGCTCAATCCCATAATGAGCTAATCACGGAGCAAATGCCAGCTGACCAGAAAATGAAGTGCGAACAATGGGCTCCGTTCCTCGGCCCGGCGGCTCTTTCAAGAGCCTCGGCTCGGACTGACCTTCACGACTTGCTTGGAGACCACCAACAGGTCGCCGTGTCGCTTCTATCACAGGCTCAGCTCTGCCCATGCATGCGGGCTAAAGGTCGCTGTTGAATTAGAGTGCAGCAGCGGGTTTTTCATGTTGCATCTTGCTGATCCGGAGGTCATGGAGTATGTGGGGGCCGCCGGTGCGCTCAGATGAGCTTGAAAAGCCCCGGCGGTCGCCGTAATCAGTCTCAGCTGTCCTCTCGAGCCTCTCCACGCTTTGAGTACTCTTCGCTGCTTTTCTCACCACCTCATCAGCAGTGTCAAGGGTCCACGCCGTCTATATCCTCCTCATTTTTTTTGATGAAACCAGCCATGGAGTTGCACAGGTGGCAGAGCCTCGCGCTTCTCCGGGGCAAAGGTTCTTTACTCATTTCCTGCGTGGCTCTGCGAGGTCACGGCATCGAGGATCACCAAAGTTTACCGAGCCACATCGTTAGGTCTGTTAAGAAGCCCCGCACCTCTAAATGACCTGTATTTTCCGCAGCCTTTTGGCCTTACAGAGTTTATGGAGCTTGTGTTCATGTCATAGATCAGTAGATTAATACTGTAGAAAACAGCTTTTCTCCACAGCACGGAGCTTATCCCCGGGGACTTTTCCTGATCCTCGTCTGTATCGTTGCCAGCAAATGAAAGCCCCTCAGAGCCAATAGAGCCGTGCGACTGTCAAAACTCTCCCCTGTGCAACACATGATCTTCTCCAGCCGTTGCTCCGCCATATGTTAAAGCAAAACGGAGGCAGCACACTGCTGAGTTTGGCATGATTCGCGCCCTGGGGAAGGCGAGGCGGCGGAGATGGCGTCCTGTTGTCACGAGCATATGGCTCCCGTGGCTTTGTCTGATGGCTCTCATTGTTGTGGAGTTTTTCAGCGCGCAACGCAAGACTCCAAAGGAGGCAGCGCCCGTTTGTTTGGAGGCCCGGCAGCTTCTTTAGTGAAAGTGAAACTGATTAAAAAGACCTAATGATCCTTTCCAACATAATCCCTTTATCTCCACTGTGCTTGAAGTAAGTCTCATGTGATTGCTATTGAGATGTGTGTGGTTTTAGACTTCAAACAGACACTATGAATCAAAGGATTAGTAAATAACCACTGCCAGATAACTCGCCATTTTGTGTGATGCAGAAATAGGACATCCAGCGCTGCGATAGGGCGTACAGACACACACTAGCTTCAGCTAGAAGCAGCGGCGCTTCCCCGACAGCGTTGGGATGATTGTTAGTATGCTAGCACTCCACTCGCTTTGTATTCCTGTGCGCGCCCCATTTTGCAGAGAGGAGTGTTGCTGGGTAATGCAATCCTGCATGGCCACTCCTATTAATCACTTCCTCCCGAGGAAGAGGGTTCATTAGGAAGCGATTCTCTTAATGGAGACTGGAATGGCCCATAGTTTAAGTGGTGCAGAGTCAGGGCAGAGGAGCTAAATCCGTCTGCCCGGTGTCAAGCCTGAGCAGGAGTGGAGGGGGCGCTCTCTCGGGTCCCCGCTAAATGACGTTATCTACGGGTGCAGGGACCACTCACATAAATAAGCCTGGAGGTGGTCCACGCTGAGGAAAAAGAAGCAGCGCTCCGGCTCTGCAGGTATGAGGACGGGGCCTGTGCTGCTGTAGGCTGCTGAGTTCTGAGGATTAGATCAGTTTCAGGAAGGGAAAAATATTCAACGCAGGAAATATGACAAATTAATCTCATTGGGTAATGCGGGTGTCTAGGTGACAAATGTCGACAGAATACCTGAGCTGGGCAAGTAATTATACCCAAATGAACTTGTCAGAGCTTGTAGGGAGACTATCACTTGAGTTAGTATCAGCTTTACACGAGTCGTCTGAGGTGAGATGACGGCTCTCGGCCCGGAGACAAACGAGTTCCTCGAGTGTGGCACGCTGACAAAATGATAATATGTTGCCTCCGCTGCAGCGCCGCTTTCCGTTGTGCCACTTGGTCCTGACACCGCTTCAGATGACACGCGGTAAATTTTGTGTGGAGGTGAGATCTAAACGTCCCGCTGCTTAGCGGTGATGGAAAGTCGAGCGGAGCGTTAGTTTACGCTTTGATCCATCTCATTTCAAAGCGAGCGGCGGTAATCTGAGTGGCTTTAGTTACACCTCCGCCTGTTTTTTACTCACAGCTGCTAAATAATCCGCGATTATCTGCCAGAGCACTTCATTCTCATCAAGGGTTACCACTCATATGTAACATCAGAAAACAGCATCGTCCACCTGCTGGATCATATCTGTTTGATCATGTATTGAGTAATATAAGACTGTCTGTGGCAGAGGTTTTTTCAAAGTGTGTTGTGCATGGTAAAGAGTTGAAAGTGGGGACATAGAAGGGAGAGATATGGGTCAAAGGCACTGCATGAGGTGAAGGAGACGGGTGCATGCAGCTGTAGTAAAAACAGCAGGAAGTTAGCCGGAGCTGCAGCAGGGGCTGTGACACTTCATGGAGGCAGCGTAGGTGCTTAAAAACACTTTAGCACCCGATTGCTCCTTCTTCTAGGAGTCATAACTCAGTCAAATCGGAACAGGGAGACACTCCACGCATATTTCTGTATTCAGCGCGTCTTGCACTTTTCAGGAACATCATTATCTCTGAAAACGCCGTTGCAAAAAAGCTCCCCCGTATCAGCTTAGAAATCCTAGAAAAATGATGCTCCTTAAGACTCCTCATGGTTTTCAGTTCTCTCCAGTCGTCAAAGTAATCCAGTAATAGATGTCTGTACAGTAGATCCGTGGGTACATTTTAAACAGCAACAACTAAAAGCTAATTCGGCACTTTTAATGGTTCTAACTTTCTAAAATGTGAATAAATATGTATATAGGCCAAAAATACAAGGCTCAACTTGTAGCCCGAAGCTAATTAACTGACTCCACGACAACGTTGTACTTTCTGTTTACATCCCCAAAGTTCCAAAATTAGGGGAACTGGAGCTCCAGAAGCACGAATATCACCTAAGATGAGGAAAAGGAGGCCCACAGCTTCAGATGTTGAAAGTGCCCGATCTACTGAATGAGACATAAAATAACATTTATCACTGATGGTGACCTGTTGCTGAACAAATAAGTATACAGAAAAATATCCATTGAGGCAGAGATGCAGACTTGATTCATTGTAACTTGGGCATCAAGACTTGTTTGTGTCTGGGTGTCAGTATGTCACATTTTAAAAGTGATTGGGAGGGATTTTTTAATTGAAGAAATCATGATTACATTTATTTCATTGATTATCCATTATAATACAAATACAATTCATTGTCATTGAACTGGATACATACGTTGATTATAATATCAACATTAGACAGGTAATAATATCTTCCATCTTTTTAAAGATTGAAAACTGCAGTTAAGACTGCAGAATCTCTGGGAGGGGAAGGGACTTGACTTGCTTAAGAAAAAAGTCTTTTTTCTGGTCTTCTAATGTAGGAGAGGATTATTTATTGATTCTCTCCTACATTAGGAGAGAAAACTACTTTTTTGGTTGGTGTGATAGTATGGAGCAGACAGAGTGGGACGAGCAGCTGAACTGTTCTAAAAGAAGCACCTGGTTTGGGAGAACTCTGTGGTCCATCTCTGACAACCAGTATCTTATTTAGAATGATTGTCAAGCATTTGGTTTTGCAATAAATGACTGACACCCTTAAATCTTGAGTAGATTTAGTATATTGCTTGCAGCTGACGTTTCTCGGTGTGAGGTAGCGTCAGTGTGTTCTGCTGCTCGGAGCAGAAAAACACGACTTTTCTTATCTTTATTTACAATATCCGAACGCAAGCGAACGCAACAAGATAGCGCTCCCTGCAGACCCCTGGGTTCCGCCTCTCCCCCTTCAGAGCGACTTTGTGTGTGACACAACAGTAACTGCAGTCATTAAATAAGGAACACAAACAGCCCCGCCTCAGCGTGGTGCCAGGGGGCCGCGGGAGGACGCAGGGTCGCTATCAGACTGATTCCACCCAGCTGCCGCCAGCCGCCCCTGCAGCGGACAGCGTTTCCTCCGGTTTCTGGCAGCTTTCTGTGGAGGGTCACGAACTTCTACCAGTATAAATAATCCACTCGCAGATATAGTGGAGGGGCTGTTCTGTTGTTCAGCAATAGTAACTCATGCTTGACTGAGCCCTAATATTCACTGGTGCTTACTGGCGTCTCCTGATTCGCCCGGGGCCCGCCAGCGTCTCTGAAACTGCTCATTATGCAGACAAACACGTCAGACTTTAGCTCATCAAGCACCGAAAGCACCAAGTTGAGAAAGGAGCAAAATCTCTCGCTCCGAGCCGCAAACAAAAAGCCCCATTAGTCAGTAATGCAGTGACAGACCAGAAAAGCAGAGAGGGAAAAAAGGACTTCTGATCAGCAGTATCAGACAAATACTGGATATCTTGGATCGTTGGTAACACTTACTGTGTGGCTTCACAGAGTTTGACGGTATATATCTGTAGTGAACATGTATCAGCGGATCAATTTCTGTCAACCCCTAAAGTGGCAG
Source organism: Lagodon rhomboides (assembly GCA_039737535.1). Classification (NCBI taxonomy): domain Eukaryota; kingdom Metazoa; phylum Chordata; class Actinopteri; order Spariformes; family Sparidae; genus Lagodon; species Lagodon rhomboides. Next base: position 25,673,537 of record CM077799.1, read on the forward strand.
CCACACCACCCTCTTGCAACCTCATGGATATTCCTCTAAATCCGTCTCAGAAATCCCAATCCTGTATCTCTCTGTGAATTAATAAACTTCTAGGGTTGGCACACATTTATATAAGGATAACACCAGATAATGTAATCCTATAGCCTATATGAGAAATCAAAGCTGGAGGATAATAAATATTTATGACTGAAAATGTTCAAAGTTTTGTGAATGAGGCGTCATTTTTCATCTCCGTTTCACTGCACTGCATTATCTCGAGCAGCTAATTTGTCCAGCGGATAAACTGACAGGAGTTACTCGGCCGTGAGAAACACCTCCATCACTTCTATCACTCTGCTGCTGCTGTTTACCTTGTGCTCAGGTGTGCGATTAGACTGGATGCCGGAGCCCATTCAGCTCAAATCTCTCCTCAGTCGATAGTAGCAAATATTAATGATGTTTCCCCCCTCATAGGTGTTCACAGAGAGTTCAGAGGCTCGCGACAGAATAAACAAGTGCTGGAACAAAAAGCTAACTCAGGCTGCAAAGCACAGAAGAGCTTCCTCTGTACTTCCAAAATGCTGAAGGCGAGCTTTCCGCGTGTCCTCTACTCTGTCCATAACCTCATCAGGCTGAATAATTGTTGCAGTGCGACGAGAAGATTACCTGGAGGTGAAAAATGTCCTTTCTCTTCCCGGGCTCTCCTTGCACTCCTTTAACTCCTTTTGTGGAAAAAGGCTGCTGCCATGTGTCATGTCCTTTTGCAACTAATGAGTGAAGACTGAAACACAAACTTTCCCTTCCGTCTAACAGCCCAGAGGTCTCCTTCTTTTGAATTGTCAGAGGTCATTATTACAAGCAGAATAACTATGATTACTGCAGGCTAAATGGATTGATCCTGACTGGCTGACTCCACTTTGGAAGGGCTGTTTTTCTTTCCTATGCCAAGCAACACTGCCATAATTATTGAATGTTCTCTGTGTGTCTAACAACCTGGGGAGCATGAATGTGCTCACTACATTTAATGGAAATCTGCCTGTTTGATTTCAATATTTCTTGTGTTTGGCTAAAAATGTTTGTCCTGATGGTAATGTGAGAAAGAGTTGGCAGTCTGAAAAAATCTGAAGAATCGTCCTCTAGGGACTACGAATTTCCAGGAGCAGCAGCTGGCAGCTGTTTTCAAAAGAACAGCTCTGATAAACCCACTGTACACTGCCTGTTTGGCACCAATTTGCATAAAGACAAAGGTGGCAACTAGATGTTGAACATAGCTGAAAAATTAGCAGCTAACAAGAGAGTTATTTTTCTTGGGAGTTGGTAGGGACCAAACCTGGAGCTAAAAGGCTAACAGAGCCAGAAACACAAATTCAAAGAAATGCTATGCTTTGTGTGCAGACAAACAAACGGTACATGTATTAAATTAATGCTTTTCTCTGGAACTCAATGGAAGGTGTGACATGTTGGTATTACATACTATTTACACATTCATGTTGTTCATATTTAGCCTTCATTGTTTTTTTTTATTCTTTAATTATTCTATCCTTATTCAACCCTATTTGCCACATTTCCCTTTTAGCTTAGTTGAATTCTTATCTATTTTTTTGTGCCTGCCAACTTGTATTTGTGTGTGTGTGTGTGTGTGTGTGTGTGTGTGTGTGTGTGTTGCCCTACTTCAACAAGTGAAGTCGAGATCTAAAAATTCAAGTGAAGACAAAAATAATAAGATGCTCAGGTGGGACTGATGAAATTCAGACACAAAAATTCAAGATGAAACATTCATTCAGGTTACCAAGGATTAGCAATGGAGCGTGAATGGAATCAATCAGACATCTGTCCTCTCAGATCCTGTCAGTCATATGATCCAAGTATCTACTCTGCCCCAAACAGAATCCTTAGAAAAATCTAACTTTACTTGAACTTTAAGATCAGAATAATTTGAATAATTGAAATTGCGCAAAAGAAAGTGGGAAGAGGGAAATTCAGAGCCACATGAATCCAGATAAATGGTTAAATAGTAAATGGACTTTTTTATTCAAGATAGTACTTTCAAGTCTACTGACTACTCAAAGAGCTTTACAAACACGTGTCACCTTCACCCATTCACACACATTCATACAATGGTGGCAGAGGCTGCCATGCAAGAGGTTCAGTATCTGCTCAAGGACACTTTGACGTGCTGCAGTGGGATCTGGGGAACAAACAGTCTTCAGATTAGTGGACGACGTGCTCTATCTCTTAAACCAAAGCTGCCCCATGATTTTAAAGTAAAATATGTCAATGGTATTAAGAAGTGGTCTTATCTATCAATCAGGTAATTGGTGCTATACAGGTGTTAAATGATTTTGAGGCCAATCTGTGATGTAGAGCGACATATTTTTACTTGAAGAATGAAGTCAATTTGGATGAAATGTCATGAGTTTAATGTATTTCAAAAGTAACAGATTAATGCTCATTTTTGTGGTTCATAATTTATTATTTTATTTTATTAACTAGCCTAGATTTACCTTGTTTAGCTTCTGTCTCTTTAAGGCCCCCCATCCGAAATACACAGTCTCCTCTGATTGGTCAGCTCACACATGCCTGAGCCAGCACCGCTAACAACAACAACAGAGCAGCTGTGCTGAATCAAGTCTTACATGCCAAACTATCCGCTAGGCAGAAATTATGCAAATGTGTCACGTAGTGTGATGTCACAAAGTCACAAAATCAAAGGCAAGACTCCTGACGAGGTGTTTAAGGAGCAGTATTTTCTGTGGGAGAGAGTAGATTCTGTTGGTGCGGACCTTTTTAAATGTTAAGATCTTTTATATGCACAATAACAAAATAAGAAACACTGAAGGAAATAAAAAAACAAAACAAAAAAACAGAATAATAGGCCTCCTTTGACTATTATTGTGATCCTGGAATTTGCTAGTCGTTGCTCAGAGTAGCTTGTACATGCACAGAACAGACATGCTTGAAAGGACTGTTATGCATTATTATTTATAGGTAGAGAAATGTCATGCATGTCATGTAATGTGTATTATTTCTGCAGTTTAAATATATGCCATTGTAGCTCCCACTGCTCGTGTGCAGGCCTACAGTGTGTGAGCGCTCTGAGACAATAAAGACAGGTTTGAACCCCAATCATCCTGCCTCCAGAGGAGTTTACCTATCTGTGGTGACCTGCCCTTTCTCACATACCACCGGCAGAAAAATTACCGGCCTAGCACTCGTTGTCATGGAAACCCTTAACATTTTTTTGGTCGCCCTTGATGCTCCTTGCCTCGGTCCACAACAAGGCGAGCTCAGAAGAAGTTGGAAATCAATAAAAACAGCAGGCAGCAGACAAAGCGCTGCTGCGTTGGGTGGCCGTGACTGCGGTTCGAAATTTACCTGCGGTATCCACGTGGCTGTTTGAAAATGCATAGAATAATGGGAATTAAGGGTGCGCCTATCTGTCCAGCTTAGCAGAGAGCCTTTAGGAGATGGGACAGAGGAGGGGGAGGGAGAGAGAGGGAGAAAAGTGACACGTTGACAATTTTCAAATGCAACTCCCTCCAGTCAATCAGCCCAGGGACAGACTTTGATGCGACTTCGCTCCGGGATAACACGCAGGCCAATTTGGATGTCGCTCAAATGGAAGACCCAGCCGCTCCTTGTTTCGCCGGTGCTAACACCTTTTAAGAGCTGCTCTAATACATCCATCTCTCTCTCTCTCACTAGCTCTAACCTTGACATGAGAGGGCTCCATCTCCCCACAAAGCACCTGATTGAATCCCAATGTGATGGAGTTAGCCAAAGCGCAAAACTTTGTATCCTGCCCGCCGACTCTTGATTGGATCTCCGGAGGCTCTCGCCGCTTCTCATCCCAAGGGTTCAATCACCATTCTCTGATTGGTGATCTTAACCCCGCCGACCTCGTGGAGATGGACTGTAGCGACGCAGAGCGTGGGTGGCCTCACACGGCCCTCACTTTTCTCTCTCTCGAGTAGAAAGCGCCCTCCCACAAAGAAAAGTTTCACGGGGCTGCGGAGGAGACTTTAAAAGAGTCGTGCTCGGAGCTCTCAGGTAGCTTTGTGAGACGCATTTGTTCCATTCACAAACACACTTTCTCCGACGACAGCTCGCTGGGGGGGAAGGGGAAGCACCGGGGGAGGCATTCAGATCCAGAGGACTGTTGATGCTCCGGGAGCTTTGTGACAAAGCATCTATACAGGCCAGAATATGAAAGCTGCTCCTACAGCTCTTCTGCCAGCAGAAGGAGCAAACACAGAAAGGATCAAGAGCGTTGCTCTTCTATAATCAGGCACAATTAAGCGCAGCGTCTGACAAAATCGGGCAGAGGAATAAGCGAGAAAGACTCATCTGCTTGAAGACAAAAAACCTGCAGAATAAAAATCCAAAAGGGCAAACTGTCTTTATTTATATGGATCATGTGCACTACAGAGTACAGTAAGAGGGGCGGATGTAAGCAATTCACAGCAGGGCTGAAAAATGCTGCCTGTGTGGTTTCACAGAGGAAGACGGACATAAAACAGATTTGCAGAGGGAGATAAACAACTTTGTGAAGTGGGGAGATGAAAACAGCCCTCAGGTGCTGTTTGACCAGGTGCAGCGGTACACTGTGTTCAGAAAAGCTGCCGTGTTTACTTCTTCGTAGAAGCGTTTGAGCCTTCGCCTCCACATACTGTATCCCTGTTAAAGTGGAGGGGCTGCTCAGGTCAAGCTCTGAGCTGAGGAAACAAACATGCTCACATCGTTACGAAATAATGCGGCGCAAAGTGCCAGGAAGGTCGCTCATTCCATAATTCATGCATACATGGCACTAACACGCAGTTTTCTCTGCACTTTCTGCAGCAGATGTTGATGGTAAGCTCAGTATTGTTTGTACCGACTTATTGATTTTCAGTGGCAGGACTGCTACTCATGACCATTTCACTGTTGATTAGTCTGCAGATTACTTCCTCAACAAATCACTTGGTCTTTAGAATCTCATCGGTGACAAATGTCAAAGACTCCAAGATAGAAAAAAATATCGGAAAAACAGCAAGTATGCGTGTTTGAGGAATTGTAACCAGAGCGTCTTTAGCATTTTATCTTAAAGCAGTTAAACAATTAACTGATTCAATCAAAATTGGTGCAGATTCATGTCTTTAGGCTCTAATTATCATTTTAAATTTGATTTCATATTAGGGTACAGCAATATGAATGGTTCATCACCACTACAGATCAATTATGAGTAATTAGTGAGAGCAATTTCGGTTCACCAGGTTGTGGAAAATTCCATTGGCTCGCTAATCCCCTTAGTGTATACCCTCCTCCAGCATGGCACACTCTGCTTATCTGTTTATCCAGGTCTTTAGTCCATCAGGAAGACGCCTCTGATGTGATGTTGGATAACTCAATGCGGACTGCAGACTGGAAGGCTTATTAGAGAAGGAGAAACCCTATTAATGGTTTGAAAACCGATGTGCCTTATTTTCCCTTGTTGTTTTTGAAGTTCTCACATTATTCTTGAGCTTCCCAGTAATGTTCCTGTGCATTCCAATTTGAAAATTCAAATTTGGTCAAAGAATGTTTGAATGTGTGCAAAATGACAGTATGTTTTAGAGTCAAAATGCCCTTTTCCCAGACCCTTCCGAAAGGTTTCGACGCCGTGATGAGACATGACGTACATTTTTCTGTATGATGAAGCTGCTACAAATAAACCACCGAGGCCGCCTGACGTTCCTGTCCCTCTGTTACTGAGAGCGACAGGTGTTGGTGTTTTTGGGTGGTGGCTGAACTACACTCAGACACACAGGGCTGGTCAGTGGCCACACGCAGCATACACTTTGGCTGAACTGCACTAAATCTGACTTTGAGGCAACTCACTAGCATCCCTCTGAATTAAGGTTAAATAACAATGAAAAAAACCATAATCTCCTCTGTGTATGTGTGTGTCACTGCCTTTAGTGATGGCTGAGTGGGAGTCCCATTTGAAAAACCCAGGAGAGAATGTGGATGGACTTTTTAAGCGAGCTACAAGAAACTTTTGCAAGCATCAGCATTAAATTGAGACCGTTTTTATAACCACTTGTAGTTGGTTTAAATAGATAAATAAATAAATGGGGTGACATAACCCGTGTGCCCTTTGTGGATATGTCTGTAAATGAGCACAGTTAAACACTCATAGTTCAAATTGAGGGTCACAATTTTATACAAATGCAGTTTAAATACTTTATACAGACACAATGATTACTCTTTATGGCCCCTACAACAGAAGTGCGCACGGCAACAACAGCTCGATACACACCTCAAGCGTTATGCATGCCAAATGCATTACCAGCCTGACTGCCAATCAGAACAATGATATCAGATCATTCTAATCATGCAATAAGCAAGACTGGCTGCTGTAGTAAACAGCTGAAACACTTTAAGTTAAGGTAAGGGACCACTATTAAAAAATACCCTTGCTAATTGTTGGACAGTGACACAATCAACACCCAAACCTCCACAGCTGGACTTTCCACCTCCACTGGCGCTAAACAGTGGTACTGAGCATAAATTGTGTACTGAATCAGGGTTCAATACTAACATAATACCTTGGGATTATACTGGTTATCGCCAGCATTATACACACACCCAGGGGCGTCGCTAGGAGTGTAAAACATCCATACCCATGGTCAAAGCGGTAGTCGGTTATGCTCTTCCGGTTGAACTGGTTGAACTCTGTGTTTACGCTAGCGCAGCTGTCATGCTCGCTCTAAAAACCAGCTTTTAACACAAAGAAAGTGACAAAATGGACAAAAATCGGAGGTGGATATACAGTAAGGATGATTTAAAAAGTTGTGAGGACAGTTTTGTGCCCCTTGTATAAATGGTTACTCAGTTTGAGACATGCATTGATTATAAGACTACCTACATCCATGATAACATTACGTCTCAGACTACGGAGCGTACCCTTTTTACAATGATAGTATATAATATTATATGCAATATAACATAACAACAGATTTGCAATCTCAGATATAATATTCAACTTGCTTGTAGGCTACTAATCAATGCAACAGTAATGAATGTAAAAACAATAATTAACAAATACGAGGCAAAATAACATGATATAAATATTAATACTGTAGCCAAATAGCTAACGTTAATGCTACCAGCTGGAAAAAACGATCCGTAAAACAGGAAATAACTGCAATTACAGTTAAACTTACGAGGTCCATCTTCAACGTCTTGGTTAATGTTAATGCCGCTGCTGCTGCTGCTGGAAGTAGCCTTTTCAGTCACAGTCGCACAGACTAGCTTTCGCCTCTTCTTTGGAGGAGGTCGGTCGTAGCCCAGATAGAGCTCCGGATCAGGGTGCAGTTCCGTGGGCTTTTTATCGACAAAGTGGAAGGAGCAAACATACACTCTTTTTGTGGGATATTTTAGTGTCAAATCTGCGAGCCACGCTAGTCTCCTTCCTCAGCATGGCGTGCAGGGCGTAGGGTGCAGGGCACGGACATGTTTGTCGAAGTTGCTGATGTTCTACACAAAGAGTTCCTGAAAAACCTTCAATTTTCTTGAATTGTTGTGGCAACCAACAACGGCACATGTTGTACCTGAGCAGTGTTGCATTTGTGGCTGCTGGCCGTTCGATATACAACCACATAAAAGCCTCTGGGGCTATTTTCATCATTAGGAAATTATATTTGATTTTTCTTTTTTTTTTTAAGGCACAGAGATCCGGGGCTATTCCCAGAACATCCGGGCCTATAGCCTCGAATGCCTAGGTCCAACGACGCGCCTGCACACACCTGTATGCACACAGTGTTGGGTGAGCTGCCATATTGTCAAGAAATGTTAAAGCATTGCATTCTAACCAAATGGACCCACCGAGCCTTCACCGAACAACAATAAACAGATTTGTGTTTCAATTTAATATGGAAGGAGTCCACATGTATTAGACAAACATCTTGCCATTTGCTTCCAGAATATATTACAAAATAAGAAAAATAAAAGTAAAACATTGGTAATATTTACCAATATGTATTTGAAAATCTATACTTATGTTTTGCTTATATAACTGGATGATACAACATTAAAATGGTATGGCAATTTGCATATTTCTCAATATATAGAGAATATAACATTTGATGTTTTGAATAATAAATTGCAAGTACATTGTTAAATATATATAGATATGTTTAACAACTTGTACTTGCAATTTATATATATTTATAATGTGTGTATATATATATATATATATATATATATATATATATATATATATATATATATATATATATATATATATATATATATATATATATATATATTCAATTACATATTCATAAATATATAAACGCATTTATACCCTTACATTCTACGAAGTAGTAAAATGAAAGTATATGTCATTTAGCCTGGGACGTGCAGTGACTATGCCGTTAGCGTGGAAAATGAAGGGAATGAATAACAGCTTTGGGTTCAGGAGGTTAATTCTATGACTATCAGCTGTTTGAGCTTAGAGTGCAGCCTTGTGCATTTGTCAGGAAACACCAGCGCTGCTCTTCTGTTTCTGTGACTCTGTGTGGGGATGCAGAGCGGACCGCGTGACGTCAGCCAGGCTTTAGAAACATTTGTCACCGGGAGGAAGAATCGAAGGAGTCATCTGACAGAACATTCTCGTGAAGAGGCCATACATCACACTTCAGGATGACGCAAAGAGGGGTGAAGTGTGTAATTACGGTCATTAATTGCTGAGTCACTGTAGCTGCAGATATTTTATAATCATATGCTATCATTATGAATAAGTAGGTGTTATTAATTGCGGTTTTTAGTTATAGTTCTTGTTTTTTTTTCATCTGTATTGGGTAATTTCATCGCACAAAGGTTCCATCTTATCTCCGGATAATGTTATACCGCACAGTTATCTCATCCCACAATTTGTACACATGAAAGTAGGGGTCAGTGCTGGGCCGGGATGTGAGGAGAGTAATGCCTGGATAGAATGCTTTGCTTGTCTGCATGAGCCATTGATCACTTGAACGTGATTTTCAAGGCAGATCTCCCCCTGGGGATGATTAAATACAATTGCCTTTCCTTCCTCCAAATCTCAAGTATGTGTAGCTAAACACGCCACCAGGCAATGAAAGCTGGCAGTATGAATGATGGTCATTACTCTCACTACCGAAGCTGCAAATGCCTCATTCCAGGAGGGAGCCGTATGGTGAGCATCCTTAATGAGTGTTCAGGAGCAGGAATTCATATATTTACTCTTGGTGTGATTAAATTGCAGTGCTGGCGAGGCGTCAGACAGAGTGTCTGTTTACCTAACAATGCATTATCCCTATATGTACAATCAATCCAACCAGCTCTGAACAGAGATGGACCCCCATTTTCTTCTTTTTTGTTTTTTTTTGGTTTGGAAATGCAAAACACCTCTTCAACATCAGGGCTGGATGTTCTAAAACACCCGAGATGAGGCAGAGGGATTAAACATGAATGCATTTTGCATTGAGGTGATTTTTCCGCCCGCTTTGCCTGCCTTTTTCTTTCCTTTTTTTTTTTTTTTATTCTGGAGGACATTAAATTGATGTTGGAAATGCAATAAAGCTGAGCATTTTTTCTTTCTTTTCTTGGCACACCAGCGTGCATACAGTGAATCTGACAGATGTGTGAGAGATGGGAGAGTAGCTGGCTGCTGGCTGTAAAGATCTGAGCGGCGTTCCCCTCCCTGCGATTCAGCAGGATGTTCAATTGTTCTCAACAAATACCACACCATTTGTCATCACTTATCAAACCAATTACCATTGGCAGAGAGAAAGGCAGTGCACAGCTTGGAAAATATATGTGAAAATTAGATGCTGCATTTCTTAGTGTTTTTCTTGTATTTTGTTGTTTTCGAGAGGTTTATGCTTGAGGCACATGTTTACTTCTATTGTAGAAGTTTAAGCAGATTTTTTTTATTTAATAAGGGTTTGTGGATATACTGTGCCTATCTACCAGTACTTTATTGCATATTGTCTTTGCATTAATATTAGATAATCAACCAACCAACTCATGGCAGCGGTGGCACATGCAGATGCTACGGCGGATAGCCTCTTATAATTTTGCCACAGTTTTGTTTCTAACGGTTCGTTTTTCGACTTGATTGCTGGAACATGCATGGCAGAAATCAATTAATCAGAATTGGAGATAAAGCACAGGTTTTTTGGATTAAAGCAGCGGACTCTGAGACGATCTCTGCCTGCGGCGTCTCACAACCGTCCAAACCTGCCCGGCGAGATCAACCCCCGGGGAGGAGGGGGAAAGGGGTCAGGATGGCAGCCAGGCTAATCCAGCTTGAATTTAAGGCTGCTCCTGGTTAATGTCCAGTCGCCGGAAAACAAAATGGGACTGTTTTGTCCACCTCTTCACAAAGAGCTGTCTCCACCACAGCGTCCTCGGATCACGCTGCTGCACTCGATGGGCAGGCTGTGACGGAGAGCAGGATGACAGCGGGATGAAGAGAGGAGGACTCTGTGTTGACGTCAATGATGCTTAGTGCTTAGACGAAGTCAAGGTTGATGGACCTGATGTTTATCACTAGCACTAGGTGTTTATGTATATTGGTATATACATAACTGCAATATGTTCTTTGTTGGGGTAACACAAAGCAGTTTATGAGCTTTCATTTGTAACTCCGTGTTGTATAATGACCTATAAATCACCTTGGCTCATTAGGCATACTGTGGTCACATTTGATTGGCTGAAAAGGAAGGGGCTTGAAGGCTGACATCACCTGCAAATTTGATTATTTACACATCAACTGCCAGACACAGAGGAGGAGAGAGCTGCACTTCAAGGCTGTCAGTCCAGACCAGGCAGATGACTCGCTCCCTTTCCTCTATTAACAGCACACATAATGTATTTTGTATTAGACATTTTGTAATTTGGCCCCCTGAGCTGGGTTTTTTTCGCCCCCCCTCTCTTTAACTTAATGTACTATAGAAAAATTACGAAAAGACACAATAATTAGTCGAGGTACGTGTGACCATCGCTTAGCTGTAGTTTCAGAACCATGGACAGCGCTGAGAGAAGTTGCCGTGCCAATTTGACAGATAAGAGAATCATTGACAAATAAGAAAATGCTTTGCGCTCTTCCACTGCTGTGCTCTCATGTGAATGCTCTGATTAATACATGCATTCTTCGATTCTGAAACGATAGCCCCAGGGCTTGTGTTCAAAAAGCCTTCATCCCAGCACTTCATGTTGTATTCCCACCGCTGCTGAGACCAAACCTACGCCCAGCTCAGCATCTGCAGACTGTAAACTGTTGTCTTGGCATAGTTTGCTCTCACATTTGCATATTTTTTCTGTGCTATTTCTATGCTTTGTGAGATCCATATGAATTTCAAAATATATTCTCCCACTCTCCCACACATATTTTATTTAGGTCTGAAACTACTACTAAAATCTAGGCATGTAAGCAGAAGAGTACAAAGAAGTGAGCTTCCCAGACCTCTATAGCATTCCTCTAATTTCTGCTGCAGCAGCTCGAGGCTACGTTAGCGACTAGATTCAACACACCTCAAACTCCCACTGAGCCATCCCAGTTGCATTGTGGGTGATATAGGTGCCGGGTTATGACAAGCAAGAAGAATGTGTAATGAAAGAGATGATATCTCTGGTTCTGCTGCATCAACTTTGACCCTTTTAAAAAAAATAAATAAAACAAAATCGAACAATGTTTTGTTAGAAGTGCAATACTCTTCTAAAACTCAAAGCAGGAGCGATTCTGTCACCGATTATTACGTCATGGCGTGAAAGGATGAATCTGGTTTATCTCAACTTCTTTTGCAGTTAATTTGAACATCGTTTCCATCAGGTGTCATCAGACAGGTTGTAAACAAGCACACCATTTAGCCACTTTATCTAATCCAGTGTATTTGGGGATAAACATGCAGTAGTGAGCAGAGCTGCAATCATGGCAAAATAGTCCCTTTGTAAAATTCAGTTTTGGGTCATTATATTGACATAGCAGACAATAGAGAGGTGACAGGAAATGGAGGACAGAAGAGAACAAAGGTTCCCGGCTGGATGTGAACGACTGGTAATGCGGTTCATGGTCGGCTCCATCAGGGTGCTTTTGTAATATTTTTTTTGCGCAGAAAGTCTGCTCTAAGTATGCTATGTCAAAATTAAACCAGGAAGTTGGTTTGTAAACAGTGGATGGATGATTAAAACAGATTAGGTAAAAATATGTGTTTTATTCTCTTAAGAACTTTTTATTTACAACCTGATCCTCAAGTACGTTACAAGTACACCTGCTACATTATAGTAGGGTCTCTACATTAATGTTATAATAATAATGATTATTATGGGGCAATGTTAAATATTCCTCAATGAAAACTATGTAATTGTATTAAATAGTCATCAGAATGGTGAGACAAGAGGAGCATTGGATTTGACAGGCTAACTAATACATGGAAAATCTGCAAGCACTGCTTTGTAAACCAAGAGTCCAGATATACAAGCAGCTCCTCAGAGGCCTGGTTTATGGAGCAAGTTCAACATCTGGCAGCGGAGTGGAATATGTTACAAACGGAGGGGAAACGTCCATATTACCCAAAAAAGAAGTTAAACACATGTACCACAGTTACAGCTGCCAAGTACAGGAAGGACAGCTGACAGAAGAATCGCCTCACCGCTTATAATGTTACTGCCCCATCATCAGCGTAGGAGCTGACCCGACTATAATTCAATTTGTGTATCCCATTACGGTAATGTGTCTTAGATGTATTCATGTGTATGACTGTTTTTGTCTTATTTCTTCAATTGCAGCCCCTGCTGACACAACGGACTTGAGAGCAAGCAAAAAATACATATTAAACATAATTCAAAGCAATACTTTCATATCTTATAACAAGTACAAGGCTTTAGTGTTTCTATCAGTTTCTTTTTTAAGATGATATCAGTCCAGAAAAGCACAACTAAAAGGCTTTGAATTGCTTGCAGCCAACAAGTGCACCTCTAACGATCTGTGCACGTAGCTCCACGGGACATCGGATGATAATGTCATTTTCCACAGAACTGATTGGTCAGAAGGCAGTGCTGCAGTATGCCTTGACCTGTTATCTTGAACATGACCTGCTCCGAGGCAGGTGAGGTGTGCAGCATGAGTACAAATGGAGATGTACCCCAAAAAATAAGTTGTGACAAACTGGAGCTTTCTTTCAAAACTTTCATTTCAGTTCAGAGTCCAGTCTTGGAAGAAAATTCAATCTGTTGATGGTTCTTATTGTTTGGTTCAATCAAGTACAAAACTGAACCAACAACAACATTTTCTGCAAGGTTATGAGCTCAGCAACCACACGCCTGAGCTGCGGCTCAGAGCGGGCCATCCACTAATCAGAAGGTCAGCAGTCAGATTACCCGGTTGTGTCCTTGGGCAAGATAGTGTAAACTGTGTGAGTGTCAGGAGTGATACAGAGCTTTCTATGCAAATTGCTGAAGTGGTGTTTCAGGTCAGCACATTGCTTTGCAGCCTGCGCCATCAGTGTGTGATTATGGAATGTAGACTTGAAAAGCACTACATTCAGCCAGTTACACTCTCATTTATATCTGCTATATCACGGCCAAACTGATGAACGTGCTTTTAAGGCACCAGTGAGGGGAGATCCAATGCTCCAACTCATATAGCCAATGACACTCATTTGGAATTAGTTCCTGTCCTAACCACATCTGTTGTTGAGGTTTTGAAATCTTTTGCCAACCCAATAAAAAGGATTGTTTGTGGTGCTCAAATCATTGAAATGAAAAGATATTTGAAAAATGCTCCTCCTTATAACAATGTTGTGGTCACTCAGGATGATCCACAGAACTCATCTCAGCAGTTTTCTAAACTCCATCATCATCGATAACTCCATCACAGGAGAGGTACTCTCAGCAGCTAATGCATGAAACTGCTGCAGCAGTAGGGTCAGTGATGGAAAAATATCAAGCATCGATTTGCTGGGTTTATAATCTCGGATGATATGAAACTGTTGAGGTTAGACTGCTAAGGCTCTTTTTGAAATACCCCCCACAAAATTCTGAGTCTCTGCAGTTCTAAATCACTGAGATGAACAAACAGACAGCCCTCAGACAGTTTGTTTCGGATTTATGAAGAGCAACAGCTCTGTCCTTCCAGTAAGAAGGCCGTGCAGACCGCAGAAAACATTTGCTGGCACTTGGATTTAATACTTGAGAAATACAGACGCCAATTTGGTTGGTGAATTTCTTTGCATCTCAGAACAAATATTTTGTACTAGCAGTATGGTCCTGCTGTCTGTGTGTGCCTCTGTGCATGTTTGTGCATGTGTTAATTTGGATTTGGGTGCTTAATTGGATTTATGATGCACTGCTGAGCGAAACGCCGCCATCCTCGCGACTGACATCTACTGTCGGCACTGGGTTTGGACCCACTTTCATCTCACAGCCCATCTGCACCTCTCATCCTCTCCAAAAGCCATTATAATCCCACCAATCCCACAGCCTCTCACCATGGCTGCCTCCTTTCTGGCAGCCCTGCCCTCCACATTAGGATTTGAAGCTGGGCTGGAGGCTCCTCTTCCCCCCATTACCATCTATGAGAAAGCTGATTCTCTCCTGTCACTGTGCCCTTTCCTCCTCATTGCTGGTAAATGCATTAGTGGCCCGGCCGCCGGGGTCGAGGGAGCCGGTTTTGGGGAGGTGGGTGGTAATTCAGTCACCGGCCATACTGGAAGAGGCTGCTTTTATTGGCCTGTGGGGGCCTCTTTTAGCTTTTGTCCTCACTCATGTGCTATTACAGAAGAACACCCAAAGTGAAGAAAAATTACTGATGGCTTTCTGTAAAATGTGATCTCACAGCTGAGGCTGGCGGGCAGGGAGTACAAATATTAAAAACCGAGCTGGTGGTGCCACACTTCCTCCATGTATCACTTTATTGTTAACCAGAGGGGAGTGGTTAGAGAGAGTGAACACAGCTGGACACGGAACTGGGCCTGAAGACAGCCTCTGAGACAGACAGAGGTTAGTTTGGTGACAAAAGTATACAATACAGAGGTGATTTACATCTTCACTGACTAGGACTATATGACTCTGAGTACACATCTTATTCCATGAATTGAGGATTTATTTTGATCAAAAATCGAGTGTTGTCAACACAGTCAACTGTGTTGGTGAGTTTCATTTAGTTTATGTCGAGTTTGAATAAAGTTTATTTTACTGTGAGTTAATGAGGTAATTATAGGCTCATTTTAGTGGGTAAAAGAGAAAAAAGAAGGTTTGCAATTGTATTTTTTGTTAAACCAAAGTAAATAGAAATAGGAGTAGGTTGTTTTCTTGACATTTTGTGGGTTCATTTTGTCCAGTTACTACACTAAGAGAGCTTGTGAAATGTAGCAGAGCCGCACAAATACATCTCCAAGCAGAAACTATGCAGGGCTATACCATCAAACCATCCTCTATTGTGGTACAAAGTGGTATTAGGACATAAGACGGGCCAGGGCTAGCTGGTTAGAATACTAACTTCAGAAGATATCTCCCGCAACACAGTATGGATACATCTTTGACATAACATTAACACTGTTGATTCTCCACACTCTGTTGATAATGGGGTTTTTTTTTGTGTTTGTTTTAACCCAAATTATGGCCATATCTTACAAATTGCTCCTTTAACAGTAGTTATACTAGATCTGTACCACAATCTAAACTTCTAAGTTGACGCTAGGTTACCAGTTCAGACCCAATATTTGACTTTTCCAGCTTGCTTGTGGGTAAATTTGTCATGTACTCAACACTGCTACTAAAGTTTTCCCTTCAGTACATCATACATACAACTACATTTAATACATTATTTACTCATCTGCCCATACTTATTTAGTACAGGTTGAGTGCAGCTGCCCAAAACATCCAACAAAATAACCTGCATGTTTTACCTGTATGCCTCATTTCCACACAATCAAAGATAAAATAGTATTGTAAAAATATGATTAAAAAGTGTGTATGTTATGAGTATAGCTCGCTGTCAGCTGAACACTTGGGCACACTGGACGACAGAAACCTTAAAAAAGAATACATTTTAGGAGTGATTTACCCCGCAACATGAAATCATTTGATTGTGTCTGTCGATTTGTTTGTATCACTTGTATAAATTAAATGCAATATTATACTTGAGGGTGAGCTTAACTGTACCTTCGCAGAGGCACTTCAACAATGCTCTCAAAGCTGAAGGTGTCGGAGTAGCAAACAGAAAACAAGCCTTGATGCAGCCCTTCGTCACTCCACCCTCCGCCTCCATCACCTCTCAACCCACAGGACTCAAAGGATCCTCCGCCAAAGCCCTGATGCTAGTTGCCGCGGGACACTGCCGGGTGCACTGCCATCCTTGCTGAGTGCTGTTGTAATGGGAGGGTGTACTTAGCCTGCAACTGTGTATGGGTGGGTGATTCATGTCAAAAGCATCCACAGGAGTTCCGGGATCCAAGCTTTCCTTGCAGAACATTTCACTGAATGGTGTACAGTGCCTATCAAAAGTATTCATCCCCTTTTTTCCCTTTATAAATGAAATCATTGGTAAACATAATTTGGCTTTTTTGACAAAAACAATATGCTAAAAATCTCTTTAATGTCCAAGTGATAACAGATCGCTAAAAAGCAATGCCAGTTAATTAAAAAATATAAATGTAAAAATAAGTGATTGCATAAGTATTCACCCCCTTCAAGTCAGTAATTAGTGTGAATGCTAACAAGCATTCACACTATTGTTCTTCTGGATTTTATTATTCTTCCGTACATTTTTTGGCTCGCTTCTACAAATTTTAAGCTATAAAAACCATTCCAACTTTTAAAGAGTCAGAAGACCTTGATCTATTGGGCATATATTCAGTTTTTTAAAATCTTTTACGGTTTTGAAATCATCACAGTTTTAGTTTTAAGGATTTTTACCTCATCTTCTGAGTTTATAATAGGTGTGTATTGCGTGAGCTAGAGTGCGTGACATCATCGCTAGAGTGGAGAGCAGCTGGAAAAAGTGGAGAAAAAATTATCATCAGCTTTATTTGGATCCCACATCTTTTACTCCACATAGACAATAAGTACATAGAAATGTAGGAAATCTTGTCGGCTTTCAGCTGACCATCTTATTTCAGATGTAGGACTTACACTTTGGCTGTAGAAGCCCTAGAGCAACAAGCACTCCAGCAACTCCCCCATAAGCCGCAATGTTAATTTTGAGCCTAAATTTCTGTTTTGTCTCTCGCTCTGGCGCCCTCATTTTTCACTCTACAGAAATAGACATCACAGAGTTCAGCAATGTCTCCTGTTACTCCATATATAAATATTTTGCCAATAACCATTACACTTTTTTCAAAAATCGCAGGAGTTTGGGAGGCTTTTTCCCATTCATTCTTAAGGGGACATTTTCAACTTTGGCTCTGCTACTGCTCCAGCATATGTGCAGCCAGAGACAGTGTTTAAGCTCACCTGTTTAAGCTCTTTCAGCCTATAACTTTTCAGCTTTTAGGCCTTTTCAAATATTCAGCTAGAGAAACTGTTTGGCTTGCCAAATCTTCAGCTTTTTAAGACCATTCAGCCTTGTACTTTTTAGCTTTTCATCCAGCTTTTTCTGCTAAATTCATTATCATGGGAACATTTTTAACTTTTGTTCTGCTACTGGTTCAGCATACGTTCAGCTAGTAGTTCTGCTACTACTACTACTTCAACTACTACAACTGCCAAAGGCAATGATGGTGCACTTCTACACTGCCATCATGAAGTCCATCCTCACCTCCTCTATCATTGTCTGGTACACTGCTGCCACTGCTAAGGATAAGAGCAGACTGCAGTGCATGATACGCTCTGCTGAGAAGGTGATTGGCTGCAACCTTTCATCCCTTTGGGACCTGCACAGCTCCAGGGCTCTGAGGTGTGCAGCAGGTAGGATTGTGGCCAAACCCTCCCATCCTAGTCACAGACTTTCTGACACTCTCCCCTCTGGCAGGAGGCTGCAGTCCATCAGGACTAAAACCTCCCGCCTCATGAACAGTTTTGCACTTGGGATTAACACTTTTGCACTCTCATACCCACCACCGCCCTTGAATCTTGCCTTACAACAATGTGGAATTTGGACAATTTTTATAATCTTTAACAATCTTTGATTTTTATTTATTTATTTATTTTTCTAAATCTATTATTTATCTATTTTGTCATTCCTGTACAGTTCCTCCATCTTTATTGATCAATCATCCCTTACTTATGTCTCTGTTTATTTATATTGTTTATATTGTATGTATAATAGTCAGTGTTTGTTTGTTGTTTAATGTCTTCAATGCATGCACCTTATTCACCAAGACAAATTCCTCCTTGGTGTAAAATCCTTCTTGGTAATAAATCTGTTTGTGATTCTGAACTGCTACTTATACTACTACTATTACCTCTACTCCAACTACTACTACTTCTACTACCACCACTACTAGAAGCTGTCAGTGTGTGTGTGTGTAAAAGGCATGGATATGGACCTCATAATGAAGTGATGAATGTCACTAGTAACCGCAAATCCCAGACTCCCTTACAAATCGAGTAATTTTAAGAGTTGTTGCATCACGAGGAGAAACTTAATCCAATTTTTGAAACACCTATGACAAATTTTAACTCATTGGTGTCTTCTTTTAAATCCGACATTAAGTACCATACATTAAGATTTTAATTTCATTGTGAAAAGTGTCAGTTTCTTTGCGACATTGCTGTAAAAGCCTGCTACTTCTTTGCCGGACTCCCTTAAAAAACACTCAATTTTCAAACTTGTTGCATTAGGAGAAACTGTATAAACATTATGAAATGCAGTGTACAGCGCATTCTTTACTATTTGGACGCGGATGTTCATTCAGCAAACGTTATACATGAAGGAATATTTTCTTTGTGTAAGAAACATATCTGTGTGTTCCAATGATGTTGGCGTAGCCCTTTATTTTCATATTTAGCGGGGCGTGAAGCGTTTAATTTAAGACATCATATGCGCTGTTATCGACTTTATCTATTTCCGTCCTAACATTGGTTGGGGTTACTTATATTAGTGACTCCCACAAAGTTAATAATATAACATGAGTCCTGACTTCTTTTACCACTGGTTCCATGAGATATTGCAGGATTTCGAGATCGGTTTCAGAGGGTTTTGTGTTTAACGCCAGAATTTCTGAGTGTCTCCTGAACGCTTTTTGTACAAGAATTTATTTTTTTTCTCCATTTTTTAATTTGTATTATTTATTTATTTTTAAATTCAAATCTAAATAAAAAGAAAAAAATTGTGGGAGAACCGGAGCACCCGGAGGAAACCCACAGAGGCATGGGGATGACATGTTAACTCCACACAGACAGCACACATGTAAAAAAATAAAATTCATTTTCATCATTTATTTATTTTCAAATTCAAATCCAACTTTAAACAAATGTTTTGAAAATTGTGGGAGAACCGGAGCATCCGGAAGAAAAGCACAGAGGCATGGGGATGACATGTTAACTCCACACAGACAGCACACATATAGCTAGAAGTTACTTCGGAAAGACACAGCATGGGGAGCATTTCTGATTAGCGAGGTGTCTGCATTTTGGTTGACATCTCGTCTTCCCAATTAGCTCCCCGTACCATGTCTGCAAGATATATGTGTGCTGCTGTGGGAGGTAACGGTGATATACTGCCCCCCCATGCCCAACCACAGACGACACAGATGGCATCTACTGGCTGTCTGCAGTAGAGAGGTCCTTGGTGATGATGTTTGATGGCGAATGTGACAGCTTGAGTTGTTGAAGCCATCTTACTTCTTCTTGCACGGATTCTCCTCTGGGACTTGAGTCACAGCCAGAAGTTCAGGGGCCGGTGCAGTGGTGATGGACTCCTGCTTGCACGGCTTCTCGTCTAGGACTTGAGTCATGAACAGAAGTTCAAGGGGTGGTGCTGTAGCGATGGACTCTTGCTCACACTGTTTCTCCTTGGGGACTTCAGCTTCATTCAAGCTTAGTTTCCTCAATCCCAGAAAGGGACAGACTCTTTTCCAGACATATTTCTTTGGTCTGTCTGGGAGATTCTCCTCAGAGACTTGAGTCACGTCAAGAAGTTCTGGGGCCGGTGCTGTAGCGGTGGACTCCTGCTCACACGTCTTCTCCTCTGGGACTTTCAAGCTTGGTTTCCTCAACCCCAGAAAGTGGCGGACTATTTTTCAGAAAGATTTCTTTGGTCTGTCTGGGAGATTCTCCTCAGAGACTTGAGTCACGTCAAGAAGTTCCAGGGCCGGTGCTGTAGCGGTGGACTCCTGCACACACGGCTTCTCCTCTGGGACTTGAGTCATGAGCAGAAGTTCAAGGGGCGGTGCTGTAGCGATGGACTCTTGCTCACACTGCTTCTCCTTGCGGACTTTAGCTTCTTTCAAACTTGGTTTCCTCAATCCCAGAAAGTGTCGGACCCTTTTCAGACAGATTTCTTTGGTTTGTCTGGGAGATTCTCCTCAGGGACTTCAGTCACGTCAAGAAGTTCAGGGGCCGGTGCTGTAGCGGTGGACTCCTGCTCACATGGCTTCTCCTCTGGGACTTGAGTCATGAGCAGAAGTTCAAGGGGCGGTGCTGTAGCAATGGACTCTTGCTCACACTGCTTCTCCTTACGGACTTCAGCTTCTTTCAAGCCTGGTTTCCTCAATCCCAGAAAGTGCCGGACTCTTTTCCAGATAGATTTCTTTGGTCTGTCTGGGAGATTCTCCTCAGAGACTTGGGTCACGTCAAAAAGTTCCGGGGCCGGTGCTGTAGTGGTGGACTCGGCTTCTCCTCTGGGACTTGAGTCATGAGCAGAAGTTCAAGGGGCGGTGCTGTAGCGATGGACTCTTGCTCACACTGCTTCTACTTGTGGACTTCAGCATCTTTCAAGCTTGGTTTCCTCAATCCCAGAAAGTGACGGACTCTTTTCCAGACAGATTTCTTTGGTCTGTCTGGGAGATTCTCCTCAGAGACTTCAGTCACATCAAGAAGTTCAGGGGCCGGTGCTGTAGCGGTGGACTCCTGCTCACACGGCTTCTCCTCTGGGACTTTCAAGCTTGGTTTCCTCAACCCCAGAAAGTGCCGGACTATTTTTCAGACAGATTTGTTTGGTCTCTCTGGGAGATTCTCCTCAGAGACTTGGGTCACGTCAAAAAGTTCCGGGGCCGGTGCTATAGTGGTGGACTCGGCTTCTCCTCTGGGACTTGAGTCATGAGCAGAAGTTCAAGGGGCGGTGCTGTAGCGATGGACTCTTGCTCACACTGCTTCTACTTGTGGACTTCAGCTTCTTTCAAGCTTGGTTTCCTCAATCCCAGAAAGTGACGGACTCTTTTCCAGACAGATTTCTTTGGTCTGTCTGGAAGATTCTCCTCAGAGACTTGAGTCACGTCAAGAAGTTCCGGGGCCAGTGCTGCAGTGGTGGACTCCTGCTCACATGGCTTCTCCTCTGGGACTTTCAAGCTTGGTTTCCTCAACCCCAGAAAGTGCCGGACTATTTTTCAGACAGATTTCTTTGGTCTGTCTGGGAAATTCTTCTCAGAGACTTGAGTCACGTCAAGAAGTTCCAGGGCTGCTGCTGTAGCAGTGGACTCCTGCACACACGGTTTCTCCTCTGGGACTTGAGTCATGAGCAGAAGTTCAAGGGGCGGTGCTGTAGCAATGGACTCTTGCTCACACTGCTTCTCCTTGCGGACTTCAGCTTCTTTCAAGCTTGGTTTCCTCAACCCCAGAAAGTACCGGATTCTTTTCCAGACAGATTTCTTTGGTCTGTCTGGGAGATTCTCCTCAGAGACTTGAGTCACGTCAAGAACTTCCGGGGCCACTGCTGTAGCGGTGGACTCCTGCTCACACGGCTTCTCCTCTGAGACTTGAGTCATGAGCGGAAGTTCAAGGGGCGGTGCTGTAGTGATGGACTCTTGCTCACACTGCTTCTCCTTGTGGACTTCAGCTTCTTTCAAGCTTGGTTTCCTCAACCCCAGAAAGTGCCGGACTATTTTTCAGACAGATTTCTTTGGTCTGTCTGGGAAATTCTTCTCAGAGACTTGAGTCACGTCAAGAAGTTCCAGGGCTGCTGCTGTAGCAGTGGACTCCTGCACACACGGTTTCTCCTCTGGGACTTGAGTCATGAGCAGAAGTTCAAGGGGCGGTGCTGTAGCAATGGACTCTTGCTCACACTGCTTCTCCTTGCGGACTTCAGCTTCTTTCAAGCTTGGTTTCCTCAACCCCAGAAAGTACCGGATTCTTTTCCAGACAGATTTCTTTGGTCTGTCTGGGAGATTCTCCTCAGAGACTTGAGTCACGTCAAGAACTTCCGGGGCCACTGCTGTAGCGGTGGACTCCTGCTCACACGGCTTCTCCTCTGAGACTTGAGTCATGAGCGGAAGTTCAAGGGGCGGTGCTGTAGTGATGGACTCTTGCTCACACTGCTTCTCCTTACGGACTTCAGCTTCTTTCAAGCCTGGTTTCCTCAATCCCAGAAAGTGCCGGACTCTTTTCCAGATAGATTTCTTTGGTCTGTCTGGGAGATTCTCCTCAGAGACTTGGGTCACGTCAAAAAGTTCCGGGGCCGGTGCTGTAGTGGTGGACTCGGCTTCTCCTCTGGGACTTGAGTCATGAGCAGAAGTTCAAGGGGCGGTGCTGTAGCGATGGACTCTTGCTCACACTGCTTCTACTTGTGGACTTCAGCATCTTTCAAGCTTGGTTTCCTCAATCCCAGAAAGTGACGGACTCTTTTCCAGACAGATTTCTTTGGTCTGTCTGGAAGATTCTCCTCAGAGACTTGAGTCACGTCAAGAAGTTCCGGGGCCAGTGCTGCAGTGGTGGACTCCTGCTCACATGGCTTCTCCTCTGGGACTTTCAAGCTTGGTTTCCTCAACCCCAGAAAGTGCCGGACTATTTTTCAGACAGATTTCTTTGGTCTGTCTGGGAAATTCTCCTCACAAACTTGAGTCACGTCAAGAACTTCCGGGGCCACTGCTGTAGCGGTGGACTCCTGCTCACACGGCTTCTCCTCTGAGACTTGAGTAATGAGCGGAAGTTCAAGGGGCGGTGCTGTAGTGATGGACTCTTGCTCACACTGCTTCTCCTTGTGGACTTCAGCTTCTTTCAAGCTTGGTTTCCTCAATCCCAGAAAGTGACGGACTCTTTTCCAGACAGATTTCTTTGGTCTGTCTGGGAGATTCTCCTCAGAGACTTCAGTCACATCAAGAAGTTCAGGGGCCGGTGCTGTAGCGGTGGACTCCTGCTCACACGGCTTCTCCTCTGGGACTTTCAAGCTTGGTTTCCTCAACCCCAGAAAGTGCCGGACTATTTTTCAGACAGATTTGTTTGGTCTCTCTGGGAGATTCTCCTCAGAGACTTCAGTCACATCAAGAAGTTCAGGGGCCGGTGCTGTAGCGGTGGACTCCTGCTCACACGGCTTCTCCTCTGGGACTTTCAAGCTTGGTTTCCTCAACCCCAGAAAGTGCCGGACTATTTTTCAGACAGATTTGTTTGGTCTCTCTGGGAGATTCTCCTCAGAGACTTCAGTCACATCAAGAAGTTCAGGGGCCGGTGCTGTAGCGGTGGACTCCTGCTCACACGGCTTCTCCTCTGGGACTTTCAAGCTTGGTTTCCTCAACCCCAGAAAGTGCCGGACTATTTTTCAGACAGATTTGTTTGGTCTCTCTGGGAGATTCTCCTCAGAGACTTGGGTCACGTCAAAAAGTTCCGGGGCCGGTGCTATAGTGGTGGACTCGGCTTCTCATCTGGGACTTGAGTCATGAGAAGAAGTTCAAGGGGCGGTGCTGTAGCGATGGACTCTTGCTCACACTGCTTCTACTTGTGGACTTCAGCTTCTTTCAAGCTTGGTTTCCTCAATCCCAGAAAGTGACAGACTCTTTTCCAGACAGATTTCTTTGGTCTGTCTGGAAGATTCTCCTCAGAGACTTGAGTCACGTCAAGAAGTTCCGGGGCCAGTGCTGCAGTGGTGGACTCCTGCTCACATGGCTTCTCCTCTGGGACTTTCAAGCTTGGTTTCCTCAACCCCAGAAAGTGCCGGACTATTTTTCAGACAGATTTCTTTGGTCTGTCTGGGAAATTCTTCTCAGAGACTTGAGTCACGTCAAGAAGTTCCAGGGCTGCTGCTGTAGCAGTGGACTCCTGCACACACGGTTTCTCCTCTGGGACTTGAGTCATGAGCAGAAGTTCAAGGGGCGGTGCTGTAGCAATGGACTCTTGCTCACACTGCTTCTCCTTGCGGACTTCAGCTTCTTTCAAGCTTGGTTTCCTCAACCCCAGAAAGTACCGGATTCTTTTCCAGACAGATTTCTTTGGTCTGTCTGGGAGATTCTCCTCAGAGACTTGAGTCACGTCAAGAACTTCCGGGGCCACTGCTGTAGCGGTGGACTCCTGCTCACATGGCTTCTCCTCTGAGACTTGAGTCATGAGCGGAAGTTCAAGGGGCGGTGCTGTAGTGATGGACTCTTGCTCACACTGCTTCTCCTTGTGGACTTCAGCTTCTTTCAAGCTTGGTTTCCTCAACCCCAGAAAGTGCCGGACTATTTTTCAGACAGATTTCTTTGGTCTGTCTGGGAAATTCTTCTCAGAGACTTGAGTCACGTCAAGAAGTTCCAGGGCTGCTGCTGTAGCAGTGGACTCCTGCACACACGGTTTCTCCTCTGGGACTTGAGTCATGAGCAGAAGTTCAAGGGGCGGTGCTGTAGCAATGGACTCTTGCTCACACTGCTTCTCCTTGCGGACTTCAGCTTCTTTCAAGCTTGGTTTCCTCAACCCCAGAAAGTACCGGATTCTTTTCCAGACAGATTTCTTTGGTCTGTCTGGGAGATTCTCCTCAGAGACTTGAGTCACGTCAAGAAGTTCCGGGGCCGGTGCTGTAGCGGTGGTCTCCTACTCGCACGGATTCTCCTCTGGGACTTGAGTCACGACCAGAAGTTCAGGGACCGGTGCAGTGGCGTTGGACTCACGCTCGCACGGGCTCTCCTCTGTGACTTGAGCCACGACCAGAAGTTCAGGGGCTGGTGCTGTAGCGATGGACTCCTGCTAGCACGGCTTCTCCTCTGGGACTTCAGTCACGACCAGAAGTTCAGGGGCGGATGCAGTGACGATGGACCCCCGCTCGCACTGCTTCTCCTCTGTGACTTGAGTCATGACCAGAAGTTCAGGGGCCGGTGTTGTAGCAATGGACTCCTGGTCACATGGCTTCTCCTCAGGGACTTTAGCTTCTTTCAAGGCTTTTAGCTCTCTGGAGAGCTCAAAGATAAGAGAGTGCTGAACATCAAGACATTTTTCCAGCTCAAGCACGTCTTTTAGATCGTTCCTCCCTCTCCAAGGAGTCATGCAGCTCAGCCCTCAAGTTTTTAAGGACCTGTGAGTGTTTCAATACTGCCTCTGCGTGAGAATTAACTTCCTTCTTAAGCTCAGCCTGAAGAGTCTCAGCCTGCTGTCTGATAGTGCTGACATCTACTTCATGCCATTTCTTGATCATTTGTTGTGAATCAGCCATCCTGACCAGTTCTCTAGTTCTTTCTTTTTCCCTGTTGATAGACATTTCTTTCAGACCTGTCTGCTCTTTCAGCTGCTCTTTTGTGTCTTCGAGCTCTTGAGGAAGTCTCTGCCAAGACATTTCTGTGTGGTGTTCACTAGAGTCCATTTTGTTCAGATACTGTCAGTACCAGGCGTCTTCAAGCTTTCCTTTGCTTTACTTTCTCACGTGTTCACGGGGTTGACAAAGTGTCAGAATAAGGAAACCTTGCTCTGGAAACCTGCTGTTAAGATCCTTTCAACATCTGAAAGCGATATAAATACCAGGTGATGGGTACTTTAATGGAGTTGGCTTGACGTCGAGATCAAGCCCCGACAAAGAGCGCCAGGCCTTGAAGCCAGCGTTTGTCATGGCCAAGCTGTGTAATTACATCGTCATGTGATGCACTGGGCAGGGGCGTGTCCAGACATTTTTGATAGGGGTGGCACCAGTGGGGCACTGACTTATGCAGGGGTGGCATGAAGTGTGAGCAGGAGCGCCTGCCCACAGACATAAACTTACGTATGCGCGCACACATGCAAACAAGAAAATACACACCCACACCTACGTGTCTGCGTAGCATTAATTTACCATTTTTGTCTCCCCAACCCATATCTACTTCACTTACTAACACTGCAAGCAAGAATAGACATGCTAGTCACACAATTCAGGAAAAGGCAACATACAAATGTGACTGAAAACTTCCATACTTTATTCTAACCTCAAAACAACCTTCCAACTGTTAAAAAAATGCCAAAATAATAATAATAATAAATAATAATAATAAAAGTAGGTTACATACAAAAGAAAATCATCTTTAGTCACTTTATAAAGTGCCAGCAAAATTAAAATAAATAAGACTTTGGGCAAAATATTTACTTGACAAAACTGTGCAAAACTTAAAATGTGCAACAATGTAAATGGTTGGAGGTACAGACCATGTAGAATATTTTATCAACAAATATAGCCGACCTTACCAGAGCTTATGTGTGCCTAAAAAAAGCTTACTTCACTCGTAAAAAATCTTGTTTCATTACTCATTTGTTACAGTAATAATGCTACAAAATAACCTGTGACTCCAAAAGCCAACATAAGAAAACAATGCGCATTAAAAAACACAGTCACTCTCCGCCTATAAAGTGCAAACATATTTAAAATACATTCGCCTCTTTGAACAAATTATTCAACCAAACAAATTATAAACTTTACATGTGTTACAGTTCCTTCCTTCCTTCCTACCTTCCTCCCTTCCTTCTTCCTGTCCTCTCTTTCTTTCCTCACTCTATCCTTCATTCCATCCTTCCTCCCTCCCTTCTTCCTTCCCCAACCTGAAACAGGGGGGTCAAAACAGTGCAATTCGCCTGTTCTTGTGTTCGCTTGCAAACACTTTGATAAAATCATCCATGTTGAGTGCTCTCTATCTTCTTGACTCAACACTTAGCAAACCTAAATGGCTTAGTCTGTTGTCTAGCATGGTTGTCCTCAAATGAGTTTTAATGAGCTTTGGAGCTGAAAAACTCTATTCACATGCAGCACTGCTGACTGGGAGGACTAGAACTATTTTGCATAGCCTGAATAGCTCAACAAACACCTCTTGGTATGGTTCCAAAAACACTGTTAAATCTAGGATGTTTCCCAACTGTGCTGTCCTACTCTCAGCTTTCCTTGACAAAATTCTTCTAGCCTGGTGAAGCTCATGAGTAAGATCTTCCTTATCACACCCATATAGTTTTCCAAAGTCAAAGACCTGATCATCCTGAAGGAATGTACTGCTTTTAGGATTTAAGGCCTGCATCCCTCTCATTACTGAACAGTTCAATTTTGAGAACCTTCTTTCCATTTCAGCAACTAAGGTGTCAAGGATGGGGTAGAGTAGCCCCTGCCTGAATGCATCTTTGTCTGCATTACTCTTGCGCAGGCCTATAGTACATGTCACATACGACCCACCAAGTTTGGTGCTGACTTTGTGTGCTCTTTTATTCTCAACATTCTCAACAGCTATGTTGCACTGTTTGGCTGTCTCTACTATGTCATTCCACAGTTTATCACTAAATGCCTCAGTCCTATACTCTTGAAAAGTATCAAGAAGTGACTCCGCCATGTCTGCTGCCATAGCTAAATCAACTGAGGGTGACTGCAACAGGTGTGTCACCGAAAACTTTTCAGAAGGTTGCAAGGAGGCCTATGAATTTGAGGTCAATCTGTGCAAGCAGACCTCGAGCATCAATGGACCTGTCTCTGTGATTTTCTGCACTTATATTTTGAGGAACACACAACACAGCTGGTAATCTATCCGTCAAATTCCTGCAAGCTAGTGCTCTACATGCCCATCTTGTGTCACTTAATTTTTGTAACTCTCTAGGTGTGCCACCATACACCTCTTTCTGGAGTGTAAGCCATTTCTGGTGCACATAAGAGCCTGACATGTATACATAGATCTTCTCAAGTAGCGAAAAGAAACAATCTGCCTCTGGAACTGACTTTACAGTGTCAACCAAGACCAGGTTTAGACAGTGCACATTACAGTGCACATAAAACACAGTTTTAGCCTCTGTCTTAATTCTGGCTGCCACACCCAAATGTTTACCACTCATTACTGAGGCGCCATCATAACCTTGTCCAACAAGGTTTGATTTATACCGAAGGCCATAGCTTTATAAGCACTTGATGATCATGTCACTAAGCCCCTTAGCATCTAGATTTTGTGCATGCTGAAATTCAAGTAAGCTTTCATGAACAGCCCCATTGTAATAATATCGAAGTACTAATGACAGCTGTTCCTTTTTTTGGAGATCTTTGGTTTCATCAGCGATGATGGAGAATACCTCACTCTCTTTCACTTCTTTCACAATGGAATCCTGCACCATACTGGCTAAACACTGCAGAATTTCATTTTGTATGGTATTGCTTATGTATTTTGCATTGCCTTTTGCTTTCATTTTTTTTTATTACCACAGGATTGTATTTAGCAATCATTTCAAGAATTTCTAAGAAATTCCCTTTGTTGTCAGACTGCTCAGACTCACAGTGCCCTCTTTGTGCCATATTTTGTGTGGCTGTCAAAAGCAGTACATCTGCAACAGTTTTTATGTAACTGCGATTCTCTTCGACCTTCTTTTTGCTCTCTTTGTTGATCATGTTTAATACAGAAGCATCTGTAAGTGCAGCCCTCTTGTGTTCACTCCAAGCTAACATGGCAGTAATGTGAGAATCCGATTTTTCATGCAACTTAAAGCCAGCATCTTTATACATTGCTTTTTTCCAATGTGAAAAGCTGGATTCTGAGGTTAACACAGATTGTGACGTGCTAGGCAAAGATGACTGTCTGCATGCATAGCAGTAAGCTGAGTCCTTCATTATTGAGTACTCAAGCCATGAAAATGTGTTGTACCAGGATGTATTGTATTGCATGGTTTTTGGATACATCTTTAACTGGGGTTGAGTGGGTCCTGCTGCTCTTGACTGTGAAATATCTGTAAGTGACAAATGTATGGGAATCAGAACCTTTTAGTGTCATATAAGTCACTGATTTGACTTAAATGATTTGTTAAGACATACCAATAGGTCCGGGCCGGCTATAAGAGGCTCCAACACCACTATCCCCCTGTGGATGGCCTGCAGGAACCTCTGCATTGTCAGCACTGGACACACCTGAAGCAATCCAGAGACTCAGGTCATTTGAGTCATTTATATATCAAATTGTCACATTTAGGCTTTTCACACCAGTATTGTTAAAAAATTTGTCTACACACTTAATGACAGTATATGCCACTGTAGTATTAGTGAAATATCCCAGCCACTCCCTGAACACGCCAGTGCCACTGAGGACTTTTCCCCAAAGGCTAACATTGTGAAAGATGCGTCTGTAAAATGGTAATAAAAGCCTCACAACCCTGGTCCAATAAAATTTGGATTATCTAGAAGAGCCGCCCGATTACATTTTATCCCCATCTAAGTTAGCTTGGCGCTAAAGTGGAAGTTAGCCGACTCGGTCGGCGGAAGTCTTGAGTGCGCATGCTCTATGGCGCCCCAACTGGGCAGCCACCGCCACAATTAAAGTCTGATTCTGTGGGAAACACTGATAACCCTTTTCCCCTACAAGGTATCAAGGTAATTTATCTTTCATTATCAACAGCAGACTGGCTGCTTATCACCCGCCAAAAGACCTCGACAATCAGTGCTACAGTATCCTCACCCTAGGATATCATTTGGAAATGGGAGTTTAATGCATGAACTCAATTTATTTATTAAAGTTTAGTTGCAGTGAACACGGCCTGCATTCTGATTAGGACTCACAATGACGATATGGAGTTTAACAACTGTGTGCAAGAGCTGTCACTGACTTTATTTCTAGGTTTCAATAATTTATACAATCCACACTGTTGGTGAAGCAGCACCAGGCGAGGCTACTGGAGAAGGCAGAGTGTGTGTGAGCGTGAGTGGTAGTGTCTCCAGTGGTGAGGTGGTGAGTATGCAGATATTCAAATCCTACTCTCCTTGCCCCTCCCATCAGACCCCTTCCTCTCCACGCCCAAACAGTGACAGAAAGTTGACACTGAAGACCAACGACACAAAAATACTGACATCGTAAAAATATTCGCTGTTCAGCTCTCTGCTTCAGGCTGCAGCCACAGTAACGTTACACACGGCCGATCATTTGTTCGTGAAAATCTTGATGTTGATTTGGGGACAATGACATGACTGGTAAGCTAGCTAGTCTTGTTGTTAAACATACTGTCAAATTATATTTACTGTTCGTCAGCCGTACGCAATGTTATTGACTTTGAATCTTGCTAGCATAGCGTTAGCTTTCTGGCTCACCGCTGAGTGGACTAGAATATCTCCTGTTGCCAAGTCGTATCTAAGGTCCGTCCTATTTACTGGAGAGGGGAACAACGTTTCCGTTGCATAAGAACCTTACGGGAGGGTAATGATTGTTCCAGGTATTAGTCAAACCCTCAGGCATTACCAGGGAAACTAAATTATTGCCTGTGAAAAACTTAAAATGTAAAACGCATGAAAATATAAATGAATGGTCTTAATTTCTTTTCTTTGGCAAGTGACCATGGTATAAGCGGGATAATGCCCTTCGAGGTGTCCATAATCAGGAATTAATGGACTTCGCGGAGGCAACCAGTTCTAAGGCCTCCGCGTCATCCATTAATTCCTGATAATGGACACCTAGTCGGGCATTATCCTTATGTAACAGTACTTTAACTGAATTGTAGTTTTTGGCTACTCTGCCCAGGCTTGGCCTTACACAGCACAATCTTTCATTTTCAGCACTGCTCAGCAGGATTAACTCGCCACTCTCGAATAAAAGGGGCAGAGAGTGGCGGTAGTGTTGGTCCTTTGGGGCACTCTGGTCTAAATAGCATTTAGCAACTACAATAGCCTTTCCTGTGTGTGTGGACATTCACGCCATGTCTGTCTGTTTCCATAATGTCAGCCCATAGCTGTGTGGGTGTGGATGTGTGCTGCTCTCCCAGGCTGATCAGCAGCCAGTTATCATTTATTAAGGTGCTGCTCATCTCTCAAAAACTGTCCTTCCTCGTCACATATTCACAGCCAGCCCAGCAAGGAACAGAGTGACTCAACATGACTGCGGTAGGCGGAATCTCTGAGACCACTCAGGGTGGGATCACGGCAACAACTTGTGTTCTGGTGGAACTGTTGAAAGCGTGACGGGGTGGATGGAGATCAGTGGGTTTAAAGATAACATCAACATGTTTTTATTTTTAGTAAAGCTGTATATGTGAGGCTTTGTGTTAAATAACAGAATGGTAATGATACCCGGTGTGTGATCATTTCTTCATGACTCATATCTGTCTGTCAATATCAGAACCCCGCTTCCTCACACTTCTTCTTCATCATTACACCAAGCCTCTCATCAAGATTTCCCCTCTGATTGCCAGAATGGGAAGTCTTTGATGGAAATCAGTATGATGCTTCTCTTGTATGTCCCCAGCCCAAATATTCATCTTCCAACACTTGCTGAGAGCAGTAATGATCTCAGATCTGCATCACACTTGAGGTATTGCATTAGTATCACATGCTATGTAAGGGATCAGGCCAGACGAGTTGTCCATTCACAGGAATTAATGACACCTAGAAGGGCATTATTCTGCTTATACCATGGTCAGTGGTATAAGTGTCGTACTACCAGCTAAAGTTATGTGACTTATGCTACTTACGTAACTTACTCACTGTAAGTTATGTTACTGAACATGGTGATTTTGACGCAAAGTGTGATCTTTTCCTAAACCCAACCGAGTAGTTTTGGTTTCTCAACCTTACCAAGTAATGTTTATGCCTAAACCTAACCACACTGATAACAACATTCTAAAATCAATAATATGAATTCATATACACGCACACACACACACACACACACACACACAAATATATATATATATATATATATGTGTGTGTGTGTGTATATATATATATATATATATATATATATATATACACACACACACACATATAAATATATATATATATATATATGTGTGTGTGTGTGTATATATATATATATATATATATATATATATATATATATATATATATATATATATATATATATATATATATATATACATAAACATTAAAAATTTCAATGCTGTATCTTTACGAGTAATTAATTGACATTCTGATCTCAATCAATCTCTATTGAGTGATACCCAGACCATGGTATAAAAATAATTTATGCTTTCTTCAATGAGGCTTTGGCTTTGGAATTCGGTCCCTGACAAACTCTAGAATGAGTTAACATCTTGACAGATGTTTTCTTTTAGAAACTTTTTTTTGTTTTTACTGTCATTTGGTCTCCTATTGGCTGAATTAATTCTATAATTTTTAATTACCATGGGTACACATTTCTGTTTTACCTGATTACCACCTCAAAAACAGTTTGTCACATAATTTCCACCCAAGGCCCACTAACTCGCTTTTTCTGCAGCTTTCAGCCATATCACATGGTGCTCAAGAGCAGGTGAGGATCGCTCCGTTGTCACAGAACTGTGGATATACAACATTTGTCATTTTCCTGAGCACTTCATGACCTTCTCAACACTTCTGCTACTGAAGGCCATGTGACATGGTCAAAAACACAAGAGAAAGCATGTAAATGGACCTTGAGTAGAGATGTTTTTTCTGCTGCTGTCTCCAAGATCAAGAAACTGTCAAGCTCAAATCTGTATTCATTGTGAGCTCAATAGAAATATGAATTATTGGTATTACATACATCCTGCATTTACTGTATATGTGCACTGCAGGATACACTTGTATACACAAATGAGACGCTCTGGAATATGTATGTAGGTATTGTATTAATGTGTATGTGGGGCAATTGGTTCAATCAATAATTTGTCAAGAAGAGTATTGGATGGCTGGTTCTGAAAAAGATCCAGCGAATAACAGGAGGATAACAAAACAACAGAGGACCACCAAAAGAGAGGAGGAATGTATGGTAAAATATGCAAATGATGCAATCTGTGCACAAAAACAGAAAATGACAGATTACAAGATACCGAGATAAAAAGCACACGGTTTCATTAACTTTGTCTTTCACTGCAGGATAAGCAACCTGTTTCCCCCCGGTTTGTTTGGACTCGGACATATTACACTAATTTAAGACCAAGTATCAGAAATAATAACCAGCAATAGCTCTTTGTGACACAAATGATACTAATTAAGTTTAACAGAAATTGGAGCAGATTGGTAGGCCGTGTGGCTGCAGCTGACGACGCATGAGGCATGTCATGTCGGCCTCGTCACTATCACCATCCAGTGAAGAAGAAAAACAAAATCTGCATAAAATGTTAATTCTCGATTTTCACCTAAACATCGATGTCATTACAACACTCCAGAAATAGACCCCCACCCCTTACAAAATCCTGCACACACTGACTTTCTTTCACTCACCCTACTGTTGGTGAAATGTACAAGTGTTGATTATTTTGTGAAAAAATATTAAAGAAGTTGTAATGATCAACTCTAAATCAAGTTTAATAATTAATTTGTAGTTAAATACTTCACTATAAAAAAGCATCATGATCAGATATTGAAGATGATAAGGGCTACGTGAAATTAATAACAATGTTTAAATTGAAAAATAAATGTCATTACTCAGGGATTTGAGTAATAATTCTGATAATTAAATCAGATTTTGTTTTACTTATTCTTAACCCTGAAGTGAAGAGTGAATTCTGCCTTTGTTGGCCTGTGAGATATGACCTCCCACTAACTTGCTTTTTCTGCAGCTTTCAGCCATATCACATGGTGCTCAAGAGCAGGTGAAGATCGCTCCGTTGTCACAGAACTGTGGATATACAACATTTGTCATTTTCCTGAGCACTTCATGACCTTTTCAACACTTCTGCTACTGAAGGCCATGTGATATGGTCAAAAACACAAGAGAAAGCATGTAAATGGACCTTGAGTAGAGATGTTTTTTTCTGCTGCTGTCTCCAAGAATTCTGCCTTTGTTGGTTGATACCTTCAGTGACTTCTTTTTCCAAATGGGTTCGTGACATGTTAACAACCTCCAAGCTTAGCACAGCACGGTTTGCAATATTGTGCCCTGTGGTGCCTTGATAGTGAAGTGCAGTGCAGTCATTGTCACAATCATTCATAAGAGAATATGGTGTGTAGTTCTGTTGGAAAACATGTATTTTGCCTGTCTATATCATTAATGTAAAAAAAAAAAAAATTCTCATTACATTGAAAAAAGCATTTTCTTGTGATTAAAATAATAGTTGTAAAGTATTAGCTCCCCCCACTGTTGAATGATTGTACTGCTTTAATGGCTGAGCTTCCTTTGGCTCCCACATAACTCAATCCTGGTTGCCCTATTACAGACATCTTTCACCGCACACAGGTGATGTGTATAACAAGCCATAGTATTTTAAACAGCCGTGTAACACTATTCATACTATACATATCAAAAACAGGTGAGAGCACTTCAATTTAGATTCAGAATTTTAGTGCGTCCCCAACTGTATGTATGTTACATATGCTCTATGTGCCATAATCTACAATTTACTGTGTAATGGACAATGTATTAAATAGCCATTTGGGCTACAGCGATGATACAGTACATCAGTAACACCCCTTTTACACTGGACAAACAACCTAACACCTGCTAACATCTGGCTTTTTTTCTTCAGCAGAAGAGGGCACAATCGACATTCATTCCTGGGTCACATGACTCTTCGGGTATTTATCCACCCCAGGCCAAGTCAAGTGACACTAATTTACATAGTTTTACACATGTGTAATCACATGATCACGTAGTGCGCAGGCGCCCAAAATGACTGTATTCCATAAGCATACATTGTGAAAGAAATGGCTGTAAAATTGTTCATCAATTTGTCACAACCCCCCACACAACGACTCGTTTTTCTCAGAATTTGATCTATTTGGTCCGCATTTGGGAAGCCTAGAAGAGCCACATCATTGAATCATTTTCTTCCTATCCTGTCATAGTTTGGGTTTTTGGTTAGTCATTTCCTGTTTTATTTTTGCATATATGTCCTCATGTGTCATGCGGTAGATTCCACTTCCTGTTTTTGTCTTTTCCCCGCCTTTTTTCTGTGCACACCTGTGTTTTATTTGGACATTAGCCCTAGATCTTTTTCCCTCACTCTAATCAGTTCCTCTGTTTTCATCCTGAATCGCCTACGTTCCTGAGCCTGTTCCCCGGTCCTCGTGTGTTCCCTGTGTTCCTGCTTTGTTCCCCAGTGGCATATGGTTTCTACTCATTAGCTTTCTTGGATTCTCCTCTTTGCCAGCTTTTGCTTGCCTGCCTTTTGTTGCTTGCATTCTGGACTTGGATCCCAGCATATTATTAAAGTTCACTTTTTGTTCTTTAACCTTGCTGCCTCTGTGTGTCTTGTTTTCAGGTCCCTTTTTGCAGACACAAAATATTCAAGTTAGCTGAAGGCTAAATTAGCTCAGCTGGGTAAGCCAATCAGAGTTAGAGATGAGCTTGCCTTAGCCATTCTGAGGAAGAAAAATATGCTTACCATACGTGATACTCCAAATTAGAACCCATGGCAACCATGAACGGAATGAACAGTCCCATCTATTAAACTTCACAGGCGGAATTGTTTTTTTTTGACTCGGGTCCCCAAGGATCCAAATACATTGGTATTTTTTTAGAAGAAATAAACAGGAAACAAAGTCAAGAAAAATTTGAATGAAAGAAAAAGCACCTGAGAGATATGACAAACAGTATACCTCTGGGGTCTCAGTAGGATGAAGGTGAAAGCAAGGTTAATAAAGTACCATAAATGGAAACACAGTCTTACAGCTAATATAAAGAGTGATGATGCTAATGAATGCTAATAGAGCTATTATCCAGGTTTTTATGCAGCTATTAATGTTACATTCACATAGTGAATTGCATTGCATATACATATTTTAAATACTGCACTGAAATGATGAATTGTCCTTTTTCCTTTTTACCTTCGTCTGTAGCACCTGGAACAGACCTGTCAGCACCTTAGGCGTAATGCATTTATTACCCACTCCATCTCCTTCTTCTCTCATTTATTTTTCCAATCCAAGATGCTCATGATGAAGTCTTATCAATCATTCAGATGTGTCAACTCTGTACACACACCCCTCAGGCATGTTATAAAACATTCCAATATTTGAAGCAGGAGGGGGAGGGGGGATGAAAAGCAACAAATTCAGCCACTGTCAAAACAATAATTCATGAATATCAACACCACGGTCTTTGCACGGCTCTGAACTGTCCTTGGAATGGACACTATTTGTGTCAGGCTCCTGTTGCAATCTCAGCGAGCCACACGATGCTCGCCTTTATCCGTCCCTCTGATACAGCGTCACGCTGGAACGGCTGTAGAAAAGAGAGAAAAAACCTGCACACCAATTAAAACCTAAAGGGCCTCTCACAGAGTTTCCCCTCCCATGCAATTACTGCAGTGTGTGCTCAGACTGCATCATTGTCTACCTGTAGAGAATGTTACACAAGTCCTCTTGAGCACACAGCCTGTCTTTTTCGCCGAGCATTGTGAATGGCTTCTGCAGGAAGCGGGTTTAATTAACTTGAAGCAGCAGGTTAAAGCTAATGAAAGGTCTCTTTGTTTTGAAACATAATCACATACTTACCAACATTCAGACCTCAGAAATAGGGAAGATTTCAAAACCTGAGAGGGGATATATATTTATATATTTACACCAATCAGCCACAACATTAAAACCCCTGACAGGTGACATGAATAACATTGATCATCACATCACAATGCAATGTTCTGCTGGGAAACCTTGGGTGCTGGCATTCATGTGAATGCCACTCGAACACGAAACAAACTGAAATTCTTCTTTCCAGAAAAACTGCCATTTCTATCTCCTCTTCATTTTTTCTCCAGCTCTCACTCACTGACGAGAACAAGGTGCACAGTACAGTTGACTGCAGGCTGCACAGTGCCAGAAACAGGTTATGATCACTACAAGGGGGGAAAAGTTGCAAAACTGTTTCAAAATTCTGGAGAAATACTGGAGGATAGTTAACCTGACTCTCGCCAGATGCATTTCGTTCCGCCTAGCTCTGCCTAGCTCCACTCACATACATCTGGGATCGCTCCCGTTGGGAGGGATTTCTGCACCAGACTTTATGGTGGAGCCAATCAGGACCGCCGGGCGGGAGTTTCATAGATGTGACGTAGCGGAGAAGCGACTGTTTTGATTCAGACAACAATGGCGGCTCGCATCGAGGAAGCAAGCGTCAACATTGATGCTGCTATTTCATCCGTGTTGTCCAATCTACCCAATATTTTTTCGTTAAAAGAACATCAGAGAACGGCTCTGAAGGCTTTTGTTGGTGGAAACAATGTTTTTGCCCTTCTCCCGACCAGATTTGGCAAGAGCTTGATCTACCAAATGGCTCCGACAGACAAGTGGTTTATCCAATCCTATGCAAGGATTTTTGATAAGGCCCAGCCTTCTGAAACACATCTCCAATGGAGCGATCCCAGATGGATGAGTGGAGCTAGGCAGAACGAAATTCATCTGGCGAGAGTCAGGTTAGAGGATAGTCACCCTAGGAAGAAACTGGGAGTGGCAATGAAGTTTCACAGAAAAATAGGGTTGGTTGGCAAGTATGCAAAACCACTTAGATCAAAAGACTTTATGGATAGAGTATGCTAGAAATTGACTAGCAACACATCACAAGACACTTGAAGGCAGGGCATGGCTCCATGGATGGCAACGTCTGTAGACCCGTCGGTCCACCAGTGTGGTCCAAATTGAAATATCTCATTGACTATAAGATGGATGGTCATTATATTCTGCACAAACCTTCATGGTCTTCAGAGAATGACGTAAAGAAAATAAAGTTTGCTTTTCTTCTGCCTTTTCCTTTCCCTTCATCGGGTCAGCTGATTTTACTAGTCTTTTGAAATAGCGTGTGCACTTGCTCAGTCCTGATTTCCACTCTCCAATAGCCATTAATGAGTATAGAAATGGCCTTAAACATCCATTTGTTTATGGGTACTTGTGGTCACTCCGACACTCATTAAAGGCTTCAATGAGAAGAATGGCAAAGGAGAAAAAGCGCAACTGATTGTGTCACTTCAGTGAGGTTCTCCAACAGCATCAGAATCACAGTTTTTTACCAATTCCTAACATGTGCCCATAAACCATCATCCGTGATATCTCAATTCAAATCAAGTCAATTTCATTTATACCCCAGAATCACTGGGCTTTACAATCCGCCCAGTGTAGGACCCCTTATGTCCTGAGGACCTTGGTTCGTCGAAGCACCCTCCCCTTGTGGCAGGAATACAAAAGAAATGGAAGAAACCTCAATAAGAGCCACAGAGGAGGGATCCCTCTCCCGGGCAAAATATGTTGCGTGTACAGAACAACACAATCACAGAATATACAGATTACAATGGCAAAATATCTATGTAAGTTAATTAAGAGGGAAGTAATGGCACCAATGTAAATTCATCAAAAATAAAAGGATAAATGCATCACTCAGTCAGAGGAATTGGCACACAAACTTTATACTCTAACATTACATCTCTCACCTGATGTTTCAAGTCCACCTCATCCTCTGTGTGTAGGTCTGGTCTTTAAGAGTGTGTGAGGTGCGTCCACTGTCACTGCACACTCTTCTTTAGCAGTTTATGTGTTGAAAAAGGTGTACCCATGGTTTTTTTATGCATATGCATCGTTCATACATCTGTCCCCAGGAGTACAAGCTTACAGGACATAAATAACAGAAACCATACCTCGAAACAATGGCTGAAAGTTCCCTGTGTGTGAACAGAGTGTTAGAGAGATCAACAGAACTTCATTTTGATTTACATCCTGAAAAACAAACACAAAATAAAAATCACTCTCAGGTCAGGAAAACAATCTCGCTAAAAACGATTTTCATTTCACTTTACATGTAGAAAATGCACTCTCAAGTCCTGTGCCAGAGGTGAACACTTGAATAATTCAATCAAATGAATAATGAGATTTCATTAACCTCAAATGAGAACATAAACAGTGAAATAATTCATGTATTCAGTCAAGACTAACTCTCCACATTCTATCACTTCACATAGTGAATGCCAGGCCTATTCAATTGGCCACATCTGGACCAGATACAACCACTGAGTGGCCTAGCATACAGAATCTGACAAAATATTTAAAACACATAGTGTATATGTCAATGTATGTCTCACACACATATGCTTACAGATGTGATGTACACACTGCTTAATTTCAGTCAGCACTGTATACTGTATTTTCACTATATTTATTTGCATTTAATCGAAAATTTCCATTTCTGCTGCTGGAGCTGTCTGTTAGCTCAGGACACTGGGACTCTGCTTTTTTGTTTTCTGTTACTGTTTTTCATCAGTTCTGATATCATTGCCTAAA
Organism: Lagodon rhomboides; assembly: GCA_039737535.1. Classification (NCBI taxonomy): domain Eukaryota; kingdom Metazoa; phylum Chordata; class Actinopteri; order Spariformes; family Sparidae; genus Lagodon; species Lagodon rhomboides. Next base: position 25,712,916 of record CM077799.1, read on the forward strand.
CTATGCACAAGGCACCAGTAAGCATAACAAAAACCCAAATTTTCTGTTTTTTTGTCAGAAAAAACAATCTTGAGAAAAGATATCAGTGTTTCCTTTTCCAAGTTGGAATGCATCCTATCAACTCGACTTGTGTGTAACATGCCAGTCTCTGGGCCTGTGGGCTGGATCGCGCCTGCCATGAATTTTTATCTCGAAGAAAGTGGATCTGCTGAAGCTGTTGCTCAGAGCCATCTCAGAACAAATAACGAGGGAAATCTGCGCTGAAGACAGACAATTCAGAAAAGAGGTGGGAGACTGAGTACTTAAAGACTAGCCTGTGTGCCTCATTTGTGATTAGACCCTTAAATTTGATGAGGTGCCATTTCACGCAGCGCTGCGAGCCGAGTAGGTTCTGTGATACCGAGGAAAGCTCACCCTGAGAGAGGAAATGTGTGGAGCGACTAGGCTTTTATGTTTTTTTTTTTTTCAATTTACAGCGCGCAAAACTACACAGATGCAAGACAAAACATGATTATGCATGATGCAGTGCAAGCCTCGGTACGCGGAAGCAGTTTGCTGGGAAGCCAAATGCGACGTGAAAACTTTACTCAGCTTCCATTTTGTCGGCCCGCAGCAAATGTGCACGCCATCACAACTCTCCCCTCAAGGTTATGAAACTCAGTTTTTAAATTTTTTACACATTCATTTGCGGTTGATGTGGCGAGCCTGTCAGAAAAACTGACGGGAAGTGCTGAACGAATTACATTTCAGAGCGAGAGAGTCTTCTCCTTTCATCCCCTGCATGATGCCACAGCTCCTCCCATGCACTGAGACTTCTTGGAAGCACTCACTGGTGGGAACAAATGTTCTCTGTGATAAGGATCAAGGAGTCTATTCATGAGTCCAGCTGCAAAAGACAAAACACCCCCTGAGCAGGAGTTCAAGGATAACTGAACTTGCATATAAGAAAAGGTGTGAGGTAAAAATGGGGGAGCGAGCAGGTCACGATAAGAGGTAGAAGTTTTTCATTACAGTGTGCTGGAAAAGTCAGAACTATCAGCAGCAGGCTGAGAATCATTACCCAGTATATGTAAATGTCAGGGCCTTTCTGTGGTGCAGCTGCTGTTGTGATTTTGCAGCAGCCGCCAAAGTCCAGCTGACACGGCGTGAAGCCCTCTCATATCTCTTCTGTCACCTGAATTGTCTTTGTAGCGTTGCAGTGTTCGACAAACCGCGGCTCCTCCATTTGTTTTCTCTGATCTTGTTCATCCATAACAAGTGAAAAGTTACAAATGTCTCCTCGCTTCAGCGGTGATGACTTGCCATGCTGCGGAACAAGCATCAGACACAGCAAAATAAACACGAAGCTGGTTGCTTCAGGGGGAAATACAAAATGTAGCATATTGTTTGGGAGGCTGAGGGCATTTTCAAATACAGCGTGTCACTATAAACTTGAGCGATTCATGTTTACCATGTAATGTTATTAAATCTGTTGACCAAAAATGTATTTTTTGCATTAGTTACCTGTCAGATAAATAGTTTGTTTTCCAAGGCGGACAGGGAAAACATCAGTCCAGGCCAATCTCCACATCCACCCAGCCTACAGAGCACATGCTGTTTACTGTTAGCCCTCTGCTGAAATATGCTTTGGACGGCTACCGTTTAAACCATTCTATCATTTTTTTGAGTTTTTTTTCAGCAACTGGAATTTTGAGATGCAGAACCAGACCAGACAACCAGAAAAAAGCACCTGGAGTCACATCAGACTCTGCTCTGATCAGGAGCTGTTTCCCGATTGGGAGGAGGGCTCACCCCTAAGTTCCACCAGATCCGTGATCGGTCCATCTCCGCTGAAAGGCTTCACTCTAGTCTATGTGTGTGCTTCCACTGGCTCTGCTGCGTATCTACTCCGTTGCAGCTCCGGCAGCAATGGTGCAGCAATTCAGCCAAATTCAGTACAGAGAAGACAGGAAGTCAAACATAGAAACAACACCATAACATCTGGTTAATTTTCATAATAGAACACTCACCAAGCACTTCCTCTACTCCTGCTGTTGTGAACACTTCTTGCTGTTGTGTTTATAACTGTGATCGTGTGTGATTCTGTAATGATCGCAGGAAGTCCTTGGTCTCCAGCTGTCCGGCAGCGCTGCACTAAAAACCGAGCTGGTGGAGGTTGACGGACGACAGAACAAAACTGTAGCAGAGCCGTTCCGTAACGTACATGCAACCAGTGGAATACCAGTGGCTGAGATGACGTTTTCACTTTTGGGACTAAGAAGCAGATCTTCACTGCTGTTCATCAGCCTGTCTGCAGCAGGGCTCTGTGGAGGTGACCTCCACTGTGAGCTGTGTATGTGTGGTACTGCAGAATGCTGACTGGAGCTGGAGGGGAAATGTACTTCATGAACATTAAATAGAGGAGAGAGGACAAAGAACAGAGAACCAGATAATCTGATGAGTGCTGAGCACAGTGAGTAAAGTCAAACACACAGACACACACACCCTTGGTGTATGTTGTTGCTTGCTATCTTACGGCTAATAGCTACATTAAAATAATCCGGCCATTTAGGGGAAATTATCACTTATGCGAACACAAATGATCCTGCAGTCAAACTCGTGTAAGAAAAATAATTGTTTTACTGGTGGTGAACACACTTTTAAACAACCACCATCGCTGATGAAAGTCTCTCTGACGTGACACAGTACTCACGCTGCGCTTATTCTCATTCACCAACTTCTTTCCCCACTGTCTGACTCTTTCCTGGAAGTTATAGTGACAGGCCGCCAAACGAAATGCACCGTTACCTTGAACAAACTTGATTTCTATGGGGCTGAACATTGTCGGAAACATCTGGGATAATGTAAGTACTCAACTCAACAAAATATAAGGTCTAGTTGTTTTAGACATTTAAATGCAGAATTCTTAAATGTCATAGGTTAAAGTAAAAGAACTCACCAATGACTTTGGTTTCAAGCAGGACACGGACAGCTGTCTCCTGAGAGAAAGTCCCGTTCTTGTTTTTCCTCCTCCTCCGGACGGTCTACTGAAGCTGCCCTGGGTTGTTTTCATTTTGCTTAACCCATTTCATTTAGCAGGTAGTTCAGTGCTTCCTCAATCAACTTGCCAGGCCAGGCTATCCTTCATGGATAAAAGAACCTCGAAAAGATGAGTTCAGAATATCTGATGTGGTGAACATTTCAGCATGAGTTGTATTTACACAACCAGCAGACATGCAGCAACATTATAATTTATTTGGAGTCGTGTTTGTGTGTCCATGAGAGAGCTCAAGTTCATTATTCACTGTCCTTTGGGTTCTGTGTTGATCTGCATCAAATTCTGAGAAAAAAAAAAACACACACCTTGTTGTGTGGTTGTTAAATGCTTCACTATGTCTGCTATTTGCTGCTGGGAAATTAGTTTCTGGTGGGTTTTGCTTTGAAAACAGCTGCCTGCTGTTTAAACTGACTAAACCAAAATAGTAGTATGACAGAATGGACATATAACCAAAACAACAAGCTGAAAGATGGCAGAAAGCGTCGTAGCTGAGGAGAACATAAGCAGTGTTTCCATGAAGAATTTGTGTGTGCATTTTGAAGAATATCAAATTGGAAATTGTTTGGAAACAGCAAAAATTGGAAAAAACTTCCTCTAACTCACAAAAAGGTTTGTACGTTCACCTGAAGTGGTTTTTGTGTTTTGTGAATCAGTTAATGTGCTAGTGTTTGATGGAAAACACTCTGACATAGTGAACATTCAACTCACATGACTGGCCAGCTGTTTCCGCTGTCTGCTGCATGCTTTATCGTCGTTGCATTTCTTCATCATCTCCATACAGCATGCAACATGGCCAATGCTCGCTGCGAGAACAATTACAACTTAGCCCATCAACAGGAAATTCCTCTCCATTTTGTTTCCTGGTTTGTTTGTTTCCTTTAAGGAAATTACGCACGAGATTCACATTTTTATTTTTTTCTATTCATGTGAACTTTCAAAAGTTTGCTTAAAATTTGCTTGACATTGGATGGAAACATGGCTGTACAGGCAGGAGATAATCTACTAGGCTAATCAATACAAGCTACACCTTTCACTGAACTTACCTGCCCAATGTCATTATTAAAGTGCTTGAACTTCGGCATGTATCTCCCATACCATATCAGTTGCTATTTATGCTGAAATATTGTGGGAAAAAAAACATCTTTGGTGGTCGGGGGTCATCAGACAGCCCCCAAATAAAGAAGGCAAAATGGATGTCACTGTGATGAATGATGCAGGCACACCTTTTTGAAATCAGTGACAAAAAGCATTGCCACCTAGGTTTCCTCAACATACCACTGGTATATTATCTATTGCTTTTAAAGGTCTGAATGGATAGTTACGGGTCAGAGGACCTGATATATCAGAGTGTCTGCTCCTTTATGTGACACGGTGCTCTTCACTTCTCTTGCAGACCTTTCAAATCTACCAAAAGTGGCTAATGTAACATATGGTATCTTATTCCTACCTTTTATGTCTCTAAACGGTGGGCTGCTTTACCCAGAGCCATTATAGAGACAGGCTTAACGGCCTTTTTCAAAAAAAGATTTTATTACCCACATCACTGCCTCAGCTCTTTGGTAATGCTATATAAAAATGCCATTTCAACCTGTTGCTATCTGGCATTTTTATACTTTTATAAAAGTATATTGCTATTGTTCAGTTGACCTTTTACTTTTAGAAAGGTGTTTATTCAGAGGCAATGCACACTTCAATATGTTTTTTGAGCTCTAAACTAAATTATATGCCTGTACTCATATACATATGAGATAAAACATATCAATGCTGCAATTGGTATTGACGTTCCTTACCAGATTAATAAAAATCGTCATTTGATTGGTTTAAAATAGCTCAACAGGCCATCTAATGTTTTAGATGATCCGGTGCTGACATCGAGGAAAGTCTTTGGGACCTCTCCACTTCATTAAATTGATATTTTTAAAGGTCTAATTTGTAAGAAAGATGATTTTTGAGTCTCATTCCCAGCTCATCATATACTGACGCTTTGGGTTTCCAAGGTCGTCAAATACTGACACTCTGGGTAAAAAGATCGGGCCATCCACTAATGCAACATGTCAGTATTTGAGGAGTTGGCAGTGAGTCTCAAATATCAACTGTCTTACAAATTTGATCTTTAAGAAATAATGATTATCACCCTCTATTCACAGGTGGACAGCCCTCCTTCCCTAGCTCCTGTCCTTGAGTTGGAAACTGTGAAATCGTGCTCAATTTAAAATGCTGATCAAGAGTTCCTATCATATCATCATTCACAGTAGTTAACTCTATTTTTTACTTCCCCTCTACAGAGTATATTTCAGTTTTGGTGTGTGAGTGTTTCTGACAGCAGCTTTCACGCGATGATGAGCCCATGATAAACAGCAGGGCCATGGCACAACTCCATACTGACGCTCCCTTGTAGGCTTTTCACACCAGGGACTCACTCAGCCTCTATGAGCTGCTGGCTCAGCCACAACACAGGTACTGCACAGAAGCTTTAACAAAGGGCCAAGAATGTGCTTCTAGTGACTGTCAAAGCTCCAACAGACTCTGTGTTTCCACTGTGAACACACAGAGCAGCTTCTCACGGCTGGTTTAGTCTGACTACTGGCTGTTCTTGCTACACTGAGTAGTGGTCAGTCTGTTCCACCAGTCACTCTCATTGGTGTTTCCCATGGTTTCCCCAAGCAGACTGTTGCTGCATCTCTTAAATATGCTGGGAGGATGGGGGCAAGCAGAATTTGGATGTGCATTTCCTCTTTAATTTCTCCATATAATGTACACTGCATGTTGACATGCAGAAGCCAAAAACCTGGGGTTTCCATTTACACTTCACACACTGTACAATGAACAAAAAGTCGGGAACATTTATCAGTTAATTGATTTTTAAGTAACAGAAAATAATTGACCATCAATTTGGTGACTGAATAATCATTTAGTCATTTTAGAACTATCAAATGCAAATTGGTTTTTAATAACAGCTCTCAAACAAGAACAAAAAAAAAAAAACAGGACACGCTGTGAGTGGTGGCCAGGCTTTACCAGGGCATCCAGTGAGTGTTATGCAGCCGCTGCTTTTCTTGCAAGACCAGCCTGCCTCTGATTGGCTTGCGTCAGGTTTCCATGATAAGACCACGCCAACCTCCCCATGACAAAAGCCTTTCTGGTTCTGGGACTCCATGCTACATACGTTATTCACGTTTTTAAGAAATAGCCATCTAGTGAACTCATTCCTTATGTCTTGTGTCTGTGTTTTTCTTGCAGTTGGTATTTACAGCGAACAGCTAGCTACAATACTGATATATCTGATCGTGGTTTCCCTGTAAACACACCGACCTCTTAGGCTGTCGTGGCTACATTGTCTCTAGTCACAGCGGACAGGCCAGGTGTCCACAGATTGGATCCGGAGGATGATCGACTGGAGCAGCAGCAGAATGAGAAGGAGGCCGAAACAGGTCGGTGCGTTACAGGCTCTGTGCTGGATTAAATCTGTCTAACCAACACAGCAAGCAAAGACAACCAAGTATAGACAGATTGGGATTGGTCTCACAAGGATCCAGTTTGATGTGGTTCTCCATCAAGTTTTACCAACTTCTGATTTTATCAACAACCAGCTGACCTAGAGATAAGGAAGGGAATTAAAGGAATCGAACTGAGAGAAAACTGGGTGGATGGAGACCATGGATCCACACTGCCCTACCTATATCCAAGGACCTTTTGCTTGTTGGCATGAACTACATTCTCTCACACTGTAAAGCTCTACTGGTAAAAAATAAAAGAATTGGCAAACTTTACTGGATCAAAACATATAAATGTATTATGAAACTCATTTGGATGTAAAAATTCCTCACAAACATTATACAACTCCAGAAGGCCAGTGTTCCATTGAGTGGAGCAGCTCTGGGCTGTAAATCAGTATGGCATTTTATATAAAAGCCTTAGTTCTCTACAGTATCTTTAAGAGAGGCTGGAAGAGAAAGCCGGCTGTGCTCTTGTGCCTTCTCCGGAATGTTCCTCGTCTCTCTTTTATTAGTTATTGTAACATAATGTATCTGATTCCTCTCTCCTCTCTAAAAGTTCTGACACTAAAAACCTTCCAAAGAGCTCAACAAGGGTTTTTACACAAGTGCTATAAAGAAATCTCACATCATGTTTTTCACTAAATGCTGACTGCCTTCATGTACAAATAAAAGCTCCCAAACACTGTGTCTCGGTACACCCATTTATCTTTAAACACCAGCAGTGTAAGACTTCTGCTTCCTTCAGTTGTTGCAGCACAAGAGAAAAGCACAGAATATGCCAAAGACTTCTCTAACCTAACAAGTAAAACATCCACACAGTATCAATAGTATTGAGAATGACCTTCAGTGATACACAAATCATATTATAACTTCAAAGGCTTGATCAAGCCTCATGAATCATTCATAGGTCCTCACCATGCAACAGAAATGATGCCAGAAGTTTTGCAGCAGTTGTCTGAGTGTGCCAGACTCGAATCCAGTCATATTCTGCAAAACATATGCATAACCCTCCAATAAAATGTGTTAATAGATGCAAACTGCCTTCAGCTTTTTTTGCAGGAGACTTAAAGCTTTAGGCATTACAGCATAAAATATTTCACTCAAGGTGAGATCTCATTTTCTGAGGTGTCAGTGCCTCACACGTCCAATTCCACCAGCTCACCAAATGTTGACGGCAGCGTGCAGGGGCATTTCTTCTAATTAAATAGCAGTCCGTAAAAGTAAGCCAATGTATGTACGTTCTGTACATTTATATCCTTTGAGGAGTGAAGCAGCTTGAAGCAAGCAAGCTAATTTGATTGACCTTTGAGGTTTTTTATTGATCGCTGAATAGATCCGGAGTAAATTGACGTTCCGTTCTCATCTTGCCTTTAAAGACAAAGGAAATGTTTGTTTATCCTGCTCCAGTATCAAATCTATACTGAAGAGCATATTTTAATGACACTTGCTGCAGTGAGAGGATTTGTTTGTATTCCATGGTCACACAACATTAATCACCAGCAAAACTGAAAGGATACAAGGCTGGAGCAAAGCTGTCCCAGGGAGCACATTCACCTTTCAACTCAATTACTTTATCAAAATGCTTATGAGGTACATCTTAGCTGTAGCATCAATCAGTAACAAACTAGGTAAATTGTAATTGCATGATAGAGCAGTGCAAGGTTACAAAGATGTTAATTTTCTCCTCAGAAACAAACCTTAAACAGACCTGGAAAACGTCCGTCTCTGTACTGAGGCGCTGACATCTTTCTCAAAGCATGGAAATGCAGCGCTTGGGCCAGAATGCACACCAATGGCTTTTCATTTGAATATGTTGTTGGTTGGTGACAGTATGATTTGTTTATTGCCATTTAATAAAAGTCTGGTGCATACCGGTGTCTGTAGAATCATTTAAACATAATACTGGGCTACAGAAAGGGAGGCCTCTCTGTAATGTTTTGATATTTAAATAGACAGCGAGAGGGTTGTGGAAAGATTTGATTTGAACTCCAGATTTGATTTCAGTCATTAGTATCATCGAGACAAAAGGACATTTGCGGCTGTGATAAGAAATGAGCTGTTCTTAACGAGACATGGAGATATTTGCAGCCGTGTTTGTGCCTGCAAAATAAATTAACACTATAAAAGTAGCCCATTAGCCGGTGTTTTTCTCACGACTTCGGGACATTTCTGGCTGTATTTGTGGCAACAAAATCAGGCGACTTTACACACCAACACAGCAAGGTGTTTCAAGCCATAACATGATCTAACCAAGTGTTTTTTGTGCCTTAACCTGACCAGACTATAAACACAGTGTTTTGACAACATAAAATTGAAAATTTGACCTACAAAAATTTAAATTGGAACATAAAGAAATGTAAAGTTTAAACATATCTGTGGTTTGCAGAACATTCACAAAATGAATTCCGTTGCCTGGGTTAGTTTGTTGTTCCCTTTGGGAGGAGCACTGGCCTATTTCACTCACACAACCTTGGCTCAAACAGTGAAAATATTTCCATCACATGCTCTATTTGCACAGGTATTGTATGTTTGCTCGAAGCGCGTTGCATGGTTAAGTGAGCACACATGCTGTACTCTGCTGTCTCTTCACTGTGGCTATGAATAAAATGGAGAGCACTTGTCAGTGACCAGATGTTGAGGCCCACGGCTAAGGCAAGATGGAAGATCATGGTGAACTAGATTAATAAAAAAAAATGAGAGAGAGCCCAAACATGATCAATAACAATTAGCTGTTTCTCTTCAAGTGAATTCTTTAAGTAATCATTAATCTGAGGAAGGCTCTGTTTGTGTTCATGACCGCTGTCAGGGTGAAGGGATTGACTGCCCTGAGGGGTTTTCACTCGGCTGCAGAGGATGCTAACAAGCCCAACACGTCAGCTGTTGGACTTGACTGTGATAAGACAATTCATGATATTTCTTTGTATATTTTCGGTAATTTATAAGCCTCTTAATATGTTGAAATTCTTTCACTTCGGTAGGTAAAGGCTGCATGTGTAAGAGGAGACTGGAGGGTCAGCGCTGAGTTCATTAAATGGCGAAGAGGTCCGGCTCATTAGCCACTGATGCAAAACACCTTAGAGATGGCAGGAGAGAAACAGTGGAGATTTATTAATGCTAATTATGAAGGGTTTTCATTAAGACATGACTTTTCTGTCTTTGATCAGAGCCCTGTTTTTGTGTAACTGTAAGCCATAGCTTTTGGATGTGCAAGTGCTCCTATGTTACTTCTGAAAACAGAGATTCATTAGTAACAAAATTCACCCTTCCTCAGTTTAGCCAACATGCCTTTTACTGCTCTGTATTTGGTCCGCTGCAACCAGTGTCTAATGTTGCTAATGCTAACCAGGGCTGGACTGGGACAAAAAAACGGCCCTGGCATTTTTGGCTTAGACCGGCCCCTCATAATTAGCGGAGCACAACCGACTAGTAATCTATGTACGTGTTCCCCAAAGGAATGTATTTTACTATTATCCCAAACCCAACTCTAATTATTGTGGTGAGGTGCACATATGTTCACTCACTTAGTGGATAGCTCACTTGACTGGAAAAAACGCTCATAAACCCTGTCGGTCCTATGAACAACTATGTTACATATAGCGTTCAGTTGTCTGCTAATGACAGCTTCCGTCACAGACAGGAAGCTCAGTGGTAGTGGCGGCCATAGACATATATACATAGATGCCTCATTGAGAGGGTCGGCCAGCTGCTGCGATACGTCGATGACGCCCTCATATTGGAGGAGGCAGCTCTGCGTCGGGAACTAATACAAGTCAATGGAGTCAACTTTATAAAGCTCCTTCTACAAAGTGCTATAAGTTAATGCCTATCATTTACACATGCACACACCTACGGATATATATGAGAAACAGATAGGAACCAAAAACAACGTCTGTAACGTTCTCTGATGTTTATAAACGTTAACTGCTCCTGATATGTTCAGTATACAGGTCGGCACCAAACCACAGGATGGATTTTGTAATGTTTTTATGAGTGTTTACAGCTGCTTATGTATGTAACACTGTTACTGTGATGATACATGACTGTTAAATATTGAATCTGTGTCTATTATAACCACATCCTGACATGTAAATGTGTTTGTATATATATATATACACACACACACACATTTATTTTTGTTAACATAGGCAACAGTAAATTAACAGTAAACAGTCAAAACAGTCAACTTGTCTTTTTAAACTCTGAATAACTTAAACTTTTAAACTCTTGTAAACTAACTAATGTAAAGAAAATACATATGCATTATGCATTAGCAACAGTAACCTAACAGTAAACGCAGTCAAGATAAAAACTTTGAATAACTAAAACTTTGAAACTCTTTCGGTGCCACCATGCTGTATTAAATCTGCATGGTGAGCACGTATTTCACACTTGCAAAATTGGCAGAATGCTTTCGATTCTTCGCCCACCTGAGGTCGGATCCAGTCCCTCAGTGCACTCTCTTTCTCCCACTCTTTATTATATATCCTGTCCATATTTCCTGCTTATTCCCGGGCATTGCCACTCCCATTTGGAGCGGTTGACAGATTCAGCAAGAAAACAAACTATCCTGCGTTTAAATATCATATCGAATATATCTGCTTGATAACTCATGGAGCTGGAAGCAAGCCCAAATAAGCAACAGCACTTTAACAGCAAGCCCAATAAACCTGCAACCCGCCACTACCAATATTTATACGCGACTTTACAGAAAAACAAGCCCAAAGTCACTTATAATAAGCAGACTTGGCAACTGTGTGTGAAACTAACAGGAGTTAGAGGGGACAGCGCAGCGCGTATCCTGATTGGTTCAGTCCACTGTCTATATTGAAGATGGACCAATGGGCTGCCCCCTCTAAATTGTGGGCCGGTCTCTTAGAGGAAAAAAAAAATCCAACAGCATCGGCCTCTGAGGACTGTCAGCCCATCGCGAAAATGCCCGGTATGCCAGATTACCAGTCCAGCCCTGATGCTAACTGAAATACTCTGTAACTTCATTGGCTCGCAGCTATCTCTACTGGTGCTGTGTAATGGTACATTTTAGGGTGTCAAAGATAAACAGTTTAATCAGTTCAATTCATTTAGTGCAATACGGTTGGCCACTATGCCAAAACAGCTTCACGGTGCAGCACAGTGCCTGTGGGCTTGGCTACATCCATTGACTGTGCAAAATATGGAGCTTCTGAAAAGTCTGAAAAGTGAAGCCAATGTGGAAGTGCCTTAAACCTGCATTTCTTTTTAATAGCTAGCATGTGGCAACTCCACTGGTTGTATGTATGCTTACGAGAAAATAACTCTATTTCTCACTTGATTAATTACCCAAGTAAACAGTTTCCTGATGAGCTTATGGTCTCAATCCCTCATTTGAAGTCGTCAAAACGGTATGATGTAATTTAGTAAATTATGGTCCAATTTAGAGTAAAATGGACCATAAAGGGGTCTGGGGTCTCCCTTAGAGATAGGGTGAGAAGCTCAGCCATCCGGAAGCAGCAGAGCCGCTGCTCCTTTGCGTGGAAAGGAGCCAGTTGAGGTGGTTCGGGCATCTGATGAGGATGCCACCAGGGCGCCTTCCTAGGGAGGTGTTCCTGGCAAGTCCAACTGGGAGGAGACCTAGGGGTAGACCCAGGACCAGGTGGAGGGATTATATCTCCTCTCTGGCCTGGGAGCACCTCAAAATCGAACCTTGATTTGAGTCCTAGGAAATGTAGTTTCTAGCATTAGTGACCACTGTTTAGCAAAAACTACATGGAATTTTTTAGAAACTTGGATTTCTTATTTCTGGCCTTTAAAAAAAACCATTTTGCTTTGAGGAGATTTTTTTGTCATACAATACTCAATATCACTTTAAAAATGTACATCAGTTCTTTCCTTTTCTAATTATTGTGTTCTGCTGTTTGTATTTGCTCAATTTCTCAAGTAGCAATTTTTTTAATCGTTTATTCATTATCATTCAAATTTAATTTAGTTTCACACTTCAGAGGCACATTTTGGAAAAAAATGACCTCCCCTTACCAGCGACAGGGTACCTCTTTATTCCACACTTGATTGTGTAAGTCTAGTGATAGTTATACCTTCCCACCTGAATGCCCATGTAGTAATTTGATATGACTAAAACCACAAGATTCCTATCTAAATGTGATTTATTTGTATAAATTGCATTGCATTAAGGCATTGTATTGTATATGTGATTGGTTGTATTTTATATTCATATGTCCCATTCAAATGTCTGTGTGTACATAATGTTTGGTAAACCATAATAAGGACCTTGGGCCAAAATGCATCAGTTTAAAATAGTTACAATATTTGCTGGAGTTTTCAGTGTCATGCGTGCCTCTCTTCTCGATGCACCTTGACAGGTGAACCGGTGCCAGAACCACAACTTGACTGCCGAAACAACTTCGTATCGGAGCAGAGAAATCCATGTCACTTGGAATCAAATAAGGTACATCTGAGCCAGTCGTCCGTTCTTATGATAATTCCTCCTGTGTATCCATGCATGAAATGACCCGTTTGTATGCGCATTGCAGGTTTATACCTGACAGTGACAGTGTGTACTTAGACAAGGGTGCAGTGTCTGTGCATGATAATGTAGTCACGGTCGGGATCAATGTCTGAGTCACTTATGATATTCAGTGCTCAAAATGTGTGAGGAGGAGAGGTCTCCAGATCATCAGGATGCGGTCTGACGTCACTGGGTAGAAGAGCTGCTTTGGGACCTTTTCCCACACAAATACAGATTATTGTTAGCAGCTGTCAATTGGAAAAGTACAAAAAATAAGTACATTCATTTATTAAACAATGAATACAATCAAGAATGAAATTTGGGTTTTTCTCATCAGCAGCAGGTTGAGACTCTAGGTTACAAGAAACCTATACGGGAAGGTACTTAAAGGGGCTTGTAAATGGTAGGTTGCAATATTTCAGTAGAATGTAGAATTTTATTGTATCATTCCAATTGTCTAACTTTGCGCTGTTTGAATAAAGTTTATCATTATAATTACAAGATTTAAATTTAACCGCATTTCCGGGAAGCCAGTGGAGGGAAATGACAATTAAAGGGGCTCTGTGTAACAATTTGCGGCAATTTGAATGTATGAATCACTTTTTGGTTGAACGGATTACAACGTGACGTAAAAGATGAGACCTTGCCTGTCTCTCGGTTGCCTAGACGAGCCTCATACAAGACGAAGGTGTTTAAAGCTGCTGCAATCGTTGCTTTAACTAACTTCCTGTCCGTTTGGCAGTTGTCAATCCCCTCCTTCCTCTCTACATGACCGCAGGAAAGCGCAGTAGTAATCTCCAGACATGGCAGCAAACAGGAGGATACTGCTCTCTGCATGTTAATGGAACAAGGTATCGCCTCTTTATGGAGTTCTGTGTCCTGATTGAATTAAGTGGGCAGAGATACCAGAAAATGTATTTTCTCTATTACTGCATGAGCAGGGGCAAGATGGAGATGGGTGATGACCAACACTGTAACAGTTATTTCTGTTGTAATATAGAGCTATTTAACACTTTCTAATAAACAATGTCACTTACAGCAGCTTTAACGCTGCTGGACTGTGGCCCTGCTTTGTGGAGGACTCGGGTTGGATTTTCCACAACAGTCCAAAGGATGTGACTTCTATGCCCGTTCTCGAGTGCCTCGCCTCAGTGCCCCTCTCTGCTCCACTGACACAGAGTAACACTAGCTAACGTTAGTTTGCAATATCTCGAGTTTCTAGTTTTTCCACTCAGATTAAACGCCCCATTGAACATATGTAAAAATGGAAAGACAATTAATATCAGCTGAATTCTTTGGGAGGAATAAGAAGACGGTAACTAACTCACATTAGCTTACAGCTCACAAATTGCCTGGCTTGTACTTTCATGCTATAGTGTCTACTTTAAAGATTCCCATATGATCTATTGCAGTAATGAAAGCATTTTTCTGTCTCTCATCCAGAAGAAGCACAATCTATTTTATTTTGTTGCCCTTAAAACATACGAGTGAAATGGCAAGATGAGAAGCGTGGGGAGACTTTTGACAGAGACTCAGAGCAGAGCTAATGGCCCATTAAGCGGAAAAGGCGGCTTTTGATGTGAGTGAAAGAGGAAAGAGAGAAACATGCAAGCACTGTCGAGAACAGAGGCATGAGAGAGAGGGAGAAGAGAAGGTGAAAACAATAGCACAGAGCAATCATTTCCTCAACATCATCGACTTACGGATCAGGCTCACAGTACAAAGAGTGGCTCGGATCATCGTAGGCACTCCGTGGATTTAAAATCTTGTTATCTGCTCTACAGTTTTGATGTGCTGATGAGCTATGACTGAGCCTGCATGCATTTTTCAATCCTGGAGTTGTGTTCTCTCGCCGGCAGCATTTAAAACATTGTCTCACATCAGATATGGCTCACAGCATGTGGTAATTATCACGGCCATGTTGACACTCGAGTGCGGCAAATGTCATGCTCACGGTTCAGGAAAGAGCGATTCCAAACAAATGATGGAAGTCACAGGCTCCCTTTATATGGTGCAGCAGTATGAGAAATGCTTTGGCATGTAGGCAACCAGAATGAGACGGGGGCGCCAGTCGATCACGTACGAATAAAAGCGAAAAGTTAGATGATGAGGTTAATGACACTTTAATGCTTCCTATTAGCAAGATCATTGTATGTCACTGATAGTGCCATCTATTCTTGTTGGTTTAATTCCAGTTGAGTGATCTCCAATCAGTTTGAGTCTCATGAACCGTCGTTTCTCCACGGCACAAAAAATGCTTTCAGATGAGCTAATCAAACGTTTGATGAATAATTGAATTCATCGTTGTGGCTTATCACATTTTAAATCCATTTCTTTCTTTTTCTTGGTTTGATTCATGCCTCAAAGTCTCAGTCCCCGAATCTACCCGGGTAATTGAAATGGAAAATTGTCAATCACATTTTGTTCAGTGAGTAATATCTCCATGTCCAAACATTCGCGACAAGACAATTAGTTAATAATTACAAAGTTTAGGTTCATGATATCCAGAGATTCAGATGGCACTAATTAATTCACCTGTCTTTATTGCACACACACACACACACACACACACACAGCGGCCCCATTTTATAGCCAAAAAAGATATAAATCAAAACTTCTCTCTATTCAGCAATCGCTTCACTTTTCACTGCAACTAACACTTTATTCAGTTTTCAATTAATCTCCCATTTTTTAAAAAATTAATTCACAAATTTTTGAGTCCATAAAAGATCATTACAACATTGACACACGAATGACACTCAGTAGAGCACATACCTCTGCTAATCCAATATCAAACACAATAGCCCTGTATCTTTAAACTACCCATAACTGCATGATCGTGGTTTAACCAGATCTGTAACAGCCAGCCAGCAGGAGAACAAATCAGTGCAGACAGAATTATAATCTCCATTGTGTGGCGGAGGAATAATAGCTTGATGAAAAGAGAGACAACGTTAAAGTAGAGTTGAAATGAAAAAATGCTTTTTTAGCGATCTTAGATCACATCGAAGATCATACTGTGCACCTATTTCACAATAAAAATGAGTTGTTTGTATTATCATATCAAAGTCCAGTCACGTCTTCGTCCTGTTGGACAAAATGTGCTTACGTAAACTTGAACCAATTTCCACCAATAATCTCATGCCATCCACCCATTCATCAATCTTCAACTTCAAGCGGTGAGCAGGTGGCACAGAGCTGACATTTCATGTCACAGTGTTTCACTGATTACTGTACAAAAACACAAATGTATAACTTTCTTCACTGATTTGTGTGACATTGAATTATATCTTATGAAGACAATGTTTTCTGGTTTTCCCCCTAGTGTCCCTCTAATGTCCTGTCCCTGAACCCTCGGTGATGAACCGATGGCTTTACTTGTTGCTAGAGTTACAGCAGTTAACTGCACAAGGCTACAAGAGAACTCTTTCGGTGTCGGGACCAAACACAAACTCCGAGACCAGCCACTCTGATGATAAGGAATCCAGTACTGACATGGTTTATGAAGTTCAGCTGCTGTTAAACAGTCACCACTTGCTCATTTGGTCACGCTGCTAATATAAGCAGTCCTTTTAGCTGACTAATCTTCATCCCCAGGGTGCCAAGATCCAAACCCAGCAAGAAATCCACCTCAGCATCAAATCGACAGCCGTCAGTTTCGGATGCTGAACGACTTAAATGATTACTTGATTATTAACATTTGTTGGTGCTAAATTATCTTTGGATCCTTGAATCACACCTTTTTTCTTTATAACATGATATTGTTCTAATGGCATTCTTCATGCTGACTTCCACATTTAATATACCCAACTACACATATACCCTTTCCTTTGCTCTCATCATTCATTTGCATTTCCTGTGATTCGGTGTCTGATGTGACGCATTCAGAACCTTTGATGAGATCTCGACCAAGCACAGCTGACATTTACCTGCTTCCCTTTTACCAACATCTCCGGATTCAGGAGTAAATCACATGCTTGTTTGTTTTTCTCAGCGTATTGAACCCAACCAACCAATCATGGCTCACGATGATTTAACAATACATCCATAAAGGATACATCGCTATAAAAGTACGGGCTGATACAGTGTTGAAGCCCACATCGAGCATTAACTGAACTCAACTTGTCAGAGGATTCCTTCTTTACTAAAGCCTGCATAGAAAGCACATTTCACACAAAGTAATCACGTGGAAGGGAATCACATGTGGGATGAAATGGGGGAGAAAAAAAAAGGACTGATGCGAAGCGAGGAAGATATTTTGGGCAGAGAAAAGGGGAGAAGAGCAAAGGGGTGCATCACGGAGAGAAAAGGGAGAGATGATGGATTGAACATGAGAAGATAATGAGGAATGAAATACTGTTCAACAAAATGTCATCTCTCAGACAGTGGTCTGGGGAGCATTGCTGCCATTTCACCGAGATTGTTACTATAGATGAATTTCACCTACAAAGACATCAATTCCTCGGGTGCAGCATTTCCTGGATTTTGCAGCGATAGAGGCAGGCTTTGAAAACCTGGCTTTGAAAGAGGACAGAGTGTCAGCCCCAATGAGGCAGCTTTGGCATCGAGATGAAGGTTGAATAGGAAGAGGGCGCATGTATATCTTTAGATGAAGACTGCTTGCTACGAACATTTCTTATTAGTGCAGATACTCAGATCTCAAAGGAAAAAAAATCTCATCGGCTTTCGCTGACTTGCAACACACATGCCTGTAGGGAAACTGATCAACCTAAACACACAGATAATTTGCTTTAGCTCAGGTGTTTTGATGTGGGAAAGGTTATCTTTGACTCTGGTTACCAGGATATAGTAGTTACATTTTGCTGCAGGGTCTCATTTCTGAGCTCTGAAAGAGAAGGATTCTGCAGCAGTAAATGCTATATCTAAAGTGCCTGTTTTCTTTTGCTGGTTTTTAAAGGCCAGTGGATGTTTGAGGTCTAAGAGAAGGCCAAGAAGTTGTCAATTAAAGGTGGTAAAAGGAGTTATAAGTGTTTTTTTCCCCGTGTGTGACTTTGAAAATTGAACAAACTTTGATCAAACAAGACAAAGTCAGTGAAAGGTCCGGGAAGGTAAACGGACCTCCACATTTTAAAAGCTTAGATGTTCCATTTGAAAAGTTCAAAGCAGAGGTCAAATAACTGGTTTGTCCTTTCTGGTTGTAAGGAGGAAGAAATTACAAGCAAAAATTACAGGTTGACTTCTGAATGAAACAGGGTCCTTCAGAAACACAGCGGGGGAAACACCAACATATCACATCCCTGTAATATCATTTCATATACTTTTCCTTAAGCGCTTTGACCCTCCATGAACACTAAATTCAAGCTGTCAAGGCGGTGCACATGTAATCTTGTGTGGCAAAATGCTAAGTCACTTTCACATATCAGCAGGGTGCAATTATATTTACACTCTTTGTATTTGCAACAAAACATCACGCAGGGCTGAATCAAATATGTAGTTACTGCTTTATGCCGTTGAGGGGCAACCCTAACCCCACAAAGAAGTCAGACAGGGCCAAAAAAACATAAGGAAGTTCTAGACAAACCCCCAAGTTAACTAAAACAAAACTTTTTTGAAAGGCAGAGAGTATTCTAACCCAAACTACCAGTTGTAAACATTCATCAGTGGGATGATAGAAAGCTCTCATGTGCTGGTAATGTCAAATGAGTCCTAAATATTGAAACCTTCTGTCAACGCAACCTAATTAATTAGGTGTAACACAGTAACTGACACTGTTAATTGCCTTGTGCTGTGACTGCAGTGTGATATACCAGGCAGTAATAGTGACCTATCCAGGGGATAATAAATGACTGAATCAATGAATGGATGGGTAAAGCGAGTAGAACATATGGATGCGTGGATTTACAACAATAATATGGCATAGAAAATGGATCAAAGGTGAGATGGGTGAATAGTTGGTTAGAGTCAGGGCTGCATGTGTGGAAGGAAGAAAAGTAAGAAAAAGGATGGATGGATGGATGGATGGATGGATGGAAGGAGCAAGTGTAGAAAATGAATGACTAATGTATGAATGGAGTGCATACAGAAAATGGATGGATTCCAAGCAAGATGGATAGATGGTTGAATTGATGGATGCATGGGAAGGTATAGAAAATGGATGGATGGATGGACAGATGGATGGATGGATGGGTAGTTGAATGGCTGGATTGATTACTAGTTATGGTACCAGAAATGGAAGGATGATAGGAGAAATGAATAGATAAGTTGATGGATGGATGGACTGATAGGTTGGCGGTTGGATCAATGGTTGGAAAGGATGTTGGATGGATGGATGGATGGATGGATGGATTGTGGGTAAAATTAACCAATTAATGGGCAGATTAATGGATGGTTCAATGGATGGATGAAGCAGGTACAGAAAATGGATGGATTAATGGATGTCTGCATGGACGGTTGTTTGAATAGAAGACCCCTAAATTGTGCTTGTTGTATCGCACTAAATCCCAAAATACTGTATAAGGCAAAACCAAAGATGGATCTAACAGTGGATCTTTATTGAAAGTAAGTGGACATGTTTTGTGACACTTGATATGTGATAATGTATGTATTATCACAGATCCTTCCACGTAAATTAACATTCTTCAGACATCTTAATAGAAATGAATCGCTGATCAATTTGTTCCTCAGATCCACACTTCAACCTAACACAAGATGTAAATGATCATGCGAACAGTTCATTATTTCTAATCCTTCATCTTATTTTAGGGGAAATCGTGTTTGCTGAACAATGAAATACTTATTAGCACCTCAGACAAAGGACGCAGTGATTGACAGGATTATATTTAAACAAAGCCAGCAGTTAATCACTTCTCTCTGCATGAGGGCACACAGCCTGGTATTTGTTCTCTATCTCTAATTAAACAGAATTACATTCCATAACACATTGTAAAAGCCGGGGCGTGTTTCAGACCTCATAACAAACTAGTGCAGAACATTTTCAAGGAAAATGAGGGGTTCACAGAGGTAACAGACAGTACGATTCTGTGAAAGAGACTCATCCAGACAGGGTTATGAGACACTGACATGACTCAGTGTGTGGTGGCCCTCATCTGCGGCTGCCCGCTACAAACATTGTTTGTTTTTGTTCTCTTATTATTATGAAGCGTCGCAGAAATAGACTAAAATGGTTGGTCGCTGTCAGTGAAGGACCTTCCCTTATAACTATTTCAGTGTCATGTACTTGGAAACTATTACTGCTTCACCTCTTCAATAACAGTGACAGTAACATTTTATGTTGCATTTCTTTGTGGTGCACTTACTGGACATAAAGTTTAACAGGAACATGTCACACCTGTAATACTGTGCAAGTACAGTGACACAATAAGGCATTATTAGTGTGTAAATGAGTTTCTATATGCTTGCAAATGCATCTGTTTTTATTTATAATAAATGTGAATTTTCTTTTAATCCTTAATTAATTTTGACCTTACTGACAAAACTCCTTTGGCTCACTGGAACTGGAATAGTGTCTTTGTCACAGTCACTTGATAAAAAAACAGGAGTGTTTTCAAAACAAGCAATGTCAGCCAAAATGGTGATACAGGAAATGAAAAGAGTACAACGGATTTACCAATTTTCTTTAGAAAGTGGAGCACAAAAGTTCCATTTGATGGATAATTATAGTTTGGGGTTTAATCTAAGTATTTGGCCATGCTTCCAATACGGACAAATTATTTTTTTTTTCCACCAGGGTGAAGATGTTTGATGAAGCAAGAAACACCAGCAGTCAAATGATCAGATGGGTTAAACACACAGAATCAGAATACCCAAATTTATTTGGAGTGGAAAGCAAAAGTGAGTGGTACAATAATTACCCAAACTGTCCACAGTAAACATCAGTTTCAACCAAAATTTTGGGTAAGATTGTGTTATACCTGTTTTATAATCAGGGTTTGGTTTTTTTGCCTCACCAAGTTTTGTTGTAGCAATGTGGGCATGTTCTTCTATTTTATCAATCATTTTGCGAGAACAATGTTGTCATAACTGACAATTGTTATGACAATGAAAACAAGGATAAAGTTGCCTTACACCCCACCCTTTAAAATGGAATATGTAAGAATACTGGAATATTGAAAACATTTAAGACTTAACTGAAATTAGCAATAGGATGTTAGGGACATTATTATGTCAGTGTAATGTGTTCAAAGAATATTTAGCATGCTAACCAGCTAGTCAGCCCAACCTGGTTCTAAAGCTCCTGTGCTAGCGATGTAAACACGAACACTTGGCCCAGTCTGGACTGGTGGCTGCAAGGATAACTGAGCTAACCAGTTAACATGGCTAATGTTGGCTACAGTCAGTGTTACTTTAATCTGCCCCACTCTATTTGTTTTGAGTAGGAATTCAACAAGTGGAGGTAAGCTTTTATGACCAGTAGGACATCAGCTGGAATCGATCCCAGCTGACATCGGGGCGACAGCAGGGTACACTCTGGATAAGGGCCCATTTCAGAGGTTTGACATATAGGGACAAACAACCATTCATGCTCAGAATCACCTACGGACAATTTAGAGTAACCGATTAACCTCTGGATTGTGGGAGAAAACCTGGAGTACCCGGAGAGAACCCAAGCAGGCACGGGGAGAACATGCAAACTTTGCACAGAAAGTCTCAAACCCAGGTCCTTCTTCCTGTGGGGCAACAGCGCTACTCTGGAGGATTGTTCACCGAAGTCTTGGTCAGGAGGGCTGACTGTCACACTGACTGTTTTCAATACAAGTTTCCAGAAACAGTAATGTTGTGCTCAGACCAAGCGCAAAGAAAAAAGACATGGTGAGTTAAAGTTTTTTGATCTAAATCACTGCCGATGACATCGATGACAGAAGCTTTTCAAGGATGTAATTGTCCGGAAATGTAACCAATCCAACAGTTGCTGAGACCATCGAAGTCAGTCATCTTCGAAAGCATGAACTCCTGGCATCTGTTCAGTGTGTGAGATATTTCAGTCGGGACCCAAATGTTGACCGACTGCCTGAGCAACAGAACAACATTGACATCCATAAAACCACATCACTAGCATTGCTAAAACGATTTCAGGATTCCAGTACTGAAATGAAGGTTTGATTTGGAGAGGTATTGCCCACGTTTAGTTTATCTAGCAGAGTTTAACCTCCTGTCATTTCCATTTTTCTCCTAAGTCAAACTGGATTTCAGGCAGCTGGTCTTACTCCAAGTATCTGTTATTTCTTTCATGTTATTTTTTGTTATTTCAGTCTGTTGACAGCAGCGAGAGCAAGAGTAACAATAAAGAGCAGAATTACATTTCTGTATTTTGTGTAGGAGTCTATTGAATGAATTCACATTTCCTTCCCTTCTGGTTATCTGTTCTGAGTGCCACACATAAAGCTGCATTTGTACAGTGAACAGTGGAGGACATAACGGGTGACAGACAGGGGCATGATAGAACTCCTTCATCAACGTGACACCCGAATCAAGCAGCCCATCGGGTGACGAGGAGTGATAAAAGACCTCCACCTGAGATCAAATCGATTGATGCTGAGTGTTGCCATGTATGGAGTCAACACGCTCATCACTCACACTGATATCATCACGCATTCATTACCAGATATACTGGGAATGAGCCTTTTACAAAAGAAAAATATTATTGTGCTGCGAATACAACACTTTGATGGAAAATGTAAGGTAATATATACTGTATGTTCAACAGGTTCGGCTCATTGTTGCTGTGTGAGGATCAGTCTCTTTGTTAAGGCGGTGGCCACTGATGTGCCGTCTTTACTTTCCTGGATTAATCAGAGGGGAGGTTGCCTCCAGTAACTTTCCTTCCACCGAACAAAAACAGGGATTCATGACGCGCTCAGTTGAAACTTTCCATCTGTGAATATCCCGCACCATTCTGCTCGAAAAAAATCTCCACCTGTTTCTCCCCCTGTTGCTGTTACTGCTGAGGTACTGTAATACTGCCGCCTGTACAGCGGGTCAGCTGGGTTCTAAATAAACAGACTTAATATTGAACGGAAATGCTTTGCATCAGAAATCCTCGGAGGCTCCTGGTTCTCTAAATAGATACGCATTAGACACCAGATTTGACACCATAATATGATAAGACTTTGCCCTGTGGGCCCATACGGGAAATTGTATTTCATGATGATTCAGTTTCTAATTGTAAAACAGCCTACACTATATATGAAAAGACAATTAAAGAAGGGTTAGATAGTGATGAAACGGATGATTGGAATTCCTACACACTCTCTAATGCCCCTTTACAAAAGACTTTCATATGACATTCTTCGTCTAACTTCTTCTCTCTGTGGTGCCCTTTTATAAGACTTGACAGGTAGAACTTAACTGTTGATAGAAGTCGTTTATAGGTCAATACAGATGTGTAGGACAAGTCAGATCTGCCCCGTGTTCAACTCAGGTCTTAGACAAAGTAGATGCTTTCACCCATGGATGACCCAATGGAAAGCCTGCCTGAACTAAAAAAAAGATAATGAAAAACAGACTGAATCCGAAAGAGATTCCAGAACAGCCCCATCTGGTCCAGAACGGACCAGAGGTAATTAGACCCTGAACACGAGCAGCAGCACCACCAATTAACGAGCAGGGAGGATCAAAAGGAGGAGCAGTACATGTCTGTGGAATGAATCGAATGCTTTTCACAGTCCACACTGTCCATCTTGGCTCTAAAAAACACATTTTCCTCCTGCAGTGATTGATGGTGTGCGCGATCAAAGCTGATAGCGAGTCTCCTTGGATCCACTCCGGTATTAGACATATTGACACACAGACCAAAGACCTGCAGCAATAGAACAGTACCTTACGAAAACCCAATTAGGCTGGAGTCAGAATCTGGCTCTACTCACTTGGTTTAGTAAGAACTGATGGGGCCCAAGAGGAATTCTATCATACTCTTTGGTCTTAACGGGAGTCTGACAAGTTTAATATTGGATCAGAAATAACATAATGTGTGTTCAAAACATCTATGGATAACTATAACCAAGATGAAGAGTATTGCATTTCAGTCTGCTAGGTCATGTGGAATGGATTATTATTATGTTTTGAATGTGTTCATATTTAGACTCTGTCCTTATCACTCCCCTTATAATAAATTCCACCCTTGGGGGACATAGGTTGAGGGGTGGAGGTCAGGCTTACAGTATAAAGTGCTATATAGACAGCAGCAGGTTATTCTGGTGAGCAGTGTGGTAGCTCCCATGAGGTTTTGATGGCATGCCAGTGGCCAAGACTCAGTGACATCACTTGAGGACATTTATCAGACTTCACACAGCTTTCTCCAGAGACACAATAAGGCACTACACAACTTGTTTTCACATATGCTGTTTTACTCCCCAACTCTCGTAAACAGACTTTGATGTGTAAATGCAGTGGTCTTCCTCCTCTGAGCTGTTAAAAAAAGACAAATTAAATAAATACACTGAAAAGGCTAGTGTGAAGGAAGCTAGTGATAAGTGGGGCAGGACTTTGGGCTCAGTGCAGGAATCAATTTACAGGAGTCACTGTTAGAGGTAACACTGTACTTTAAAGGAACAGTTCACCCCAAGAGGAAAATTCATTCATGATCTACCCTAATGCTAATAGAAAGTCTGGTAAAGTTTTGTGGTCCACAAAAGTGTTGTTACGTTCGCGAACATTTCGTTCAATATGAACTAATCTTTTATATGACTCAGGAGTAATGAGTCGTCTCAGTGAGTGATTCGTTCACATGGCAGGTAGCTGCATAAGCTCGTTCATTTGTCACGTGACAGCCCGGCCGCTCAGGCTGAACAGTAAGTTTGTTCGTTCGTTCGTCATTCGGATCGTTCACTTGTCACGTGACAGCATGGCTGCTCAGGCTGTGTGACGAGCAGTAAGCACAACAGTACGTTCATACGGATCGTTCATACGGATCGTTCATACGGATCTAATACGGATCGTTCTTTCGTTCATTTGTCACGTGACAGCTACCTCGTCACTGTCATGCTGTTAAACAACAATGGCAGGGAGGATTCAGGACACACTTTATTGTGGTGTGTATTTGCTTTCCTAGGTTTTCACATGGTTTGAATTGCTTGTGGCATTTGGGTATTATACTTTGTCAGCTGAAGCAAGCCATGTTGCCTTTATTGTTAAGTGTTGAGAACCGCAGTCTTTTTTACAACGCCCACAAGAGGGCTACACTGCCACCTGCTGTAAAAATGAATGAAATGAACGAAATGACTCAAAAAAAGATCAGTTCAATTTACTGTCCGAGAGTAAAAGATCTGAGTCAGTAAAAAGAGTCGATCTTCCCAACACTAGTCCACAAAGCATCAGCAAGAACTCGCAGTCTCTGCATACCTCAGTGTTCACCTGCTACCTGGAATCTTGCGTCACACACAATACAGAGAGCTGTCCAGACGTTGCAGCATCAAGTGCCTCTGTCGGATCTAGCATTGCATTTCTGGCCTTTGATTTATTATCCTATTGTTGTAGCTTCTTTCCAGAGCACTGATACATAAAAAGATGGTTCAAGTGTCTTCTCTTCCCGGATGCATCGACAGAGAGAAGCATGTGAGATGATGGGTTTTTGCTTCATAGCGGGACTTTCCACAGACTACCACTACATAACCCAGGAAGCTGTGTCTGTGGATAATCATTCTCCATCTGCAAGGAACCACTTTCTGTGCTTTTGGGCATGCGCAACCACGTTAAACCAGGTGTGCAGTAATGCTAGCTTAGATGCTACAGTAAAGATTTTAGCTATAACAAAAATTGTGTCAAGGTTTTTTAAAAACAGCTTGGGTGTCAGGGCTCCAGAGACTACTGCAATTGTGTAGGAGAGTGCCGCAATGCCGCTTTGTTGTGAAGCTCCAGAAATAGTCCAAAACTTGAATTTTGAATATTCATTTTTGGGTGAACTGTTTCTTTAAGTATAATCTCATTACTATAGGGAAACACTCCCGTTGGAATGAATAGGCCTATATATTCCTGGTAAAAGAAATAGGCAACCTTCAGACCGTAACAAGTAAATGACATATAATTCCAAATTACTATGTGCTTATAAAGTAATTGCTCTTGAAAAACTGTTCTGCTTGGCTTGTGTAAGTGGGATATTATGCGTTTTTGTTTAAAAGGTTGGGGCACGGCACTCGTTTCAGCTTCTTTCACATTTTCTTCCATCTCGTTATGTTCCCCACAGCTCATATGCACAACTCCCGTAATGTCTAACAGGCCCCATGACTTCTGGTTGATCAGCAGAAATAGCAAGGGCTGGAGCCTTCAAACGGGCAATTCTTTGTTGAAGTACACAGCTAATGATAAGGTATGAGTTCCAATAGAGTGCAATATATGAGAACTACAGGAGCTAATGGGCTGAAACAAAAGCAGCGGAGTCACTTCAGATGCGAACAGAAGGAAAACAGGGGGAGAGTGAACAGCTGATGGGGACCACAAACAGTCTGATGAGACACAAGTCTTGCTATAACTGTGTCCATGAAAACTGGCATTCACTACAATTTGCCACAACATTAGCTCCATTATAATAGAGTGGAAGTAATGGCGATGGTAATTAGATTGTTTAGATGTATTAAAGTAGTGGCCAGAGGGTACATGAGTACATTTATTTATGCAGACGTGATTTTTATAGGTAGAGTGTAGAGATGGCAGTCAGAGAACTCTGCCACTGTAAGGGTTGACTCTTCCTCTACATACCTTTGTTGCAGAGACAGCCTCGACAGTCAGTTTTAAATATTGCCGATGTCGATCAATTGACACTCATAGGTGAGCCAAGGTGGCCCAAAATGATGATAATATTAAGATCTAACGTATCTACTAGAGAAATCTAAAATATAGATTACAGTCTTACACGGTGGAGCAAAGAATTCAGTTGGATTCCATTAAAGTTTCACATGTACTACAGTAATGCATTCACATTCCCAGCACGCCTCCCCTTCCTCAGGCTCGAGTCTTTAAAGTCCTTCCATTTTCAGCAATTTCACTGACACTGTGAGGTGACATTTTTTTGTGAGCATTCAAAGATTTTTCTGAGGTACAAGACAACAAATAAAATCTCTTTTCTGCAGTGCTGTTTAATGTTCTGGATGATTACCTCTGTTCCAGCAGTTTGTGCTGACATGTTTAGCCAATTCATCTATTTTCCCATGCTGAGGGTGTAAAGACTTAGATGGGGTTTGGAGAACTGGATTAACTGAGAGGCAAATGGGCTGTGATGGGATGTGATGAGGCAACGACAACAGCGGGCGCTGAAGAGGCAGCAACCGTCGGATAGAAGCTCCTCCGGGACTGACTGTGCATTAGTGCATCCTTTAGTGGTAAATGTGTCCTTCTGTCGGCATAGGTAGATAGCTCTGCAAGTGAAGCGCTGGGTTTGTCTCCCATGATGAAGAAGTCTTGTCTTTGTTTTGGATCACTTGTTAAGCCCTCAACGTATGCACTACCCCGGGGAGGCGTACACTCCTCCAGACAGTGAGTCATGTATAAATAAAGCATAATGCATGCAGATGGAGGCAAAGTGTTCACTCCCTGTGGGTTAAAAGTTGGGACACTTAAGTTGAGTGATTGAAGCGGCTTTGAATATATTGTTCGGTGCTAAATGCACTGGTTTAAGCACCAAAGAAAAAGACTGTGCCGTGGGATTGTGACACATACTGAAAGCATCTATAGTTAGCAATAATGTTACAGCAAGGGATCATTACATGGGTAAAGTCAGGCTCTACCGACACCTCCACCACTCCACATTAAGTCTTTGTTTTTTCAGAATCCGTCATGTAACTGCTTGGCTCCATTGCTATAGCAGTTAAGGTTCATATGTCATATGTCATATGCAGTTATGTCATATGTTCATATGTATCTGAATAGTTAGTAAAATAGGCTGTGATTTAAGTTAATTTACAACAAGCCACTGGTGTGACTGAACACCAACCTGGATCACGTTTGAAATCCTTTGCCCTCTGTGTCGCCTGCTAGTAATTCAAGAACTTTTATAAGAAATTCATAAATAATAATCATATTTTTTGCACCTCTTCAAAATATTAATTACAAGGTGTTTGTGCAAATAAAGTGCAGTCCAATACAAGCAAGTTAAAAGACATTAAATCAACGTCAAAAATCCAAAACCAGTAAATTAAAAAAATAGAGAAAGAATTCAAGGTGATTTATTTGTCACAATACTACATGGGGTTGTATCACAAAATGAAAGTTTACAACTCCTTCACACGCCCAGGATATCATTTTATAGGGACGAGTGTAGACGAGTGTAGTGATATCAAAAAAATGGAGGTGGCTACTCCACCTGCAGCTTGTCATACTAGCAGTGCAGTATCATATGATGTATATAAATGGGCTCAATTCAGTGGGAATTAAAAAGGGTATAAGTTATATTTCTTGTAGCCTTTTAAAGGGACTTTTAGAGGGATTTGTGAAAAAATAAACATGCATTTTAAGTTTTTTAATGCTAATGGGTGATGAAGCGTTCAAAACCAAAAAGAATGAGTCCACCCACGTATCTCTCTGTTGCCTTGAACAGGCTGTGTGCTGCATAATGTAGTGCAATTCGGGGCCTGA
The DNA here is from genome assembly GCA_039737535.1 of Lagodon rhomboides. Classification (NCBI taxonomy): domain Eukaryota; kingdom Metazoa; phylum Chordata; class Actinopteri; order Spariformes; family Sparidae; genus Lagodon; species Lagodon rhomboides. Next base: position 25,741,492 of record CM077799.1, read on the forward strand.
ATTTCCCACGCAGTCCTGCGGACGTGACGTCAGATGCGTTCTTGATGGCTTGGATACAGGAAGAAGACAAGTGCGCTGAACCCAAACTAGTGTTTGGGTAGTAATGGATTCTGCTACGGCCAGAAAACGACCCACCACCACACAAAGTCCACTAAAAAGTCATACTAAGAAGACAACGAAGATTTTATCAGCGGCAAGTCGAGAGTTGAAACGAAATTACAACCAAAGCCGGGCCGGCAACTGAATAAACATCGGATACGTGTTCGGCTCATGGAGCCAGCTTCAACTTGAACTGGGACTGAAAACAGATGCTGACATGGCTCATTCCCTAGTGACCAGGTAAGAAAACATTACAGGTCATGTTTAGAGCTTGATTTGAAAATCATATGAGATCACCGAGGACTCGGAGTGACCTAACGTGCAAAGTAGCGTTAGCTGCTAACATGTAGCTTAGTCCACCGCTGTGTAACACTGAATAGTTACAGACTGCACATTTTCCACGGTCCTTTAGTCTGAAACCGAATAGTTAGAAATATGTCCCTTTATATATGGGACCGAAAGCCCAACCTGTTATCCGGGAGGTGACGTTAGCAGCTGGCTGTCGCCACAGGCTAACGCTTTGTTTGTGTCTGTGTAGTAGCATTAGCTGCTAACACACAGCAGTCCCGTATCAGAGACGATATTTTTGTCCCCCAGTATGCGTCTTTGCTTTCGCCTGTGCCTTTCAGACTCGCCGCTTGTGTGTCGCTACACACAGCGAGCCGGCTTCCTGGCTGCTTCATGTGTGTAGGGGATAAGGCTATCGCTTACACACAGCACAATTCGCAGTTGTAGGCTACCAACGTCATTCCGCGGAGGCATGCGCAGAGGTCTTGCAGTAAACAGTCATGTGAACAGAGAGTAAAGAAATAACAGTGTCACAGCATCAGCTGCTCTGCTGTGAAGAGTTCATGCGTGCTCCAGCGCCGGCTTGGCTGATGGCTGCAGTTACCCTAACGGCCGCCGTGTCACTATTCAGTCTTATTTCTTGATCCTGCCTCATGTCCCTTTAACGCAAGGATTGGTGCCTTGGATCTTTTCGCCTAAAAAGATGCAAGTGGCATGTAGTCATCAGTGTGTGTGCTGGCTGAAAGGCTCGTTACCGCTGTAGTTAATTTGTTTATCGTTTCATGATTGAGTGCTAGTTTAGCAGAATAGCTTGTTATTATGGGTTAAATGCATGTTTGCATTCTTTCCCAGCGTTAGTTGTCAAGATGGATACTGTTGCCATGTTTGTACATTCACCCTAGAACCAGAAAATTAGCTTATCTTATCTTAGCATGAAGCCTGGAGGCAAGGGAAACTGCTAGTCGAGCTCCTTTCAAAGTTCAATTACATGCCTGCCTTCTAAGGCTTAGTAATTACCACATAGTATCACATTTGTTTATTCAGTAGACAACAGATGAGGCTGATACATAATGTAATTATGTGTATTTGACAAACAAACAAACAAACACATTGATGATCCCCAAAGGATGCTGGTGACCACTGCCTCGCCAACACGTCCTCATACCTTACAACATCTATCACCGGGCTGCTCTTGTACATTTTAGGATTGCGCAACTGACAGAGGAATTATCTAAAGCTGGACAGACGCTGTGTATTTTTATAAGCATGTAGGTTTCTTGACTCACACTACACCACACACTACATCACACAGTGCCCTGTGACTCATGTGTTCATGCCGCAGATCAATTGTGGAGCCTCAACATGGTTGCTCCCACTGAACATAAGCATGGAATCCCCCGTGGTTTTGTCTATTGACAAATCCAGTTAAGTGTATTCACACACGACCTCTGCTTCTTCAGCAGTGTTGCCAAACAGAGAGGAAGGCAATATTGGGCAATCCCCCCCCCAAAAAAAGTAAAAATCTGAGGAAAAAGATGGAGCAGGAGCTGGAGGATGCAGACAAAATGTGTCCTGCAGCCAAGATTCAGTATTATATCATAGCAGGGCTTTATCGCCTCATGTACATGGAGTCACGGTATAGGGTGGGTGATCTAATCTCTTTTTCGGGTGAATCACAGAGATATAGTTATTTAATGTCCTCTTATTTTCCGTTTCCGAAATTCTGTAAGCTTATTGACTGTCGTATCCACACAACACAATCCTAACAATAGAGTGACAGAGCCACTACATGGCTACGCTGCCTCGACAAATTACTTCATGTGGCATCTCATCAGCTAATGCCAAAAAAGACCTTCCTTTGACGCAATGCTGTGTTTTAATGCTGCAGATGGGGAAATTCATCAAGTCTGGTCGACAGGGCGTGTGTAGTAATGGATCGACAATGTGCAGCTTGTTTCCAAAAGACACAGCAGTTGGATGAGACCGCTGTCACAACAGCAACACAAGTGCATTCTTTAACACACTGTATTTAATTTTTGCCACAATTGGTTTTAAAGATTTTCTGATGTTTTTTTTTTCTTTTCTTCACTCTCTGACTCTCTTGTGGTAGTTGGAGTGACAGGAGACCACAAGAAAAGCACCACTACCTTGAAGAGAATCACAGATTTATCTTGGCTCGAACAGTTTTTGGGAAAATGTAAGTACACATCTCAACAAAATAAAACAAAGTCGTATTTCTTTTAAGCATTTTAATGAAGACATTTTATATATTGTATCTTTAACACAAACACTGGTGCATAGAGGAGGTTGTTATTTCAACAGTGTGTTTTCAGTGCTTTGGTTTTCTCCAGAGTGAGTAATTATTTGTATTTTTAAAAGTTTCGCTAAACCGAAATTGGGTCTAAAATTATTTGAAACAGTCTGGTCCAATCGGCACATACTGGCGAAATGGAGCAAATGAAGTTATAAAACACCATTTAAGAAAAACAATGCCGGGATACATTGCTGGCTAGCATCAACAGGCCAGTAGATGGTGGCAGTGTGGATCCTTTTTGTCCTCCCGTTAAGCCCTGTAAGCACTGAATGCAAACTGTCAACACCACAGTGCTCCTTAAAGTTGTTGCTGACTGGAAGGATCCCTTTGAGGCTGCGGCTCAGCCTTTGTCAGATGATGTCTCCAGCAGGATAATGCTCCATCATGTCAGACTGATTCCAGGAACAGAACAGAACTTTTATAATCGCAGGTTTTTCAGGGGAAAGGATATTCGCTGCTTGAATGTTCTTCCGCAGTGGCATTATCACGCAGGTGTACACGAACAGAACATTTCCAACCACTTTGATGAGCCCGGGCTTGAATTGAAGGCAAGGCAGACGAGGATAATTCCTCCTTCTATTGCTAGTTGTACCTTAAAAAAGTAGACGCAGGCACATGTGCTGTCTGTATGCTGTTATGTAATGAGTGAAGCCGGTACCCATTTCAAAGATCCTCGCAAGAATTTTCACTGATTGGAGACAATGTCCTTTTATATATTCTCTTTGTCTTCTTAAGGATCCTTTTGAATGTTGTTGTCGACATGAGCAGTGCATTATGAATCATTCAGGTTATAATTACATTCAAACTGCGCTGCTGATTCAAAGTCTCAGGGCAAACTCAAATTGTCTAGAATCCTCTAAAGAATTTACATAACACCTACTCCAACGCTCCATTGATATTATCAGGGTGACGGATTCATTGTTTTGATGCATCAAGGCCTGCAAAAAAACACTTGAACTGAAAGAACCAGCGTTGAGGCATTAAAAGACTTCTCCGGGGGGAATTGTGGCTTTCAAAAGAAGGGATATGTTAACAGTGCTTGTCTGAAAGGGTTATTGATTTTATGCTCATGTGAAACAAGTACCGACTCTTTTAATAATTCCGATGCACAACGCCTAGATTTAATCTGGTCAACGGGCAAAACAATCAATACATTTTCATCTCCATTTGCTCACGGTTGTGTAATGCCTGTTCTCATTTCCAGCCTTCTTCATCCCACCTAAGCCCGTATCTTAGAGGGATTTTCCGAGCTTCCGTCTGTGTTAAGGTTTTCATCACTTGTTCTTCTGAGCTGTCATTTTGTTCATGCGCTGCCTTTGTCAGTGTGTGTATGCTCTGTATTTCTATATCTGCGAGGACCAGCATCTCCAGTTGGTAGAACAGTGAAGAAACAGTTATACAAGGGTTAAGGTTTATGATCAGATTCAGGGTTAATACTATATACAGTATAAATCCCAATCCCAGTATTTGACAAGTTGAGGGAAACCCAAAGTGTCAATATTTGACGGGTTGGGAATCAGATGCAAAAATCAACTTTCTTACAAACTGGACCTTTAATTCAAAATCAAGATATCCTGATGACCACTTGGAGATTGCCATGGAAACTGATGTAGATATTTATTGGTCATGCAGAGGATGACCCTGAGTATTTTAATTACCTCTCTGATCTTTGGTAAAGTGCCACCATCAGGTCAAAAACCTCCCTTGACCAATACTTACAGAAGTCCATAAAAATGCACTCATTGTCTCAGATCATTTAATGAAATGTGTTGTGAATATTCATGGTTAAATCCAGTGCTTAATTTGTACATCTAAAGGTCCCAGAACACAGACAGGGTGCTGCTCCGGTGGGTCGAGGGGAGCGAAACAGTCAGGGAACACATCAGGACTCCACAGTGCCTGCAGCATATTGGACAAGGCCTGGGGGCTAGCAGTTAGCAAAATACAAAAATCACTCAAAATCAGCAGGCAGAGGTGCATAGTAACAGCTGATTAACGTTACTGTTTACACATCCTCTCCTTGACTGTCCCTTCCCCTGCCTGTCCACTCAACTCCCTGTTTGTCGACTGCTACAGTGGAGGGAAATGATGAAAAATAATCTACAAACATCTACATAAAGCAGCAGGCGAAGAAACCAAACTAAGTGGCATGTTTTTTTTCTTTCTTTCTGACTCTCTGCCTAATCGATCGCCTCGGAGCCATTTCAGTTCCGCGGACAACGTTGCACACTCGCACCTACGCGCGCACATCTTAAAACCCAAACGCCCACTTACTCGTGAGGTTTACAGTGATAATATGCCAAAATATTTAGACACTGAAAAGCATAAATCACATGGCATCTCAACTCGTGTGTCATGCACAAAACTCAGAGGCTTGATTGTGCTTCTGGCGTAACTGCGTGACATGACCACTTCCTCTCTCTCTCTTTGTTAAATAAGATTTAAAATGCCTGCAAAACAGACACACGAGAGCTTTCATGAGAAAAACTTCAGTGGGAAATAAAATAAGAATCGGATAGACGACATTAAATATCATACAACCTTTATTTGATAGTGACAAAAGGAATTTGAATGACTCTGTGGCCTTTTCGTATCCTTTGCACTTTCCATTTGCGAGTTGTAATGTTACCAGCCACGGCTGCAGTGATTCGTATACGTAGGTTTTCCATACAGTGACCCCCAGGACCCATAGGTGGTCATTTAAGTGTTTCCCCAATAAAATGTGTGATTTTTCTGACAGATTGTAGTGTTAAACCTCAGTCCTGGTTATATTCATATATGTTGAAAAGGTAACTGAAATTTAAGCAGATAAAAAACAAATGAAATCCCAAATCTGAAAAACAAAATTGTCACATTCAGGGCTGCTCTCTGAAAGTTGATGAGTCAATCAGTCAGAGACTGATTTTGCTCTGACAGCTCTGTCAGCAGCTGACAGGAGACAGACGCTCTGGGATTTTATTGCTGAACTTATGCAAGATGCAAACTTTTACTTTCTTTCTTTTAGGCTACAGGTAAAACATACTCATGCAGGCTGATAAGACTTTAGTGTGGGACTGAACTGAAAAAAAAAAGAGCTGAATTGTTATTTTTATTGAACAGAAAAATCCAATTCAACTGACAAAATCCATAGTCAATCAACCCTGTCTCCATTTCATTCCTCCAGGCAGCATTACATTTCCTCAGAAATGTCTGCATTGAGTTGTAATTAATAATCTTACTCATCTTTGTAGCTTCTTGTGGTTTTCCAGCAAACCCTGGACCTCTGCTGGTTTTGCAATACTTGGTGCAGTACTTAGTAGGCTTGCCCAAACAGACCCACACAGGAGTTGCAGAATGTGGCAGTCAGATAAACACAGGAAACACTGGCCGGTGGTCGGTCCATTTAGGGGCAACGATCAACGCATTCGGGGCAACTTGAAAGGTCAACAGTGGGCAGCCCGAACACAGCTAAAATAAGGCCAAAACTCTGGGATCAACCGCTGCCAGTAAACCCAGCACCTCAGGTGCCTGTCCGTCACCGATATAACCTTATATCCACAAGGGCTAACAGCACTTCCTTTGGCAGGTTGGTTACTATGGACACTGAGGTGTTTGTGAAGACATAGCTCTAGTTTTATTTTACAAAGATCATATACTGAACCCGGAGCTTTGTTCCTGCCTGTCCTCACAAGTATAAAGCCAGAATGTGTGTCAGAAAGCTTTAACACCTTGAGATCAGGTGATGGATGGACAGCCCCTGCAGTGACTGATTAGTCATCTGTCCAGACACAACCCGTTGATAGGTGTAAGTGGTCTCTGATAGACCTCAACTTGCATTTTGACAGAGGACCTCAAACGCAAGAGATGCAGGGTCCCTAACTGGCATCAGACAACTCCAGCCAGCCAAGGCCCCTCGATTATTGAGCTGATAAATGACATCCATCAAGCAGAAGGAGCTGCACTAGTAACTTGGCCACTTGTCAATTACAGTTATTAATCTGTTATGACCCCCCACACAGCACCACCCCTCGGGCCACCGCCCCTACCCTATCCTCCCTGGACTTAATACTGCCTGCTTGTCAGTTGCTAAATCAAATTACTTGGGAATAACTGATGATGTGTCCAGAACCATCGCTCCAGTAGCCACAACCATACTCCTAATCCCCCCTGCTGATGTCTCAGCTGAAAACAGGAGGGATATTTAAATCGATGAGGACTCATATTGGTTCTGACAGGCTTGGCTTTTGTTAGGTGGGGAAAGATGACAACACCTTATCGACTGTGGGCTGTCTTGAGATCTACTGAAATGCTATTTCTTTTCAGACGCCATATGCTCCCTCCCTTCTGGGAGGCCAAAGCACTGCACAGCCTCAAAACCAGGAAGACTTGACAGACTTTTTGCCCATAATTTCCTCAGAAAGTAATGTGCATTTCAACCTTTTTGCTGCCTTAAATGGAAAACAAATATATTACGAGGTGGCTCTAGGTTAGATCACAGCATTGGCCGGTTCGATCCTCACCCCGTCATGTCTACATGTCAACCCTGGGCAAGACACTTGGGATGGAAAAGCCTGTGCATTCTCAATAAACAGGGCAGGGTGGCGTCAAGAAGGGCGTAAAAAGCCTTTGCCAAATCCAATATGCGGATCACAAATCAGACTTCCGGCAGGGCCCAGTTTGCCAACATGATGTAAACCAGACAATCTGCTGTGGCGACTCCTTATGGGGAGCAGCTGAAAGACGAATGAGCCGCCATGCATGGAGAAAAGATTTGTGAAAGATAACAATTTCAGAGAATGTGTTAGTGAGAGGAAAATCTGGGAGTCAGACGTTAAGTATAGTTATACTGAATGAGAGCAGTGCTAATAATCAAGGTCAGCACAGTAAGGCCTGTCTCCTTTAGGGTTCAGGGCCTGTCTCCTTCCAGACACATGTATAATGAAGACATTGCTCTAACCTAGAGCATAAAGCACACTGATTTGCTCAGTTCAGCCTCTCAGTTTTCATTCCACCACCCCTATCCGCCTTCTGAATATGTCCTCTCTCAGATGTACGTTTTGTAACACTGTCACTCTGCTTGTTCCCCTTCAAACGTCTGCCTTGTCCCAGGAGCTCTCTGTCCCGGCATCCCCGTCCCCTGCTGCCTCATTAATGAACTGTAAATACTCTTTGCTATGCAGCAAAATTGATTGACTGGTGAGCCCACAACACTGGGAGGCTTGAGGAAACTAGGATAACAAGATGAATGTGTCGAGAAACAAGTTTTTTTTTTTTTTTGTGCTGGGTTAATTTACAACTTGCTTAATTTAAAACTGTCTCTGCCGTGCACAACACAGAGATCATGAACACGAGATATGTTTGTCCTCTACGTATTCGAAAGACACAGCCTATAGTAACATGCCTGAGCATGTTCCTCTGGTATTAGCTTTCCTCTGTCGCCTTGTCCCTGCACACTCAGACTACAAATCCAATTAATCGAACAAAAAAAACGACTGCATATCTCTGACAGCGTGTCATATTAACAATGGGCAGGCAGTCTGAGGCGTGATGTCTCCACAGCTACGTCAAGGCCAGCCAAGTCCCTGTCAGTGCTCCTAAAGAAATAAAGCATATATTCTTAGCTGCATACACAATCTCACTTAAAAGGAAGCTTGAGGATGATCACCCTGAGGCAAAATATCAACAGCAGCCCCCCTCTTTAACATGTTAATTCACGTATTAAAGAAAGGGCTACATTGCTAATCCCATGGGAAATTCATCAAACGTATAATAATCTCGTTTGATACTTTGTGGGAGACGTCTAACTCACAAAAATAAATTATCCCCTCCATCTCTTGTGGAGCAAAACTTGGCAACTGTCGACAGTGTTTTCTAGCAAGCAGTGGCAATATTGAACAAAGAATTTGAATTATTTTTTTCACAAATCCACAGATTCTACCTTTTATTCTATTGCTGAGACCTGGTATTTTCCCTTTTTATACAGGGATTGTGCTCTGATGGGTAAATGGCCGCTATAAAACACAATTGGTTGTTTTGTCTGAGCAACAGTCCAAACTCTCAAAAATATTCAGTTTACTACCACTATCACAAGGCAAAAAGAACAGCAGCACCTGTCTTTCTGTGCTTCCTACAATCGTTGTGAGTGGTAGGAACCAGAGAATGTTCGCTTCAAAGTTACTTTGACTATTAATCCTTTTTGACATACCCTCTATTGAAACAGAGCAAAGACAATACATTTAATGTTTGACCTCATCATCTTCATTGACATTTGTAAATATCTGCTTATTCGGAATTTTAATGCCAGCAACATGTTTTAAGCAATTTGGGGCAGGGGCAACAAAAGACTGGAATGCTGTTGGAATGCCCATAAAACATCTGTCTGGAACATTCCACAGGTAAACAGGTTCATTATTGACAGGTGATAGTGTCATGATTGGCTAGGATGAGGTGAAACACATGACTGTATAGAGGATGCTACATGGGCTCAGGAACACTTCCCCAAACTGTTGTCAGTAAACACTGTGCGTTAGCAAGTGATTACATTCAGATTTTATTCAGGTTTAACGCAGCATGCCCTCGTTTGGGAATCAGGGTTGTATTATCAAAAGAATTGACAAATTTCCGTCTATCAACTGATAGAATAATTGATGAATAGTTTTCTGCTCTAATTGTGTGTAATTTACATGAATTACTTTGTTGCTGCAATTAGTGACAAAACACTGCCCTGCATTATTCCTTTTACTTGTAATTACTCATACTGACTTTTTATGTTTTTATATTTTATGTTCTGCCTTCTTTTTTTAACTCACCTTAGGCTAGGCTTCCTTGCGTTTGGCTTGACTATTGAGTGTTTTTATTCTGTAATATTGTCTTCCTGACCTTCCTGCTTTCGCTTGTTTGTCAAAGCCCCTTGTAAACTCTGTTTTCAAAGGTGCTATAGAAATAAAATGAAAATAAAATGCTAATGGAAAGACGGAGGAAGTTTTGTAGTCCACAAAAGCATTTCTGGAGCTGCACAGCAAAACTGTGTTCTCCCAAACAACTAAAGAAAAATATACAATATTTACACCCTCGATGCGAGGTCAAACTTGTACAACCACTTCAGATTGGTTGCATGCTAACGCTTTTAGCTTAGCAGCTACAGTAAAGATTTTGGATTGAAAAAAGTCTTAAACAGCATCTTTACAAATCAGTTTGTGATCTCAGGCTTCTGGAGACTTTGATTACGACAGAGGAGCTGTATGGAGCCATTTTTTGTATTGTTTTTCCTGTTGTCCCCATCTACAGTATTTCAGTTGTTCAGGACAATGCTGCAACACTGTTTGGCAGTGAAGCGCCAGAAATGTTTTAGTGGACTATAAAACGGCGCATGACTTTCCATCAACATGTGGGTGAGCAGAATTCATCCAAATTTGACCAAGCATCTCAATATCAAACTTCAACATGTCACCAGAGCGTTAGCCACTTACTAATTCTACAACAGTTATTTATGGGAATTCAACATAGCCCTTTCCATTTTCAATCCACAGAGAAAGGTCTAGCAATATCTAGCAATAAAAAACAAAACCGATGCTGTAAAATATTTTAGGATGAATAACAGCCTATCTGTTACCGAGAGACACGGCCCTCAGCTTATCCATTAACAATACATTTGTAGAGTCGAACTTTTTACAGCTCTTGTTAGCTATTACAACCGAATGAGCTCTAACTCATTGTAATGATAGTGTGATGTCACGGCAATCACCACTCATTGTCAAATTGTGATATAAACTTAAAACCTGTACGGATGAAATGACCATAAATGTTGTGTTTGGAGAAGAGTTCAGGGGAAAACTGACTGGAATTCATGAGCATGAACTGAGAGACTGATCTGAATGAGCTGCAACATGCTAACTTCATTGGGCATCTAATGGACTCCGACAGAGGAGAGATATAGTGGTATTAGTTTGCATTAATGGTCATTTTAATGGCTGCCTGCTGAGGCATTTTACCATTGTTAAATGATCCTTTAGCACCACTCCGCACTCCTATTAATGTCTTTTATAGCTTTACAGTCTTTTTCCCACAGCTGCAGTTTTTATTTCCTGGCATGTGCTTTAATCCACCTGCTGTAGCATGTCATCCCTGAAGAAACTCACACAGCCCCGCTTACACACACCGTGTTTGCAGTGGAAAGTCGCTCATCACAGAACATATTAAAAATGTAGAGGAGGAGGAGAGTCATAATTGAATCCAACTTCAGAGGTTTTAGCCTGATACATCTCCGGGCTTTGCGGGGCAGCTCATGTTGTTTCCAGAGAGATTTCCATGGTTTAAGCAAAACACGATTTGTTTCAGACTTCATTACGGCGTACCAGAGCCCGACACTGACAGTAGTGCCTGCCGTAGTTTGCTAACAATGTGGAGTGGGAATGTAAAATATAAAATAGATGGAGAGGCAGTGAAGATGTGTATGAATCTGAAATATAGTACACGCTGCGAGGGAAGACCGTGGGGAAATCGTCAGTGAGAAAAAAGCTTTAGTGTGCTCTCAGCCTCACTAACAGATTGTCACCACAGCGTCAAACAGCGTGTTGGGGAAAAGGAGTGAAGGAGAGATGGAGGCGCTTGGCTTCTTGTACTTGTAGAATCAGATTGAGCACATGGCAGGGTGAGTGAGCTTCTTTTTAAGTGCAGAACACGAGGCACAACATTATGTTATTCTCCTTTAGTTCCCCCCAAAATCTCACTCTGTCTGCCCTTATAAGCAGATTTTAAGATTTTCTGCGATGATGTCTAATAATGTTTGGACTGAACACAAGTACTGGTCAGTTGGCACAAAGGACAAATAAAGCATTTGAGCATTTAAGTTCAGTTTTTTCTAACCTAGAATCAGTACATGTGACAAAATGACCTTAACTCAAGGCCCGCCCACATGCTTCTTTGGAGCTTTCAACCATATCTCAAAGCTTTTATCATTTACATTTAGGGCATTTACAGTAATTCATACATACACTGATGGCAGTGGCTGCCATGCAAGGTGCCACCCAGCACATCAGGAGCAGTTTTGGGGTTCACTATCTTGCCTAAGGACACTTCGACATGCAGACCAGGGGAATTGAACCAGCGACCTTCCGATAACAAAACAAATGGAGCTTACTCAAGTGTCATCACATCAACAGCATCAACAGTGGGATGAAGGCAGGTGGCAGAGGTGCTGGAGGCTGGGTGGCAGGGTGCTGTAGAGCTGGAGCTCAGAGGTTGCACAGGCTCTGGTGAAGGTGAGGAAATTCAAACTTAGTCACATAGGAGAACAAAGGTACACAAGAGCAAAAAGTTACTATGAGTAGCACTAGGAGTGTAGCCATATACCACGTTGATGAGTTAAAACAAACGGGCAGCGAGTGGAGAGATGTTTGGTGCTGATGATCAGATTGGCTGCAGGTGTGTGAGAGGCAGGAGCTCCAGCCATCAGGAAAGTCACTCCCAACCTCTGCAAAGTGCCTCTGAGAACACATGAAGAGAGCAAAAACACGAAGCAACGAAGAATACAGCGCACAATACAACACAATCAGGACATACCATCAAGGGTTATTACTTTAGATGCCTCTCTAGAGTAGTGTTATGAAGAGTGAGAAAAGTCCACATTGGGAGTTAGTCAGGGTGGTCGGGGTGGGTCAAACACAGGACTTCCACGCAAGAGACCAAAGTTTGACTTTAGATTGCATACAGGAGTTAACTTACTTTACATAAATTAGATAAGGTAAGTAAATCTTACGTATTTAATTTAACCCAAACAAGGATCTTTTCTATATCTAACCAAGTCTGGTGCCTACACCTAGATGTGCAGCACAAGTAAGGGATATTCTTGGCCTATCAGGAGTTGATTATTAGAATCTTAGCCCAAACTAAGAATAGACACTACTAAATTACTGGGGACCACCAGCAGAACCCCAGTGGTCCCCCCATTAGCAGGCTCAGTTGTCTGAACATATAGCAAGAGTTTTCAACTTGCACTACATTGGTGTAACTGCAAAAACTAAGCATAAAAGACAGAATGAACATCATAAACAGACAGCATCAGCTGTTTGTGAACACCAGATCAAAACCACTCACAGCATTGAGTGGGTAGGGGCAAAGGTCATCAATCAGGAGTCAATGGACATCAGAAAGATCAACGTGGTTATTCACATCATACAACAACCAAAATTGTGGTCAGCTCACCGATGGTGTCACCCATGGGTTTCTGAGGAGCCACTGTAAAGGCGAAAGTTGGTGGCTCCAACTGTTGCTGTCTTGCCAGTGCCTTGACTCCAGCTAATCCAAAAATGGGCAAAGAGTTGGAGGGTTTGGCCTTGCATTATTCGTACAAGTTTGATCAAAGGATCATTTGTATCCATTCCAGTTACTCGCATGAGTTTGGCCATGGATTTATTAGCTCCAAACAGACAGAATACCTTGCGGTTCATTAGCCATTAGGTAGTGTGCAAGAGCATCCGCCAAGTGTTTTTGTGCCTGTGTGTTTGTGTTCACTTTAGCTTCTGACTATAATAAGCACTTACCAGAGACTCTTGTTCCTTTTGTTATTCTCCTGTGTCCAGTGTTTTACCAATCTTCCCTCTGTACAGTCATGAAGTAAAGTACATTTCCCCTCCAAAACAATTCAGTACATTATTTTGGCAGCTTTGCACTCATTTCTGCAGAGGTTAAGAAGTGATATGGAAGATAAATCCACATTTCACACATTAGGTTTAAAGTTACAAAAATAAACTTTGTGTTCTGCTAGACTCCAGCTGTTTACCTCTCCAGAAGCTTTGGGCTCTGCCCACAGCTGCCTCCTCCAGAGCTCACAATTAACCACACAGCAAGCCATATTATTTGTCAGATATTTGCCTGAAAAATTCTCCAAAAGGCATAAACAACACAAACATTGTTCAGTGACTCCACTTACCTGAGGTGATGCCTTAATAATGCTTAACTTCAAGCCCTAATATATTTTAAATGAAGTGGTTGAACAAAAATTACACCCCTGGTTCAGTTGTCATGAATGGGGAAATTAGCAAATGAGAACAGAGCCATTTTAAGTATTAGATTGTAAACATGTTTATTTATGCTGTTAAATTAGGCATTTTAATATGGGATCTAATGGGGATTTAATCATTTTTTGGAGCCAGCCTCAAGTAGACATTCAAGGAACTGCTGTTTTTGGGTCGACCACATTAGCTTCATTTTTCAGCACCGGGAGCTTGCCGCTTCCATGACACCTGAATCAGTTCCAATTGCTGATGAAGACTGCAAGATGCAGTGGAAAGCTTTTAAAAAGAAATAAAGGGATTTGAGTTGAGATTAATTTGTAAGAAAAGTGAAGCAGTTTTTTAAAATGACATTATAAATATTCCACAAAGCCTTGTCTTTTTTATTTTTCCACATATATAGTGGAAGGGCGCATCATTGTTCATACAGATATTAATTTGGCATATGTAATCAAACCACCTCATGTATTAATGCTTGTTTGTTTGTTTTCTCATCTAACAGAGGCATCATCACTTCAGTTTAATTCATTCACTCAAACTCCATACCCTAACTGTTTTCACGAAACTCTACTGCATAAAGATCTCTTCATAAAGCACATCAGCTCCATGTTTTCCTACAGGAAACGCAGCCGTTTAGTGACAGAAACAACATTATCAACTGGGTGCAATTAACAGACAGCGCTTAATGTGCTAACAAGCTCCAATAACTGAAGAAACACCGATTAGAAGGATATAGAGGGATGAATTCACAACAGGTGGCTGCTCCCTGCTTCCACAGCTTGTTTGCTGTTAGCTCAAGAGTGCAGTTATATTCAGGGGCGACTGTACAGTGTTTCATCTCTTTTCTTGTCTTCATATATGAATCATCTAAAGGCAACGGCTCTTTTCAAACATTGTCTTAACAACTGTTTTACTTAACCATAAGGATGCTTTATTTGAAGGTTCTGGTGGAAAGTTCCACTATGGCAGGAATGATTATAACTCACCATCCCTTCACACATGACCATCCATTTATCCATACTGTAGATATATTTCTTCCCAGACTGACCATAACTGCATCTATGCCGACCATTTTATGTCCGATGATCTGCCACTGCTGAGGCTTGATTTGGTTTAGGCACCAAAACTAATTGGTTAAACTGCCAATAGAGATGTTTTTAGCTTTAATGTATCATTATAAAGTAAAAATTGATTGTACAATGTAATAGATGCAGATCAATGTCACCATCAGTGTTTAGTCACTTGCTCGATGCTATTTTACGGGTGTGCATCTCCTGGGAAAACAAAGGCTGACTGGTGATCCAGTCCATTTCTATCTGCTTTCACATCTCCATTATAGACTAAATGAATGAACAGACTCGCGATTTGCCCTGTGTTGTTGGTAAAAAAAAAAAAGACTAAAAGACTAAAAAAAAGACAAGAAAAAACAAAAACTATCTAGTATCTTTTTCTACAGAGGGAACCAACAATATTGCCACTTGGAAAAGCTAGGGGCAGGAAATGTTGTCTGTTTCTACTTCAAGGGTCGGGAGGATTTTAGATTGCGGTCATGGATAGAAGAGCACAGATCGGATTGTTTGTAAGAAATGGGACGTGGATAGAGATCTCCTTTGTCATTATTTTGAGCATTTTTACATGGAGCGGCATGGAAATAGATTTATCTGACCTAGCAGCTAAGGAGTTCAACCCACCTTCTCCTTGGGGAATGTAATTGCAGTCCATATTGATCCCCATATGACAGAACATGAAGAGAACAGTGGCTGCCATTCAGTCTTCCTGCCCCATGTGCAGCATCTACTCGTGATATCTCACTGTACACTGGTTCAACAAAGACCCATCCAGCGGTAGCTCCTACATTACACTCACCTATTATCTTCTTTCTGGTACAGTATTGTCCAAACCTGCTTCTGTGTATAGTGTGTTATTGCTCTACATTAGATAAAAATTGATTGCAGTCACATTTTTACATTCTTGTGGCTCACCCACAACTCTGGAGAGACAGATAGTAGATCTGCATGCCGCATCTGTCACCCCTGTGCCTTTCATCGCAGTGCGGTTAAGATTCCACTGCTACCGTTTATCGACTTGTTTTCTAAAAACAAAAAAAAAAACACTAATCATGAGGGATGACAATGTGAAGGCTGAATCCTGTTTTGTAGATATGTGACTTCATCTTCAGTTTCACCAAAAGCATTCATGTAAGTGGCAGATTATATTATTGCTTCATTCAGTTGATTCTCAATTTTCTCAACAGAAATCTGTTAATATCAGGGAAATAAAAGTAGTTTTGCGTCCTCCTCTCTTCTGTAAATGTGGGCCAGTTGTTGCCAGAGTGACGATGGTGATCATTTTCATCAGCCAAATAAACACAGTCGCCAACTGTGATTCCTCTGCAGTTCTGGTTTATTTTCAGGCTCCATAAATGCATGAGCAACAATTTTTGCAACTTCAGATCTCAAGCAAAGCTCTTTAATATTATCACCATTCTCTTTGACAGTGAGTTGTTTATGTGAAGGTTTTTTTTTTATACCTTTCTCTTGTTTGAGGCATTGCTGCAATGGTAAGCTGTAAATCCTTGAATTCAGGTAACAGGATGAGACTTTTTTTCTCTTGACATGTGATTACACTGGTCTTCATCTGATTTGTTTCTACGGTGAATTCTTCCATCAGTGAATACGAACATTCTCCTCATTGTTATCCCAGCAGTTTTCATCAGTAGAAAAGAACATTTTCACTGAGCTCGTTGGAGTAACTTAAATTGGTGCATTTATGGGCAATCTATGTCACATCCTTGCTTCACGGTTAAAGTGCGGAAAGAAAATCAATCTTAAATCTCTGAAAGCTGCTACACAGCAGGTAACAACACAGATGCCATCAAGTCCCTGGAAGAATTTAGTCAGCTTCAAAATTTCACTCCGACACTTCGGCAAAATTCTACTAAATTACCCCCTAAATGACTTTTAATGACACAGACTTTTAATGGCTAAGAGCCTGCCTCAGGAAAGAAAGGAGGAAATAGGGCATTGATTGAATGCTGAATATGACGCAGTGGATTTTTCGGGATAATGGAAAGAAAGCTTGACTGAGGAATGTATTCGGTAGAATTACTCTCGCTGCAATGAGCAGGATCTCATCCCGAGCGAAAGCTTTGGATAAAACCCTCTGTCTGTAAAAAGCTTGGGCCTCTCGAGATGATGTCATGACATTAGTGGCCCTCATTGTTCAGTGCACTGATGTAGCCATTGTGATAACTGAGCTCCGACCAGGCAGACAGCATAATCGCTAAGAAATCCCAGGTCAGATTGAGTTAATGTACTTGATCTACCGCAGCATCACACAAATGATTGTTTTTTTTTTACTTGGTCTTTGAGAATTTGGGAATTACACTTCTCTGAAAAATAAGAAGCATGACTTCAGTGCTTTCATACTGTGATTGAGGGACAATTTGTAAGATATAGCCAGAAGTTTAGCTCAAAACATTCAAAAACTTAAGTAACAGTTTTGATGTTATTTCAGACATTTATTTATTGTGCTGCAGAGATGTCCAGCTAACTCTGGTCTGGTTGAAATTACTCCTGAAATCACATCGACTAAGATGTGAAAATATTTCATCTCTAAGCACTATTTTGGCCCAGTGCTGATGCCAAACTCTCTCTTGCTCATATGCTGCAGCACAAGTTTTCGCACCAGAGTCATAGTCCTGGTCAGAACCACTGTAAATCACCTCTGTACTGTATCCCCTCGCCTCTAACTGACCTCTGAAGGTCTCTGAGGCTGTGTTCAATCCCAGTGTGGTGACTAGCTACACACGCTTGGAGGCTGCTGAGACCAGCTGAGCTGAGAGCCATTGCCCGTGTTAACTCCCCCGTGATCCGAGCCACTAGCTCCATACCAACTGAACTAGTTATAGCTACAACAGGTAGCAAAAGTGAGCAGCAGTAAGCTATCACTCACACAGATGTTGTACGCTGCCCCCATTATTTGCAGAGCAACTATCACCGGGTGCCCATATCTTACACATTGCACCTTTAAAAGTAAAAATAAATAACAACGTGGTTCTGAAGCAGTGCCATAAGAAGAACACTATCACATTTTTTACCCCATACAGGAGTGTATGTGTGTATTACATGGGGTTATATAAAGGTAATTACCATAACAAACTATGCAAAAAAGCATTTGCACTACAAAAGGTGATCCATTAATAGCAGCTATAATATTGACTTTCAAAGTATCATCTTGGTCCCATCATCATCTCCAACCTGGTGGGGCAGTATGGGCCTAAAGCTCGAATGAAAAAAGCAAAAGCAGCATTTTCCCCCCTGATTTCCACTTCCTCGAGTGTCCTTGAGCCCTTAACCCCAACTGCTCCACTTGAGGAGCCTGGTGGCCAGTTCAGGTCATGTCAGGTCAGAAGTTACTGATTGCAGGTTTATCCTGATATGCCACAAAATACCAAATATAATTTTTCTTATTACTTAATACTGTGTAGGGTTTACAGGTTTTGTCCCTGTGGCTTTGAAGTTCTTGGAACTTTTTCGTCTAAACTGATTACTATTTTTAGCAGTTGTACTGAGTGGCTTTCAGATGTGTATATGCGTGTGTATATGTATGTTAGTGTGGTCTGCGCAATCATAAGAAAGAGAAGTAAGAAACAGTGAAACTGCTCTGGATAAAATAAAAAGATTCATACAGAGCAAAAAAAAGTTTTTAAAAAAGCAAAAAAAAAGCAGTACAGTACAACAGTATGCAGGTTTCTTCTCACTTATGTTTTAGCCTGGTCACACATTAGATGAAAAGAGTCAAGCAGCAGCTGTGCACACTAAAAAAACAGTGGCAAAGGAAGTTAAGCAAGGCTGAATCCAAATTTCCACCCTCTGGACTTGTGTACTGAGCCCTCCTGGGCTTCAGTCCTATGTACCGTGACATGTTCGCTGTCATCACATCAAGTCTGCGAGTGCGCAACACTGCAAGGCAAATATGAGCCACTGACAGACAGCGCTAAAGACTACAATAAGGAGTCAAGGAAGTGAAATAAGGCAAACAGGTTGGTGATGTGTCAATTATGAGATATTCCCTCTGCAGACCAGATTTTAAGTCCCACGTGTGACAACAGTTGAACAGTTCACACTATAGATAAGATCACAATATATTTCATACTATGCGAACCGTTTTCGGCGCATTTTATTTTGAAACTCTAATCAGACATTGTTTATTACATTTGTCACGACCCAGTCTGCCTGTTGCTTTGTTTGTGTGGCTGCTTTCCTTGCAGGTGGGCGTGGCAGACGGTCATCAGTAGCGTGGCAGCTCTGGGTTCATTAGCAGCACTGGCAACACCTGGCCTCTGTGGGCCAGGGAACTTTTAAAAGCCCTCTTGGGTTCAGTTGCTGTCTCTCTCCTCTCTGACACATCATCCTGGCTTTTGGTTGCTGTTTTGGTTTGTGTTGCTGCACCATACAACACTGCACATATACATTCTTTCACTCATGCACACCCCTACACAACTGAACTTACTGATTTCACATCCCACTGTTAGTTCACGTTTCCTCTTATTACTAATACTAATAAATCATTTGTTAATTGACTTTGTTGTGTGCATCTCCCTTTTTTGTCATGGCCACGCAGCCTGGTTTGTGACACATTTCATTGCAAACTTGACCGCAGAGCCCTTCACGTACAAAACCGACATCAGAGGAGTAGGCTGAGAGAGGCTGACACAGAATTTCCACTGGGGACGGAACGGCCGCGTAACGGCTGCACCACGGTTTAGCTCCGTCCTCTGCCCGGCGTCAATCCCCACCGGGCACGTAATGGGTGCGTTATGGCAGCAAAGTGCTGCCTTGCCGCCAGCCATATTCACGAGAGATCACGCGATAATCCTCAATGTACGTTAGACCCACGATAAACTGTGTGCAGTTTTATAATCTTAAGTAGTAGTTTGTACTCACCATCCACTCCCAAAACTCCTGCAATTAAATGTTCCACTTCAACAGTCAGTCTCTCTCATCCATGTTGCCGACCCTCTGAGACCCTTTGACTGCTGACCTGGTGCCCCTGGTCATGACGTAATGTTAATGTGAAGTTGTTATAGGCTACATGAACTGCAAATTTTATTTTGAAAGGGGGCGGAAGTGTATTATGTTGATTCTGTGTCGGATTTCCTGTCTGGTGCAATCTGCTCTGTTGAGCTTCATGCGGTTTAGCAATGGCGCTGTCAAAAAATAGAAGTGCTACGGATTGATAGCGCTGCAGAGCGGAGAGCCACTGCTGGGACGCTGCTGAGACGTCACGCGGCGCCTGGTGGGGATGGTCTCATTGATTAGAGTGGCAGCGATCAGCTCCGGTAACTGCGGAGCAGCCGTAACGCGGCTGTAACGTCCCAGGTGGAAATTGGCCTTGAGAGCGTAAGGCCACAAGCCAAGTTGTATTTGATTAGTTGCGAGTGAGAATGGGTTGGTCAAATCATGCTGGGATATCATGAGTTGTCAGATTTTTTAAAGAACTTGGAGTCCATGCAGGCTGGAGTGCATGCCAAATAAGTTATACAGTATTGAAGTTTATGGACATTTTTCAAAGATTCAACTTTTCACTCAAACTGTAAACTCAAAATGTTTTGCAATGAAAAAAGTAGAACAAGTGTACCCTACTGTATTTACCGTATACATAGTTGCTAATATTGTAAGTGATGCTTTAGTAAAACAGTCCAAGTGAATTTAAGTTCCCCCTTGATAAGCAGTTCGCAGTGTATACCTGTATGTCTAAGGCTTTTATTGTGAAAGGGAGGAAAAACAGAAGTCTGTTTGTATGTGAGCGGAATTAAAGTTTGCCGTCTTGTTTCAAAACTATTATTCTATCATCTTAAGTACATGTGCAATATAATATGTAACCCTTGGTTACAATATTTATGAACATCAAAATGTTGTCTTCTTATCTCTTCTGTGACACAACCAGCCCAAGAACCCTATATGAACCACATCTGGAAGTTCAACTTCCTTCTCCTTCGTGCTGTAGCTGGATATACTTTAGACACCGTAACACAGCAGAGTAGTGTATGCAGTACTGCCTGGAAGACATACAGTAAAGCGTGATCATGCCTGGAGCAGCTGTACAGTGGTATTAAAATGGCCCGCAGCCACTCGTTATTCTGGTCTTCTAGGCCTTTACCTCAGCCTGGCATTTAGACTGTCAAGTTTTCAATAGCAGCTGTGCCCCTGTAATATCTCCCCGTGTCTTGGATCTGTTTTCATTACAGAACACAGAGTCTGGATGTCTGACTGAAGACAAAGGGCAATTATACCATGTCGTGCATATTCGTTTGTACTTCTTCCGGTCACTTCACATGAAATCATCAAAGCACCTGGTAAGAAAGAGATTTCATCTCCTCCCAGCACCCTCGCTTCATTAAATCGGAAATGGAGAACAAGAGGTTTCTCACACAGATTACATCAAAATAATGAGTTCTTTAAATTGCATATCACAAACTCCAACTATCAGACTTATTTGCACAGCAGAGGCTCACTGTACTTCAATCAGACTAACTCAAAGTCTCATTAATTTTGTCTTTGGTCTTACCATACTGCACTGAAGCCAACACTGCAGGATATGTTCTTACTAAGACACTATAATACTATACTAAACTTTAAACCACATAATGAGTCAGAAATACCGGAGTTCTAAGGGTCGAGGGAGACGTTATGCCTTATACAAAACACTTTTTACTTTACAGTGGCTGGAAGAAGTATTCACTGTCAGGAGTCCTTGTGTTTTCTGTCTTATAAAAACCGAATCAAAGTAGATATCATGGCAAAGAGAAAATAACTTTTCTTATAATGTAAAATAATTAAATATATAACATACTGAGTACATGTTTGCAAAAATAGTCACCCACGTGTAGTCAGTATTCAGTAGATGCACCCTGGAGTCTGAGTGGATAGGTCTCCATTATATTTTTCCCAGTTTTTTTCTTTAAAGAACTGCTCAAGCTCTGTCAGGTTGCATGGGGATCATGACTGAACAGCCCTATTTCAAGTCAAGCTACAAAATCTTGATAGGATTGAGACCTCTGACTCAGACACTCCAGGACACTGACATTGTTGCTACTGCCTAGCTGTGGCTTTATTCTTGAGCTCATTGTCTGGCTGGAAAACAAATCTTCTCCCAGGTTTCTTGCAGATTGCATCAGGTTTTTTCCTCCAGGACATACCTGTATTATTCTGCAGTTATTTTACCCTCTACCCTGCCCACGAGCTTTCCGGGGCCTGCAGCAGAGAAGCATCCCCACACTACGATGCTGCCTCTAACATGCTTCATGCTGGGGACAGGATGTTTATGGTGACCTATCGTTCCGATGCTGTAAAGCTCATTCTTGGGCCCATCAGACCAGAGGAGCTTCTTCCAGCTGAGTCTCTCAAGGTTTCTGGCAAACAGCCAAGATTTCATGTGAGTTTTTAAAGTTCTCATGAAACAGCTAGTGAATTGCTTTGGGAGAGTTACGCGTTTCCAGTGAACAGGCCGGTCAGGAGGGACTTGTCAAATATACTGATTGGTGTTAACAGCAGCTAGAACTAAGGACGAACAACACAGCCACCAGAAAAACCGAGGCGTAATGGATTACAGTACCAATGTGGTTTTCTTGCCAAACTTAGGTCCTGGCACCCTGGGGCTGAGTCTGCTACTAGCTACAAGCTAACTGGTATGAGTCCATCAGGAAACTCCATAAATGACCTTGGAACTGTAACCAGCCTAAGTTGTTCTTGGAGGGTGCATGCGGCCTCTGTTCTAAGGTGTTCATTGGGAGGCTGCTGGTTAGCGATAGTTAATTAGTTAGTTTAGCAACAAGTAAAGCTATCTGCTCAGAGTTGAGGCAGAGCAGCCAGAGTACATTAGAAAACACTTTCTCCGTAAAATAAGATCCAGTTTTACCCAATCAGTGAATAAAGTGTTAAAGGCTTATTTTAGTACAGTAACCCATGAGACCAAGGCATTAGAAATGCTCTGGTGGCATCCTTCTTTTTATACATCCATGGCAGCGCCATAAAATCAAGAAAGTGTGTAGCAGCTGAAAAATTAACATATGAACATAAGTGCAGGACCAGTCATCAACATTTTTTTTTTTTCATTTATCATTTTCCAGGCAATTCTAACACACCATTTCAAATACCTACAAAATGACTTGTTTGCCATTATTGGGCCTGATACTTATACAAGTGAGATACGGAGCAAGACGTGATAAAAACATTTAAACACTGATTTTTGAGAACTTGGTAACTCAGCCATTTTTTACACATTATAGCATGTGTACTGGTCAAAATCAACACAAATATTGTCTTTTTTTAATTCCATGCAGCCTTCTTCCTTTTCAAAACCTGGTGCCTACATTACCCACAATGTCAACTTAGCCACTGAGTGACATCACTGGAGGCAATTCATCAGATTACATGCAGCTTCCTCTGGAGCCACACAAGGATTTGTAATACCTTTTCCACTTACGTAGTAGTGCTCCCCAAGACCTGTTAACACACTGTAATGTGTACATTTGGTGGCGTTACCCTTTAAGTTCTCATGAGTCAAAAATGGATGTTCAAGTGTTTTTGACTTGCACCCTTTTAAGAGTGGCCTTCTCTTTGCCACTGTGCTGTAAAGCTTGCACTGGTAACGCAAAGAGCCTGCTGTTAATGCCTGCTCTCTCTCCAGTCTCACCCCCTGAGGCTTGGAACTCTTGGTTCTCTTCGCGGCCACCCTCACTCGTCTCCTTTTTGCACACACTACATTTTTGAGTTCTGACTTACTGACAGTTGCCCCTTCCAGATACAGCTGTATGAACACTATAATCAACTTGTGCCTCCTGACTCTATACACAGGTGATCTTTAGTCCTATATTAGGGGATGGATACTTATACAAACAATATTTTTTTACGAGAGATCACTTTTAAGAGATGTTATACATTAAATGGTCTTTTTTATGTTGATCACTGTCAAAACCAAAACCTTATATCTATTTTGCTAAGCTGTAAAACAATAAAACAGAAAAACTTGAGTCAAAATAAAGCGAGAATCTAAGATATGAAGTCCCATCTGTCTATCTGCATGAATAACCTCTGTCAAGAAGGTGAAAAAGGTACAATTTAGGAACACAAACGCCGGCGTACTCTCACCTAAAATGATTTTGCCATAACCAACCTGAGCGTGTAATGTATTCATCTGCCTTGGAGGAGAGAGCAAAGAACTAATTGAAAATTACAGAAGAGAAATTAAAGGCAGGATTACGTGATTACAGGATTACACCTTAATTAAAGTTGTACAGTGTGCTTAGATCACACTTCTGTTTTCTCTTCCCAAACATTTAGTTCCAGCTCGTTTATTGAACTCCCTGGGGATCAGCCTGAAGTGATTAACATCTGTATGTTTCAAATAAATGCATCCCGCGAAAATAATTCCTCTTGACCACACCATATGGTTACAGATGATAGTTTTCTCAACACAAGTTATCTCTCATCAACAACAGATGTTGGAGGAAAGAAAAACTTCACTTCCTGTTTTTAAATACGTGTTACTTGCAATGGAGTTATCTGAGGCTCCCTGGGTGAACTTAAAAATTACTGTCACTCCCTTTGACTGACAACTGGCAACTTGAATAGAACAGTAGCTCAGAAAAGGCAGTTTTAACCTTGCAATGTGAAAACCAGTCAAAAAACGTAACCAATCCACTCCCAAGGTTCTGTCTATATGCTCTTAATTCAGGTTTCCCCTAGCTTGGGCCGCTGAGTTTACCGTATCTTTGCGTGATCAATAACCCTTCCCTGTTGACTTTTTCACCTTCATATGGGAAGGCAAGTTCGAACTCTCCCTTTGTGCTGGGAGATCATTCATTTCTGTTCATGTAATGTCCAATTCCTGCAGTCACGGGCCTTCAGCACTTGATAATGCTGCTAAGTCCTTGCTTAGGAAGGACTGACTTTTCATTGTGTCAGGATAATAGGAGCTAGTGTGTCTATGTGCTGCTGTCAGAGGAGGATTTTTTTGTCCTTTTGTATTATAACAATTATCTATTGTATTATACACAATTTAGATACTATTACAGCCACTAATCAATATTCATTCAATGCATTAGCAGCCTGTAATAAGCCTGTAATGCAAATACTGATTATGTCCATTATCAATACTTTATCAGGTCACTTAAGGTCTAAATACTTGAGGTTATTTAGACTGTCAAGTTTTTTGGTTGCTTAAATGTCAGAAAACATTTAAAAATGTCAATCACACTTTACTAAAACACAGACTGATGTTTTCAGAAGGCTGAATTTTTCTGAAACCCCAAATTATTCAGTTTACTATCCATACAAATAAACAAAGCAGCAAATTCATTTAAAGACAATTCAGTTTAGGAGCTGTAAGAAAGTAATGTTCGGTATTTCTGTAATATATTTTTTATGACAGATTTTTTAGGATTTTTATGACTTTAATTCAATCCATTATTTTAAAAAGTTGCTCTGTTGACATTTGCAATAACTCTGATTTAATTTCAGCTCATCTCTATCGATGATGCATTTTGTTCAAGCAATTCAGATACATCTGGCATTGTTCTCATTGAAAAGCATTTGCCTGGATAGAGCCAATCAGAGCTTTGTACACAGGACTAAGAATCAATGTCATCTTCGTGTGCCTGAGCTGGAGAGAAATGCCACAACAACAACAAAAAAGACTACAAGAATGGAAAACATAAACACAATGTCAGATAGTTCCATTCTATAATTGCTCCGTCATTTCTAAAGGCACTCTGATATGTGCATACCTGGTTGAGTTTTTAAGAAAGCAAAGCAAAATGCCTGACTAAAAACCACATGCAGGGCTCCAGACTAACTTTTTAATTTAGGTGCAAACAATTATACATTTTAATTCCATTTCTCAACTCATTGTATAAATGACTGTAAATAGAAATAAACGTGCAGATACATGATTTTCTACACTTGCACATGCACAATAAATTGTGATAACCTCAACTGTTTAAAATAAGTTACTGAGCGCTGATGTTCAAGTGCCTGACGGACTCAACTAAATACATCAACCTTAGGTCAGTCAAGGTGAAGTCATGTTCCTCCCACAAATGCAATGCTCCAGAGACTATTGAGTTATTTTTAAAAGGTTTGGTGCATTTTTTTGTGTTATGGTTTGTACCAGATATTTCAGTTGGACACAAAAGCGGTCACCACGACAGGGAGAGGGTTAAAAGGAATGTATTTTAAAGGCAGAGGTGGAAGTGGCTCAGGATCAGGAAGGTGGCACAGCAGGTGGTTCGGCTGGAGTAGTGAGGCTCGGGCTCAGGCAGGTGGTAACACAGGGGGCTCGGCAGGTGTGGTGACTGAGACTCACAGTGGTGCTGGCTGGAGGTAAAGGTGGAGGCTGTGGAGGGTATAACACCAAGGATCCACAATGGAGTGCAGGCAGGTTGCAGAGGTGCTTGAGGCCGGATGGTAGAGTGGCAAGGACGCTGGAGCTCGTGGGTTATTGTAGGTGGATCACTGGAGAGGTCAGGAGGAGACAGTGTTAGTAAGGCAACAAACACCGATGACAAGAGAAGGCACAATCAGAGAGGCGTAATACTCTTGCAGCGAGTAGAGAGGAGTATTTGAGCTGGGGCTGATGATCAGATGTGCTGCAGAAGTGTGAGAGAGGGAGGCTCCAGCCTCACCCAGCCTCTGCACAGCACCTGTGAGGACAGACGAGCACAAAAACACAAAAGAGCAGCCACACCAACACTCAGAGTCATGACACCAGGTACGATTGCTGTTCCCAAAACGCCTCCCAAAAAAATTATAAAAAGGAGAAAAAACATCCAAGAGTCAGATTCCAGCGGAATAAACAGCACAGTTTTTAAGTGTTAGGTGTTATGCTTTGGCCACGTGTGTGCAGCAGAATCAAGTTGCTGCGTATCGCCTTTTGAGTTTTTATGGCAACTTGTGAGCAGAAACAAAAGCGAGGGAGACGTGATGGAAGGCAGACAAATAAGTAATTTATTCAACAAAACAACATAATTTGTAACACAAAGGTAAGTGAGAATAAGATCAGGTGCGTGTTGTCAGTAAAATCAGTGGTGTGGGTGTGTGTGAGCATGAGTATAAGATGTTGGATGGCTGGAAAGAACAATGCAAACAAACTGCTGGCCATGAGAGGCGGGGCTTTTATAGTGAGCGCACCTGGCCCAGGTGCTCCGCCTCCCTGGCAGGCTACCTGCTGCATGACAAACAAAGAACAGAACAAGTGACGAGCCAGGGGACTGTCACATATGTATGAAATGCTGAGGGGTGTGACAAAGCTGCGTCATTATTACTGACCTGGGATGTGAACATGTTTGCTGGGCAGGTAGAGCCCAGTGAGGCTTTTAGAGCTGAAAACAAACTCACAGTAAAGTTCCCTAAAGCTGAATGGTGCTGCAGATTTAGCTGATTTCTCTGAAGGTTCGTCACCCTCAACTGAAGATAAGTGGTGCCTGCAGCACATTACGTGTCATTCAGCACATTTAAATGCCTTCATTAGGCTGTACAAAGCAAACTTGTGGGTCTAAGTTCTAAGAATTGTTCCTTAGACGACAAAGGAGCTGTGATTCTGTTTAAAACAATATCACTAAAAGATCTACTCAGGCACAAAATCTAGGACACTGTTATTATTATTACTTCACATCACACCAAGAGACTACAGCGTCTTTTCCTCAAGCTCATTTAAAGCACATTACTCTCAAGGGCCCCTACTTCACACATAGCTGTAGCTGTTTCTCTTTTCTCTTCTTTGGTTAGTTTTACTCCCTGGCCAGAATGTACCAGACACACACACACACACACAGAAAAAAAGATAAACAAAACTATTTTGCTAAACTGCTTTTCATTTGAATAATGTCAGCCTACCTGCATAATTACCCACACCAGAGGCTGAGGATAATTATTTTGCAAATATGGTTCAGAACACAAATTTCTCTTGCATCTCTTCCTCTTTTGAATCTCACATATGGTGGATTTCCAAATCCCTTTCGGGGACATTTGACAATCGGAGCACAGCCAGAAATTACAAGACACTTTGTGACAATGTAACCGTGGCGACACAGAGAGATTCTTCACCGGTCCTGCAGCTGTAATCTGGTTTCCCACTGAAAGACGGCAGGTAAGAGCCATGGAAACAGCGATGGCATTCATCCACTCCCATGGTCGACGCTGGCTACAGGATTACTTCATGTCAGGAGCAATTAGCTGTGAAGTGATGTTATTCATGTACAGTACACACATACTTCATGCACATCATGTCAGGCATCTTTTCCTGCAAAGCAATATCCTTTGATGTGACAAACATGGTAAAGAATCAGAGAATAATGACAGGAAAAATCCAAGCAACCTGTTCACGCCAGGCATGACCTCATCTCTCCGGGGCACCTCAGTCATTTCTTCAAATGTCACCATCAGGGCTGAAGCCTCTGATGCTGTAAGGCTGCCTTGAATTTGTCTTTACAAATAAATGCCAAGCTACATTTGAATGAAGGGCTACAGCTGCTCTCCCTGCTGATAACTACCGACTGAAGACTTGGCTTTATAAATGGATCGGCTTGATTTGCCTCATTGCATATCTGACATGTAGGCAGTTCAGTTTGTCAGTTCAAGGGTGAGAATTAACGAATGCCGGATGGTCTCATATTGGGTGCAATTTGTTTTAGAAGGCAAATGAAAAAGCTGTTACAGCCTGATTCTGTTTGTGTTAGGCAAGGCTGCCTCATTCATCCAAGGCAGGGTACTATTTCACCTTGATCATGCCATTTTGTAAACATGAAAATCAGTCACAACTGTTTGATGACGTGCGTGTCTGAAGGACATTGTCAGGAAGAGAGAGACAGGGCTGTGGAGGTACAAGACAGATTCTATTTCCCCTAACATGCTTTCTTCACAACCTTTTCCTTTCCTTTACTTACACAGAGATCTTCTCCTATGGGACCCCAAAGTGGTCAATATTACACAACTAACAAAGACGTTATGAGATAAATAACACTATGAACACAATGTGTTAAACATATAGGCAACAACTTATTGAATGTAATTGATAATTAAACCTAATTCCAATATTATTATATTTTATTTCGTCATTCCACTGCATTCACGTCACAACACCGCTGTTGTTCAAATCATCTGCCCCCTCAAGTGGCGGCCAGTCTGTTGCACTAGCTAACGTTGGCTAGCTAATGTTAACCTTGCTAATGATTGCTGATGTTAATGTTGCTAACGCTAGCTAGCTAATGTTGCCTTGTTGAAAAAGCGCACTTTTCAAAGAGTCTGTTTTTATATTAAAGAGCATTTTTTTTCCTGAATTCATGTCAAGTGTTATTTCATGAGGCCACTTCTAATGCTCTAGCTAACAGGAGCTAACTGGCTAATCTGATTGTTGAGTTTGCTGGTTTTAGAGACTGGGGGTATGTGATTGGCCAAATGGTGAGAGAGCAGCGGCAGTATAAAATATTAAGCATTCACTTGATGGAGAGCACTCCGCTGGTGTGTCTGTTACCTCGCTGCTATTTGTTTCCCCTTACCACCAGGACTTTAGACGGTTCAACCCTGTTCTTTCTACTAGATCAGTAGCTAGGTAACAGAACCTGTCTACTTTTTAATACAACAGGTGTTTTACTCTAACCCTCATCATAGCAGTGAGATCAAGGATTTCAAGTCAAAGTGGGATTCTGACATAGTTGTTTTTTGCTTTGGATTTAGCTAGACTGCTAGCAGTAGCCATGATGCTAACGATGACTTTGCAGCACTGATGCCAACGTTTATACCACAGGGAAACTCAAGGGGGGATTGAAAAGTTGTCTTTTCTTCCCTTTGATAATTGTGTATTTATTCATTTAATACTCAGCACTTGGAGGCTTGTCCAAAGAAACACAAGCCTGTTAGCATGACATTACATGCTAACAAGTTATTAGTGTTCATTCTGAAGATGAGGAAGATGAACATCCATCCAGTAGTTGTAAAAACATTTGAATCAAAACTACAAATGTTAACCTCACAGTGGCTCTAGACTAAAAGTCAGAGGATCACAAATGCTACTGTGGTGCATTCTCTGGGGATCATGAATGTCTGTGCCAAACTCATCGCAATCCATCCAGAGTGACATTGTGGTGTCCGTTTCATTTTGATTTCAGCTCAATGCATTAGAATCACAGACCTCTGTAAAAACTTTCAATTAGTGTCCAAAAACAGATAAACCTGTCATAAGAAAAAAAAACTTCAAGTATTTGCCAGAATGAATATGGAGGATGAATAGATAAACTGACAATGAGTGATGGTTTTATCCTCTTTTATCTTTTTCTTTGCGGCCTCGTCAGTATACATTTTCATCAATAAATCCTTTGTCATCTATACACTTTGATCACCATCAGGTGTGTAAATCTTTTTGTCAGCTGGAGTAAGATTCGCTTGTCGTTGAGTGCCTGAATTATACTCCCACACATGCTGCTCAGGCGACTGACATTATGGGGAACGGATTTCTCGGTATTGCAATCAGAAAAAGCCAGGACCTATTAAGATAAGAAGTAGATGAAAGATAATATGAAACTTAAATGATCCCCGTTGGGAAATTCGGTCAGATACCAGAACGCATTAAGTGGAGAAAAAAGACTGAAAAGCATGAAATGTGTGAATTGCGGCATAATGAAATGGGCTGTAAAGAACATAAGTCCAGTGAGATAAAGAAAAACTATAAAATGTTGAATTAATGACACATAGCTTGATTAAGACCTTCACAGACAGTATATTCACTGTAATGTTTAAGTTGTATGTTCCTATGTACTCCATTCTCTGTTATCAACCTCAGTTCATTCCAGATTGCCTTGATGTCACAAGAAAAGACTGACTTAGAAAACATTGTTTTTCCTCCACTCTCAGATGATTTATATCTAAGATGGTTTGGCTTCATCAAGCTAAAGAAAGCCCTCTGTCAGGAAGCCAGAAATCTTGTTGACAGCTGTCAGTGTAAAGATTGTGGAAACAGCTTTATAGTGAAATCCAATGAGCCCAAAGAAACACAAGCCTTAAAGTGGGCCTATTATATAAAACTCACCTTTTCAGTGCTTGTGCTCTACATTTGGGTATCTGACATCTTCAAAAGTACAAGGATGTGTGGATTTTACAACTGCATCATTACTGAGGGCCAGTAACAGTACAAGCTCAACAACAGAGGGATACTGGCTGTCCGCTGCCCAACTTGGAACTGATGCTATAGTTCCCGTTACTCTACTGTTTATTTCGTAGGTCAGCCCGTTGAATTATTTGTTAGCACGTTGCTCTGCTTAAGTGGCTACTCCCAGTCAGGGGCGCTGGTGGACTAATGCAATATTGAGGGACAGTCAGGAGAAACTGTGTGGACATAAAGCCTAGTTTTAAGCCAACGAGCAGTGGCTTTGATGGCGGAAACTGCTTTGTTAGAATTAGCTTTGTTGTCATGCAAACCCTGTTTTGCTCTGGGATCCTCACTGGTATGTGCATATGTGTTGCTGTTGTGTGTACATTTACTTGATAGAGATGCCTTGGATATAATGTTATAGATGTGCGTTAAAAATGAAATGGTCAAACTGTGGGAATCTTTTTGCATGGCATCTGTGTGTAACTTAAAGTAGCACCCAGCAGTCAACTTACCAAAGACATACAAAGACTGTTACAAAGTGGAGCTGTTAGTGGCTTGCTGGGCAGTGAGGGCAAGGCTAATATGGGTTATAGTCCATCTAAAACAAAAGTTTTTGGTTTCCAATTATTTCTTGAGGCGATATTCACAGCAGAAGGGCAGCTAACTTGACTTGGTGTAGGTGATGTGTGCCACTGTGTGCTGTGATGAGTTTTCTTAATTGGGCATTTAAAGAGTAACTAAACACTGTATCAACTTTTTTGAGACAGAACATTTTTGTTAAGTCACTTTATCACACTGTTAATTGACCCTGGTCTCACTCTGTTGAGTTCATTGTCTGGTGTGTTTTTCTTTCCCACAGAAAATCGACTAATTCTGTCCTGTAGAGACCCCAAAAGCTGTGAAAAATCACTGAAAATGGGATGTTGACACGTAACATGTCTCACTGTGGCCGTATGAATATAGGATGCCTGCCAGATATATGTAGGTATTAGAACTGCTGAAACAACTTAAACACATGTAGAAAACCAAGAGGGAAGATAAAGGACAACTGTATTAACAATCTGGTGACAGCGAGGATGGGTCCTGAAGGTGGACTACTTAGTTTGGAATACTGGAACACTCATATGGTTTTTGTTGCTAATAGTTAATTGGAGAAAACAAAGTCCACAGAAAGTTTTGCTCATGCTGCCAGTCAAGTTAAAAATGCAATAGCCCCTCAATGCCAAAAACGCTCTGACTAACAACGGCCTAAATTTGGCAAGCCTCGTCACCAGGCTCATGCCAGGATCCTGATGAACGACCTGCCAGAATCATGGGCCTACTGCAGCCCAAATCTAGCCCAGGTGCTTCTAACTGGTGCTGTTACGCAATCCAAATTAAACCCAGATTGCAACCCCCGCAAAAAAAAACAGCCACATCTAGAGCTGGCTGATACTCAGTCATCTGGGGTCAGAATGCCATCCAGTGCTCTCTGCCACTTCAAAACTGTCTTACGTGGCTACCTGGAATGTTTTTTTCTTCTATGACATGAACATAGCAATTATGAGCTATATCATCCTGTGTCTTCGTCTGACATTGTCATGCTCAGGCAGCATCTCTTTCGATTAATCTCCGCAAACTGTTAATTAATTAAGAAAATTGCTTTTCTTTCATGAGCCATGTGAGTTGAGTTCATGTGAGTCTCCTTGGGTATCGTTTGCAAAAAAAAAAACGAGATGAAAAGGCAACAAACAGTTTCTCATCCTGTTTGTTGTCTTGAAGGTTACTCAACGCATTCATCATGATCAGATGCCATTTTATATTGACCGTGTCGCACACAACATGGAAATCAGATGAGAGCGACTCAAACTTCAGACTGAGAGAGGAGGTATGAATTGAGGGCACCCTCAGATACTCGCTCTTCCCCTCCATCTCCTTGGCGACTCTTGCTGGTAATTTAGTCAGGAAATTGTTTTGTGTTTGTTTATGAACCATGCAGTCCCAGGTGAGATTAATCCAAAAGGAGACACGACACAAAAGAAGGTCATATGCCTGCAGTGATGACTGTTGTTACAGTATTGCAGTTGTACAATATTTTCCATTCTCTCAATTTCCACTTCAGAAACCTCAGATGAAGCACACTAATAAATCTGTATCACAGCACAGGTGCAGTGACCTGCTCAGGATACTGCTGAAATGAATCTTCACCTTTAAAAAAACATCCAGTGTTCAAGGTTCCTCAGACCATCCTGGCCTATTTATCATTAAAGACGATAATCCTGCATCAGCTCACAGATCTGGTGAGCGCTTTATTTTCCTGTAATGCAGGCGAATGAAAAGGTGATCACGGCACTCAATCTTCCGAGGGATTTCCTCTTGCTCTTCACGTCTGTCAGTTATGTTCTGATTCATCAGGTTGACCTTTCGGTTTCCGGCCTGAGTAGTTATTAGGGGATTCATCCTTGACCCTTACATCTACTGTGTCAGTGCCTTTCTTTTCAGCAGCTCATGTTGTTCATTTGAACACAATTTACACTTAAATTTGTTAAAAAAAATAAAAAATAAAAGTTAAAATGAAGTACTGCTAAGTGAGCATTTTGTTTTTGTAGTTTTGTTGAAATTATAACAGGTTGGAACACAGAAAACCTGCTACAGTAGATCTGTGATAACAGTCAGACAGGAGTTTCCTTGTTTTAAGATCTATAAACTGCCATACACTGAGTGCACCGACTGACCAGCAACACTGTGGCCTGTATGGGGCCTTGTGAGCCAGGCCTTGGTGCAGCTGCAGTAGCTGCATCGTCTATATTTCTGCCGCTGGGGTAAGCAATATACAACCTAGTTGCTAGAATAAATACAGATTGGTTTCAGCTTCTAAAAAAACGTGTGTTTCACTAATGCAGTCACAACTTAAAGGAGATCGAGGCATTCAGGTATGCACAATGGTAAATAAAAGCTTTCTAGGTTGCCCCTCCCTTTCTGCGCACTTGTGGCTCTTTTTTTTCTTTTCTTTTTGCCCCTGGCCCTCAAAAATCCTTATTCCGCCACTGAATAGGCATAACACAGGAAGAAAGTGAACAACTATTGAGAGGCAGTGGCTCTTTGTGCTGTGCTCTGTCTACCTCTTTTCTTCTTTCTACTTTGTGCTGCTCTTGGCCATGACCACATCTCTCTTTAAAAAGAGGCCTGGAGTGTCCTGGGTGTGGGTGGGTGGGACGAAATTGAGGTCTGCCACATCATCTTCCTCCTCAGAGCCCTCATCGTCACTGATGGCGGGTCAGCAGGCACAATAGTCTCCCTCTTTCCATAAAAGACCCGAGCAGACAGCCGCTAAGGACTTTCTGAGTCAATATCGAGCCCACTGTAAGTTATTTGTGAAGGAAAACAATAACAGTGAATTGTAGATCTACTTAAAACAAATAATTCTGACATATAAATTGTAAATATAAAATAATAAGTGAAAAATAGCATCAAATGTAATGTTGATACCGCAATCTTATAATTCAATCAGAAAAACAAAATTAATCACAAATATTGAATTACTAAATCAATTTTAGCAGTAATAAGGCTAACAGTAAACGTGAACACCAATATATACCATTGAAGTATCATTTTTTTTGTGATCAAATTTGTATTATTTTCTTCTCCTTTTAAACCACACACAGCCACATCCCACCCCACATCCAACTGTACAGCATATCAAAAACCACTGTGGGCAGCATGTGAGAAAAACACACAAACAAGAATCTGAAATTACCTTCCCACCCCCCTTCCCCCCATACCTCCCTCACCCCTCTGGCTTACTCCCTCCCCCTCCCTTTGCTGGAATCAGTCATATATAAAAAATAGTAATAATAATAATAAAAATAATAATTAAAAAACAAACAAACAAACAACATAATAATAATAAATAAATAATAATAGTAATAATAATAATAATAATAATAGTAATACATTTAAAAAATATATATATATAACGAATAATAAATAGTAAAAATAACAGTAATTACACAAGCAATTTAGTTAATTACTACAGATAAGAAATATGTGAAAAAAAATAAATAAATAATTAAAGAAAAAAGAGTTGTACCTCTCCTCTTTACATAATGAAATATTCAAGACCCAAACATAAACAAAAAGGGCAGAAAGAAAAAACAAGGAGGATCCAATTTATTCCCACTGCCAGAATTAACTTTCTAAATGGGTGTACATACATACTAAATACATGTAAATATCTGTTCATATATTCCGTAAAGAACAATAAAAAATACAATTTTACATGAACATTATATCTTCCAACCCATTTGGGTTTCACCTGTGTAGCTTAAGCCTTTGAACCATTGAAGTATCATAAAAAAAAACTGTTACAAGCTCATAAAACTGACCAAAATCACACATATTTCACTATTTATAGCTAAGATTTCTATAAATGGATTAAATTTTCCTACGTTATAATGAGTGATTAGTAAAAAAAAAAGACTTAGTACATTTTACTACACGCATCGGGCGTATGTCTAAAAATGGACATTTTGTCACTTGCACCAGTTTTACCTGAAGAGGGCGTATGATAGGTGTATGAAGTATGTTCTCTCCATTTTTCACACCCAGAATGTCACTAATTTCACTCATCCTAAACAAACAACACCTATATAAACATTTAGCACAGCTATTCAAATGTATAATGTGTGAGTTTCATCAACTTACCATGGTAAGTTTTGATGTTAGCACTGTCAGTCTGGGAGTAGGTAGGGGAACGAAGCCGTACTTTGCGCGTCCCGGTGAAAGAGGGAATTTAGAAATACTCATGGCCATTGCTGATTGGTCCGATGGCATGATGTCACTATCTGTGATGTAGCCCTAATCTTCGCTAAGTGGCTGAGAGAAGTCACGTGGTTCTCCGACCTCACTAGGCAGCATAACAGCACCATTTTGGATGTCCGAGGAAGTGACCATACATAGTTCCTTGCCCCAGCCAGTTTATCTAGATAAACACTAACATCACGTAATTTTAAATGAAAGTATGAATTCATAATTGATTTTGCAGCCTACTATTGGTTGGTTTGTGAGAGCCTTTTGATGAGCAAGCTTTTTAAAAACGATGCAGTAGAATGAGAAAGCCAGAGGCAAGTCAGAGTTGACAAAGTTTGTTCCAGTTTGATCAAATTCATCATCAGTTTGTTTTGCCACGAGTACCTCCCTGCATAGCAAGGCAACTACTCTGAGAGCTCCCTGTCTGATGAGTTCTGTCAGTCTGCTCTGTTTGCTGGTCATGGCAACAGTTCCATCAGTGCATACTTTACACCCACACATTGAGACTGCTCAATTCCATTCAATTCTATGCACTCATCTAAAATTCAATACATGTGTATTCCCCTGGCTCTACCTTTGAGTACTTTGCAAAACAGCGTTTCTTCCACAAAGTTGTCCTCGCTCGCTAAGCAATGTGTAAACAATTATGCAGGATTAGATGCGAAAAAAGGGCTGTCTGTGCTTTCATCAAGCTGAAATGCAAAACACAATAATTAGAGATGTCCAAGGTCATCTCACCAAATGAAACATCTTCTTTACTCATTATCACACCTTCAACCAGAAGTGAGGGGAAAAATAAAAAAACGAGAACCATTAAATAACTGGTGTTAGTGTTTGGCTGGGATAAAAAACACTGCAGACTATTGGGCACCCATGACACATGGCAACCTATACATTCCCAATTTACTTCAGGTAGCTAACATGACCTTTGAAGTTCAGTGCAAACGTGCTGGCCAAAGGTGCAACTAATTTTACATGCGTGATTTTGTTATTAAGACACTTACATAGCTTGGTGGTGTATTTGAGTAAAGCATCTACAACAATCTGCCACAGCCGCACTGCTCAATGAAAGTGTCTGAATGTGAAGAAAAGATCAACCAACAACTAAATCAGCTACACATGGAGAACAGATCATCTTTTTTTTCTGTCAAACCCTGATGCAGACTAAGCAGCAGCACCTTTGTTTATTATCAAATGCAGAATCCATTTTTGGTGCAGAGCAGGCACTAGTTGGTGCAGTTCTCCACCAGAATGTAATGGTTTCTGCACAACAATCCAAAAGTGGGTGCTATTTTTTTTATTTCTTTTTCAATCATCATGCATTTCTTACAGGAATCAGGTTAACCACAGCTTCCCTATGCAAAGACATAATCAGCACGGATGTAAGAATGATATTTCAATCACACATCTCTTCAGACCAATGAAATCCCACAACTTTAAGTAGCCATGTGTGTACTGTTGCATAGTTTCTAGTCAACAAGAAACAACATATTAGGCAACAAAAATATTTCATGAAATTAAAATACATCTCAGAAAGAAGAACGTATAATAATAGAAGCCCATCCGAGTATTTCTGTATGGCAAAAACACAAACAGGAAAAATAACCAGAAAAGACAGACTACACTCTTAGACATAAGGGTTCCAAAAGGGTTCTTCTACAAGGGCTGAGGTTCTACCTGGAACCATTTGCTTCTGAAAAACGTTTTCCCGAAGAAACAGTTTTTCAAGGGTTCTTGGTAACACTAACGGTTCCAGTAAGAACCATTTTGATCTAGAGAACCCTTTAAAAACCCTTTCCTGAATAAAGGGTTTTAAAAGGGTTCTTGGTAACACTAACAGTTACAGTCAGAACCATTTTGATCCAGAGAACCCTTTATTGGCGAAAGAGTTCTTCAGGGATTGTTGAAAGCATGGGTATAAGATCCTGTATGGGTTCTCTGTAGAACCTCTCATGGGGGGTTCTGGGTGGAACCTTACACACACAGTTCTAGGTATAACCCTTTATGTTGGGTTCTAGGTAGAACCCTCCAAAAGGGTTCCAGGTGGAACCTTTATAAAAGGTTCTACCTGGAGCAAAAAATGGTTCTCCTATGAGGACAAGCCAAAGAACCTTATATGGTTCTACTTAGAACTTTAATTTCTAAGAGTGTACTGCTATTTGTTTTACTCAGACAGACATCTAGTATTTTGAAATCTTCCTTTCCGCTACTGCACATCTCTTTCTCAACTGCCATTTAAACATCACACACTAGTAAATTACACATTACAAACGAAGAGATTACTGTTGTTTTGAGAGCAAAAAGTCTGTCTCAAATGAGGCTGTTGCTTTTTAATTCCCATTAGCCTAGTTTGTCTAATCCCGATTTTGCTCATGCAAACATTGATCAGGCGAAAGAGACCCCATTTAAACCTGGAATTAACATGCAGTATGATTCTGGATATAGCTACCTATCTGGATCTGATCACACGTACTAATAAGGGTTCTTATCATCTTGACTTTGCGCACATTGTAATTGGATCTCAACATGCAGAGTAGTCAGGCATAGCTGGCTAACTGTCAGGTGGATCTGCAAATTTAGCACATTCATGTAGGGATGCTGGGATCCAATAAATCAGTGTGTCAGCTCTGATACTGTCCTAATTAAGCAAATCGGATATTGGCCATGACATGACTGATCCACAGTGCATATAGTTTCTTTGTTAATGACATTATAACAATTCAGAGATTCAGCTATTAGTCAAAGTCATTCAGTCATGACAGGTCCCATTTTCCAGTGCCACTCACCTTACTTTTTTAAATAAAGGGGAAAAAGAAGCACTGGTATTGGATTGTTACCTGCTATCAGCAGATGCACTGCGCTGAATAGTAAGAAAGTGTATGCTGTGTGGATTGCTGGGGGTAGGGGAGAGGTAACAGAGGAAGATTGTTTTGTAATGTTGTGGGCACAGTAGATGGCATAGCATGCTATTAGCATGCTGGTTAGCTTTGCGAGCCAGCTACATTAGTTGTTTGTTTCATGAGGGAAAGAATGCTGCTGGGCTTGTTTCTCCTATGGGTAGAGTTAGGTGGCCTTTCAACAGTTTTCTTTATTGTGCGTTAATCAAGGTTGCCAAGTCTAGGTACCTGGCTGAACTGTGATTTTGAAGCCATCATAGGCATCATATTTAATGCAGTTCAGGGATTAAAATATTGTACTGCTTACCGCATGTGACAGGAGCTGGAGCTTAGGTCTAACATTTAAGGATGTAGCCTTAGGGCACTCAAGTTCATTTACTAATTAAAGCTAAAGACAATTTGTTTCCTATATCAAAGCTCCACCATTTTATTTTATGAGAACACAACCAGAAATAAGCAAAGAACCTGAGCTGTTCCACATAATTTGTGTTGTCTGGCCAAACAGGATGAACTGAGTCAGCCCTGTGATGAACTGGCAACAGATCCAGGGTGTACCCCGCCGTCGCCCAATGCCAGCTGTAGTACTGTCACCAGGAAATGTTGGTCCTTCTTCCAGCACAGCAGCACAAGTGCAGTTTATGAAAAGTTCATGCAAAAAGCATGATGATGATGATGAAAGAACAATAAACAGCTGGATGAAGATTATTCCAAAGCTTTTGCTCTTGCAGAATACAGAACTACTATAATAACTACCAAATGACCAGACCATAAGTGAATTACATAAATTTTGCATTTTGTAGTAGCTTGTTGCTAGTTCAATTACATGCACCTTTGCTTATCAATTAAATTACTAATTTTGGTGAAGCCAAATATGGAGTGAGCAGTTCTGGAGAAGGCAGTTTTCAGGTCATTGGTTTTTGATGACCTGGTAACGAGAATCAACAATCAATCAACTAGTGATTTGAGGAGCGACTTAAGAGACCCAATAAAGAAACTGACTCAGAACTTGGCTGTTGCAGTGTGTTGTTGTGAGAATTATTTTGTCAGCGTGACCGTGTGAGACTGAAACATGACAGCCCTGATTACCTCATTTTTAGGCCCTTGGGAGCAGCACCATAACATGTAAGAACTTACCCTGGCGTAACATAACATCCTTATAGGAAACTAAAATAGAAAATTGCATTTTATTTACACCATGTCTTTCCTTTCCTGATAAGATGTCCAAATAGAGCTAGACAGGGAGAAAATCCCATTCATTTTCAGAATCAAGGATGTTGATTATTAGCCATTATGTTGTAAGCGTCCAAAGATCAACGTCAGACAAAAACATGTTTTATTGACAATGTCATGGAAAAGTCTACTTTACTCACAACCCTGAAGCGTTACAGCGACGTCTCTGGTGGATCTTGCTGTTCCCTGAGAACATGTGAGAAATGAGAAGTCATGTTGGCTAGTTAGT
Source organism: Lagodon rhomboides (assembly GCA_039737535.1). Lineage (NCBI taxonomy): Eukaryota > Metazoa > Chordata > Actinopteri > Spariformes > Sparidae > Lagodon > Lagodon rhomboides. The sequence continues at coordinate 25,781,476 of CM077799.1, forward strand.
TACTAACTACCATAATCCATTGGTTTGTTTCATTTAAAAAAGTTTAAAAAAGCAATCATGATTTCCTTTTCTGACATGCTGCTGCTTTTTTTTATTCACGAGAAAAAGTGTCCAAAGGGTTCAAAACAGTACAGGTTTCACTTTGTCAATACTTCTTCTTTCTAAAAACGCCTTTTATAAGGGTTATCTGAAACGCCAATGGATTGAATGAATAGGAAATCCGCTTTCAGAACTAGAGCGGTTAAAAAAGGGGGGGCGGTCACTGTTGAACTTGATACATATTGCATGTTAATACCAGGTGTAAACAGGACAATAAGTCAGATCTGTCAATCTAAAAGAGACAAAATATATATAATTTAAAAACAGTCATCACAATTTTACAACCACTAGGATTCCAAGACCTTTAATTCATGTGTAATAGTCACATTAAAAAAACATAGGCCACACAAAACATTAATTTACTATATCTTGCTATGAGGTTGTAATCTTAAGAGCTTTCTAAGTCATAAAAGCAAATATCACTGTAAACGGTGATAGTGACATGTGCCATTTTACCGTTAAATGCCATTAAAACACGAGTGAATGAACAGATGGATGAATTAAAACATCTGTCAGGGTTTTAACCAAAAATCTCAAATCTGCAGCGGCTCCACGGAACATTGTTTTTACTTGCCCACACTCACTAAGCAATGAATGAGCATAATTAATATTTAATACATGTGTCTAGGAAGAAATAAAGTGCACGCTGCATGACTGGTCATAACACATTCTCTATTTCAGCTCATCCATCTAATTGTGTGCAGAAAGTGTAATTATATTTTTCATAATTTTCTCAGTGAATGGAAAAATACGAGACAGCACAATCATGACCAATCTTAAACCACTTCACCGCACAAAGAAAAAAATAGAGCGGTGGGATGCAAACCATGTTCGCCTCTCTTAAATGTTTTAATTCACGTATGAGTCTAGCCTCGAAAAGAACCTTGTAGATCTGACCATGTTGAAACTATCCACACAGACTACTGGTCTTGACCCCTTCAGGACTTCAGCTTTGACCTCTCTCAGGTTTGAATCTACCTCAGCTTTTTAAAAACAAGCTCTTGACAGGAAGAGACTTCAAGTTAAAGCCACTGGGAATCCATGCAATGTCCTTCCAATTTAGATTATTTCAAAAGTTTAAATGTGTCTGAAAATACACATTACCATGAATCCAGCATATTAGCAAAGAGAAAAAATAAAATAAAAAAAATGTTAATGATAGTCTTTCACGTGATTCCTCATACAACTGTGACCAAGCTAACTTAACTGTATACTAACTCACTGTGTGACACCTGTCCATAAAGGAGAAACAGTCACCTAACTATACGTATAGAGTGCTGCAGGGATGACGTATTTTTCCCTTGATAAAATGCCTGTTAAATTTTGAATTGGATTGAAATGTTTGCAGAAAATAAGCTCTGCTTTAAACACAAGTATCTGATGATATGTTTTGTTCAGCAAGATAATCATCACAGATGAACACCACTTTTGTGACTTTTGAAGCATAAATGCATTCACCGGAAGGAAGGAAGGAAGGAAGGAAGGAAGGAAGCACATGTTAGACTATAAACAAAATACACTGCGGTCGCATGACTTCAACATTATAACCAGCAATGCTTCTTAGTAATTCTAAGTGCTGTATCATAGGCAACTGTTTCACCTCTCATCCAAGAGGCGTCTTCAGTTCTAACTAAGTGGTGTGCTGATCAGTCCACAATTTGGAAAGTTAGAGTTAGAATAGCTTGCAACTCAAGTCACAGGATGAGTCTCCATTTTGGGTGTGATGATGTTTAATGTTACTTACAAATTCTGCAGTCTCATTTAGCCGTTTGTTAGCAACCACCATAATAAATGCTTTATAATTAAAAACTTTGGATAGTTACAGAGATATTTTATGTCGTAGATATAAAACTACTTTTTTAATTAAAAAAAAAATGAAAATCTCTTGTGTTAACCACAGACCTTGTGTCAGGTATTTAACAAAAAGCTCATTGACTTTGAGATGAGGGAACTGACATACCATCCATCTCAGAAATCACTTGAGAAATTGAGTGAGGTGAAGCTAATGCGCCTCACATTAGTCATGCTATAATGTCTCTAGCACTAGAGGCCACCCTACACATTGTTATTGTAAGCCTAGTTTAATATGCAGCAATATTGTATGCCATATATGTAGTAGGTGGTCCCCCATCGCTCTATCAACTAAAAAAGGTCCATGGCCCATGGTCCAAAATTGAGATATTGTCATCTAAGTTTGTGTAAGCTTTCCCGATATTAGGTTCAAATTGTTTAAATTCTGCCAGTCATTAAAAATTGACATGACTTTTGCCCCCATAACAGGTGCAACACTCGACAAAGTACATAAAGTCGCATTCTTTGGACAGTCATGGAGAATATGACCTGAGTATGTCAAAGAGAAATCCACAGTTCAGCTGCATTAAACAACTTAAACAAATAGTCCACAGGCTTGGAGAGGCAACCGAGAGAAACGGGAAGGTCTCATTTCCCGTGTCACGTTACAATATGGCCTACATGTTGTTACACAGAGCCCCTTTAAGATAAATCTTCTTAATTTCTATTACACCTGTGAAGTAAAATCTAAAATTTAAGAAAAGATAAAGTCCACTTCCAAAACAACGTTTTACAGTTACTCTTTCCCTTCCTTCAGTGAGGTCACATTTAGAGAGACATTTCCTGAGCACAACATTCTTGTCATGATTAATTGACTTGGAACAAATCAATATCGCCCACAGCGGGAAAAAAATATATGAGGGAAGAGAGACATGCAAGAATCTGTCTGAAATTCTGTGACCTTCAAATCACCAGATAACTCATACCATGTGACAGGAATCAATTTATATAGATGTGAGCCGACCAGGATAGAGGTTTGTGCCTCAGAGGGGAAAAGGGAAAAGAAAAATGTTTGAAATCGTTACCTGGGAGCTGTTTGTCCAGCTGTTTTTCCAATCTTTCAAAATCAATAGCTTTTTATACAAACATATGAATGTTTTTTTAATGCATTTTCATATTAAGTCTAAAACTTATTATGACATTCTTTTACTTAGTATTTTTCCCTCGTTTTGAGAAATTGCAATAGCAGACAGGGCTTCGATATTTTCTTTATCTTTTCTTCCTCAAAGACTGGGACAACAGTTGCTAGGCTACATACTAATGATATAGTTAAGTATGTGCAGCTTCTGGGAGCCAACTTAAAAGAACATCTTACAAAATACATGTGAAACAGCCCAGGAATTCTTTCAGGTGCTTTAATATAAAATCTGCATGAAGCTAATCATCTGTGTCTTGCTATTACAGTCATTGCATGCTACGTGGTACAGGGCAGACAAGGACATCACAAGAGTCCTACAACCCAGAAACCATTTATTTTCATAGTATTTAAATGGTGACATAGAATCTACCATAGCTGACTATCTATTATGAAAAGATTTTAACCTCTCACTAAAATCAGCACTCACCAGAGACTCCAGTTTTCGTTCTTTTCCCCTCTCCTCTGTGTTATGTTAGGCTCATAAAGTAAAGCAGTAGAGTACATTTCCTTTCCAGCTCCAGTCAGCAATCAACATCTGCGGATCACTGCTGCAGTCAGGTTGATAAATGGGAGTGAGGATAAATCAGTGAACTTTGGTAAACTGCTCTCAAGCAGAGCAAAATCACATGTGACTCTGGGTGTTTATTCCTCCAGAGCTGGCCAGCTCTGAGCAGCTCTCTCAGCTGGGCCTCCTTCAAATCCTCCACAGTCATCTTCCTTTGTTTGGTTTGTTGCACCGGTCAACACTCATCACACCATATATTTTATTTATCCACACACTGCTAACATGACTGATTCATCTCATAGTTACACACCCCACTGGTTAGTTTCTATGTTTATTAGTCTGAATAAAATGAATTACTTTTTCACTGATATATCTGTGTGCGTGGCCTCCCTTTTTGTTGGAAGCCTTGAACCAGGTAGTAACAACTGATAAAATCAGCCAGCGACAGTCTTCTTTTCAAACAATAAAATCAATAGTTGTTGTTTTTACAAGAAATTACTTTTGTTTACTTCAGTCAGCAGTAACACAGGATAAAATGCATTATCCTATTTAGACATTCCCTATGGTATTATGCTTGTACCATTTGAAAGCTGCCATGTGTCTACAAGGCACTAAAGAAAATGGTAGAAAAATGCCAAGCGCTGTCAGTTTTATTTAATTGAGGCCAGAAAAGCCTGAAGTGCTACTGAATAAATACAAAAAAAAACCTGCTCTCAGAAAAAATGTCCTTCAGACAATCAATGTTTATTTCACAGACAAAAGTGAAAATGGTTTACCTAAAGGATAAACTAAAAGAGGTTGCTAGATTAATTCATGATGTCTAAATAAAACAGTGGATGATAGAAGTATGCACAGGCCGTTGGAGAGATCACTGCGACAATGGTTTACACGTACATTTGATGAATTAGTGATATGGCAGCTGTAATTAACCACGGCAATGCATAATAACAGCTGCTCTGGAGCTGCTGGAGATCCTTGGTGTCGTAACGTTGTCGGTTAAATCGCACTTATTCTTCTTTGGCTGCTGCTCTTCTCGTTGCCAGGTCTATTGAATGGTGGAACAGGCTCAGGTCTTGATATGCACACGGTGTTTGTACATTTGTGGCAAACTGTGGGAGGTGAAATGAGGCCCGTGCATGTGCACCCTGTTCCACTGTGATTGAGATTTATAAAACAGGTGTAGGTGCAGTGTTACTAATCTGTCAAAAATGCATATATATTGTTTTACACACTGATCAGGTATAACATTATAACCACTGACAGGTGAAGTGAATACCACTGATTATCTCTTCATCATGGCACCTGTTAGTGGGCGGGATATATTAGGCAGCAAGTGAACATGTTGTCCTCATAGTTGATGTGTTAGAAGCAGGACAAATGTCAGATTTTTCATCTTGGTGCCAGAGCACACCTTCAGGGGTCTAGTGGAGTCCATGCCTCGATGGGTCAGGGCCGCTTTGGCAGCAAAAGGGGGACCAACACAACATTAGGCAGGTGGTCATAATGTTATGTTTGATCAGTGTACATCTGGATCCAGATGTCCATTAACCACCAACACTTAACATTTCTTTAGGTAAAATTTGTAAATTGTAAATTTGTAAAATGTAAATTGTTACAACACTGTTCTTAAAGCCTGCTTAGGTTTGGGCAAAAAAAGCCACTTGGTTAGGGTGAGGAAAAGATCATATTTTGGCTAGACAGCCTGCGTCCCCTCAAACACGGTTGGAAACATTTTGTAAAAAAAAAAAATATCCAGCAGTTTCATGCATGCAAATGTCAAATTGTTGTCTTGAACAGTGGTCTTTGGCTTGCCATCCATCTCGCCTAGCTGTAATACAACCACCACATCCCCTCCACCTCCCTACATATAAGTCAGCTCATAAACATTTAATATGAAAGTGACATGACACTTTTTGCAGAAATGTTGATATGTTATGTATGATTTAAATATATCTGTGGTCTGCAGTAATGTAAAATGCCGACATTGTAATCAGGCGACTGGGCTGCCAGACCAAAGTTGGTCACAGTATCAACAGGGAAGGGGTCAAAGGTATAAAAGATGCATGCACACACAAATCATGCATGTGGAGTTTCCTACAGAAGAGAAGGAAAAGAAAGATAATGTGTGCACCTCATCCCTCATGCATACTTACTTATAAATATGGGAGAGGCTGAATGGAAATAACAAAAACAATGTTCATTTCAGTTATCATTTTCACTGACTGTGTGATGTCTTTGTAGTCTATACAGCAATTTGTGGAATGTCACATAGAACCCTCATTTTAATTTATTAACCACAAGTTAAAAGCAGCAAAAAGCTCCAAGAGAAGCTAGTAAATGTTAACAAAATGATGTCAAGTCACATATTATATCATAGAAATATTACAAGACCATCAAACTTGAAATAATGAAATACGTGAACTTAATATGTCTTAATATGTTTAATTGTTCTAACCTTTTCCTCCTGGATAAAACTTCTGATAATTATTCATTTTTGTGAAAGGAAGGCAGCAGGAGATTGACAACTGATCAGTGACATCGAACACTGCAGTTATACCTACGGATTTGGAACCACCTACACCACAGACTGACTGGCAGATTCAGTGATTGTGGATCCACAGTGGATGACAGTCAATCAGAAACTTTTTTCTTTATTCCTGTCTGACTGTCACAAGTGCTGTGGATTCCTTGAGAGTTGAGGTACACAATGAGAACACAGCCCATTATGAAACAAACAATGAGTCATTGTTTTCTCTTTGTACTGGATGGGAGAACTGGAACAAAAGTGTCTCTTCATGAGTTTCTTTAGTTTGATAAAATGGCAGTGATCAGTGTCTCCTTGGAACATAATTGCCTTGAAGCGGCTGAATTAGAGACAGACCAGGGATATATAGAGGCACCGCTCAATCCATCCACTGCTCAAGAAGATGAATGACTGAGCACGTATATGAAACCCAATCAGAGTCGAGGAGGTGTGGGTATGTGTGAACCTGCTATCTTTAAGTTATTTCAGTTGATTAACAGAGGTTTTATATTTGCTTTCCCCGTCCTTTTCCAACAACAGCAGATGGCTTTCCCCTGCAATTGATTGTGAAAAGCGGTTTGCCTCGTCTGTGAATCACTTTGTGGCTCATCGCCCGCATTTTCCCCCCCTCTGAATAGGAGTGTAGAAAGTCAATTTATTTCCCCAAGATTGCAATTTCTCTTGTTTATAGTATGAAAATTAGTTTGTATCGAGATGAAAAGGAATCACATTCTAATTTGTTTGGGGCTTGCTTGAATGTGATAATGAGATTCTGTTGTACACCAGCAATTTTAATATATCTCCAGTGACGTTGATGGAAAAAGCCAGTACAATAAATACCAGGGCAAAAATCATGTCATTGCGTCACACACATAGTCCCAGACTTATTTGTGTCTCCTGGTAAGAACCTGGCCCATTTTTCATCACAAAATATGCATAAGGTAAGCAATAGTAGTGTTTCTCTGTCATTTGTGCATATTTAACCTTTGAGATCAATAAGTAACTAGAAGCTTATGTCACAGCTGGATACTTAAAACAAGCTTTCTGAATTATTCAAGAGTGTAACAGATGGTTTATAATCGGTCATGGCGTCAATTAGAGAAAGCGCTATAGGTTGTATCCTATATCAAACAGGATATTGACGTAAGTGTTATTATGGGGAAAGGACTGTGAAATGTAAGTTTTATATTTACATGGATGCCAAATCACAAAGTATTGGAGAATCAGAAATTAGAATAAAGAATTACCTGGTGCGAGGCCGAGATTTCCAAGCTTTGAAAACTGCAATCTCTCAGAGACATTACAGAATACATGTAGCTTAATGAGAAAATATAAATGAACATAGCATAGCTACATTCTATAAGATAAGGAGGTTGCAGCTTTTAACAGGCCGTCTGAAAAACGTATTCTTTTAATCATTTTGCTAAGCACTTCCATTCCTTCCTCCCCCAGATTACACCTATACAAATATTAATTCTCTCTCCCAATGAAAGAGACAGTTTTCATATGGGTGGTCAGTCTAAGGAGAGTCCTTGGCTTGGGTTAAAGCAATTTTTCTGTGTGGTATGATGTTGTACAGAGACTCAACTGTTTGCTTATTGCACATATGTAAAATAGGCCCCTGATGGTCTGGCTGGTTTTTGCAGAAAAAAGAAAACAATGACCGACCTGAAATATTTATTGCTGAGTGTGATGGCCTGGGGTGAACACAGTCAGCACAGCCCACGCCCTGGCTCAGTAATTTGCTACAAAATGCATTTACATTGTAATATGCTTCGAAAGCAATTGTTGTCTTGACATGGATTTTTATTCTGCACAACAGCCATAAGGAGAAGGTCCAGGTGGATGGGTGGGCAGAATAAGTCCTTGACTCTGAGAGAAGTCGTTTGCAGGGCAACGCTCGACTAGACTCCACTCCTCTCATTTTCTGTCGTTCACACTATCAATCGTACCTGTTAACTGATAAATTGAGGTCGAGGTTCCAAGCGAGCTGAGCTGGTAGAGGTGATGTGAAAACACTGAGACAACTGGTTGGTCTGCAGTGTACTTCTCATCCTGATTAGGCATTTGTTGATCAGTTTTGCTCTCCGGTCTTTCCCAAGGTTATTGGGTAGAAGCGACGATCCCTGGCTTCATTATATGTGTCAAAATGTCTGTTTTACAAGTGGCAGATCTAGTGTTTCAGGGACAAGGGTTTATTTAATCAGCCCGTTCAACAATTTGTAATAGTTCCATGAGTGTAGCAACAAAACAGAACTCTAGAAATAAAATGACTTATTAATCTCTCTGCTCTGTTTCTAGCGTTTGTAGTCTCCTGCCTGAACCTTTTTCTCAGCATTATTCCACCGTCAACAACGCTAGCTAATTAAGGTAGCTGGTCAGTGCTTTCCAAAGCTGATAACAGACACTTTCAAAATAGTTCCAATACAATGCAGTGACATTTTATCAGTTTAAAATCGAAAACAAAGCTGTAGTTTGCTCTCAGCTGTGAAAGTAGTCCTGCATTTACATTTAGGGCATTTAGCAGACGCTTTTGTCCGAAGCGACTTACAGTAAGAACTTTTGTCACAAGAAAGAAACCACAACATATCGCCGTCGATAAAGTAAGAATGAAAAAAAAACAGAAACAGTTTTCAAGCCCTCGTCTGAGCAAAGTAGCTGCTATTTTTCAATGATACTATAAGTACCTAAGCACTTTGATTTAAGTGCTAATTCCTGCCATTTTTAATCAAGTTTCCAAGGCCCTTTCCCATGGAATTAGATATGTGGCTATAAGAATCAAAAAGAACTTGAAATATCTCATAGATGCAAAAAAAAGAAAAAGAAAAAAACCTCTCCTGTAGGTGGGGTTTTCAGGTGTGTGTGTGACCATTGTTAGGGTTATGCAAAGAATTTGTTTCCAAGTCCTATGTTTTTTCTTTAGAGATTCTAATAGGCACATATTTAATTCCATACTTAGCTGGAATCTTTGAGACAGCTAACTTTCTGCTGATTGACTTTCCACACCTGCCACCCTGCCCCGCCTCAGATAAGTTAAGACTTACACCTTCATATGGCAAATTTACATTTGTTTAGCTTGAATTTCTCTGTTGCCACAACACAATGATCTGTTTATGTTTAGGCACAAAAACATCTTGGTTAGGTTCAGGAAAACATCATGGTTTAGCTAGAAATACCTGCTTTGGTCACTACGCTCAAGGATGGAGATGGTTCAGCTTCCTGTAAAAAAAAAAAAAAAAAAAATCCGGTGGTGTGACTTGAACTGTGGCTGCCAGTTTGGCAGCCTTGTTGGCTTGTAATAACCACCACCATCCCCTTCCCCTTCCTCCTCCCTCCCCCTCCTGTGGTTTGCAGAAACGTTTACTGCTAACATAATATCTTGGCAACTGGGACGCAAATCTGGCTCCTACTGTCCAACATGATTGAAATGTTCAATCATTTAGGCGTCCCCTTCTCTGATGAAAAAAAATATGGTTCCAGCTACATGCCCCAACTGCTGGAAAGTGAAGGGGTCGTGGTGCCACTATGATGATCTACAATACATTGAGGGGTAACATTCTGCAGCCGAAAACCAAGCAAAGAAGTCTGGAACAAAAAGTGAACATAATCAAGTTGTCAAGCTGCACCCTAAGGGTAGAAAAACAGCTGGAGAGAACAAAGTCTATGTCTAGGGTCGCAAGTGTTGCTCATGGATGGATAAAGTGTTCCAAAATAGTGACATTAATCAAAGTTGGTCATCGGGCCAGTGGGTCAGACAAAATCTTTTCAGGCTTCCACAGGTTCTGCATGTTTTTGTGTTCATAGAGCAGAAGTTTGGTGCACACTTCAAGGCACGAAGCACTGTAATTTACTGATGAGACTCTTCAAATTGTATGGGACTACAATGATCAAATGATGATGATTCAGGTAATTTCAGAGTATGTTTTAACACCACAGGCCCAATCTCTTCCTGGGGGATTGCTGTTCTTCGATCTAAGTTGATCTAATGGTAGGGGTGTGACGATACACTCAGCTCACGAGACGAGACGAGACACGATATTGGGTTCACGAGAACGAGACGAAACGAGATTTTAAGAAAACTACAATGACAAAATATATAACTGGACCAACAGACTTCCATTTAACAGAGTTCCACCTGCATTTTGAAATGTTTCTACACAGGTGCAGTTGATTTGAGTACTGAGCTGTGGTGGTGCTGTATATAGCCCCTTTTAGATAGAAAAGGTGGCACATTTGCAGCAAGGTAAAGGCTGCAATATGCTGCCTTGTCTATCTAAAAGGGAGGTGTAATATTCCACCTTTTCAAATAAGCCACCACTTTTCCTCCTCTGGTAGGCGTAAACATGTGACGTGACGTGAAGCGCGAAGTTGGGCGTGAAGAGAAGCAGGTCCAATTTGTCTTCAAAATAAGAGCTTTACATTGCACCCCATCAGAGTTTAGAACTGGGTTCTTAGTGGGGGGTTTTTAATTTGAAAGTATCGACCGCTATTAGCTCGCCGCTACAACAACAAGCGGACAAGCAAGACAGCTACAGAGACCGAGGAGACGCTAGCATCTCCCGGATCTCAGCGGCTTTCCAGCTGCTCATCTTCGTGGATGAAGTGACGAACTGACTGCTGTGATCAGCTGTTTCCTGGTTTTAAAACTCCCGGCTGTGGGTGCGCAGCAGTGCACGTCATCCACACCTCCGCCCATCTCAGCATTTGCCACCACATTGATTTACACTGCAGTGGAGGCGCAAATAAGTGTACCCTCCGAGGCGCAAAATTGGTGGATCAAAACAGACCACCAATTTGCCATCTTCTGTCTAAATCCGCGGAGCGAGCCACCAAAAGGACGGCAAATTGGATGGCTTACTGCCCAGTATAAAAACGGCTTATGGTCACAAATAGAAGTTTGGATAGCTCACAAATCTTGCGAGACAGATTTCGAACGCTATGAGAAATATCGTCGAGTTTAATCTTGCGAGATCTCGTGGCACGAGATCTCGTCACACCCCTATCTAATGGTTTGGTTATATACTAACAATGTGTCAACCAATGCTGTCTGAGGTTACTGTTCACTTTTTAGATGTATAACCACAACAATCATATTTCCCTGATGTTAACCAAGCGTTTTAAAGGTGCATTAATGGTTTTATTAGCCACTTGGGGCAGGAGAAACACTGTAAACACAACAGTTAACATCTTCACTGTATTATGTTAAGATTGCAAAACTGTGAGAATAGATAGCTGGCAACACATTTACACACCCAGCAGACACATTGCGTAATTAGTATTCAGTTGTACTCATGCCTCTGGTCAACTGAGTCAATCACTTCTGATTTTAGCTCAGTTTTCGTTCAAGCGACACCTGAAAAAATATCTGGCCCTTTAGCAAAATTGGCCCTCAATTTCTCGATTTCATGAACTGGTTGTGTACAGTAGGTTTTAAAGGCTTTTTCACTGAAAACAGCTTCAAACTGCTGCTGGCATCGACAAGGATCAGAGTGGTGACACGAAACAAAAGCATTCATCTTGTGGGCGGAAAATTAAAATATCTCTGCAAATACAGATCTGTTGTGTTGTGTTGGGTTGAATAATTGTTAATGACAAGGTCCCTCACTTAATGTTTGGTTCACCTGTTTTTGTTTGGATGTCGTCTTTCACCCACACCTCCATCACTTATGGAAGTTATACAAATGCTGCAAAATGTACGTTGCATTATGATGCCGTAGGCTTTCATTCTGACTTATCAACTATTGTATGAAGCACATCTATATCATAGTCTCAAGTCACAGTCACAAAAGAAGGATAGTTTTTCCAAGATGTTGTTAATACAGCTCACAAACGGTGGTCAGAAATGCACAGCAGTAATTCTACAATACCCTCTGTATTGTTGTACTGCTCCAAGGCAACCGAGCAGACATGCGGCACAGATAATATTGTCGCTGCACATGTTGAGTTTTCAAGGTGCTATTGCGAAGGTCTCTCTAACGCCGGTGTGAAAACGGATTCATTAGGAGGCACAGTGAGGCAAGGTCCCGGAAACCTGAAAAAGCTTTGTGAGCGCTGTGTGGAAATAGTTTGTCTGTGGGGTTAGGCCAGCGTTCGGCTGTCTCCTTCACTCCACTGGGAAAGTGATGAAGTACTGAAGTGATCTTGAGAGCACTTTGAAGATGTGGCAGAAATTTAGTAAGTTTTATACTTCACAAACTCCCAATCTGTCTCAAACTCTCTGAAAGGGTTCTCATTTTTTTTTTTTTTTTACCCGTGTAAGCTAGCTACGTGCACATAGGCGCAATTTCCACTGGGGACAAAATCATGTTTTTGTCCCCCCCACTTTTTACAGTTTGAAAACTAACAGTAGGCTCAGGCTGTAACTGCAAAACAAGAAACCCTGCGCGGGAGTCCCCCTCCCCTCTTCTCCTCCTCTCTCCTCTCCCCTCTTCTCCTCCTCTCTCCTCTCTCCTCTCTCCCCTCTCCCCCAGAGCTATACACTACGCGCTCAAACACACAGACTGTCACTGACACACAGACACACAGCAGCAAAGAAATGAAAAGGAGCCGACAACTCAACTTAAAGTCCTTGTTTGGGACAGGACTAAAAAGGAAGAAAGAAAATGTGAGTTGATGAGTCATTACTGGTATTTCTAACGTTACTCTACGTAACGTAGGTCCGAATCAACAACATTGGTCACATCGCTATTGTAGCTGGCTAACTAATTTGTTAGCTAGCAGCATAGTGAGTAACGTTACGTCCGCTCAGCACTGTTGTTACCTTGTTGATGTCAACTGCTTTCATATCAGAGATTAGATGAAGTTGCACAATATTTCATGTCTAACTTAGACAGCATGTACATCATGCATGACCTAACAGAACTGCCAAAAAAATCTTGACCGAGTTACATTCAAGAACAAGTTTTCAGCATCGGAAAGTAAATTAACTCAATTTTTTTTTTTAAGGGAGTTAATCAGTTTCAGGTGTCATAGTTATGATGGTTAGACAGATGAATTAGTCCTCTAACTATCAGGCATATTCGTTAATTTGAGAGAAGACAAACTACGACGTACTTTATACCATTTATTGTAGAATTACATCATTAAGCAAAGCTTGATCAAGGACCTTCTCTGTTTGAGAAATCATAGTCAGCTAGGCTGTTAATCTGCAACCACTCTCCCAGAAAAGGATGCAAAACTTTCATTCACAGTGGTTTTATTATTTTCAGCAGTAACAAGTGCATTACTTCTCATTGGTAAATCAGGTGGGGAGGCGTTGCGGTTTAGACTTAACTCTCCCTTTGTAGGTGCACAGGCTGGTCCCAGCCCCTCGGCAACACGATCCTTCCAATCCTGAGAGACATCACTCATCTGTCTTAGCTCATCTTATGGCATGTTTATGTCAGGTCATGTAACTCGTGCTTAAAAAGACATTATTGTTCATGTATGTAAATATAGAGTGGTGGGTTCATCATCTGACATACTCATGAACTCTTGGTCCCTCTCTGCAAAAGACACTCTCTGTGTGAGGCAGTCATTATCAGTGACCTGGGCCTTCTCTTCAACAATGGATCTGTGTTCTTCCTCACACCCTGACTCCTCTCTCTCTCTACAATGTATTAACCTCTCATAAAAGGAATTAACAATTGTGATCCATCTGTTCCATCAACAGGACATGTACAATTCTTCTATTAATACAGTAGTGTCAAACACTTATTAACAATACAGTGTTTTATACTTGAATAAGGTGCATATTAGTAATACAGTTTATCAGTGCATAGTAATCATATCAATGTTTTATTCTTGACACAGACCGTTAAAATGAATAAATCCTAACATAACACATAAAGGCGTAACCCTAACACTGAAGTTTGATACGTCAGAGTTTTTCAGGAGAGGGGCAAGTTAGGTTTAAGTAGGAGTCACTGTCAGGACGAAGGTGCTGTTACGTTCGTCCCTCTGCACATAAATAACGAGCTGTCAGTCTGCCGGTACCGCGGTCACGTTGTGTGTGTGACAGGATTGAGTAAAACACACAACGTAAACAATGTGACTGTATAGACTACATAGATAGTGCAGGAGGAGGCAGAGCCCAGCCGGGATAACAGGCTGTCAGCAGCGGGGTGGCAGGTCTGTTTTGGCACGAGGCGTAGCCGGGGGGGCGCCCCCAGGCCCAGGTTCACTGTAGGCCCTCTCACAAGGGGGATCTTCACGACTGATTGCTTGAACCACAGCAAATCTGTTTGCTTTCTCCTCAGAATACACTTATACAATACTTGTGTCCCCCCCCACTTCTGAAACTAAAGTTTCGCCCTCGTACGTGCAACATTTTTATATACTGGGATTGCCGAGTGCCTGTCTGCATAACAAATTTACCAGCTGGTATTAATAAAGAAACCATGAACCTTAAACCTTGAATAAATAGGAACGCACACGGCGGTTTGAGTGTAGCAGTCTACTCTCTGCAACTCTGCTACATTCTAACGTAACCTGCTAACAGGCTCACAGTGACGATGAAGTTTAGCATGTCAGCATGCTAATGTCTGCTACTTAGCACTAAGCACTATCAACCAAATCAGTGGGCAAAATAGAATTTTGACCTGACGATCGTGCCGATGGGGCAATTCAACCAAACTGGATGACCTAGTATCCTGTTGTGGGCTTGAAGGGGAATGATCATGACAGACTCATGTTTGACACTCATGTCAAGGTCAAGAATATTTTAGCATTTTTCTGTCCTGTAACAGTCTATTATGTCTTTAAAAATGGTTTGCCTGCAGCTCGAATGCATGCTCTGGTCCAGGTTCTGGGGTTGGAAACCACTGTTCTAGGACACATTTAATCAAATTGACTAGTCTAACAGCAGAAAGCATGTCAAGCATGTCATCTTCTCCTCAGTTTGATAAACAAAGAACAATCCGACATGCTCTAGCTCTGAAAGTGTTTGCAGTTATGTGTAAAGGATGCTAGAGGAGTATGGTCTCCACACTGCAAGGATGGAACTTTTGTCCTCTTACAGACATGCCTAATTTCTCATCTTCAAGGAATTTTGCAGAAAGCTTTTGTCTGTACACTGCCAGCCACTTAAGATGAGCCTCTCCGACAGTGACTGCATTTCTTATCCACATGATTTTTTTTAACTATGGTGGTGGCGTTCCTGATCCTGGTTAGAAGGCTCTACCTGTGGCCGTGGAAGTGAAATGATGTACGTTCACAATGTTTTCTGTCAGGTCACCCAACAGGAAGTAGAAAGGGGCTGCTCCATCTCCCCTGCCCTGGCTGCTGAACAGCAGGTGGGGGGCTGACCTACAAGACAAAGCACCGTAAGACACCAGCTAAAGTCTCACTCACCCACTGGTCTCAGTTAGACCTAAAATTAAACTGAGGTTCATACAAGGATGACACACAAGACCACCGCTGTCCACAGTGCTGACCTGTCAGAACGTCTGTATAACTGCAGTTGTCAATATGGCCAGCCTTTTTGTGATTTTCACCTTTTTGAACACTTTTTCTTTCCCAAGCTGATGACCAGGTCAGTGTTGCTGATGTATTTTTAGTGAGACAGTGCACCCCATTGAGCGGTTTCACTCAAAAATAAATGGTACTTTATTATATTTACAAAAGAATAATAAATAATTCACGGCACAATTTACTCAGGATCAGAAAAAAACATTTGCCTCTCACCGTTAACCACCATACATATTGTTTTCTAAAATAAGGTCCAGTGAGGAAAAAGAGAAGGGGAGGGAGTTCCCTTACTATAAGACAGGAGACAGTAGGACAAATTTGTCTTTTTAATCCACTGTGTGAACTCACTGTTCCGTCAGCGACTGAGCTTAGCTAACGAGGTACCGACTGAGCCTACTGACTGTTTAGCTAGCTCATTATAGATTTATTTTGTGTCTTCAGTCATGGTTTATTAAACAACAGTGTGCAAACAGCGTTTCCCACGGGTTGACAATTTTCTTGTGTTGGAAATGGTAGGTGGTGCAGCGTGTGATGGCGTCTTGTGTGACGGAAAAGTTCAATAAGAAATACTACTACTACTACTACTACTACTACTACTACTACTACTACTAATAATAATAATAATAATAATAATAATAATAATAATAGTAACTCTCCTAATAAAGTGCTGGCTGTGCAGTTTATGATGTTAGGTCAACAGTCCTTTGCACTGGAATCTGTAATCCAGGAATCTCGCAGTCTCGCCTGGGTTGGCTCGCCAACAACATCCATTCAACTCAAGAAACCTGACCTGCAAACACTGACATGACCAGAAGTGTTTATTAATCACTTCCCTTTCTGGTTTGTCAGAACACGTTCATTCCTTGAATAACAAAATATATTCGTACAGAATTGGGTGGTAATCCAATGATTTTATGGCGTAGAGGTTGGTGAAGAAAAATATTCCAAGTTTGCTGATCGGGTAAGTGAAGGAAATGCTGACTTTTGGCTCGTTGCCAGGGTTTGGCAAAACTATGACGCACACTGTGGGGACGGACTCGACCTCTTCCTCAGGTGAGTAGCTGCGTGCCATTTGGATTTGAACCCGCATAGTTATTTCCTGGTGAGGTGTGCGTGACGCAGAGGGGTGTGCTTAACGGTGCGGATTGCTACAGTATATTGTATTATCATCATATTGTAAATAACCTTTACAGAAAATAAATTTCTAAGTAAAGTGAAACTAAACTTTTATTTTAACTTAATTTTTGTCCATACTTTTAAATTAAACAAAACACCTGTACGGTGTACTTAGTGAATAAGTCAACCCACCTTAAATTGGACAACTTTGACTGTCAAGGTCTGCGGGCCTGCCTGCATTATGAAATGACAATCGCCTGAATTGATTGTCCTGAAAGACAAAACAGAGGAACAGAGGCCAAATCCTTCCTTGAATCAGCTACTAATCAAAACCTAGCACAATGCATTACATTAAAAGTCGCCTGGCTCACAGTTTCTTCAGAGACATTTCAAACCAGGATTAAATATAGATTCAAATGACAGATAATGTTATTTTATGAACTTGTGTTTTTTTTCTCTCCAGCTGTTAAGTCGGTCCCCAGGGTGGCAAATAACTTAAAGCGTACATGATTGTGAATTAGTGTGTGCTTTAAAAGGCAAGGTGAGAAACCTGTACTTTGTTCAAATAGTGTGAGAATCAATGCGGCCAAGCTGATTAGGTGACAGATTTAATTACCCACATCAGGAAACACAGCGAAATACTGCGGAGACCTGGAGCCTTTTGTAAATGTAACTGGATGCTTAAAGAGTCATGCTTTGAGAACATTACATTCAGTCTGTGGCTCTGAATTTCCAGGTTCAATTGCAGTCAAATGTTATAGTGTCTGCCATGAGAGTTATACCACTACACCAAATAATTTCATATTTCAAAGCTATCAAGGAGCCGAGTTGTCAAATATGCTTTTTGAATCCGGTATTTGTAATTACTTATACTTTGAAAACTTCTGCAAGTGACAGATTGCTCCCCTGTGAGTTTGCTGTCAATCAATTTAAATAATTGCTTTAGCTTTGACCAATAAGTAGCAAATGAGATATGAAGACTTGTGTCAATCTAATAACTTTATTTAAAAAGGGTCTTCTGTCAAAGTCACCCCAGGTGGTGTTTTAACAGACGCGTTCTGATGTGAAAGTAGGACACAAGGAACAAAGGCAACACAAGCTGCATCTCTGACCCACCAAATTTATTTTCATATTCCTAACCTTGCAGAATCAAAGATTCTTCAGAGGAACACGATGAAATTAAAGAAATCCAGACACGAGGAGAAGCAAAAATATGCCTGTGCAAATGTTCAAAGCCGTGACTGAGATAGTTTCCTCGCTCCCCCACCCTCCTCATTTTCATCTTATCAAAAGCAAGTAAAATAACTAATTGATTGTTTCATGACACTGAACCAAACCCTGGAGCTATTTGCATAGCGCAATGGGGCGACTCAGCAGCAGTTCAGTTTGGATTATTGATACGCTTGAGTCGATTCAGGGTTACGTTGCACTATCAACATCAGCAAGACCGGGGTTGAAGTGGGAAAGAGCAGCTGGGTGTGTATGCTGGATAGCAATTATATAGTCGAGGCCACACGATCATTAAACATGGAACAGTTCCAGCATTTCAATCTATCCAATATCCTGTGAGGTAAAGGGCTGAGCCACAGGCGTGCAATGCAGTTTTTCAGAGTTATTAAAATACTAAACGCCTTTTAATTTACCTCTACATGAAAAGGTGTGGTATACATTAACTTGACTAATAAGCTCACTAACATTAACATCATACTGGCTGTAACTTTCGGACACAAATCACCGTGTTTCTGTCCACCCCTTTATTCCTACGCTTTCCGATACCAAGGGGCTGTTCAGACCGGTTATTATAATACGATATTATTTATATCATATGAAATTTTTACGAGTGAATAGCTCTAACTACAGGTGTGAATTCCACCAATAAACATTGAGGAGGTGATCTGGGCCACATGTGATCACAATCTATTAGCAGTTCGCACACGTGTCCTGAGCCCCACTGAAGGACCCACCTCTTCAACTGACGTCCTTCACCAAACAGCAACAAGAAGCCACAATAACAGGCGGAATGGCTTACACACTGTATGATTTCTGTGTGGTTCACTGTAATGTAAATGTCATGTTTTTGGCACTCTTAACCTTCCAATATTGGCAGCAGATGCTCGTGAACACACTGTCTGTTTCAACCGATTCAGCCGCCCATTTAGTAACTGCCAAATCCCCGGACTCCCACAACAAATCGTACAATTCTTAGAGTTGTAGCAGCAAGGCAAGCTTAAAAAACTTTGCAAAACACAGCAAGCTAATTTTAAATAATTTGTGCCTACTTGTAAATTCAGCATTACAGCGATACATTAAAGGGATATTCCGGTGTAAGTTTAATCCATGGTCTAACACACCTCGACACCGACTAAGACTCCCCCTCGAGAGGTCAAGTTAGCTGACCGCTAGCTTAGCTAGTTTTAGCAACCTCAGAAAAGACCGCATGATAACAATACACTGCCGCTTATGTCTCCAACTAGAAACCGCCATCAAAAAGCCACAATTAATGGTGAGAACAGCACCAAACTTCAGCAACAGTACATGTACAGTCCCAGCACACAGTACGAAGCATCAAACATCTGCTAGCTTTGCTGGATTTGTATTAAAAACACAACTCAACTCACCCTCTCCTCCAGCAGCCTGCCTGTGTGGGGAAGCCCTGACGAGGGGCATTTTCATCCTTGAGCTGTGGAAATCTACTCTTCCTTAAGTTGTCTCTTCCTTGAAAAAGCATAACGCTGTACCAGCCTGTATGCACCTGTGTGTGAAACGCATCTTACCTTCCAACATTTAGCAGCTGTTTGAACATACTGTTCGGGCAGAAATTCAACAAGGAGTCAGTAGGACAGACAGGAGGACAGACAGGAGGACAGACACTTTTCCACGTATAACTGCGGTATTTTTTTCCTCATAAAAGTTGCCAAAGACACTACCAGTTACCACATTACTGTTGTTTGGTCGTGTAACGTTGGATTGTGGGATATCTCTCTTTTATTTCATGAGTGAAGGATCTGTTTAGCTGTCAGACTGTGAACACCATCAGGTCGACACACCCCTGTTCCGATCACAAGTGGCCATGATTGGATCGCTCGAAACATACAAAACCTCAGGCGTGCTGAGATGAACTGCAGAGCCAGGTAAAACTCTTTGTTGTCTTATCAGTATCAGAGAGCCTTTTCACATTCCACATGATAAGCTCATTCCATTGTTATGTAAAAATTTACAAAATGAATATTAATCAGTGCAGATTTTAAAAGCACAGCTGTGTGTTAATATATATGTGGCGCATACATAAAAATGAGGAGCGAGGACCATTTTTGAACTCAGCCACTGCAGTGCCACTTAACCTACGACTCTGTTGTTGAAGTAAGAATAAGTGATGTGCACATTTGGAGTAACAATGACAGGTATTCCAGAAGGATGTTTGACTATAGCTGTCCTTAAAGGCTCAGACTGAGTCGAGTGCTTTTCAGAGGCATTGTATTCCTGTCTTGTTGTTTCTTGGTAATAGATTATAAAGTGAAGGATGGAGGTGGTAGTTTTGGGCCTGCAAGTAAAGCTTGATGGCCGAGTAATTGGTGTAATTAAAGAAGGTCAAGACATTAGCCTGTGGTAGTAAAACACATCGTTGAATCCGGGGAGGGAGTTGGGCACGAATCCATTCATGCATTCTCCAAGCCTCACTCCCAGCTCAGTGATTTCCTTAGTTATATGAGGTCACTTTGGGTGTAGGAGTGTTTGGAGAATGAAGGCATGATGGTATGTATCATGAGACGGTGATCGTCCTATCTCAGCTACAGGCAGATTAGAGCCCATCATATTGATAGCCTTATAGCCTGCTATCACTTTGTCAGCTTTGGATAAAGAAAATGTCAGGTGCCAAAGAGTTTTCAGGCCACTACACACAGCACAAAGTGAGATTCATCTCTTCTGTGTGATAAAAGGTGTATGCAGGTATGCGGAAATGCAAAAATGCAGTAATCTGAGAAATGCAACACGTGAGAAATTTGTCTCAGATGGAGTGACTGTCAACAAACATGCGATTTTACAGAGACAATGAATGTGTACATGCTGGGATAACCTTGGAACAATCATATCCAAGGAAACAGTGAGGGGGCTGATTATGTTTCCACATACTGTACATGCTAATGTTTCATAGAGCATTCTTTGTTTGTATTGCTTCAGCAGTGAAGGTGAACACACATCGGCAGGCATCACAGATCGTAGCATCAAGTCAGGCACATCAGGTGCATCATACGGTCACACATCATATGGGGGTGAGGGGAGCCTCATACTCACTACCTACATGCTGCTGTAGATCATCAATCTAAAATATCTCACAGTGATATGAGATATCTAATAATAAAAATTAATACTACTAATGAAAAAATAATAATCCAATCACACCTCACCACCCTGGTAAAAATAAAAAAAACAAAAACAAGGCTACGCTTCTTAAAGGTGCAATATGTAAGAATCGACCACCTCTCAATAACTGCTGCTAATTGTAGCTGTCCTTATGTAGCTAATTAGCTAATTTAGCCAGGCAGCTAGTGGTTCAGGCTGGGTGATTAAGACCAGGGGAGTGTAAGGTGTTAACACCGTTAGCACAGGAGCTTTGGACCTGGATCGGCCAGGGCGAGCGTGGTTAGCATGCTAACTTCACAGGATATCTCTGCAACACAACACATAGACATCATAATGTCAAAACTTCTATATTTTCACATTATGTTTAAAATTTTAGTTGATTTCTGAATGTTTTCAACTGAAAGTCTTACAAAGGAAACTTGAGGAAACTTTAAGAAGTCAACTTGTGTCAAGTTCTTGTCAACTTTTACAGCAATAGAGAGCGTCTTGACTGGAAACATTACAAACCTAGCACAGGAAGGCTCTACAGGTGAGTGAAAGTCAGTGACCTTGGTGAAGTGAGAAGTCTGCACAGAGCCCAAAGGATAATAGTCTGAATAGTTTGGGGGGTTTGTGTGTGTGTGTGTGTGTGTGTGTGTGTGTGTGTGTGTGTGTGTGTGTGTGTGTTTGTCTGTGTGTGCAGTTTTGGAAATTATAACAGAAATGTCATTATCATGACATTTCAACAATCCAAAATAAGAAAAATGACAAAAAGCTGCATTGTAAATATAGCAAACGACTCACAAGTTAGTCCTGATGAAGAACAGATGGCAAAAAGCACTCGCCAAAATGTCATCTGGGTTAAATGCATTGGTACTGTAACAAACTCGCAAATTTTCACAAAGAACTACAGGACTGTGCCAGTTTGTGTGTTTGTGCTGAACCTACACACACACGGAGGTCACAGTCTGTCGCACAAAGCCGCATGCAGACTACATCTAGTATGTAGATTAGCCCACACAGGTGAGAGTCCGCCCAGACACTTTAAGCTGTGTGTTGTTCGTAACGTGATGAGGTTACCACAACAGGCTGATTGGTGTGTAAATGTAACGCCAGAACAATTCAGCTTCCTGGTCAGACACAGCGGAGATAAGACATGGACGGTAAGGTGTGTGAACTTGAACACACCAAACACGCTAATGTTACTGCTTACTACTGTGCAACATGTTTGGGAGCATTTTTTATTTAAGCCAAGATGGACCAAATTATAATATTATACTGAATTTGTTATGTATTCATTCATTTGGTTAGATAAGAGACATTTTTCCATGATGGACTATTGCCTTTTGGAAAAGTGTTTGTTGAGTGTTTGCACAGTGCAATACAGTCAGTGCTTTTCTTTCCATAATAAAAAGAGTATACATTAAGATTAGGGAAATCCGCGTCTGTTTTGCTGTGCTGGGTGGCTGGATGTGCTGGTTGTAAGGCTACTCACTGAACTGCCGTTGTGGCTGGCTGTGTGTCTACACCTGGCTCCACAGCCGCCATGCCCCTCCTCTGAGGTCTGAGGTGATGGCACAAATTCTCTATCGAATAGAGTCAAGAACTCTGTGACAACCATAAATTTCCAAGGCCTGCGAGCCGAGGCCCCAGCTCCACTCCAGTGTCTCTCCTCCTTATTTTTCTCTTTTTTAAAAGTGTCCCTGAGGCTCGTCCACCTTGACCTGCTGTCCTCCTGTGAAAACAAGAATAAAAAAACATTTACTTAAGGTTGATGTGGTGGAGGTAGTACCCAGTTCTTTCCAGTAAATAATAGTATTCTTAGCAGTAAACTGATAAAAAGTGAAGGTCTACTTCTCAAAAGTTTACATTAGAAAAAGTGAAAAAGTAGTCAATGCTCAATGTAACTTTTGTGTAAGTATTACAAGTGCAAGTCTCTTGTGGATGGAGTTCTTAATCCAGTATACTGTATGTTAAAGTACTCACTGGTGTCCTTAATCTGCTGGAATACAATATGAAACACAACTGGAATTGAATTTAAATTGCCCAAAACCACAATCACGTTGCCTCAGCAGGCCTGACAACCTGTAGAGTGAGCGACATCCTCCGTCTTTAGACCCTCGATTCAAGTAAGGAAGAACTCCCCATGATCTGCAGCCTTTTCATTTCACAAAGTTAACAGCATTAATGAATTAATTTGAACACACGCATGCCTGTGTGTGGATAACGAGATAAGGGGATGTGCTCTGCTGTGTTATTAACGTTAAGTCCAGCAGTGACAGCAGACGCAGAGTTTCTGAGGCACAGAACACACTGAGCTTTACTAAGTAAGTAAGTGTGTTGGTCAGCTGGTCTCGTCTGTTACTGCGGATCGTTGCTCTGCTCTGTGACCTTCAGTCTCTGCGTGACGTGGTAAAAAGTCTTCATAAAAATGTGACCTACTTCATGTTCATCTTGCAAAGGTAATTCATCAGTCATTAATGAAGAAAAATGCTTGCAGCTGCTGCCTTTTTGAAGATGAACATGAATAACTCAAGTGTTTGCACCAGTAAATGGTCCTGGTGCTGCACCAGCTCGCAGTTCAGTTCCACTGTCCTGGAAATATGGAAATATAGAGCAGACTTTGGCTTCAGTCTTCAACACTTCCAGTTCCCCTTGCCTCTAAAAAGTATGGGTCAAAGTGTCAGTAAATTTACACACATTTCCAAATCAAGTATTTATTTATTTTAATAAATCCCAGTTTATGCTAATAAAGTGGCGTATGCACATTTCAAGACCCGTTTTGTGTGCACGCAAGGTTTATAAATGAGGCTCCTGCTCTCGATATAAATCAAATGGCATCCATCAACGGACACACTGAAACTTTTGTTCTACAAATCAGGATGAAACAATGTGTGATGCATGTCATCTCTCCCTTTTGCATTGTTTATTTCTTAATTTTTTCATAAAAGCAAGGAATATGTATTGTGTTGTTTTGTCTTATTGTGAGAAATTCATTTCTCAATCATAATAACATTCAAGTCATTCTTGAGTACATACAAATGTGCAGTGTTGAATTCGAGGAGAGCTGTATACTGTGCCTGGTGATTTGTATGCAACAGCATGACAGAAATATCAGAAAAATCTAAGGTCCCTGTACTGCTCTCATCGTAAACCTAATTCCCTGTGTCTTCTCGTCTTGCCAACGTAGTGGTGGCACTCGTAACAATATAGCACAGATGGGGCTCTCACAGCATTAGATCCTTTTCTTGGCTTTGATCCGGACGGATCTTGATACCATGCTGTCCCGCTGAAACAAACAGGAAGCGTGTCGGTTTCTTCACCTGAGAAGGCAGAGCAGCTTTAAGTACTTATTTTACAGGCAAATATTATTTTGCTAAAAATACATGAACTTATTTTTTGTCTTAATGTGCCTGACAAAGGGCCAGCTTCATTGGCGTTAGTATGGAGAGATATAATAGGAAAACCCTCCTGACATCTAACCTTTCACAGGTAACTGCTCATTTAATTCCCTATAGTTGCTGTAATATCTTCAATGGATAAAATATCAATGCTGCCAAATATAACTGATAGCAAATTAAAGCAGTATGTGCCCACAAATACATGAAGAACCAGAACACATGATTTTGTTTGAGTTACGTTTTAAATAACGCAGCTTTTGAGGAAAATGAACTTCGGTGCTCCATTCGATGTCATACAAAGTGCCTCTTCTCACTCACCTGAAACTGACTCTCATTTATAGAGCAGTGGTGAGGGCAAACAGGTAAATATGGTTTAATGCATGTGGCTGTACTTGGTTTAAAATGCAGTATGGTTTTACCTCAACAATGACCATCTTCATGTTTTTTTTAATAGTAAACAAAAATGTAAACATACATCGTGTTTGAAATAGATAAGACCAATGACCTGTCTGCCACTCAGTCTGTATGGAATACACAGAATATGACATACAGTAGATTATCTTGATTACTTAAATAACTAAAGAGACAGACAGCTTGTTCCCTGCCTAACGTATTTTTTCTGGTGCCTCTGTCACGACAACTGGATTCCGTCCATTTTTCCTCAGAGTTGCAACTTCCGACAAAACAGGACAAAACATGACTTCAGTCATTTAATCTCTAATGGGAATAAGAAAGCAGATAGAGAAGGTGCCAGGCTGCCAGCCTGACTCAATCCCCTCCATTCATCCGTCTTCATTTTCCCAAACAGTTTCTTACCTGGTGGCAGACAAAATAAGACACTGGAAGCAAAGTTTACAGAAAAACAAACTAAATGCACATGGTGCATTATTCTATATTGTTTGAGGTTTATTAGTAGCAGAAACCTACGTCATGTTGTGTGGGGGAAAAACATTATTTTGGAAGGGCTTGTTACTGTCAAACACAAAGGGACCCAAACCCAAGACACAACAGGCAGGCAGGTTGAACCCAAAAAGAGAGCTTTAATAATAATCTAACAGTCCAAAGCTCAAACAATATAAAATCCAGAAGTCAAAATGCAAGAACAAAAGGTTGCGTAAAAACACAAAGGAAGCAGGAAAATCCAAGAATTACATTAAGTCCAAACCAAAGAACAGGAGGAGCAGGACTGGTGCAGGAACACAGAACAGGAGACGCAGTAGAAACTAAAGAGTAAAAGAGAAATGCAAGCTTGAATAGACGGGACTAATCAACAAACTGATGAACAGCAAAAAAGGCGGGAAAAGGACAAAGGGAGGAAGTGAAAAGCTAACACATGATGAGAAAACTGGGAAAATAGCATTTTGACAGAAAACATTCATACCAAGATAAGAATGTTTGGAGTTTAATATATAAGGAACACGACTGAGAAGCAGAATGATATAAACACCTCAAAAACACACAAAATAATGGAACTGCCCTTTAACTTTGTGGGATAGTGCTTTTTGTGAGATTTTCATTAATATCGCAGTGACTATTGCTTGGATCTGCAAAATCTGGCTGGTATCTACGAGCGAGTACGATTCAATGTGGATCCTGATAAAAATCTGCATCAAACATGTTTTATTTTATATTGGATTAGCTTTGATTGAATACAAGAGGACTGTCGGGCCTTGGTGGAGGTACGCGCTCTACTGAGTGCCATTCTAGCAATTGCTATAAAAACGTAACTGCTTGTATTGTAGTTCAGCAAGGACCACACAGTTACAAATACTAAAAAGTGTGTGCATGAATTCTGATTCTGAACGTCGTGTTATTTTTGCGCGGGCTTCCTACGAATGGATGCATGATGACACTGGGTTCAGAGAGCAACTGCAGAGGACAGCGGAGGAGAGAGGGAGAGAGGAGGAGGAGGGTCTGTCCTCAGTGGCTGTAGCTCCTTCTGGCTCCCTCGATCTGTCAGCAACTCAACCAGAAATGTAGCCTGCTAGATGTCCGGCGGGTATCGGCAGGCTGTCTGTGAGCTCATGGATCACGTCGCTGAACATTGTTGTTCGCGAGCGTGTGCCAATCTGCCTCTGAACTGGGGCTATTTATTGGCGATCTCCAATAAAATGGCTGCTTTTAAAAGGAGCACACTTACAGAACAAGACTGAACAAAGGACCCTAATTATACTTCTGGCTGCAAAAGAGTGTAAAACGTCCGTCCAAGAGCTGCACATTTTTCTCTTTTCTTAAAAATGAGCCATTGAACCTTCCGTCCCTGGACGCTCTCTATGGTAACACCACTCGGTCCTCACTGATTAGAGGTCCTCAAATGATAGCACAGGTGATTTAGACTGCAGGTGGCCATAACACAAAGCACAATCTACATCCTGCCGGAGCAAATGAACAAGTGTAAAATCTAGAGGTCCCCTACAATGTCCCCTCATTACACATATTGTGTAGGCTTAATGAGCTCAGACGTCACGGAGCAGGCTCGGGAGTTAGCCTCTGATTTTTATTCACTGATCAGCGCTCACTCTGCACATGAATGGACATGATTGTACTTATATTTCAGTGTAAAAAATATTTTTAGGTCCTGCTTTACTGAAGTGAAGATGCAAGAGGAAAGACAGCCTTGTACGGATGTCTTCGCCTCCTTCATTTTAATTATAAAAAGCCTCAGGCACATGTGCACCCATGTGAACACATATCTAACATGTATGCAGGCACTTTGTTCAAAGGCTGGTCGCTGGAATGTTCCTAAAACAGGAGCACTGTCTTATGATGTAAATAATGTGCTCAGTGCTAAAAAAAGAAAACAAGAAAGTGATTGAAAAGCTTCCCAACCATGGCAAGATTATGAGCAGATCCAGCTCGTAGCAGGGAACACTTTCCACTTTTAAAAAACAGTGGGAAGTAAAGTACCTCCAAGTTCACTCACCTGGGAAAAAGTGCTCTCCTGCGAAGGATTGAGAAGAACTGCATGACTGAACTTTAACCCCGCTATTAATTAAAACAGTTTTCCTCCGTAACCTTTAATTAACCTGTCACATGAAAAACAGGTTTATCATCATCATGGGGCCCAGTGCTCCTGAGAATAGTTCCTAGAATGAAAATCAGCCAAAGCAAATGAATGCTGTATTATTATGGACAAACATATTTCAGGTTGCATGTTTTTTAGTCATACTCAGTGGTCTTTGTCCATTGTAATCAATTGGTTAATAGTAACAACATTATTGACTGTGTTCTAGCTAGCGTCATATCCTCTCTGGGAATTTGAGGCATTTAATGACCCAGATGACAAAACATATTTTATACATTTATGAACATGTTGGAATTTTTTGTAGTTAATTCCAATTGTTTCAACTAAATGTCTTAAACACAATATATACATAAGCCCCTTCCACACATGCACTGTAACTCTGGATGTATCTGGTTCACCTGATGGAGCTGAATGTGTGAACACAAATGTCTGCATTACTTGCCCTGTACTTCACCCTGCCTGCTCCCGAGTCCTAAATCCATGTGAGCCATGGAGGGAACACAGCAGAGTGAATTCACAGCCAGCGAGTGTGAGTGATAGCGATGTGTAATCTCCCGCATTAGTGCCTGTTTAATCAGATGTAACACTCAAACGTACTCCAGGACATGTTAAAATGGTGTTTAAATTGCTGATCATCAAAGATCTGCAAAACATCTGCCCAGAATACTTCCCCGCTCCGTTTCCTGCTTCCATCTCGCCCGTTTATGGTGAGTACTTCAAAAAACATGCAGCGTTTATATCAATGCAAATACAGTCATCAGTACAGAGCAGTCTGTAGCCTCCTGCCCAGGCGCTGTCCCTCGCCCAAACCATATGGTGTATTTCCAACATGTGTGAACATGTCTGACACGAAGATCTCCTGTTGTGTGCTGCATGTGAGCAAGTCAATGTGGACAATATCCTGATCTGATTCTCTGAATATATCCCAGACTTCATATGTGAAAGGGGCTGCACAGGCAGAATCAACGTGGCGTTGTGCTAACAACAGTCGCTTCTAAGTGGACAACTGGCGGTTTACTGTCTGGGGAGGGAACTCAGTACTGCTTTGGAGGTTCCCTCCCCAGACAGCTTAACAACCATTCACAACCGGGCTCACCTAGCCCCACCAACCCACATGGAGGCCGTTTGGTTCAATGACCCACCAGTGGCCCTAACAACTCTGAAACTCAAAACTCAGAGTCCTTAACGACCCTGTAAAGACACTCCCACACAGAGATTAAAAGCCTGTAACTCCCCTCCACTTAGTTAGAACTGAAGAAGCCTCTTAGATGAGAGCTGAAACGTCTTCAAGAAACTGAAAAATGTCCAGTTCGCTACAATACAGCGATTTTAATTAGCATGACCTGGATGACTGAGGACTTTCATCAACCAATCAGTCCTTCAACAGATTTACATGCTCAGTAGTGTAAAGAGGGCTTTAAAACAATATACAGCACATATTGTTCTGAAATGTGATCAAATGTTACAAAAGTATAACTGAACTTCAATTCAATTCCATCTGTCTGTCTGTTGTTATGGTCCATCTCTGAAAGTACCACTGTAATCATCCATCAGAATTGTATTTGTTTGATAGATTAGTCTGTGATCAGTTCGTGAGGCTTCAGAATGGA
This sequence comes from Lagodon rhomboides, assembly GCA_039737535.1. Classification (NCBI taxonomy): domain Eukaryota; kingdom Metazoa; phylum Chordata; class Actinopteri; order Spariformes; family Sparidae; genus Lagodon; species Lagodon rhomboides. The sequence continues at coordinate 25,810,533 of CM077799.1, forward strand.
TCTGTAAACCCCTCACAGTACCAGATAATCTGTGCTGAACAGCTGGTTTCCAACTGGTTGCATTTAAAATGAATAAAATAAACTACGTCTTTGTCGCTCCATTACTGCTATTGAAGAACTGTTTAAATGCAGCCACTTTGCTTGACCCCCAACTGAAAGAACGCTGGTTCACTATTATTAAAAGTTTGGTTCACAGCGTGAGGGCGCTTTCTTTTCAAATAAGGTAAAGAAAGCAACAAAACAAAAAAGACACAAATCCTTCTTCCACAGCACATTAAGGAACCTGTTGGCTGACAGTGTAGTGGGGTCTTTTTCAATCAACATGATGTCCTGACTACAGCAGCAGCAGCAAGGCCCTTACCTAAAATCCTGCTGTTGGAATTATTGTCTTTTGAGGCTAAAAATGTTTCACTTTTAATTTTGGCACAGGTGCATTAGATCCATGCCATTATGTGCCATATAAGTTGGAAAAGAAGGGAAAAAAAATAAACGAGTGCAACAAACAGCGCGATCCCAGGCCTGCTGGCTGATACTTCTGCTAAACTGCGCTGGAGAAAATTATATTTCCTGACCTCCTGAAGTGAAATAACAGACCTCTCATCCGCGCTAGGCTGAGGTGTTAATACCTCCCGCTGCCTGAGAACACTGCTCTTGCCTCCAACTTGTAATGAGATCCATTATCTGAAATATGTGTAATCACTGTGAAAACGAGGCTAATATTGACAATGAAAGTCGGCCTCCATCCGCTGGAGCGACTGCATGCTGCGAGACGCAGATATCGCCGCGGTGTCTCTCCCTGCAACCTTCCCACCTGACTGGACTCCTCCAGACGACAACACAGCCACCGCACACAATGCTCCGGAGCTCAGCCTCTCGTCCTTTGAAGCGGCTGAATCATTTGCTGCTTCCTTCAGATGTGGCGGCGGTGTAATGTCTGTTAATAACATCTCTCACACACGGCGGCTCATCTCCTTTGAAATGGTCCGGCGCGTAGATGACTCACATGATTCCTTATTCTTCAGTGTTATTTTTCGAAGCCATCTTTTTTTTTTTTTTTTCCCAGATGCGTTCAATGCCTGAGACGCCTGTTATTTTGTGATAGACTTCTGCTGCTGTTTGAGGGAAAGGCATACACATATTTGTTATACTCTACAGATAGCTTACACAGTAAATCACTCTATAATGTACGATTTATCTATTTATATAACCTATAAACTTCACAACAACAAAAATAGAAAGTTTGTTGGAATACTTTGACAGGATAAACATCAGATAATATCACTAAAACTCTTGATTTGTAACTTCTTAGGAAGAAAACATCATAGTAATATAACAAAAAAAAAGGGAATATAAGATGTTCCCCAAAAGTTACATATCTGCCAGTGAAGGGCAACATTTAGACTGAAATGTACAGATTTGCTTTTAAATATTTGCAGCTGTTGCTCCAATTAGATCTTTTTTTAAAAAAATATTATTTACATTACCAATCCTTTAAATTAGCCAGTTGTTCTATGGGGAGAGTTCTCATCAGTCTGCAGTCCTGAAACATCATCATCATTAGTTTTGGCCTTTAATTATTATTTTATTGAACCCAACATGAAGGTCAAGATCAAGATAATAATGCTAATCAGTTTAACACTGATCAAATGTACTGATTACAGACAGCTTTCCAGAAGGCAACCTATGATCCATACGAGCTTATGAGCTTTGAACTAGTGATTAAAATCGCCCTGCATTCACAGAGTCACCGTGTAACCTTTACCAATCGACCTGCGGACCAGACAGAATCACAGCCACGCAGCGAATGGAAAATAGCATGGATGAATGCGATTTCGGCTGATAAATTAATGACAAACAAACTAATTAAAATCTCTGCGCTTAAACCAAATCCTGACATCAACCATCACAACAGAGAGGAGGCTGAAGAAAGCCACATTTCGGCAGGACTTAGACTAATTGGAAGAGATGGATGTGAGCGGAGCTTAGAGGAGTCGCTTCTGAAGGCATGAAAGTAAATACCAAGACAAAATGACTCCCATGACTGCACTAAGTCTTTCTATTTAATACTTATTGCCCGGGCCCTACTTATTACCACGACTGTGTTTGTCTCGTCTCCCATATCAGTTTAGTTGACTTTTATGCTAGTTAAACTTTGTTGCAAAATCAGTTCATAACATTCCTTCAGAATGGGATTAGGGCCCCGGTCTTCATCTCTTTCTTTGCACCGCTCGTTGGAATCAGTCTCATTTACAAATACCTCATCTGGTGATCCTTCGGATTAAACGATGCAAGGCCGCAAAGACAGTTGTTTATTTGTATTCATCTCGCACTGTGCGCATAATAAAAAGCAACACAAACAAGCATGTGTTTGCATTTTTGGGATTCTTCAAATGAAATCAGTGAGCTTTTAAAAAGCCCTTTGTATCCAGCTTCAGGCACAACAGTCAATACCCACTGCTTTCCATTTAATGGCCCGCCTCTTAGGGAAATACAAAGCTGCAAGCTGAGGCCTTAGTCTTTATTTGCTGTTTTTCTCACTATCCATTTGTGCCCCGTTTTTCTTCATTAGCTGACAAGAAACTTTTAGGGGAATATTTTAGAAATTAAACTTAAAGCTTTTTAATACCAAGAGGGAGGGCCGAGACTATTATCCCTGCATGGCCTTCATCTTTACCAAATAGGATGTACAATGAACAATTGCATCTACAACTGCACTTCATTTTCTCCATTTAATTGCAGTCCATTACATTAGTGGGGTTATAACATTAAAAGGGAAGGGGGTTTTTTTTGTTTGTTTGTTTTGGCATATTCTGTTTAATTGGAACTGATTACTGAATGCCACCAAGTTTAGCGGCTGATTTGCGAACTGAGAAGTGAACTCTTTTTTCTTGTCTGTCGCGGCAGTGCTTGAAGCAACGCCTGTTCAACACAAGAGATATCCTGCAGCACGACGCCGCAGAAAGGCTGCATGATCACGGAAATCTAATTTATGTGTGTACCTGCAGATCCTCCCATGTTGTGTCTCTCAAAGTCACTCTCTCCTCAAAACCCACTTTATTTGGCAAGGTACACCGTCACACACTGGGGCCATGGAAGGTTTCTGTCCCCATGAAGAGCAAAGATACAAACACACATTTACAAACGTTGCTGGTGCCTTTGCTAAAGCCACATCTTAAAGCTGGGTTCGGTAAGTTATTCCAGGAGTATTTTCGGTCATACTAATTATTCTTTCTTTCTGAGAAATAAAAGAAAAAAAGATCCAGCACCTTTGGCCATCCCAGGCCTCTAATACTGTCAGCCCATCCAATCATTTTATTCGTAGGAGCCTGCTGGGGTTTGGTCGTTCGACTACCATTAAACCTTCCCCAAATTTTCCCGCTCTATAACTACCAGCTGATTACAAATCACATTTGCTTTGAGGGAGCTGCCTACCGCTGCTGTACCATTTTCTGCCACAATATGGCTGCACTACTGGAGTGCACTTCAACTGTAATTTTATATCTTACGTGTTATTATTCTAATTGAATGTGAGGCACTTGCTGCATGTAAGTGTTTTGAGCTGCATTTCTTGTATAAAAGGTGCTATACATCAAGAGAATATTATTATTACAGTTGTATTATTATTTTCATACAAAACTATGATAGGCAATTTGCTCTGGGCTGTGAACTCAATAAGAAGTTCATCCTCATTATGTGACTGATTCTGAGATGGGCACGTACATTTGAAGTATTACCATCTCTGGTTGTCAACTTCAAGTAGAGATTAGCTGACTCTTCCTTGCTGGCGGTGGAGAGCGGATTGCTAGCTGTTCTTTCCCATGTGAAACACACCACCGGCTCCGGCTCACAGCTGTGTCTCTGGGTTATCCACAGTGGACAGGCAGACTGTCTGCGGGCTATAGAGACGCAGTGTCACCGGGGGAAACCTTAACTGCAAGAGCCGAAGAGCACGGTGTGTTTACTGTGGAAACCACAGGTCACCGTCCACGGTATTAGCACTGCTGCTAAGCACCAGAGGACAAGTTGGAAAAATTCTAGCTTCTGAGGAGAGGATAGTCTTTTTGACAGGTTCTTCATTTGGCAGGTTACAATATTCAAAAAAGTTCAATGTCGTCACTTTTAAAGCATCTTCAAACACACAGGCTGGTGTTGCACACTTTTAAGGCATTTAGTTGGCCTACAAGCTACATGCACAAATTGTGCAGCAAGATTTTCTTATGACGGTAATGAAAGAGACAGTGTAGAACCGTATTATCAGCCAACCCTACGGCCTGCCTGCATGCACTCTGCCTGTGTACTCATTGCACATGACTGAAGTCTTCCACAAGGCTAAGCAGATATATTACAAACATTAGCCAAAATATTCCAATACTATGCTCACTTGACAGCGAGTACCAACAATATCAGTGTTTGTTGTTTACACTCATTATGACAACTCTAGGTGCTCTCTCTGGTGCGATTGAGGTATGGTTAGTAGCATATGGTAAACAGTGACAACAATGCTCTGAGCTGCACTCCCAGTTAACAGCCTCCGAGCCCGTCATTCAGCAACTAACTCAGACGCACAAAGCCCATAGACCCTGAGCCTATCATCAGAAGCTAACTCAGTAACACAAAGCACACCTCCCCTGAGTCTGTTGTTTAGCAGCTAACTCAGTAGCACAAAGCACACCTCCCCTGAGCCTGTTGTTCAGCAGCTAGCTCAGTAGCACAAAGGACAACCCCTGAGCCAAAGAACAGAGCTGTTGGGGCAGCAATGGAGTCTTCAACAACTGCTTCAACAAAGTACACACCTACAGCGAGTAAATGTTGTGCCGGGTAGCCTTGTCAGACTGAGATATGTTCATGCCGACTACTTTGCTTGTGTTTATATGATTTTGGTACATGGTGTGGATTGTGGTGTTTAACATACTCCCCTCCAGTTAGTTAGAACTAAAGAAGACTCTTGGATAAGAGGTGAAATGTCTTCAAGGAACTGAAACATGCAGTCGCCTACGATACAGCACTCAGAATTACCATGACCTGGATGACCTGGAAAAATGTTGAACCTTCATCAACATTTTTAACAGAGTGTTTATTTATGTATTTATTTGACCTAAAAAAGCTAAGAGAGCTTGTTGGATGTCGCAAGCTAGCTGCAAAACACATATCTCCCATGCAGCCAGCAAGACCTACAGGGCAGCAGTCAATGTCTGTGTAGTCATGCGCGTTCATGGGTTTTGGGGGGCAGCTCTGAAGGGAGGGGATGGGATTTTTTTATATTTATCTTGCTTGCTTCTTCAATCATACTAGCTTTAAAGCCAATTCATCATCTCTTTATTCCCCCTCATTTGTGATCTGCTTGATTTTTGTGAGGTAAACCAATCAGGAATAATGGTTTTTACCTGAATTCACCTCATCAGTCAACTTCATGAAAAGAGTAATATGTTGTGTATTCAGTGAAGACCAACAGCTTTACAATTGGCTTTCAAACTCAGAGCCGCCATATAAGTCATTCAGAAACAGTGAAAGAAAATAAATTGCGAGGAGCAATACGAACAGTTACACTAAATGATGCGGTCTGACTGATTCTGCTTTCTGTTGGCTGTGATAATGCGAAGCAAGCGTGGACTTCAAAGTGCTGTTGCCGTCCCCGAGAGGCCGTAACAGGGCCTGGACGACAAGCAGAGTCAACAGGAGGACGCCGTGGAATACTAAACACCTGAGTCAATGCCAGCTGATGGCTCTTAACAGATTGAGTGATTTCAGCCAACTGCAATCCCAAATCCAGACGGATCTCAGGCGTTTTATCAGCATCTGGTGATGCTGGGATTCTTATGGACATTGCAGGAAAAACTTTGCATTTGAAAGCGACCTGATTGCTTTTTTTACATAAGATTTCACACAGGCCGCCCATATGGATCTCATTTCACACACAGAGGTCTTAGGTGACGATGAATGCGGGGAATATTTAGGAGATGATATTGCAGACACATTGAAGCACCATACAGATGAAAGAGATGCACGGTGCACCAACATCAGAGTGGTATGCTCCACAGAAGTTATTTCTTCACACCTTTATAAGGCAGATGGAAATAGCATTCGTTTTCACCCACAAGGTACAAGAATAAAAGACGAGCAAATAGGAGAGAACAGACTTTATAATATGTAATATGAAAGTCTGTACAATAAAAATAGACTTGACAGAACTGTGCACTTCATCAGAGTAGAGATCACAGGTCTGAGCGATCAAGCAAAAAAACAGTGACAAATAAAACACAATTAACAGGAGCACATTATTTTGAAAAAGAAGGAAACTATGATTTAGATATGAACTGGGTGGATAAAGTGTATGCTGTGTATACTGTATGCACGTGGGTGCCATTCTGGTTCATAAAACTCCTTTATTGGAATCCAAATTGAATATAATTAGTCCACAAGACATTGTTTTCCAAAGATAACTTTGCTTCATCTATTGTCAGTCTTTATAGTATTTTGGAAAACTACTGTTCCTCTACAGGTTTTATATTTATATTGTCTAAATATGCGTATGTGTAGAGGCAATTAGCAGGTGTCTCAAATTATAGACCTCAGCTGTGGTGGATGTGATCTACTATTTTTTACTTAGTCTCTTTGTTGTTTCTTTCTACGGAAGCCAGGCCTTGATTGAAAATATATGTGACGCGGTGATCGATATGCTCCTGCTCTTCTGACACTGCTACACTGAATGATGTTCCCTGCAATGATTTAATATGCTACAGTATTCTTTTATTAATTATATCGTTATCTTGGAAAAACAAAGTTTCATTATCTAGAGATCTCGAGAAAATTATCCTGTTATCTCGGGAGAACAGAGGAAATACAATGTATGAATGCATGGCCCTTTAGGGCTTTCGTATCTTTCCTTTCCTCTCTATGAACACTTTTATTTACTTGGGACTTTGCTATTGGGACTTGAATTATTCCTACATTTGCCTATGGTGGCCGCTTAAACCCCCAAAAACCTAAAAGGCCCTCTCTCGGTCCAGTGTTTGGGTTGTCTCTTCCGGGCTACTGAAACACTGTGGTGCATTGACTAAACTCTTTTTGATTTGAAAGGCTTATTATAATGTAACAAATCCACAGCATTCTTACTCTAGCCAGTTATACACTGAAGAAGACTAATTCATTTTCATTTCTGTCTCTGTCCAACTGTCACCATCAAAAATACAGGAGAAATACCATACAACAAAACAAATGTTAAATTAAGCAACAATTTCTGCTGACTGACGGTTAAGATACTGCCAGTTGTCCACACGTTCTCAGTGAGTCAAGGCAGGTTTCAACCTGAACAGAGCAGAGGCAAGGCCAGTGGATGGCCAGAGGCTGCCAATGGAACAGTGATATGTAATTGTTAGTTGTTAGTATCATGAATGTATTATTCAAACCTCAGTACGGCGCTGTGGCCCAGCCTTGCTTCCAATCTTGCTGGGTGACCACTCGTGGTATTACAGAAAAAAGCATTTTCTTCCCAGAGAGCACCATATTAAGAGATGTCTGTAAAACTGTTGACAGGTTCATAATGACTCTTTCTATCATGGATTTTTAATCACAGTTGGTTTTATACATGTAAAATTTTCCTTGAGCAGACAAAAGCAATTTGAAAATCTGCCATCACAATATAAGACTATGGGCCAAGCAGGAATATGCGGGCAGGGCCAGCAGGAGAAACAATACTGGGCATATAAAGTGAGCTGCTTAAACAGGAAGTAAACCCCAGATATGCTTGCACCAAGCAAGCAACTGTCTGCAATTTTGGGTCTGGTATCAAGTTCTACTATACTCTAAATCCATGGTTTATATCAAAACCTCCGTATGAAGTTAAGATAAGTACACAATAAGACACAAAATGACTACAAAGGCTTTTTTCATGACAGTGTTCAAGGTCCCAATATCTCATAATCTGTCTGGAGAACCACTTAGCAGCTGTTTATTGATATTATTTCATATAAGTATGAGATTGTTAAAGGTCCGGTATTGTAGAAAGTGAGATTTCCATGTCTGTTTGGATTATAAAGCAGGTCAGTTAAGAAAGTGCGATACAAATACTATAAAAGTATCAAAATACTCAATGTATGAACGCACACAGCCCATATTCAGAAACTGTGCCTTCAGATGTGCCGCCAGGACTTCTGTAAGGTTGTGATGGAAACACGGAGGGCAGCACCTGCTCAGGCCTGTGAGTGCTGACCAATCAGAGCAGACCGGGCTTTTCAGAAGGGCGCCTTAAAGGGATAGTTGGGGTCTTTTGATGTTGTGTGAAGTACTTATCCCTTGACATGTGTAATATCTGCAGTGGATGACCGTCAGCTCTGTTCCTGTGTGGAGAAGCAGTGAGCTCCACATTCCCTCAACCGCACAATGCTCGTATTCCTACACACAAGCGGAATGTAGTGCCAAAGCTAAGGACTGTTTTAGGGCAACGTAAAGCATAAAAATGTTTCCAAACATTGCATACACTTCAACAAATATATATATATTTTCATATATTTACTTATTTTAGGTGGCTTAAATATGTCGATTTACAGCAGTACAATGCTCTGCTTCCTACCGCTGCTATGCGTTGCTTCTCCACACAGGCAGAAAGCCGACAGTTATCTACTGCAGGTAATACACTGACTAGGGATAAGTACCTCATACAGCCCCACATCAAAACACCCAAATCATCACTTTAAATGAGATAGGCACTGAAATGGAACATTCAGATGGGTGAATAGAGGTGCTGCAGCAACAGTATGAGAAAAGTCAAGTGTTTTTAGTACAACTCATTCAAACCTTTTTACTAGACACCTAAAATAAATGAGCATAAAGAAAGAGGATAATATGGAACCTTCAAATGTTGTACATCACTTGAGTGACAACACATTCACAAGGCTGTGTTGTCTTCTCAACCACTTTATATAATCAAATCACTACATTATTTTTCACTGGTGATAAACTACACACCCTGCAGTCTTTGTGGCTGGATCATCTCTGGGAAAAGTATTTGTCCAGCCGACATATTGAACGCTTGGGATGAAGCTGTATTGATGTCAGCTCCAGTTTTCTTCAAGGGCAGTGAAAGGGCCATAGATGAGATTGATACATGCAGAAATTGACTCAGAGAGGGAAATTACAGGGTCAAATGATTGAAGGGCATTATGGTGTTCTTCTTCATCAATAAATGTATCGTCGTCGCTTCCAGTGTTATTTTAACAATAAATGAGGTGACAGGGTTAAAGTTATAATGGAAGATGTCTACACTATATAAATGACACCATTAACTGAAATACCAAAGAGGGAATAATGTAAATGTGTTTTTCATACCGAAATTCTTGTATTGAGGAAACCTACCTATAGCAGCTGAATGTGAAGACAGTCAGAGAGGTTCAGATTAAAAAACTCCATGTATGGGATTTTTTTCCCTTTAGAATCCTTCAGTGTATTCAGTGTCTGCTTCTCATGTAGTACAGCGGAGTGGTGTGTGTGTTGACCTTTTCAGCTCTTTGTTGACGGGGGAACCTTGCCAAAGGAGATTCTTTCTGAGGGTCTGGAAATCCATAGTTACAAGAATCAAGATCTCAGCTTTCTGAAGTGTGTGAAGATCAGGCTGAGGTTATTCAGGAAACTAGTAAACATCATCTCACATTTTAATTAAGAACCAGAGCAGTGTCGGTAATTATATTTGCTGATTATTAGGCTCTGTAATGCATAAAATCAGATTTTCAACTGGAATTCCTCAAGATAAATGATAATACAGGGCTATTATTAATGTTGTGTTATTCTTTCCTCATACATTTGTGTGTTTTAAAAGATCTTACATCATTTATTTCTTAAAACGTTTTCCAAATGCAGCAAATATGACATAAGCATCCCTGCCCTGGCCCCACACTGTTGTGAACAGAAACAGGCTGGAATGAGCCGAAAGTACAAGTGACTGACAGAGACCCCCGCCCCCCTCCCCACACTGAGGACAGGGACACAGCGTTGCTGGAGATGGTGATTGTTGTCACCACAGGTAGCAGGGCCTGCTATCAGCGCTGCAGTGGTTCAGACTGGGATTACCACAAGAGGTGGGGATAGGAGCAGCACTGAGGGGGGCAGAGCCTGTTTGTGCCACAGAACATGGGGGTGGGCCGGAAAGTGGGGTGTGATGGTGCAGTCAGACCTGTGAGTGTGAGTAAATGTTGTCAGGCTGATGTGTTTCCCACACATTCATTTATCTGTGGTGGTCCGCCACAACATCAACATTGCCCGCCACATATTGATTTTCTGTTTTTGAAGCTGCTCATCCCATTCTCACTCACTCAAGACAGTGTACCCGTCACCCGGTCTCATCGTCAAAATCAAGCCCCCAAAAAGAGCGTCAGGCCTTGAAACCAGTTTTTGTCGTGGCCGAGTCGTGTAATTACATCGTCATGTGATGCAACATTGTGAAAGACGCGTCTGTAAAACGCTAATAAAAGCTGCACAACCCCCGCGAAATGACTCGATTTACTGTCCGAATTTTAGCAATTCTGTCCAATAAAATCATGATCAATGGCCTTTCCACTAAAAGGCCTGAGGCTCTAACTCAACCCTAACAAAAATGCGCCTTTGGGTATTTTTTGGTTTATTTGTTAGTGTGTTTGTCAGCGTTATTAAAGAAAATGCTACGAATCCGATTTTCATGAATCTTGCTAGAAGAGTGTAGCATCGACCAAGGCCACAGACCAGACCAGATCCAAACTGCAGGGCAGAGACAAAAGTACAAAAGATTGGACATTTGGTCAACATTGAGAAAACATAGCCGACTGTTGAAATGCAATGACTCCATATTGCCACCCACATCCAGAGGTAGGAGTAACCCCCTCTAAATGCATGATTATAATTTAAATGTACCTTTATTATACTATATTGGTTGTCTCCAAGTCACATGTATATATTTTAAATTCAGTATAAGTAGTGGTTAATGTGACAAAGGTTCTTGGTTAGGTAGAGGAAAAGATCATGTTTCAGTGAAAATAAGTTAATCGATGACACAGTTAAAGTGACAGACATAAGTATGTAACCACCAGTAACCATAGGATGTGTTTGAAATGGTAAATACGTGACTTTCACTTGGGATTTGCTTCCTGTGTGGAGCAAAGTTGTAGCCCATGTCGGGATTTTATTTTATTTCTCTGCCATTATGCCATACTGCCAATGCAACATTATTACCTTTTGCATTTTGTGGGATTTGGTGCTTCCCACAGTTTCTGAGTAGTTTCTGAACAACAGCACCGCTCCAGATCCAGTCCAGATCCAGTCCAGATCCAGTCCAGATCCAGTCCAGATCCCGGGTATGTAACAATTTTTCAGTTAAATTGGTGCTAACTACAAACAAATCGAATTTGTGTCGTAACAATGTTATATCTTGAACACACTGAAGTAAACATGTGTGTGACGCTGTGATCCTACCCTAACACTGAGGTTACATAGTGCAGAAACAAGTGATAGGGTGGGGGGGCTGTGACCGAGACACCATTCACCCTATTAAAGACACTGCACCATTTACAGAATTTTGAGGCTGTTTAAGGTAAAGAAAATTAAAAAAAAATTAAAAATGACATAATGTTGCTTTGAATAACCCACAATTGGCAGAGGACACTGAAACACCTCTACGCTTTGAAGAATGACATTTTGCTCACTTATTAGGACTTAGTGCCATCAGAGACGGTGTAAAAATAATATCTTGCATCATTGGTGTCACGGCCACAACATAGCTCTCTTCTTCCTCTTCTTCTTTTGAATCTATGGTGGTTGGTAAAGTGATTTTGGGTGCATTTTAAGGGGAAGGGAATAGGGCAATCCAACAACAACGGATACAGAGCGAAGTCGGAAGTCCAACCCTGCCAATTCGTCTAACCTCACCCTATTCCACACTCTCCTCCTCCTTTATTCTTAAACTATAGTGCTGATATGGGAATAACTAATTATAATAAGTCTCTTTTCTATGTTCAAATTCAATTTTGACTCAAGTAAAAATGTCTTCCTTGTGAACATACAGAGTTCCCTTTATACCAAGCTGCCATGTCATTCAAGTGATGAACATGATAATGAAGTGCTGTCTGTTTTTCACCAATTTTGGGGGTTTAAATGCTTTTTCAAGAGTTGAGAAACTCCTACATCTCAGGTTAGTAAAAACTTTTTAAAATCCATCAAACTGCCAAAAAGTGCATCGTCACAAGCTTAAAAGAAAAGCTGCTTTATCCTATGACAAGCTGACATTTTGGAGATACATAGTTTTCATTGGACAGCACAGATATATTATTACCTCCACACACCCCTTGAAGAAGCAGGAAAACACAACCATCACCTCTCTCCCTTGACTCAATTTCGGTGGCATTTCAGTGATGTATCATGGCAGCCGCAGAGGGGGGCTTATCGTTTTCCACATTTCAAGTTGAGGTTACGGTAAATAGTTGAAGTGTCTCAGTGCTTAACATAAATAAAGTCACGCCAAAGAGTGGCTATATTTGCCAGCAATTTTTTTTTTTCTTTTCTGTTGTTGTGGCCTGGGGTTCTCTGTGGACAGTCGGCCAGCAGCTGAGCCTCTCAGATAAGCTCCCAGCCAGAGAGAAAGAGAGGGAACAAAAAAAAGACGAGTGAAATAAAGAGCAGGCCAACAGCGCTGTGTGATTGAGAAGGGCTCCATTTCACAGTAAAAAGCAGGCGGAAGAGGGAGGAGGTCGCAGTCAACAGAATGGGAATGGGAGAGTGCTGGTGGGGGGGCGGGGATAAAAGGCACAACATAGTATTAGGATACGGCCGGTGGGAGCTTTTTGTGGAGGGGAGGAATGGGAGAAAGTTGCAAGAGCATGTCGGTGACTGCATCCTTCAGTGCCGCACTGCAGGGAAGGCAAGTTTGGTCGGTAACACACTAATGGTGGTGACAGCAAGCACTGAATGCTGAGACGCACCCTGTCTATCTGTCTGTCTGTCTGTCTGTCTCTCTGTCTGTCTGTCTGCCTTCAAGTGAACCATCAGAGCCTCTCTCCCCGCTTTCCTGATGTGTTGATGGTATTCAACGGATATTTAAGAGATCCCATTTCTCTCTGGAGGAAATAGAGTTTGTCATTATAGGCCTGAGCAATCTCTTCTCGAAAATGACAGTGTTTATACATTTTAACAGCCATTCAGTAACATTTTCGAAATTACATCCTGCCTCATTACGATGAACGAGCAAGGCTGAGCTTTGATGCGTATGATGCGTTTGGGTTACAGAGAAGAACAAGTACACCTCTTGTCTCGTGTCTCTTTTCTCCAGGATGAGATCATTCATATTTCCATAAAACGAGCTGTGTATATTCATGAGAGGATAATTCCTGATCATTTCGGTGACCCACTGACCTCTCCATACATTTAAAAATCGACGGAGCACCAGAGGGGACGGAGAGGAACATCAGACAAAAGTGCATGAAAGTAACCTTTTTTTTTTCTCTCACAAAAGTTGTGTCTTTGTATAACTTGGCAAATGAGGGAAATAGCCATCACCCCTTTACTACTAGCTTAATTTAGTTGATTTGTCTTATGTCTATATGATCTTTATGCACACGTCATATGTAATCATCTTCCAATACTCCCAATTTTCAGTCTCCCTATTTTTAATGCTTTCTCCCACTGAGCTCCCCGTTTCATACAAATCAAACCCAACCCTACCCAGAGGCAGAGGGACCACGCTAACGACCTCGCCTGACCAGTGTCACTCACTGTGTGTGGCCAACCCCTCCGATCCACTGAAAATGGATGAATCAAGTCCACCCTCTCACTTGTTTGTCCTTTTTCCTAGTCCTACATCATTTTATGTATCATCCTCTTATTTTTCCTGAAGGGTCTTCCTGGCAGTGATGGCTCCGCAACACACACACACGGTTTGCAGCGGAAGATATTTTTCGTGATTTAGATTTGAGACGTTGACTCTGTTGTGTATTTTATATGTTTCCTTTTCTTTATTTTAAAGTGAGCTTTGAATTTAAGACTACTTTTAAATAATTTTACTTTCACATTCTTTAACTGGATTTATTCTGTTGGCAGGGGCATTGAGGGCAGGTCATATGTAGATACCCCAGAGAAGTTCCTTCTTCTTCCAGGTATGGAATCAGGTATCAGGTAATCCCATTACCCTGTAGCACATGTTAATTGTTTTGCACATTGTTATGACAGATTTTTCTTTTTGTGCCTTTATTTGATAGGACAGCTGGAGAGTTGACAGGTATGGGGGGGGCAGGTACTTGTGTGGCGAACGCTCGACTGGGCAGCTGGGGCGCCCAGAAGCTTTGATATGTATTGTGAATTCCATTTTGTTCTTCAAGCAGCTAACAAAGCTCCTCAGAGTCTTATAGTGTTCAATATCACATAAATAAATAAATGAGAGGTCAGGAAAACCTGCGCTGTAAAATGAATGTGACATGAAGTTAGAGTGTTATTGGAAAAATGCCATACGATATGCATGACCACACTGAAAGAAAACAAAAAATCATAAATAAATAACATAAAAACATCTTGCTACTTAAAAAGAATAATGAAATCATATTCAATTACGTGTAGAGTCTTTTACACTTTAAGGGGAAAACTAAATGAGGACCCAAGTACAGACACACAGGAAGCAGGATTGGGAGAACAAAAAGCGAGCTTTAATAAAAACAAAGCTGAAATACTAAAATACAGGGAAACTAGACAAACCAAAAAATGAGTCACAAGAACCAAAAACAAAGTATCAACTAAAGGCTAAAACAAAGTGCTCACAAAAGCAAAGTACAAATCAAACTAGAAATAAGAACCCAAAATCAGAAATATACCAAACGGAGTACCAGGGAACATCACGGACAGACGGAACCAACTGACAAACACATAAGGGAGACTATCTACCTAGACACACTAACGAGGGGATCAGGAACAGGTGAGGTGAGTGAGGAGGGAAAAGGACAGGTGAGGTAATGAATGGGAAAACACTGAGAGGGAAAAAGACACAAGGGCATGGTTTCAAAATAAAACCGGAAATAAAACAATAAAACCCAGGATCATGACAGAGTCTTATTGATTTCTTTTAATATTTTGCATGTCATTGGTTTATTTTCACTTCACAAAACAGGAGTTCTTCTCATATAAAGTGTCCTGACTTTAGATGGGTTGAATGAATGTGTTGCTGAGGGTTCACTCAACTTATGAAGTTTTCAAATAAACATGTTTAGCATATTAGCATACTTATCAGCACACAATGTCTTGGATTTAAAGCTCTCCGTAGACCACTCTGTTCTGAAGTTGAAAATGTATAATATGGTGGAGACCTGCTGTGTGTATCTATTACATGATAATGTGCGTAAGTCATTAAAATGAAACCATGATGAAGGTTGAGATTGTATTCAGTACTTGCCCCTGTACACAATTAACTTGTTAACAAGGTCACTGGAAGAAGCCTCTCATTTTATCTTTATATTAACTCTGGTTCAAATGGCAGCCACAGCTGTAAAATGTGTCAAAAAAAAAAAGAAAAATGACTTTTCTAACTGAGAAAATGCAAATGCAAGGCATACTGAACTCTAACATGTTAATGTAACTGAAAAGACTGAACACACTGACATGTTTATCAAACTTTTTTCTCACGTTCTGTGAACTTAAATCAGTTTCAACATTTTCATAACATCAAGATGACTCTGAATCAATTATTCAGTTCAGTTAACTCACATTTTTGAGGCAGGAGGGAAAGTTAAGTTTCCAGATCATTCACATGTTTACTTCATCATGTATTCCTTATTTAATATTGAACACATTTGGGCTACGCTAAAAAATGATTACGCCTAAGTCAGTGACTATTAAAGTATAATGACATGTATATTTTCTCTCAAATTCTATGACATAAGTTTAAAGTGTCAAATTTAATGCAAAGTCCTTGTTCATGTTGAGTCAGTGTGTATGAATTAAAGAACTACAAGTGTGATGTATTACTGTAGACAGAATAATCATTTTGAAGTACATTACTTTCATGCATAATGCTTGAATAATAAAGACGTGTTTACTAAGAAGTTCCTCCTAACTTTATATGTAATAAATTAATAAACTGGTAAGGTTTATATATAAGCCTGTATTGACTTAATTAAATACATTGCATCAGCATGACTTTCAGATCTTTCATTAAATGTGACCTTTTACATTAAACTCATGTAATAACATTGGATGGAACATTTTAATATAACTAAAACACTAAAAGTCAATGTTTTAGGCATCATTATTGCAGTGTATATGAAACTAAATGTACTATTCTGTTAAGAACATTAGCCAAAGCTGCACACCATATTTACATTGATTTGAGCCTTATGGAAGCTAAACTAGATGCTTTCCCCCGAGAGTGTGTAAATGTCAACTTGCAATAACAATATCTTAAACATTTAGCGGAACATCAGGCACCAAATCATTTTGGGGGACTGATCACCGTCACTACACCAGTCCTCTACATCTGCATTAACCTTGAATTCGGTCTCATTTGTTGCAGATCAATACATAATGTATCTTGAAAGTCAAAAACAACTTACTGAGGGCTGAAGTCATGAAGAGAGAGAGAGTATCCAGAGACAGTTCGCCCGCAGGCTTGTCGGCTGAATCATAATGGAAAACTTTTGTGCTTCATTACGCAATCTGAGCAAAACTAAAACGGAACGAATACTTGTGTAGTTTACTGGGACAGGACCTGTATAAATTATATGTAGTGAGTATTCCATATAAATGAACAGATGGGATATAATGAAGGCTTGGATGTGTGCTTATAGGCAAATGAGGGAAGGGGGGGTGGGGGTCGACTCTGCTTTTCATAGAGAGAAAGTGCTTCTGCCTTTTTTTGCAGTTCTTTCTTGGCTTTGACGGTGAGTTTGGGGAATTGCTGGTGCACAGAAGGATTATGAATCTGCTGTGAAGCACAAACATTTCTCACAAGTTGTTGTGTTGATCTGAATGTGAATTAAGAGTTCTGTGTGCATCACGAAATACACTGTCACCTGTGATATCAGCCTTATAGCCCTGAAGTGTTTCCAAATGAATATTCAGCGCGAACAAACGCGAGAAGAAATGGTGCATCGCTTCAAGTCTTCCAACTTTAACAATAAAGGCCCTGTGAATTAGTTTTTTGTTTGTCAGGAAAAACTTGACTACTAATTAACTTTGGGACAATCATTAACCTGTTTATCTTCAGTTAGACATCAGTTATCTCTTTGCCTCTCAATTAAAAAAAAACATTCCAAGGTAAAAACAACAAAATACCATCGTCTTGCCAGGCCTGGAAAGAGCTACTGTAACATTGTGTGCACCAGGAAAACAAAGGGCTCAACAATTTTTTATCTCCAAATGTGAATTAGTTTTGCATCGAAGAAAAAATGTAATCATCGACTGTTGGTTGTAGATAAATATAGAGACAGGCACATTTTCTACACAGCCCAGGCAAATTTACTGCAATGTTTCACACAGACAATGGCAACTTTAATTATCTGTTATCAGCTGTTAATTGCACTAAGAAGTTGTGTTGGATACACTCTGCAGTCATCAGCTACTGCAGAGCCAAGGAAATTAAACTGCTGTACAAAAGCAAAACCAGGAATGTTAAAGCTTGCAGCGGAGTAATACACTCTGATATCTTATCAAAAGATAATAAAAAGTGAGTTGAAAACATAACACACACCATAATAAACACTTAATGACTCTCTCTCTTGTTGTTGGATGGAAAAGGAGAGCACACACATAATGATTAAGTTGATTAAAGGATAGAAATGTGGTCATTACTTACCCAGAATTGCAACACTTGTGACACTGTCAGCAATACATCATTTTTCTGTACCATCTGAAAACAAAATGGATGGAAAAATAAATATTTTTATGATAACAGCCATACAAGTTCAGAGGACACCCAAACAAAATAAATTCAATGAATATTATCATAGTATAAGATGGTCATGACATAGTGCTTCCACAAAGACACCGGACTATGTCCAAACAGCCTATCTTCAAACACACAGTATGGGATTTCAGCCACTAGTCGTCTACACAAGATGTCTAGTGCTGTGTGGGGAGTGCTGGGCGAAGCAGCGGTTGGTTTGGAGGGGCACTGGCTAGCTGCTCAGAGCTGGCCAGATCTGGAGGAGAGAGAGTTTTGTGCAGAGCCAAACCTTCTGGAGGAATTAACATTCACAGTCACATCAGATTCGACCCCGATCTGGAGCTCAGGGATTACTTTTTAATTTTAGGGATTTATCTTCACTCCAGTTTATCAACCTGACTGCTGCAGAGACTCCGCAGAGGTGACCTTCATTGTCGGGTGTTTACACACTGTAATGTTGTCTGCTGACTGGAGCTGGAGGGGAGATGTACTTTACTCTATGAAGTTAATGTTACAGAGAGGAGAGGGGAAAATAAGAGACAGAACTCTCAATGCTGATTTCTTTACCCAATGACCATAATCTTTCCATAGCCTCAGGATGGCTTTAAATCAAAACCATGTAGACTTATAAAACGTCCTTCAATAACATACCACTCTTAGTGGTAGTGTCAATGTACTATGGCAGAGAGCAATACTGTGTCTGGAATGAGTGATAATGTTTTACATTTATGGTCATTTATATATGATTCTACAAACAGTTGTTTGGTTGAAGAGTCCATCTGGTTTAATCCAGATCTATATTAACTACTGGTTAATGAAAACAAAAAACAATGATCTATGGTTTTGTCAATACATCTCCTTTTCTCATTCTGCACAATTAACAGTAAAAAATATGGCACATTCACCTGAGAAGATAAACCATGTCCATTTTGGACACTGAGCCTCTCGTCGTCTATGTTATCCCTCAGGCAAATATGTCAGCGTTACCCAGTAGATCTTGATCTCACAGGCACAAAGTCTGGGATAACTATCATTCAGGCTTCCAAAGCCAGACAAGAAAGTTGATATCGGCTGATTCTGATATGTTGCTAGATTTTGCAAAACTCTTGATTAAATGTAATGTCCAGTGGCAACATCTAAACATTTGTCCCTGCAGTACAATAAGGTCAGGTTAGGTAAGGAGTTTGGAAAATAAGTGTAATGTATTCCCCAAGACATCAAACTTATCTACTTGCCAAGAGTTGGACCGGAAGAATGATACCACTTTCAACCTATACATAGTCCACATAATGAAACCAACGCATCTTGCTTAGCATCAAGACTGCAAACAAGCACCCAGGTTCTGGCTTAAGGTCACAAATTAAGTCAGTCAGCATCTCAA
The DNA here is from genome assembly GCA_039737535.1 of Lagodon rhomboides. Lineage (NCBI taxonomy): Eukaryota > Metazoa > Chordata > Actinopteri > Spariformes > Sparidae > Lagodon > Lagodon rhomboides. The sequence goes on from CM077799.1 coordinate 25,829,792, forward strand.
GAAGTTACTTATACTTAACACTTTTTGTCTTGTTCGTTTAAAGCTCATATTGATAAAACTTTTATGTAGATCTTTTTTTTAAAATAACACTTAATTCATAATTTAAAACATTATCTCAGGTCCAAAATTATTGTTTTGTTTCGATTCTAAGTGTTGGTACCAGCTTCTAACAGGGTTTGTGAACCAATAGTATAACACCATTGGTATCATGTGGTATCTGTTTTTCGTCAGCTATCAAGAGTCTTGGTAGTCTCAAGTTTGTGTTGGGAAAAACATATACAGGGCTGAGTTGTACACCATACTGCCCTAACGTTAGCTAGCTAGCATCAGCAATTTTAGTGTTATCAGCGTAAGCAGCGCTAACATAAATTCTGTGCTGTAGATTTGTCCAAGATCAGCATTCAGAAATTCATCAAATTTTGGTTTGCCCAACAAGATTAAACTCTTTCTTTTAAAGCGCTTTATGGTCTTTACACACCCTCACACAAACTTATCATTTTAGCGCCACCTCCCATGTTTGCACATTTGTCTGAACTTGTTTAGTGGCTCCTATCTGTCACCTCAAACATAAAGCCTATTTTGTTTTTGAGTAAATTCTAAAGTAGCGTAGGACCTGATGAACATCAACTCCAATATAAACTGTGTCTCATAATTGGACAGCATTCAGACTTGATCACATTTCCATGAATTTGATGTGTTACACCTGAAATGAAATAGTTCACTTGTTGGGGAGTATTTTCAGCTGCATTTAGCTCCATCACCAAAACTGCAGAGAGCACCACCAGATAAAGAGCGCAGACCTGTGGCTACTTGCTGCTGGGAGGCAAGCAAGGACTTGATCAATCCCGGTTGGGTCAGCTGGGCGAGGAGGTCTGATGTTGAAAGACCTGGAACCCTCCATGACCTCAAGAAAATCACTGATGATGCATCCCGAGAGATGTCTCTTGAAGCCAAGCTCTATGACACAGGAAAATATCAGGCTCTGATACACACATCTGTTAGTTCATTGTCAGTTTTGGGATGCGCATGGGATTTTGATGTCAAAAAAATATAGATTATCACCAGTCTCATCCTTTAACATTGGTGTGTCATTGCTATTTTTGCAGTTTTGCTTGAAGAGTCTCATCAAACAGCAATGCTCAATTGAGCAGATAAAATATTGATTGTTATGCTGCTGGGTGTCCTTTGATCAGTCCATCAGTATGGCTGGGAGTTAAAATAAAGTTTCTCTTCTCTGATATTTTTTTTCTGATCAAGTCTACAAATGAATTTTCTACTGTCAGTTTTGTTCCTTATAGAAGAGAATGATGAATATTTATGAAGTTCATAGATATGAGCTGTGGTCATAGAGCGTGTAACCATGAAATACAGATATGCCTACTATAGACAGAATCTGTACAACAAAAGGAATGAATATTAAGCGTGCTCTGGTATTGAGGTCATTGTAACAGGCGAATGACTAAGAAAATCACTGAGCAGTAACAGCCACTTGATTCAGCCTCAGCTGGAGTCTCCTCTTGGCTGTATCACCGCCACTCGCCGACTGCTGCCATCATCCCTCATAAAGCTTACATTCACTCTTCTGAAGAGTTATTTAAAGCCGGCTAACCATGCTGGTAGCGGCATCCAATTTAATTAACATTCTGGGACATAAAAAGTCCAAAGATCATTTGCGAGAGCTATTAGGTTTCCTGCCTGAAAATTAAGTTCAATTTTTGACCCCCCGAGAGCCCGGGGGCAGATTCCCTCTCGCACCAAATCCCAACGCGTCAATTAACAGAGAAGACATCCATCAAAGACAGTGCTCCTGAGCTGCAGCTACAGCGCTGCCAAATGATAATGAACCCCTGCACTTATGAGGAGAGATCAAGTGTATGTCTATACACAGGCTACGAAGACTGAGATCATGATCAAACAGGCCCTATATAGAATGTGTAAAGTGCATACTGTGCTGTTAATGCTGAGAGCCAAATGGAAAATTGATATATTTGCTACGGATGTCAGGAGATCTGCGGTTGTATTTTTATCATCTCTGCTTCCTCTCCGAGAGTGTGTGTGTGCGTGTGTGCGCGCATGTGTACTGAGATTGCATGTGGAAAATTATTTCAGAGCTCCTACTGACATTGTGCAATGGCCATAAAAAAGGTCATGGAACTTGATTTTCCCTTCATCTCCTAATGTTTCTTGCCAGAGTGTGATTTTTTATTAAATGTACAGCATTTAATGCAACATTACATGTTAATTGGTATATTGTGCGATTTAGTGCACCCCAACTGTCTCTGAGAACATCTCAAGTGTAACCGATACAAATCCCAGGTTTTGTCAGATTCATCACATGTAATGTAACATTACACGAAGTGATGGAATGTAACATTATGTGAAGTGATGGAATGTAACTAAGTACATTTACATGAGTAAAATTTTTAAGCTACTGTAAAAAATACACTTAAGTATTTCCATTTGTTGCCACTTAATACTTCCACTACATTACATTTAGGAGGCCAAAATTGTACTTGTATCTCCATTACATGTAACTAATAACTTCAGTTACTAGTTACTTTGCATTGCTGCATCGGAGCCACATTTTGAAATACTTTTATTTTATTGGCTGTCAGAAAAGAAAAAAAAACAGATGTCCAGCAATTTAAAAAATGTTCATAACCAGATCCAATAATCAGCCAGGCCGGTCAGTCAATCCCCACATACAGTATATACATGCATGTAAATATATGTATCATTTTACTTTTACTTGGACTTTCTATACTTCAGCATCATAACTCATTTTCTCTGAATAAATTTACTTAAACTGCCAATAGGCAAGTTTTCTGCTTCAACGTATCATGAAGTAAACGTTGATTGCATGTAATGGATGTAGAATAATGAAACCATTGGCATTTACATTGGTTCCATATAAACGTTTTTTGTCTGCCACTGGCACACGGAAAAAGATGGTTAACTGGTGATCCATTTCTAGTTTCGACTTAATGAATGCATAAACTCACGTTTTGTTCTGTGTTGTCGTTATTTGTGACTCAGGAAAATGGAAACGCTCCAGGTATGTCTGCAACAGCAGCACCAACAGTAATACCACTGGGAAACACTTGGTGGACAAGTCTGCTGTTGCTACTTTAAGTAAATTTGATATCAGATACTTTCAGACTTTTACTGAAGTACTATTTATATGGGTGACTTCCACTTTTACCAAAGTAAAATTTCAAGAGGATATCTTTACTCTTACTCTTTAGATACTTTAACAACACTGGATGCGTATCTACAAAAAAACTTGACACATCACATGTCACACTTGAAGTCTTGTCTTGAAGTCTTGACAACTCTGCTAGCACAGCCAAACAGCAAGCAAGTGCGACAAAACAAAACATATAACTTAGCAAGCCAGCTTACATGACTTACTTTAGCAAAGCTGTTGCCGACGACTAAAAGCAAGTCTGAGATTTTTTTCACATCTTTTGACTCTTCACCGTGTCTTTTTTTTTATGCCCGCTCTGGCCTTCGATCTGAAAAGCTTCACCTCCCAGCAGTCCAAAGCTCCTGAGATAGTGCCTTAAACACCAACTCTGCAAGAGGTGCTCTGAGCAGAGCTAACTCATGGCTGCAGTACGCAGCAGTTAAGGTTGCTTTCAGGAACCTCTGTAAATCACAGAGAGTTGAGGCACAGCAGCCAGAGGACATGAGAGGGAAAACTAGATAACATATTTTGCTTAAAATATGATCCTGATTCACAAAAATCACTGATTGTTAGTTCTTTATGTGATAAAATGCCATAAAATCGTTACCCACTGTGATCCTACCTACTCACCGAAGCTATATAGCTCAGAAATAAGCAATAGGGGGAAAAAAGTGGCTTCTCCCTTTTATAAATCACTAAAAGATTAAATGATTTTGAGGCTAGTATTTTAAGGCAAAATAGTTACATAATGTTGCTTTAACATAGCAAACCCTATGGCAGTTCAGGGTAGTTCAAGGAGGTATACAAATGTTAGAAGTTGGTTGGAAATAGTAAGCACGGGTATTTGATGCCATTCCATTGAAATCCCATGAAAGCGAGTGGATTCGGTGTTTAAATAAGTGTCAAAGCGATGACTTTGGTCTGACATTTTGAGAGCTCTCAGTTTCATTTACCCATTGTTTTGTTGTGCAAAACCTCTTTTTACAATGACATGCATTTTTCAGTCCTCTCGAGGGACTTTCTTTGATGCTCTCATGCAGACACACAGACAGGAGACAGACAAGCATAAATGCACAGTGCCAATATTTGCCAAAAAAGAAATCCCACTTTTCCCATAATTGTATTTTAAAATGTACGAAAGAAAATAGAGCTGCGCCTGAGATGACAGGTTTCTCTGTATCTGCTGTGCCATCCTTAAAATAACAGCAGTCTGCAAACACTGCCCATCTCCTCACTGTCTTCTCGGCTGTCACCCAGGACACCTTCAATAAAGTTAATAAACAGTAATTGTTTATTGTCGCTCTGTTTACCCAGCCATCATATCAGGCAAGCTGTAAGGGTTGCTTTGAATTTAAATATGCTTCGAGGAGCTGTAGCGGCTCAGTGACTGGGCAGAGGCACGTTTACTGGAAGACTGTGGATCAGTTGAGCAATGACAGACTGTCTGATGAGTCATTATCAGTCATGGTTGAGAACAGGACCATCATTAAAGTACGCTATGAGGGGTCTTACACTAAGAATCAGTAACAGTACCGCTTCATCCGTGTGCCAAATAACAGGTGTTATGATTTACTTTTTGGGGTTCATACTATGGTACAGTGTAAGTGCAGGATAGCATATAGCCTAGTATATCTATATGCTATACTTATGTTGTTTAATTGAAAGAAATGTACATGTGTACATGTCACTGTGTTGATTGTTTCCATTTCTGTTGTCAGATGACTATTAATTCTCTATGATACACATATTGATACTGACTGCAAATGGACTAAAGCATAAAAACACTGGTATGTTCTTTTTGAATGATACTCCACATCATATACAGAACTGAAAAGGTTCCAAACAAAAAGGAAATGTAGGCAGCACTAGGTCGGGGCTACAGTATATGTGGGCAAAAGAGGCACAAAGTGTCAGCTGTGTATAAAGTAAAGGCTGATTAGAGGTAGATATTTTGTATTGTAGCTACATTCTTCATTCTGAGAAGACTCCATTAGCCGGTGGAGAACAAAAGAAAACAGCTATCTTTTAAGAACAACTCACTGAATCCCCGGGTTTGAGACACAGTACTAATGTATGGGAGACAGTGTGTCAAAGATTACACAAGGCCTTTCATGAATAAAAGAGATGATGTCCCACTATAAACATGAGGGACACTGCTGATATCAGGCTGACAAAACCAAACAGCACACTGAGTAAATTCAGATACTGGAGCATGAATTAGTTATTGCATGTAGATAAACCACCTGTATTCCAGGTTGTTGAGTGTTTCTGAGACTTTGAGGCATTTGAAACACTGTTCTCACAAAGAACAGGAGTAAAGAGGATGGTGAGCAACACCTGTATTTTGTTAACACAATGCTACTGAAGAAAGGAAGACACACTGTTAATGTGGCAGTTATTCTACCGATCAGGACGTGACACTTGAAGTGTGAAAAAAAAAATCACGCTGTCGCTTGGGTACATCTTCCATCGATGACAACATGTTCAGCTCTGTGGAATGCATTGTAATGTCGTCCTTATTCAGCTTCAGCAGTGTACTGCATTTACTTTGCTGCAGCTTGAGATGCAGGCAACAGAGGATAATTCCAAAGAGCTTACAGCTAGGTCCCAGCGTTAAAGTACACAGGGCCACAAGGATCCTTCAGGGGGCTCAAAACCAGTTACTCGGTGAAAGGGTGCAGCAGATTAATTTCACCATGGATGCACTCACTGCTAAGACTGACCAGACATTTGAGGAACCAACATCACTACTACCAAGCAATGTCCTGGAAAATGTCTCCAGGTGTTTTGAGAAGGCACAAGCATCACAACACACCAAAGGTAAGGAACAGCAGACAGGAAAATGTCCAAAATTCACAGGCACGTCAAAGCAGCTCACATAGAACAGAAGCTCTCACCTGTAGAAATAAGGACATCAACAACACAGCACATCCGGACATACAAGAGAAGTGGGTGGGCTCCAGAACAGATACCCGTAGTAGATCTCATCACAGCAACAACGTCAGTCATCAGAAAACAACAAGCTGGCAGACACAGAGACAGAAAAACTACAGTTGAAGGTATCAGTTGCTCTTGCTAATGCAAAAGCATCCCCCTTCAACCTCACCGCTGTGGAAATGAAGGCCCTGGCATCACTGAAATTAGACCGGAACATCCCCATCTTGCCAGCAGACAAAGGGAGATGCACTGTAGTGCTAAACACAGCAGACTATCATACCACAGCCACTGATCTGCTCAGTGTACACAGTGTAATACAAACACCTATGAGACTCTGAGGCGAGATCCTACCAGTAGCTACAAAAAGAAGGTTATAGAATATCTGCAAAAACTGGAAAAGGATAAAGCCATTGACAGGCCATTATATTACAGACTGTACCCTGGGGAAGCTATCTCATGTATCTATGGACTCCCCAATATACTCCCCCAGGAGCACCACTCAGACCCATCAGCAGCAGCATTAATTCAGTTACCTATAACACATCCAAGCACTTAGCCAGCATCCTAGCTCCTCTGGTCAGTAACACTCACCAACACAACAAAAACTCACCGAATTTCACCAACAAGGTGAAAAATAACACTGTACTCAGACAAAACAATGGTTTCTTATGATGTCACATCACTTTTTTACATGCATTTCCACTCAAGAAGCTGTTAAGAAGGTGAAGAAATGCTTGCTACAGGACAGCACTCTGTTCAGCTGAACCAACTTCACCCCAGACCACGTTTGTGCCTTACTTGACCTCTGTCTGACAACTACCTAGTTCCAGTACAGTGAAGGTTCCTGCAGACAGAAGCACGGCTGTACCATGGGCTCACCGGTGTCCCCAAATGTGACCAGCCTCTACATGGAAGAGGTTGAGAGCAGGGCTTTGGTTACCTTCACAGGAACTGCTCCTAGCCACTGGTTTAGATATGTGGACGACACCTGGGTCAAAATCAGACCAAGGGAGGTGGATGAAGAAGCCTCAACACTGAGGTGTACAGAAAACCAACACACACAGATCAGTAGGCTACTTGCTGTTCGACTCTCATCATCCACTGGAGCACAGAGCTTGGGATCATCAGAACCCGAAACCCCCGGGCTGAGACCGTGCCCACAAAGAAAGAGGGGAGGGAGAAGGAACAGAAGCACATCAGGGGAGCACTTAATACCCCAACTGGACCTTTGTCAAAACCTCTAAAAGATCCAGAGCAGGCAGAGAGGAGGAGACAAGGAAACGTAACAACATCGTCATTCCCTATGTCGCGGGAACATCTGAGAAACTCAGGAGGCTCTTCAATAAACATCATTTCCCGGTTCACTTTAAACCTACCAACACACTGAGGCAGAAACTTGTCCATCCTAAGGGCACAACACCCAGGCATAAACAGAGTAATGTAGATTATGCTGATCAGTGAAGCCAGGCCTGCACTGATTTTTACATTTGGGAGAAAAAACAAGCTCTCCATAAATGAATGGCACAACACAGGAGGGCCAACTCCTCAGGTCAAGACTCTGCTGTCCACTTACATCTGAAGGAGAAAAATCATTCCTTTGAGGACAACAATGTTAACATCTTGGCCAGAGAAGACAGATCGTTTGAAAGAGGAGTAAAGGAATCCATCAATGTCAAAACGGACTGATCGTTTTTGTACAGAGGAGGTGGCCTAACACATTACTTATCACTCACCAACAATGCAGGACTGAGTTCCCTCCCCAGACAGTTTAACAACCATTCACACCTGTACTCACCTAGCCCTAACAATCCACACGAAGGCCGGTTGGGTCATCGACCCAGAAGTGGCCCTAACGACTCTGAAACTCAGAGCTCACACGTGTCCTTAACAAAGGACACTCCCACACAGAGTTTAAAAGCCTGCAAACTCCCCTCCAGTTAGTTAGAACTGAAGAAGCCTCTTGGATGAGAGCTGAAACATCTTCAAGAAATCAAAACACGTCGAGTTGCCTACAATACAGCACTTAGAATATACATATACATATACATGCACACACTGTATATATACATTCTGTCTATGAATTCTTATAGGATTCTTTATATGAAAGACATGGTAAATTGACACTCTCGATCCGCTGGATCCAAAAGCAGAAGGACAATTTAAAAAAACACAGTAGGGGTCCATCTATAATGCAATCTCAAATAACACAGGGCTTCATTTTCTGGACAATCCTGAAGGATGTGATTGCACTGGATACACATTCTCTCACTGAGCTGTCTCGTAAGCATTACCTTAACATAATGTGCCTCAGCTGTGCAGCTTCTTATCTTCATGTGTGAAAGACAATGTTTTCTTGCATATTTCTATTTATGAACCACAAATTGATGGTTCATTTGTTTTGTTGTCGTTCTTTCAGACGGAGGAAAAGGAGGAAGTCAGTCGAAGTAGTATAAATATTGACGGGTATTTTAAGCTAAACACAACGTTTTCCTAAACCTAACCAATTACTTTTCTTTCATTGAACCTAACCAAACCGAGAGTGCATGACAAAAGTCTGGTTCACCTGTCGCTGGTACGCAGCAGCAGTCATGTTTTCACCAGCTGTCAATCAACTTGGTTGTTTTGGCATGAGGTGTGATGTGTATTTAGGAAAATACCTTGGTGTGATTGACCTCTAGTTGTGCAGAATTGTATAAAATGATTTTTGAGTCTGAGTTTTCAAATGTGTCAGAGAATTTCAAACCAAATCCATGCAGTGTTTGGGCACATCAAATGCATTCCAACTTGTGGATCTATAGCTTAAAGTAGATGTCAGGGATTGTATTTGATCATCTTATGGTTACCTGACACAACAACCGACTCAATGCAGCCCCCTTCTAACACAAACCTGTTTTTAATCTGAATCTGAACTAAGCGTGCATGTAAACTAACAAAAGTTAAAGAGGAGGTTGAAGACAGGGTTTGACCCAGAACGTGACATTACTACAACCACCTCCTTTAAATATGAAATGTTTCCATTACTACAGCCTTCCTGCAGTTAATTATTTCTAATAACATTTAGGGCAGGATCAGTGCTGAGCAGTGAGAAAAATACTAATGGGTGCACATGACCCTCTTCTGGACAGATGTGGCCCATAATGTTGGGTCATAAGCCACGTTTCCACCAGAGGAGCTTTCCCCAGGTACCAGGAACCTTTGGTTTGTAGCACTTACCATTTCTAATACTGAGTATTCTCAGCATTGTATTTCAGCTGCGATGTTTAAAAATCAGGAGCCACAAACCACTTTGGTTCAACATAAAGTCACAGAAGAACGTACGTGACAGATTAACTGGAGATGAGGTCCATGCATTGCTGTTATACAGTCGCTTGCAAAAATGACATGTAAAAAAAACAGCTGTCACTTTTTCATATGTCAGAGGACTGGTTCACTTATTCTTTATGGGTCAGTGGAAATGCAAAAAAGAACAGGCTGAAGTAAAAGACAGAGGGAGATCGACTGCTGGTTCAGCTAGATTGACTTTTAGCACGAGAGAGAGAGAGCGGCACAGTGTGCTGTAAATTCATAAGTCCGTCTCTACAGAAACAGTCTACAGATGTTTTCAATGCAACATGGAGAAAATAATGTCAGGCAGGAATCCTCAGCCCCACCTCCCGTCTTTCCTATTTCCTTTTCTTATTTCTTCTAGTCTCCAGAGAAAAGCGATCAAAAGTCAACATCTAAAATTTACATATAAAAAATAAAAATGTTGCAAGAGAATGTGAGACCTCTCGAAAAGAATAGGAAGAATAATGCGGGTATACAAAAGAATGGAGGTCAGAGGACAAGCAAGTGAGACGGGGGGAAATGTCTCACACATAGTTAACTGGAATTTGGAAACTTATTTCTTCTTCTTGGCACCTGTTTCCTTTTCATTTGTCACTGACATGTCAGGCAGAGTCAGAGTCGTTTGCACACATTCATCTCTGCCTCATCTCTGTGAAAATCTGGGTGCAGGCAGTTGTGTATATTCTCCTGGTCGTTTAGGCTGGATCAGTTTTACAAGAGGGTGGGGCCCAGGCCCATAGAGGCCCATCCATGACACCACGCCTGCAGCCGGGTCTCTCTTGTTGTTAACAGTTACATGTTTAAGTTATTCAGTGGTAATTGTTCTTATTAGCTAGTGTTTCTATGGTGTTAACAGGCTTTATTGTTGAATATGTCTCTCTACAGCTCAGTTGCAAAGCTCGTCTGAGGCTCCTCAGCATCTCTTCAACAAACAGCTAAAAAACACTCTGCTAGATTAAAGGAGAGTCTGTTGCTTTCCGACTGATTACAGCGTCTCCACCCCCAAATCAGTGTCTCAAACCTACCCTTCACACACCTGACACCTACTCACACCGCTGCATAAATGCACATCTTAACACATGATAAAAGATGAGTTAAACGCTCACAAAAGTAGTCTGAAAGCAAAGTGGATGACAATTTGTGTTTTATTGTTAAATGATTGCGGTGACACAAGGCAATGCTTCTCAAACTTTATGGCTTGTGAAGTCTTTAAATGAAGCAATGCTTTCTCGCAGTCCCCCCACTGAGGCGCGCATAATGGTGAAGTTCAATCAAAGGAGGGTTTTCCCTTTATAGATTGTTTCATTCAGTTAATTATCAGGGGAGGCCTAGAGGCAGAAAACTATTAAGTTCTTCACACGGTGATGATAATACATTTCTATTGAAGATATATGTCTTTTCCTGTCCTGTAAATGATCTTGTAGCTCCTCTAAAAGTCATCCTTCAGCTTCCCAGGATGACCTGATGCCAAGGTGGGGAATGATTCTCCTAAATTACAACTTTGCAACAGCTTTATCAGTCTAATTGGTCTACTGTACCTTCTTGGCGACATGATGTCACATCTATGGTGAATGACTCCCTGGCAAACATTTCTAAAATAGAGGTGGTTCCAAGCTATTATTTGCTACTTTTACAGTGTTATAGTGTTAATTTTTACTTGACATTGTCGGAAATGTGTAAATTCAATGAAATCAATACAACTTAGGTCAAAGTTAAAGGTGGTAATGTATTAGTCAAAATCATATTTGTAATGTTTGTAATTTTCTGCCCCTTGCTAGTTACATTTACACGAAGGAGTCCGATTATTTGAACCATCTCTCAATACAGTGCAGTCCAGTACAACACCACCACCAGAAACTCTGATCCTTCTGCAGAGAATACTGTAACATTTAAACATCTCATGACAGTGTCAAAAAAAGGAGAAGAAAAATGCAGGCATCATTGTAGGCATCCTTAAGTAAACTTGGCAAACCAGTTGTGCCACATTAAGTTAGATTGTAGGTGTACAGCTTGTCATGGCGCCTTTTGAAAACAAAGTACTATGCTTAAAAAATTCCTTACAGCCCCATTACACAGAAAACAAGTTGGTAAAACTGTTTTTTCAGAAGTTTCAAAAGGCCTCAAACAGAGGGGGGAAGACTGTTCCAGAGGGACGGAGCCCTGACAGCAAAAGCCCAATCAACCTCGGATGTGCGGAGGAGAGGGTGAATAAAGAGGAGGCCTTGGTGGGATGATCTGAGTGGCCTAGAGGTGGAATAGGGATGTAAAATTTGAAAGGTTTGACCCCATGCTAGGCCTTGTATGTGATAATCAGTCTCTTGAAATCAATTCAATTCGTTATCAACTTCTTTTACCAATGACTGTTGACTTATTTAACTTGTATTAACTGTTGTTCAGAGGTGTCTTTGTATCTTTCTGCCCTTTCAGCTGTCATTCTGGTTGAACCACTGAACCTGTACAGTCTGTCTGACTGTGTCTGAATGTCTCCAATCTTTTGAACGGTAGTGTATGCAAGTGCAAAAATGGCTAGTCTAAGGTGAAGATGTACCAGTAACTACACTCTCAGCCAGTAACATCACTGGTCTCATCACTCTGAAACAGCTGAGCCAATTACAGTGAAGTTTAATGACAAGAGCTCAACAAACATTCCAGGAAATCGTGCTGTTGTCTGGATGATGCAGGGCGACACAACGTGAACACACAGCATCACAAATCTGCAGCCAGAGACAGATGGTGTGAGGTTTTTAACATTTAACTAGTATCACGGTCATAGAAAAGAAACAGCTGGATAATATGTTTTCATACTGTTTATATGATTGTATCAGGATGACATTTTCCGTCATAATTCTGCTCTATTTCACTTTGTAAGTGGTTGCATCATGTACTGAAACAGAGTTTGCTTCATAATGCTTTTTAAGAATAAAACATGAACCACTGACATTCTCATATATTTTATGTTGGAGAGGAGGCTGTCACACAGAGCAGTAATGAGCTCTGCTAGTCTGATCTCTCCTGCATATACAGGTAAGATTCAGTTATAACCGCAGTGTGTGAGGGGTGCAGAGGTGTGTGTGGCTGCTGTGAAGCCACCTTGTGTTGTTTTCATGTGATTTAATGAAGATAAAGCCTTGCATAATGGCGCCGCACTTTCACACATTACTTTTCAAATCAGAAACTGCAGATCTATCAGCATGTGTGTCCTGCTGCCGTCAGATGGCTGCACGGATTTAATGAACTGAAGAAGAAGCTTTAAATACAGCGTAAAGCAGCTGTGGTTACCAGACACAATAAGAATCACTCATTTATAGAACAATCCTGCTTCCAACACAATAAACTATTTTTTGTTGCCAAGTTAAATGAATCTGCTGTTGGGGAGTCTTGAATTAAATGTGTTTATTTGCCTTTCAAGCATACTGTGTTATTATTGCGACTTGCTCCGATTGTTTAATTTTCTTTACTTACTTACTTTACCTGCATGAGATTGGCGGCCGATTGACAGTGCACCAGAAGCAGATGGGTCTAAGACCAATTTACCCTTAAATAACAACAACTTTGTTTGTGCTGCCTCATTTGGATGAACCTTCCTCCTGTTTGTTCCTTATCTCCCACCTGTGTACCATGCAGTCCTCCCTGGAGACAAAAATACCACACAGACGGGCGAAGAGATTTTTACGGTCGGGAAAATACTAAAATGTAGGAGCGCTGCTTGTGCTGGCACAAGCCGACACAAAAATATGGCCCTACAGTAAATGTTTATTCTCTTTGTTACCCTACAGTTGTATTTTTGGTCGATCTACTTGATATATTGATGCATTATTGTGTTTGCACTTATGTCTTTTTTACACAAATCAAATACCAACAGAGTGGTAATTACATTTAAGGCTGCGCCAATTCATATTTTTGAGCAGTGGATGAAATGACAGACGAGTATCAGCTCTACGGATGGTCTAAGTGTCTCTCAGCTAATTGTTTTGAGTTTACACCAAGGGGTTCGCTTACCCTGTCAGGCAACTGGGTTTGTGAGATCTTGTGATCACATGAATCCATCTCGCGAGGCTATACAAGCTTTGCACTTGCGGCCGGACCACAGTGGTTTCAACCAATCAGCATCCAGGCAGCTTCCAGCGTAGCGAGATGACCAGCGGAAGAAGCCGGCACGTGCAGTCGAACAGTCACCTCTTACACCCTTTCCTAACCACTTTTCCTTAACCCCAATGGAAAATGACTTAGAGGAAGACAAATGCTGGGCTAAGAGAATCACACTGATGAAGAGACATAACAAACCATCTGGTAGGTCAGGTTACACTCTCCCTGATCTCATTAACCATGTCTCTGGCAGTTTTCTCAGGAAGCTCACTGTATACTGGCTGCCAAGCACCAAACAGCAGACAGACAAAGTTAGCAATGAGCTGGTGGAACAGTAAAGCATTTAACAGCAAAACTTGTGTTGTGTCTGGCTGCTAGATGTGAAAATAGTCAATTTCTGAAGCAATAATATGTCAAATATTCTTCTCTGCTGTCCCCAGGTCGCTATTGTAGTCTTCTCTTTTAATGTATAATTTCTCCACTATATGATTGCATTTGTATACAGTTCCTTTATTTATGATATCAAAACATTGTCAATTATTACTTAGTTACTGCTATCACCCTGTTGTCATGGAAGATCATCAATGTTTGTGCATGAAGGATTTATTGATGCCACCTACACTGCTCATATTGAACACACTGCCTGAAGTCAGAGCAACATGTTCAGTCCAAGACTTTTCTTTTAATCACATCTGCAAGGCACGTCACAGAAAATGATGGCTGCTTGCACGCAATCAGTGCCACTTAATTTGCTCACCCGGTGGACAAGATTATTTTGTGCATTGTTCATAGGCGCTGCTGTAACGGCATTACCAACATTTGCACAAACCGTGGATTGATTAGAAAAGCATGCACTAGACAAATGAGTAAAAAAGTTGTGGACTAATAGTGTGCAGAAAATGAGATTTTAAATTGCCTGCATACAAGCCCCATAGATCCATGTGGGACAAATGCTTCAAGTACCACTAAGTGATTTAAAGTTGATTGGAACTGTCCCTGCTGTGATAAATGACGCTGGTAATGAATTGATCTCTGTCCTGGGATCACACTGCATGCAACACTGGGTGTAGGCAGGAGCTGGGCGTCTCACTGCGATCCCATACGGCCTGTGCATCCATTTCATAAAGTGCAAAGTGATTGGTTGCCCTGTACAGTGCTGTCCCATCAATCATGCCTGGGTCAAGTGTTTAAGGGTGAAGTGTGAACCTGAGAGGGTCTCCAGGGGTGTTAATGTGAAACAGGCGAAGCTCTGATGGAATCTGGGCACACGAAGCACAGCGAGGGCCTCCTCCACCCCTCCGAGCTACTGTCAGTACAGCTGCACCACGGACTGTCTTTATTTGACCCCACAGCTGGAGCTAACAACTGTGTTTGTTTGTGATGTCCTTTCCCCCCTTTCTCACAGCTTCCACAACATAAAAGACAACAAACACAAAATGAAAAACTGCTATGGGCCACTTTTTGAAACTCTGACCAGCATGCGGACAAATATAAGGTCACCTGAGTGGCTTGTCTCATGCTGAAAAATAAAAGTTCTCAGTTTAGTTCAGCCATGACAAATGTTGAGATTGTTGCTCTCTGACCTGAGTGCCTCAGATCAACACAACCCTCTTTATGTTTGTGCCCACAGTGACCCACTGTGGTGTGTTCAGATGTGATCTGCTGTCAGCTACCTCTTAGCTACCTCGTTTTCAACCTGTCATCTTACATCAGTCACCCAGCAGGGCATGGACAATACAGTTTTTGAAGGCGCTGAAACTCAAGCTGTATCCAACACGCAATATGTCTGCATAGCCCGGGTTAGAAACTTACGACAATCCAGCCATATTCATGACTGTTTGCTAATTATAAATATACAGATTAGGTGCGTTCACTTCCTCTCCCTCTCTCCACCCTGGCTGATTGGTGTGTAGCAGGACAGTGGACTGAACACACAGCGTTATGATTTGCTGCCACTGCTCCTGCTACCTTTGTGCAAACTGCAATTCAAAACTCCCATAGGGAAACTAACAATTTAACTGCACTTAACAACAGTTAGAAAGAAATAGAAGGATCAAGGAATATTATAACTTTTTTAACTTAAAATAACAGCTTGAAAATCATTTTGATGGTGAAGTTTCGGTCACAGCCACTGTGGTGTTACATACATGTTTGCTTCAAGATAACATGTTTTCAAGACAACACATTGCCATCACATGAGTTTTGTTTGATTGTGATTGTTACAGACCTGAGATTTGTATTTCAGACATTGTTGTTGCCCTCAGAAACTGTGGGGGGGTGCCAATTTGTACAATTTTCTACACAATGTTGCTTTAATCCATTTATTTAAAGTACTGGAACTTAATAAAGAACATTTTTTTTGGTTTAATCCTATTGCATGTGTGCCACTGATTATATGATTTGTTGCTGTTGAAGCCTAGCCTTCTCTAACAGGTGCATTTATTTTGGTGTGAAAAATGTGATTTTTACAAAGAGAATCATTTATGTGTGAGAAATTAGAATCTGAAATTTTGATTGATTTACAGTATTGTGACCTTTTATAGGCCAAGCTTTTTGTGATGCCCGTAAAGAGATGCCTGGAACACCTGGACAACCTATTTTGATCTGCTTTGATGGCGAGCTAGTCACCTTCCACAAAATGTGGTAGAACAGAAAAGAGCTTTTCCCGTTTCTTCCCACATGGAAGTTTTAAATTCTGAACGCTGGAACTGAAAAAGTCTAACTTTATGCTTTGTATCAATTCAATTCTTGTGTTATTCAGCTGTATGTCACATTAGTTCACTGAGTTTAACGAACATTAAAGCTAAACACAAATGCATACACAATGTGTGAAGTGGCGATAATGACTTGATACTTCGTCACAGTGTTGCTTTCAGCAGCACATCTGAAAAAGAGTTGCACATACATCTGTTTCAAGTGAATGGATTGACTTGCATTTCGAGAAAAAAAAATTGATAACAACCACTCAACAGATGGTGCAGATGCTGGGATGGTAATACATGGAGATTATTATTGTATTGCAGCATTAAACATAGTCAGAATTTACATTTTATTATGCATTCAAGAAATGCAAATTAGAGGAACCCCACAAAGGCAATTGCTATCACTGTTGGTATTCGTTAACGTCACTATGTGTGGAATTTGAGATTTCTCAACGTTGGCAGTCACTCTGTGGTACAGTCAAAAGAGACAAGCCACTAAACATGCTGTAGATCTGAGCAGGGACGCAGAGAAGATTGGGCTAAAAAGGGCAGAAATTCTCAGGACTGTCATACTTTTTAACAAACAAAACTTTGACGCTGCACCAACCGTTATCTCTATGAAACAATGGATCAAATATCTGTGTGTAATGTGAAAGGTTTTGCTTGTAGTGGCCAACCCACAGAGAATAATAACTCAATTTTGCAGTTCCCCTCAGATGATATTGGTTTAACAACCCCTTTACAGATCTTTCTTAGCACTCTTAAAGTTCCCCTCCACAAAGGCACACACAAAAATTCTCTAACGTGTGTTAGACATGTTTTTTGCATAAAGTACGAGTAAAGCTACACAGTGTTGAACTCACACACCTACAGGGCGTTTGGCAGTCACAGCCTTGTAGCCGAACATCAACAAGTCAACATAGCCCTGAATCTTTAGTGTCACTCCCTGTCTCCAAAACGTGGCGCTAGAGAACAGTCATGAATTACATGTTAAGTTCAAGACTATCAAAGTCCGTAAAAATGTCATGTTTATCAAATGATGATTACTTCCTGTTGCCAGGCAGTGGACAGGACTCTTTGGAAGCTGAAGAAGATTCGACAATGTACACTCAAGTTACAACAAATGCCTGTTACATGGTGAATAAATCTTAATCAAGGACCTATTGAAGTGGCTCTGGTTAACCTGCTCGGAGGATAGGTACATCAAAGTACAAAAACGACAAGTCCCAGTGGACAGTAGGTGGCGCTGTGATTAAAACTGAATACTGGCATGTAGATTTCTTCAGCATGGAATCATACCTGTGAAACTTTGGGCCGTGTAAAAACACAAAGTTTTATACATGTTTTTTTTTCTCGATAAGATGATAACAGTTCACTGACCCAAGTGAAGTCCATCTGGTTAATTATCTATGAGTAGTTCATTAGGATACAGTGCCTGCAAAAATGGCAAAAAATGGCCGACCTACTGTTGGTTCCTAGAGGCTTTTAGGAGAAGCATGGATAAATGCTCCTCTCTCTCTCTCTCTCTGTCAACACTGTCTGTGATTCTGAAGCAACAGTGGCACTGGTCGTCTTGGAGACAAGCTTCTGGGAGAGCACAATAGAAATACCTAATCTGAGTTTTACCAAAGGTATTGCAAAGGAATTTGCTCAGATATCAGTATGGACATGTCCCTATCGTCCATACGCAAACCTATGCCCTTGGTACTAAATGCAGTTTGCTATCGTGTTCACACAGCGTTTTCCTATGATATTAGATTTTGCATTTATAACTTGTTGCAGCGGCCTTAAGTTAAAATTTCAGCCCTTGTTGATTTGACGACACATGTGGTTAGTGGTGGTAAGAGCAAGATTGTATCAATAATACTGATACCACGCCTTGAACTGCTGCCTGTTCTCAAATGCAACAGGAAAAAAAAGCAACCGTGGTATCAGTTCGAAGCACAGGGGAACAAACTGAGCTGACAAGATTCATCATGTCACATTGTTTTACCAACAGTAACTATGCTTACTCTTCCAAATGCCTGACACCAGCTGTTGCCTTCCACTGTTGTTGAAATGTGCATATGCACAGGCTTTCCTTCTACATGATGTCTAGTACATGCCTGATGCAAGCACAGCTCCCTGTCAATCCCCTGCATGTGGGTACATCATCTGGATCTCACACGGGTAAGGCAGACTAAAACTACTGTAACATAATTTAGCAAATGCAAATACACTGAACGGCTATGTTGCTGAAACCAAATCAGACTTAAATAGTATCAAAAAATTGGATATGATGTATGAAAATCTTAAGGATTGTAACTAGGCCATCACAGTTATTAAAAAGGATTCTATAATAATAATGACATCACAATCCGATGCATAGAGGCTTTAAAAGTTATGATTTTACACTCAGTTTCTAGGCTGAGACGGAGAGGGAGTGAGATGTGGAATCTTTAATGCTAACCTTAAGAGGATGATGATGAATACTAACTGAGTTCACCCACCTTTCATTCATCACGTCATGACTGGTTGGATGCTCAGAAACATTTTCCCTGAGCTCCCCTTCACATCCTTCTCATTACCTGGCTTAGTGCAAGTCATACGGGGAGAACCTCTGCACCTTGCAAATGCTTATTTGAATGCAAAGCAGAATGCTAAAAATGTACTCCACCACTCAGTGCCTGAAATAATTACCTTGTGCAAGATCGCTTTTCTTCTGTGAATGATTTCATCATTTTCATAGATATTCCCTTTTATTCACACGCTCAGTTAAAAAGGCAATGATGCACATTTTCTGAGGACATAAAGACGACTATAGCATTCCATCTCCACATAAAACTGGGTATTTTTTGTCCTCAAAGTGGCACTTAAGCCACACTTTCTGGACAAGCACATCACTTGATAGCTGAAAAACTACCATCAACTTTTAATTAAAGAGACGAGGGAAACTATGATGTATATTTTAGACCTAATTAGCACGCCAGCTCAGGGGAGTAGGTAATTAGATGAGTAAAGACTCCCAAATGGATGCTGCAGACAAGAATACATACAAATGCATACACGCACACGCGTGCATGCTGAGGGCGTTTGCACTTGCACTCCCAGCCTAGCAGCACTTAGAAAGATATTTCACTTTGGTGTGACATTTTCATTTTGCAGTGATAGCTTTATATTCACCTTCAGCATTTCAGGCCTTTTCCCCAGCTTTCTTTATCAATAATTGGAGTCAGGCACAATTATCTATTGAAAGAAGAAGACGGAAAACATACACACAGCACTATCAATAACAATAACATCGCAGAGCTCTTACATTGGTTGCTTTCAGAGCTCCTAACGGTAAAGTGGTCACACAGTGAGTAAAAGAGGAAGAGAGGGACGTGAGCCGTTGGCTGAGGTCTTAGTAATAGAAACGGAACAGCAGATGAGGAAACTGTCTTTGTTCCACTGCAATCATAAGGCAGCATGATCCAAAGTAACATCCACTTTAACCAATTATAAAAAAAACAGTGTTCCTCTTTGTTGCAGACGTCCTGCTTAGAGAACATCACATACAATGGTGACTTCAAACATAGGCACGTCTCGTTTTGTAACAGACATTATGGAGTTTGCACAGTTAAAAAGCTGTTATTGTGTGAAATGATGATTCTGACATCATGTGTCGAAGTCTGAAATTGTACACAACACGAGAAGCGCAGCAACACCGCTGTCCACAATTAGCTTAGCAATAGGAAGTAAGAGTGGAGAACATTTTCTTGTATTGGCAGACAGACAGTCACATCAGGGCAACACTCTCACTCTCTTTCAGACATCATCTAACTCGCCTTGATGTTCCTCAGGCTGCTTCAGGCTTTTTTCCAGCTTTTATGGCAATTTTAATTTGAGATTTTTGTTCTAGCGTCGACATGAAGTGTTTTATTCTGATAATGAACTGGATTTTATATTGTTGATTCGATGTCTGACTTCCTGTCTGCTCTGTGCTGAATTCGGCTGAATTGATGCATCATGCTCCAGAATGTGACAGAAATAGAAGCCTTGCATATCTGCCACGGAAGCTGACTGCTGGAGCTGCAGCGGAGTAGATACGCAACACAGTGGAGCCAGTGGAAGCACACACATAGACCAGAGTGAAACCTATCAGCTCCACTGTCATGCACATACTGAACACAGATCTGGTGGAATTCAGGGGTTAGAGTTTTCATTTCACTAAACCAGCTTTCAACAATGTGGCAAAAAAAAATCTAAAGCAAAAGTAAACTTTTTTTTCAGTGTACTCCCGGCATATTCCAGACTGAAAATAAATAAATAAAAGGAGCTGTTTCGCAAATACACTGGGGTTCACATAGGGCTGGGCGATAAAACGATCTCGATCATTTCCATGATAAAAATTTTCACGATAAAGATACATTTATGACATTTATTTTCGATACAGCTTTTTTGAGTCCGTTTTCCTCTACCTATGAAACACTAATCGCCAACAGCCAATCGCACAGCAGAGAAACATATGCATGTGGTTGATGCATGTTTCTGGCCCCTCCCACACACGACAACTCAGAATGACGGTGACCACCTGTGTGTCTGGCCGACACAAGAAAATGAGCGGTCCGACTAGCGAAGCCGAGTGCGAGGAAACTGACAAAGACGAAGAAATTGAACCGAAGAGAGGTCATACCACTTCTGTTATTGGAAATAGTTCGGGTACCTGTAGTCTGACAAAGGACAGACCAGCATTAAGTGCAATATATGTCGGCAACCAATAACCTCTTCTATCATCTCAAAAGGTACCGTCCCAAACAGAACTCCGAAAGCATGAGTTTGCGCTATAATGCTAGCGTCAGCCTCCCCGCAAGTAGCCAACAGACCAGCCCCACTGCTTCTACTAGTCAAACTTCACTTCAACAACCAATAATTGCAACTGCTTCTTCTTCAGCCATTACCCCATATGAGAAGAAACCGAAGCGATACAAAGACATAACAAGTGCAATTACGCACTGTACTGCTAAAGATATGATGCCTATAAGCACAGTTTAAAAACAAGGCTTCAAGAAGCTAATGACTGAATTTGAGATTTCTGTTCTAGCGTCAACACGGAGTGTTTTATTATGATAATGGTCTCGAGACCATTATGGTCTCGAGACCAAGACCAATCTTGAGTACTGCAACACTAGGTGTTTGACAGAATACCACATTGAAAGCAACACTTAGAGGGAACCAGTCTATACATGGATGGTGTCATTTTTCTAAAGTCATTACACTGTGCAATCAGTATTTATTTCAGAATGATAAATTAAAGCAAAAAACTTCTTGATTCCCAGTTCAGGTAACGTACCTAACACATGGACTTAAATAAATACCATGGTTATTTTAACCCAAACCACAATCTTTTCCAGTCATGTTGTTTTGAGCACAGTGATATCTGTCATTTGGGAATTTCCTGGCAGTTGTTTAGGTATATGGATGTGTTGCTTGTACACAGAGCTATGTTGAGGCATAAGAGGGCCTCCACCTACGAAACGCTATTTTTACTGAGTTCAGGACCTCCATAAAGCAGTGCCCTGTGCTATTCAGCAGTTGAACAACTTTCCAGCAACAACACAAGCCTATGTATAAAGTCGGGCTCATTTATCAGCGCAGATGAGTGAGTCTTTACCATCTCTTCATAATAAAGCCTGCTTTCATCTCCCTGACATATCACTTGATTTTTTCATTTAGATTGTTGTATGTTTTCAGGAAATTCAAAAAGCTCAAATGCCTTTATAATGTGAGACATTCTAAAAGATTCCAAATGTTTTTTTAGTCCTTCTTTGGACATGATGGTCGGTTGTGGTAGGGGGCCACAAGAGTTCCTGCTCACATCTGCTCATCTCCAGCTGAGCTGTGATAGCGTGACTTGGTTGCTGTGTACAAAGTGAAATTTTAAATTTTTTCCCACAGGACCGTTATGTTTGCTGGAGATGGCTCAAAAGTATGTGCGAGTCTTACTTAAACTCTTCAACTCCACTGGACCTACTGCTGGGTCCATCAATACAAATGCATTCTGCATGGCTAAGCATTGCTGTAGCCTGTACAACTTCATTTTGAAATTCCAGTCAAGATCTTAGTTTCCAAAAAAAGTTCAACAAGTCTGTTTGAATCTGGGAAAATGGGTAAAAAAAAACATTACAAGGGGACATTAAGTACTACAGATAGCAAGTGCATATTGAATATACAATGTACAAATGTAGAAGTGTCATTGTTTTCTCATGTCAATGGAACCTGTATCTAATCAGCTGTGAGAGGGAGAATCAATAAACCTGATACCTCTATCTTTAAAACAATCACCAGAATAACTGACACAGTTCTGCTTCACTGCACAGTGAAGAACCTGGTCAGCACTGACATCAATGACATTTTGCTTATTATGTAAAGCTCCTGTTGCTCAAAGGATGGGGTCTGAAAGAGTGGCAACACAGAGAGACAGAACGAGAACAGCTGGCCTAGAAACACTTTACACAGCAGTCTAACTCTGATGAGTCACACTGCAAAGTGATGCTTGAATCACTGAGCTGAATGATAAAACACAGATGTCAGGTGACTTGTGACATTATCATCTGTTACACTGTCCAGTTATTCTTTTCTTGAAATTTTACACACACCTCTTATTTCACACGCTGTATACTCGTGTTTTGGTCTCAACCAAACTTGTATTACAGCTTTTTACTGGTTATATTGACAGTCATAGAGACGATTTTGTCTATACGTCAGTTTACATCCTACAGCAAAGTTCTGGAGAATATTGAATATTCCTTATCAGTGCAGTATACCATTTTAAAGTAGATGCCTTGTGATCCAGGAGAAAAAGGTCACTACATAGCTCAATTGGCTATATATTAGAAAACAAAGATAATGCTTAAAAATGGAGGACACAAGCAAGCAAAGCCATGTAGATAATCATGACATCAAACCCTCTGAAAGCAGACCATAGACGGCAAAATGACCAGTCAAGTGGGGCAGCATAAAAGTGGAACATCAAGCGTAGAACCTCGTGTGACTGCCCACATTTTACCAACCATGAGACCCTTGCGAGAAGCTTGTAAAACCTCCAGTGATAGCTTGTCATTATTTTTTGTAAGGATATGAAGCCCATTGCTATTGTTTTTAGGATAATGACAGAAGTGGGGCCAAAATATAAGAGAGTTTAGTTTTATGACACCACATAGACTATTCAATTTAACTGAACTAATTATGAGTTAGTTTGAATTAATTGAAATTAAATGTTTTGAAAAAATTACACCCCCACTATATTTAACTAACACGTTTTGGTCTCAACCAAATTTATATTACAGCATTTTACTGGTTATATTGACAGTCATGACTTTGTCTATACGTCAGTTTACATCCTGCAGTAAAGTTCTTTCACTTCCAAGTTTATATGTGGGAGAATATTGAATATTCCTCATTAGTGCAGCATACCATTTTAAGGTAGATGCCTTGTGATCCAGGAGAAAAAAGTTATTACATAGCCCAATTGGCTATTTATTAGAAAACAAAGAAGACCCTTGCAAGAAGCTTGTAAAACCTCTGGTGATAACTTGTCATTATTTTTTGTAAGGATATGAAGCACATTGCTATTGTTTTCAGGATAATGACAGAAGTGGGGCCAAAATATGACACACAGTTGAGTTTTATGACACCACATAGCAAAATATATATACTATTCAATTTAATTGTGTCAAATTATGAGTTAGTTTGAATTCATTCAAATTGAATGTTTTGAAAAAAATGACAGCCCCACTGTGGAATATTTTCTACAAATTTTATATTTAACTACAAATAAGCTTTCTTTGTGTGACTAATTGTATGACACGCCAACTGCAGTATGTCATTAGCTCTGTGAAAACATACTCAGGGACAGCAGTGCTTCAAGCTAAACATGAATATCAGCATACTGACTGAATTACAGCTAAGGCTGATTGGAATGTAATTAGATTAACTGCTATTTGGTCATCAATCAAAATATTGAACAAATGTAAGTTTTGACACGATGGTGGCGCCCAATATTCATTAAGGGCTTGTGTCCACATGAAGTTTTTTTTCTGAACGCCAGCATGTCATTTAATTGTTTCTGGATGGGGAGAGAGTATCTGCGGCCATCTTGAGAAAAGCGAGAAAGCTCAAAACCAGCATATTTTTCCAGAGGCAGACAGTTAACCAAGAAGATGTAGGAGAAGCTTGTTCTGGCTGTCCAGCGCTTTATCAGACAGAATCTATCATAAGAGACGGAAAAGTCAATTTGTTGGAGCAGATCCACCATACACTGAAAGTTGATGGGGAGAGTTGCTTTTATCACCCCAGGTGTTGTGAGCTTGCCAGTGTGCTGCCAGCGCTTTCCTGTTTCCTGGACATGGGCCCTAAGACATTTTACTGTGTACCAATGTGGTGAAAAGAATGAGAGGTTAATTGTTTTACTCTGCCATACTATGAATGTAATTTTCCTTTATTTTTGTTTGATTGTTGATATATGATGAGCATCACCTTTAGGTCATTGTTCCAACCATCCTCCACACGTTATATAATTCTACACCTACGCCTGCACTTCTTCAGGACTCAGATTGAATAAAGCCAGGACAAGAAAATATCACTGTGTGTACAGCCACTCCTCATTTCTTAATGCATATTGCTTTTCTATTGTGATAAAGAACAAAGAATCCAGATGAAAGTCTTATCAAGAACCTCATCCCACCGAGTACAAAGGGGCAACAATGCTTTAATCATTTAACGTTTCACATCTTTTCACACTTTAGTCTTTTTCCCTCTTTGTGAACATGCTTTGTTTATGCTTTTGTTTATGTGTGATCATGACTTTTGACCACATAATACAAAAGGTTTCAATTCAGTTTAAGAGGTTTATTTCCAAAGGCATAACACTACTTGCAAATGCCCAAGTTCCAGTACAGAAAGATTAAAGCTATGTGTTGACTTTTCATAGTAAAATAAATGATTTGAAAAGTGTTGTAGTAGCTCTCAAACAGGATAAAACAAAGGTTAGTTATAACCTGAGGAGGTTTTAATCACATTATGCAGTAATGCTTTGAAAGCTGGATCCCCGTGTACACATGCACATACACACAAGGATGCACAAAATGTGGTATACAGTTCTGTCGATGCCGGGCTCCAGACCAACTTTTTTCACCACCTTCCCCAAAAAACAATTCTAACTACCCCGAAGTGAATGCAAAGCATCCCAAACTCTAAATGTTGTTTCTTTGCTTTGTTATTATCATCGAAAGTTGTTGGCTAAAAGTGTTAGCATTCAAGGTACGTTTACCTCCAAACTGTTCTTAGCAGTAGATCAGATTATCGCCACTCACTGGAGCACAAGCTGGGGGTTATCAGATCCCCATCAGGCTGAGAACATCCCCACAAGGACAAAGGTAAAGGAAAAAGAACAGAGACAAATCAGGGAAGCATTTAAAACCTGTGGTTATCCAAACTGGGCCTTGGTCAAAACCTCAAACAGATCCATAGCAGACAAAGAGGAAAATATCCAAATACGGAAGAGCATTGTTAGTCCTTTTGTCAACTTAAACCACGAAGCACACTGGGGCTGGGGCTTGTCGCAGTTCAGTGTAGCAAGGAATACACAGATTTGTCATTGGGGAAACAAACAACTCCACAAGCGCATGGCACAGTCAGTTTCAGCAGTCCATTTACATTTGAAGGATAGTGGACACTCCTTTGAGGACAGCAATGTCACATCTTGGCCAGAGAAGAGCGATGATTATAGCAATGGTTATAAAAGTGAAGGATGACTTCACTTTTATAACCATTGCTATAATCATCATAATCTATAGTCATCTTCGTCAACCTGGAGGTGGTCTATGGCACCACTTATCAGCCACAAGTCCTCAAGCATTAAGTCCAATTGCCTTTGCATAGAACTTAGATACTTAAGTACATTTTTTGTTGTTAAATCAAACACCATGTAAGCATCCTACTGGACTTATTCACACACTGTGATAAACTAGGAGCTGTCATGAGTACTGATAGATTGCAATGGCTATGATGAAAAATGAAAGGAATTAGTATCAGTGCCAAATGATGGAAAACACAATATTACATTGGGGAATCTGCTAGGAAAGATATGGAAAGTACACAATCTTCTAATTAGAAAGACTACAGAAATAATAGAGAACTTAGTTTGTTTCTCCAGCATCTATTGCTACAGACAAGTAGGAGGTGGTAATGCAACTAAGCTGTTATACCAACCACCATTAAAACTCTAAGAAGTTAAGTTGTTGTGGTGTCACTTTAAACTGCAGTTCACCGTTTAATGCTACGTGGTCCTCTGAACAGAACTCTACTGCTGTGTGTTTAACTTCGTTAGCTGTTAGCTCTGCTTGCCACACAACACAGCACAAGACTCCACCGGCTGCTAACAGTTAACTAGCTCTGCCCCTGCCAACTTTAACACGGATTTGTTTTTTCACAATGTAGCGTTCCCCCCTATCAAGTTTACTCAAATTTTTCATAGGTCTTGCCCTAAGAAGCCTGCCAGTAACTTTAAAACCCTGTAAGACCCACTGTTGTAAAATTACAACGTTACCTTTAGCCATCCTAAAAAACAATCTGTTATATTTTATCTTATTTTTTACCACATTTACATAGTCATTGGGTCCTATTGTTCAGTCTCACAATGCTATTGGATAGTAAATTTGTTTAGAAGTCCCGCCCTTATGGCCATGAACTCACACAACCTCTCAAGGTTTCCTTCGAGCAACATCTCTTTATTTCATTGGACTGGATTCATCAGATTCACGTAAGAAAAATGTCTTTTATATTTTTTTTTTGTTGTTATTACAATGTCTAGAACATGTACATATGAAGTTATTGTGGAATAGATTCATCAAATTTCATTTAGAGCTTGTTATATATTTGTTGTAATTTTACAACATTGGGTGAGTGTGGTAGTCAAAATAGCAGGCTTGTTGCAGTGGGCACAGGCAGGTTGTGTTCCCTCCACTACACCACTGAGTGTTTTCTTTATACATGGACAGTATACATACTACCTGTGTGTTGTGTTGTGGTCAAATTTGACTGATTTAAAAGTTTTATCTCTAAAAAATGTAGTTAATTTGATCAGACTGACCTAAAATTTCATGACTTTGTCCACAAAGCGGATCAACAGACAATTCAGTTCTGGGAAAGATGAAAATGTTCCTGAATGTTGGGTGTGGATGTAAGTGGGGGTATACATGTTTTCCTTTTAGTATGATAATTAGAGAGCTTAACAAGCAGTATTGTCATGTCAAGGCAGTATTGTGTGACTCTATAGCTGGTGATTGGGATGCATAGTTCTTTTAGCATGATAAGTAGAGGGCATAACAAGCTGGCAAGGCAGTATTGTGTGACTAAATGGCTAATGATTGAGATGCATATTTCATTTAGCATGATAAGTTGAGAGCATAGGCTAAGCCATCTAAATTTACATTTAGGGTGAGAACTGGAATCTCTGGCATGATGTGTGACTTCGATGTCTAACAAGGCAGTGTCAACAGAATACGAGCCAAATCTGAACTTGGATTGTCAGCTGATGTTGTGATGAAGCTTGCTTCCACACTTCCAGAAGGTCAGAACTACAAATTTTTTGCAGACAACTACTTCTACTTTGTCCCATTATTAGTGAAGCTCCTTGATCGGGGAATTCAATATGTGGGAACAGCTGAGCAGGTGCGCCTACCCAACTGTAACCTTGATGATGAGAGGAGCTTGAAGAAAAAGGGGAGAGGAGGCTATGACATCAGAGTTGAGGGGAATCATAACATCTGTGCTGTCAAATGGTATGACAACAGGGCCGTCACACTAGTGTCATCCTTTGCTGGACCTGAACCTGTGCACCTGATTCAATGCTGGGACAAAGCCACCAGAACCTACACTGAAGTTGAGAAGCCTAAATATAAGTTCCCCATCAAATTTGTCGCTGGTACATCTTCTGGTCTTTTTAGGACTTTCACTACCAATGAAAGTCAGTCATCAAACGAAAAAAGAATGAAGAAGTTGCTAGAAAAAGTTAGATTTTTATCCTGTGTAATTTTTTTTAAAATTAATAACTTCATAAAAATATGACTAATGTGTGATTATTATTAAGCTTATATACCTTTATGGGGCTAAGTAAGCAATCAACCCTATAAAATGAACCCTTAGTTGTTCTGAATAGTTGTTCAGACAACGTGAGTACAACAAAATTCTGCTCCCACCTAAGCCCAATGTTGCAATATTACAACATTTCTCTAAAAACTTCCATAAACATTTATTTTTAAAAAACTCTTTAATTTCTGCATCAGAGGCCTCCTACAACAACATCTGAAAGGTTAAAGAAATTTTTTTTTAGGTTTTTCTATATTTGGGTCTTACAGGGTTAATTAGCGCTGACACAGCACTGTAAAAAGAGCAACAAGAATACAGTTAAAGCGTGAGAAGATGCACTCTGTTCTGTCAGCGGTTGGTTCAGTCTATCAATTGCTAAGAGATAGTCATAAATACTGTGCACAGATAAAAGCCTTCTATTCCCCAGGATGTCCTGGGGAACATCTCTGTTCGTCCCAAACACATTTTCTATCGTTTCAAGCCCTACAATGGCGTCGCACTATTTATGTCACTGACAGCTGGTGGTGCTAACCTGTCAAAACAAAGTCAATGAAGAAGTATTCCAAATATCAGCTTTGCAAATGTTTTATGAGAAAGAAAATACATACGACAAGTCTGTTGGGCCTCAAGGTTACAACCAGTGAATTTTGGTAAGAGAAAGTGAGTAAACACATGGTTTTACATTGTTTACAAAAATCTCCACATTGTACCTTTAACACTGAGGGACTGCACACAACAAGATTTAAAACCAGCAGAAGATGTGCTTATCAGTGTGAAATCAAATTAACTTTGACATGAGAATGAGCACCACTGACCAATCAGGGATACATAGTGGACTAGTGTTCCTGATTGCATTTAGGACTGGCACTTACACCAGTCATTTATTTACATACTATCACCACTGACTTTCAAATGATGCATCTTAACGTCAAGAGTTATAACGTGCATCGCATAAGGTGCTTATGCTTCGCCTGGGCACTTCACAGACACCATTGCACCGTTCTTGCTGTGCATAAATTATACAGAAAAAGCGTCAATTTATGTGGCACAGGCATCTGTAATGAATGAGGGGAATATACGCAATGCAGGCAGTCAGACGAAACTATTAGGACTGCACAATCTTGTTTGTTCTTAATGTTACTTTAAATGTCAATCATTTCTGTAATTAATGGTTTAGTGTTTAAGATAGTGTTGAAAGATATCCTCCACAATTTACTAGAGACCAAGGTGGTGATGTCTTCAGATTGCTTGTCTTGTCAGTCAACTCAAAGTGACTGGTTAAATGTTACCTTTTTCATCCCACTTGAATGGGAGCTTCCTCTTTTCATTTTGTCTACAGGTAATTTTTGAGATTTAATCAAAAGATGGAATTAAAGTCAAAGAGGCAGCATCAACCAACACATTTGCACATTCATCAGAAAACTCACTGAGTTTGAGTGAATGTCAGTGTACAATAGAACTAGTGGACCAGGGCTGTGCAGACATGCATACAGCTCATTGAAGAGGATTACATGTTTTGAGTGGTCTTTTTTCTACATGAGTGTTTTAACAGTCACAATATGCATTCTTGATGTTTTACTTTATTGAAGATAATCATAAGGGTAATGTCACACATATACAAATGTAGGTAAATAACCATCGGCTGCCAATGCTGAATGTGGGGGCAGCGCAGGATGTCAGGTACATGGATTCAGTTTTCTGGTTTGTGAATGTTGTATTTGCTCCTGCACTCAAATAGAAAGTATAGTCTTTATTCAACTGCTATAGTGAAGTGTAAATGCACAGTTAATCTCTGAGTTGCATTACTTTTACAGTCTATACTGTGATTCTATATCAACATACATTTTAGTAATTCGATGGTACTAACTGACTGTATGAAAATGTCACAGCAACTTGCTGTGAAAGTAATGTAACTAGTAGCCAGTAAAATGTTTTGTAGTATCTATTTATTTTCTTTTTGTGTACATAAAGCAATATTAGGTAACTCTTTTTACCTAACAATGACAGCTTCTAAATCATTTTGATGGTACAGTGACTTGTTATAGGATGAATGGTGTGTCCGTCACAGCCACTCCGCCTCCCTATCACTTGTTTCTTCAGTGTGAGGGTAGGATCATCATATACATTTTTACTTTAGGATACAGATTTCCAAGACATAACATTGTTATGATGTAATGAGTTTTGTTTGTAGTTAGCACCTACATTACGTCTCACCCATTTATACAGACCTGGGATTTGTATTTACGACAGTGGTGTCGCACTCTGAAACTGTAGGGGGCGTCAAATCAAACCGAATGCCACTTTCTATAAAAATGTTGCTTGAAATGTACTTAAATAACTGTATTATTTATGCTCCCTGTGTTTCTATTACATTGGGCCAGCACACTTTTACAGAATAATATTTACTTGTTAAGGAAACATTTTGTATGTATGACTTCATTTAATATTGATTATTCATAAAAAAAATATTGTTTTATACCAATTATGATTCCATTTGTAAAATCAAAGCAGTCAAGCGTTGTTCTGTCATGCGCTATGAAACCTGATATGAAGCGGATGTGACAGTGCATGGTGAACATTTACTCAGAATAAATGGTGAGGAAAAAGCAAAGGGATGCCATTTTTCAGCACCGTATAATAGCACACAACCTTCCTGTTTGGCATTGAACAAATGTTTGTATATTTGCATGGCTTTAGGACAAAAATGAACACACTGGCACACCAACCTCCTGCAACATGACTGGAGCTTGGCCCATGCAAATGAATGCTATCAGAGACAAAGTGTGATAAATGTGCTGTCAATAGAGATAGTGCCATGCCACATCACACTACCCATCACAGCCCAACAGAGCCAAAAGGAATCTCGGAGGCCCTCACTGACACACACATCATCTAAAGAGTGCATGAAATGCTGCTTCACTGCAGTTCCAGGATAGAATGTAAAATTTCTATTTTTTCTCCAATTGGTATTCAGCTACATTTTTCTATGCCTCAAATATTTTGCCTTGCACCTTTGTGGTCTCTCCGATATAGCATCAGTGAGGGTCATTTGAGTTTCAAAATGCTCCTGACCTTCTTAAACATTCCGGTCCCTGCTCTTAAGTCACTTTTCTAAAGAAAAAAGCACAAAGGCTGATGGCAGACTGCTAAATTATCAGTGAAATAGTCCATCATCTTTTCTGAATAGGCTCTGATGGCAGACAGTAACATACCTACAGCTCAAGTGCTGCGATGTGCTAATCATTTTCTTGCTAAATCAATCCCACTTAAGCCTGCACAATGCCCCATTTGCAGCCACAGTCTGGAGATCTAGGGAGAATGAAAATGCAATGTTCATACCAGTTTGGAGTTATTGGTTGAGCATTTTACCATTCTATTCTGTTTCCTCATCATGCTAGGTACAGGATCTATCAAATGGTCTATCCCTGCAGAGCAAGACACCATTCATGGGTGTGAAAGAAGGAAAAATTACATTGACATGACAAATTGGGGTGGCTGAACTAGCACCATCGTTGCTCAGTGTATGTGCTAGAACACGACAATATTTGTCTTGTCAGTGGAGCGTAAGCGTCCATTGCAATTCAAGATATTACATGTAATATTTCTGCCTGTTGAGACCCAAAGAAATCACTCTTCTTCTTCGTATTATTTCAGTGTCTTCTTGTTCTCTTTTGTTCAATGCTGCATTACTGCCACTTACTGTACTGGGGTGTGGATCAGAACAGTTATGATCTTGCCAATTGTTATCTGCCTTTCACCCCTCATTTCTCCTTCACCTGCTCCTTCCCTGTCTGTGTGTCTGTGGGCGTGGCAGCAGCAGAGTGGCACACCTGTATTGGATCAACGCCTCCCCTTCTGGCTTTATCTACCTGGTCTTGCCACCACTATGGCGCTAGATTATTACGTTCCATACGGTGACTTCAGAGTGCTGCTATTTAGTGTTTTCTGTGTTTTTTGCCTTTGCGCTGATGCCCTTGTTGGCTCATGCAGAACTATCCAGCGCCATTCTGCTCCGTTTCCTGCTTGCCTGCTCTCCTGAGTTCCTCCAAACTGACTCAAGTCAGCCCTGCTTGCTTGCCTGCCTGCAAACCTGGTCTTCTCATCCACATTATCCTTCGGCGAGCACAGTTTGTACAATAAATCCTTAACTCACTACTTCCTGTCTCCGTTCTCTGCATTTGGGTCCTAACAGAAACCTCAACATAATAGAACAGATTACTAGCCATAATGGACCCAGCAGACTACAGCGCACAGTTTTTAGACAATGGGGACAAATTGTGGGTTGACCTAGATGGCACGGTGGACATGGGGGAGATGCTACAGGCCATAGCAGATTTTGACAGGAAACTGTTTTATAGGCCTTGGTTGAAGGCAGTTCCGTACACCGCAGAATTCATTTCCGAAGTGGCTAATCTCAGAAAGGCTTTGTTTGACAATCTCAATAGCAGTGACTCTCAGACAGCAGCGAGCCACCAGCCTGTTAGCCATCCAACAGCTACGGTGTTTGCTAGCCTTCAGTCGGCTAGCCTCCTGTCTGCTCCAGAGCCTGCCAACCCCCAGATGTCTCCTTTCTTGGGAACCCGGCTGGCCTACAAGAAAGTGACGCTCACGGCCGTGTTCTGGCTCCCTGTTCTGCTGTTCCTCGCAGCTGCCCAGGGCTTTGTCTTTGCTGCTTCCAGCACCCCGGAGCCATGTCTGCCCAGCGGCTCAGAACCATGCCTGCCCAGAGCCACAGCTCCTTCATCGGCGGCCCAACACGACACCTGCCAGTGTTTCTACATTGACAGTCCAGCCAAGCCAGTCCCTCGGTCAGAGGGCCGACCCAGTCCTGTTCCTGCCAGTGTTTCTCCGTCGTCATCCGGGGTGACATCCACGAGTGTTTCCCCTCCTCCGGAGGGTCCACCTCACGGTGCTACTGTGGCAGTCTGGTTCATTTTCTGTGTTCGGTTCTCCCTATCTGCCTTTCACCCCTCCTTTCTCCCTCACCTGCTCCTTCCCTGTGTGTGTGTCTGTGGGTGTGGCAGCAGCAGCAGAGTGGCACACCTGTATTGGATCAACTCATCACCCTCTGGGTTTATCTACCTGGTCTTGCCACCACATCAGCGCTAGATTATTACATCCCATACGGTGACTTCAGAGTGCCGCTATTTAGTGTTTTCTGTGTTTTTGCCTTTGAGCTTATGCCCTTGTCTTTATTGGCGCTGCAGAAATTTCCA
This sequence comes from Lagodon rhomboides, assembly GCA_039737535.1. Classification (NCBI taxonomy): domain Eukaryota; kingdom Metazoa; phylum Chordata; class Actinopteri; order Spariformes; family Sparidae; genus Lagodon; species Lagodon rhomboides. Next base: position 25,863,355 of record CM077799.1, read on the forward strand.
GCGCCGTTCTGCTGTTTCCTGCTTGCCTGCTCTCCTGAGTTCCTCCAAGCTGGCTCCAGTCAAGCCCCCTTCCAGTCATGTGCCTTTGGCTATATTTTTTGCTTTTTAGCCTGACTTCTGTGTGACGTTACACCCCGATTTTATGCACAAACTGAGAATCTACATGAAAAACAGGTAGATGGAGTGGAAGAGTGATTTACAAAATGTTACTATTTACTAATCATGAACAATTATATTTATCTATTACTTCTTTGGCATTGAGCTCATATTTATCTGGTCCGGACATGTTTGCATTAATCTTCATCATGGATATAATGTACTGTGGAGGGGGATGAGTGTATTCTGTAATCATTTGTTTTATATTTAATATACACTACCGGTCAAGTTTTAGACCACCCACATTTTTTCAGTTTTTTATTTAAATTCAAGCAGTTCAAGTCCAATGAATAGCTTGAAGTGGTACAAAGGTAAGTGCTGAACTGCCAGAGGTTTTTTTTCTTTTTTTTTTTTTAAAAAAAAGGTAAGGTTACCTAAAAGTGAAAAACAATGTATATTTCAGAATTTTACAAAAAGGTCTCTGTCAGGGAACAAGAAGCGGGTTAACACAACTTAAAGCTGTTCTGCAGAAATGGAGGCTGATCAAGCCTTGAAAGTTGGCGCTACCAATTCCTACAGGTGTCCCAACTTGTGTTGATTCCTTACAACCCCCTCTGTTTGCATAAAAGTAGTGCTGGAACACACTGTGGTACCATACCAGTATTGTATTGTACTGCAGAAAGTATTGTGTTATAAAAACGGCGAGAAACAGGCAATTTACAATGGAAGAGAGACAGACAATCATATCACTTAAAAATGTAGGTCTTCCTACAGAGAAATTGCAAAGAAAGTCAAAATCTTTAGCTCATCATGCAGAATTTTTGTACGCCATAGAGTAGGTGAAAGGATGGTTCCTCAGTGTGTGACATCAACTGTCAAACACAGAGGAGGAAGCGTGATGGTCTGGGGCTGTTTTGCTGGATCCAGGGTCGGTGACTTGTACAGAGTGAGAGGCACCCTGAACCAAAACGGCTACGACAGCATTCTGCAGCGCCATGCAGTGCCCTTTGGTATGCGCCTAGTTGGTCAGGGCTTCATCCTACAGCAAGACAATGACCCAAAACATAAGTACAAGCTATGCCAGAACTACCTTAGGTAAAAAGAACAAGAGGGTAAGCTTGAAAACGTGGAGTGGCCAGCACAGACTCCAGACTTAAACCCCATCGAGCTGGTTTGGGAGGAACTGGACAGAAGAGTGAAAGTAAACCAACCTACAAGTGCTACACATTTATGGCAACTTCTGCAACAGAGTTGAGAAGAACTTTCTGAAGAATATTTAATTTCTGCCAAAGTTGGCTACCTTGATGAGTCAAAAGTTTAGAATACATTTTGGTTTATAAATTGATTCCATGATTTCTTTTTTTAACTTCAATTGTTTATTTGTTCAATGCTTTCATTTCAGTGTACAATGAGACATTAAACTGCATACATTTCAATAAAAAAGCTGGAAAAGTTGAGGTGTTCTAAAACTTTTGACCAGTAGTGTATAGCACAGAATAGAGTTAAAAGAACAAAACAGAGATGGCAGGTTGATTAACAATTTGCAAAGTATTAGTTTTACAGTGACCATACAATGTTCTGAGCTTTATCACTGATAACCCTTTGAGGAGGACAAGCTAGAAAGCCTCTAAAATGCATCCAACTGACACCTTTGGCTGTCTCAGTCTGTTACATGATCGTCGTCTTGCAGATTGTCTCCTAACTATCTACAACAGTCTGCAAAGTGATTTTACCATTCACTTGTTTTCTTTTCCATACAAATTTGTCTGTCAGTTTGTTTACTGCATGTCTGTCAGTCCATGGCTGTCAAATACCATTCTGCAACAACTATTTAAAAAACTGTTGCCAAGTTTCCTAAGGGTCTCATTGATCTTCAGGACAAATACCAAACCAATCCAATAAAAAACAAGCGATTGGTGAGCTTTAGAATACAGATACAATTAATAACTAAAATGCTGAAATTTAGCCCAGAGAGCCAAACTTCAAAAATGTCTCACTTGGAAAGTATTTGGAGTACAGCTATACAGTTTTTTAATTTTTTCAAGAAATCCTTGAACATGAACTGGGAACCTAGGTGAGTTTGCATGGAATGACCCAAAAGTCAAGTCAGTTGAGAATAATTGTGGCAGGATGGTCAGACAGGATGTGAACACACTCTTATCATCCCCAGCATGAACAAAATACATAAGTTCAAAGGCATACAGTGTTCAGGCAATGTCAATACTTTAGAAGGTGTAGTACAACAGTTAACTGCTGAAATGGAGGCAAATTGACCAATTTCTTTTTTCTACCCTAAAGCAGTTATTTTGGTCTTGGCAAGCATAGAGCGGCTCCTCGGATACCATCACCGTAACAGTTGACCTAGGTGTATTTTTCATGTTTTTCTCTCTTGCAGTGGCATAGGTGTTTGACCCACACAGCAGCAAGTGGAAACCAAAAGCGGAGGAGGATAACAGGTAAAACTCAAAGGTTGGTGCGTCTTGCTTTCTCCTGCTCCATCACTGCTGTCTGCTGACATTTTCTTTTTTTACTTCAAAAAATTGAACTGAATATAAAACGACTTCTTGCAAAGAAAGCTGTCTATATGTACTTGGTGTGTATTTTGACTTGGGTTCTCATTTGGTCAAAACTGTATTTCCCAAAACAATGAAGTATAACTTTAATATTTTTCTGGCCACTACATTGTGGGTAGCCACTACAGACAGTTTGTAATCATTTAATTCCAATGACCACACAAGCAGCTAGAGTGCTGACTTTAGTTTTCATTATTGGTCTTACTTGTAGGCCCCACCCACCCGTGAGAACAACATGGTCTCCTTCCCTGGTCAAGTTAGCAATAACAAATTTGTAAAATCCAGTTACACTTTCAAAATTAAGGCACAAAAAAAAACACTTGATCATCATTGACTATTTGCTTCACACAGGATTTGAACCCTTGTTCCTGGGAGACAGTCCTAGAAATACACCATCCATCAAACCCAACCTCCTCCTTTCATGTGATTTCTGCCTCTTTATACTACATTCATCTTTTGCTACTGTTATTGTCACCCCTGTTGGTACTGCACCATTATACATGTGTGCACTTTTTGGGTTAGACAGAGAAGGAATACCTTTGAAGGCACAGCGTGCTGCTGGGTAACAGACAAAAGAATAGTGTTTTGAACTCTCCCAGAATTTTACTTTCGGAACGCTATGTGACCAAATCACAGAATGATATGGAGTGCTGAGGGCACTAATGGAACTTCTGGTTTCTTTGAGTATGGGTAGTCTGGACATTGAAAGGCAAAACGACTACTGTGCAGGAGAATAACAGAAAGTAATACTAACATTAGCAAGCTAGACTAACTTTAGCATTAGATTCCACCTCTAAACTAATAGTACAATGGTTCCAACATCATATCCCAAACAGGAATCAGTCAGTGGTACAACACAGAAATTAACATCACACCTCTATAGCGATGCTGGACAACTCCTGCCATGGGAAACACCTACCCAGAAGCTTGAAGCTTAGACACCATTCCCATAAATATGTTCAATGAAAACATATAACAACTAGAAAGAAACATATTACAACTAAAAATTCAGTTTGACTTGAAAGTAGCTACAATTAATATTTTTATATTACCACTGGATCACATGACAACTTGTTGGTGAAAGATGGTGTCAAACCTAGAGAGACAAAGCCACCTGACTGTGGCCCGCAGTTTTATGTCTTTTGGTCCACTCCCACAGTTCTCATAGGGTGGTTTCCAGCAACAGGCAGCAGCTGAATACATTGCCAATGATGCTACTTGCAAGCATCAAGAGTTGCCAGACAAAGTTGGCAACCAGCTGGTGAACATAGAGGAGCATTTAAGATGGTTCTTCTGCTGTGGAACCATCTTCCAATGTCGGCTGGGGAGGCAGACACCCCTCTGTATGTTACCTTCCTCTTCTTCTTCATCTTCTTCTTCTTAATATTATTATCTGCTGTATCCCCCCCCCCTCACTCTCTCTCTCTCTCTCTCAGACAACTCCAAGGTTTCTGACTGTTAAAAGGCAGTTTTTTCTCGCCACTATCGCCCAGTGCTTGCTCATGTGGGAAATGTTGGGTCTCTGTAAATTAATTAATCAAGGAGTATGGTCTAGACCTTCTCAATTTGGAAAGTGTCATGGGATAACTTTTGCTGTGAATTGGCACCATATAAATAAAGAATTTCACAGAAGTGTGAATGATGGGCTGACATTCTAGCCTGGCATCACTAGAAACTCACCTCACCTGAAATCTCTCACTCCATTTTCAATGTGTGAAACATAAACGAGCACAGACCAAAATGTGCAAGAAAAGTATTCTTCACTGGACCTTCTTCAGGGACCCCCTGCCCGGGCAGGGGAACATCTAAAACTTGCAGGACAGGGGTCCTCGAGGACCAGGATTGAAGAACACAGACCTAAAACAATTAGAGCAATGAACATGACCCACATTTTGCTGACTTGTAGTGATGAATAACAGGAAGTCGGGGTATCTCTTTGTCCGATATCAAGAAGTATAGAAATGTCAGAGAGGTCACAAACGATCTTGTACTACAACTAAAAATATACCGAATGTGTTTCTGAAAACATTTTAAAGTCATAATGAGCCAGTACACCATTACCAGTACTTGTGTCTGTTCAGCCAACTAAATATGTACTCTTTGGCAGGGCTTAAACCAGTGGGACCAACAGGAAGTTGTTAATTTGAACTTGAAATTAAGATGAGTTGATCAGATGTTACTATATTTATTATCAAAAAACTATTTACACAAGAGCCTTAGGATTTAGCTTTTTATAAACTTGAATAAACAATCTCCATTCAGCTACTCAGTCAGGATTTTCCTTTGTATTGGATACATGTTACAGTCGCGTTCTCACTCAAGCCAGATTTTAACCAAGATGATGAGACAGGCAATGCAGTCACAGAATATTTTCTCACATCTGATCAGCACTACGCAGTTATGGTGAGCCTGATTTGTTGGGTTAATCAGGTTACTGTCATTTGTCTGGTGGCAGATGGTACTCAATTTCTGCTAGATACAACTGTCTGCTAAAAAAGTCAGTGTTATGTTCACAGCTTTTTCTCTCTGCCCCCGGTTGGGTAAAAATCAGTTATGCTGGTAGGTTATTTATTTCTTACTGAAGGGGTCAGATGTGACTTTGCACAATGGCAGAATTTTATTTGAATAGACTGGTCAAATGAACCATGCAATCCCAGAGTAGGAGAGTAAGAATCTGGGTCTTTTCCTGAAAATCTTGCCAAATGCAGCTTTTAAGTGACGTTCTTGATAATCCATATAGGTTTTGTGGGCCATTTGCACCCAAATGTTACTGCCTGAGAAAGCAGAATACTATTTAGAGTCTGACCCACTAAATTATTTCCCCATCACTTCTTTTATGAGTTTTCTTACTTACTGTACTTGCTGAACATTGTCTGAAGCCTTAATTCCTGCAGTCAGCAGGGGGAAATTGGCGATGCGAGGCACTCGTGGCACTTCTTGACTCGTGAAGGGAATTGTATGTAAATCACTTGACATATTACCTCCCTTCTTACCTTCACAATGCAGGGCACATTTCTGCAATCTAAATGCAGTTGGCTTAAGATTTGTCACACAGCAGACTGGAGCATGTGCGGTTTTTCTGAAGCAAGTGGCTGCATTTCTGAGTGAAACGCTTATTGGTGTGAACAGTATCGGCTCAGTGATTTGACTGATAATGCATGTCTGTGAAGGCGGATGGGAAGGGGGGGCAGGCAATTGAAAGAAAGACCTCAGTGTGTCAGGCAATCCGCTCGCTCAAACTGTTTATGTTAATCTTTCCCCTGCCAACAGAGAGATGTAAGTCATTACATTAGATTGTTGAGAGCATCCTGCTGAGAGGAGGAAGAGCTGGTTAACGATCTGAAGAGAGGGGAGGATAACAGTTATGACAGGACAGAGGGGACGTGACCATGACTTGATCGCCCACTGCAGAGATTGTTTCATTAAAGACACATAATTGTTCCTTTTAGATTTTGCTGTCGGATCTAAAATTCCCTATTGTTTCCCAACAAGTGGCCTTTCTCAAGATTAGTATCCAATAGTGTTCTGTCTCATTTGTCCACTGCGCCGTCATGAAGTATTAAACTGGAGCAATTTACCCCACCTCTATTAGAAGAGGTCAATGCCGCTAAATGATTCTCTTCCAATTGACTCATTCTCTCTCTGGGCCTAGCCCTTTTCAGCAAAACACAACAGAGCACTTTCCATTTCAAGAAATCTCAGTTTCAACTGTTGGCTACCGCTGTGACATGTCTGTTTGGTGGCTCTTCTTCAGTGTCACTGGGCAGCATCTGAAGCCAATTGTCACACATCGAAAAGCTTTGAGTTACATCCCAGCATCTCCTCGCACCACCTCAGTAACCTCAGCCAATACTGTGTCTATTTATGGATCGCAAGGCACAAGAAGCAACTGATGGGGAAATGTAAAGTTTCATACACATGAACACAACAGACAGAAACACAAGTCCAGAAAGCATGTCTGGTACAAAGGGTTCAACTACACTGTCTCTGTGACTAAAGGTCCGTCATACCAGCATTTAAAATGGTCATCAATTAATTTTAATAGAACTACTGCAATCAGCTAATTCACTCATGGGGGCGTACAGTAAGTAAATTACACATATCAAAGTACAAACAGGAATTTGTGCCATTAACAAATGGCAAACCACCATGACAGTACTGTTCTCTGAGTGTCCAACACAGAGAAGGCCTTTGCAGCTTATTAGCTGTGTTGCAAATTTCAAATCTATCCTTATAACATGTTCTGAGTGAATATATTATCAAACCTATCACCACAACAGACACCCGTATAGCCCTCTGTCAGCAATGGCTTCTCTGATGTTCTACTGACTTCATACAATAGCAGCCCGCTGTGCATTGTTAACTCGTCCGTAAATATTAGCGGTTAGCGCGACTTGAAAGCCAGCAGATCTATCTAACAAATATTTATCTTTTAGACAAGCTTCTTAGAAGAAAATGAGGTCCACAGAACACTGTTTAAAGCCAGAAAGGTGGCAGGGTCCTGCAAATGTAAACAACATAAAACAGTATGAAATTGTGTTGTCCTAAAAGATTATTCAGTTTATTCAGTCATGAAAATGAAGAGAGTTTGTCAATTTAGTTTGTTTAAAAAAGGATCTGTCAACTCATTAAAATGTCTCTGTGTGCACCTTTAACAGAATGTGCAGAAAAATTCATGTAGTGGATAAAATGTAATGGAGCAAGTGTAACCCATTACGACCCGCCTCTCCCTATTGAGTCGTTGAGGTATTAGGACGTGTTGGCTCTATAAGTTGATGCCCATGTGAACTGCCTGCAGTAGGTCTTCCTCTATTAACAACAGTAAACATAGAAGACATCATGTCCTGATGATGTTGCCCCTGAGAAAGAACTATAAGCTCTGGTCTGTAGTTTCCTGGGCCGGCACTATTGTTGTGTATTAGATAAAGAGAAAAGAATAAAGAAATAGATTTAAATGCTAATGTCAGATTATTAACCTTGGTGTGATACAGCACTCCACTTGTACCCATCATTTTACAAGGTGATCTGTAGAAAATACTGCAACAGTAATGACTGTTCACCTGACTTGGTGTGAAAATGTGTGCTCGTACACACACACGCGCACGCAAAAATGCAAAGTCGGCATTTGCTGTCACATTTAGTCTTTTTTAGCCTCAATACAACATTATCAAATCCATTCACATTGAGCCTACGAGTTAAAAAGGTGCTGATGGAAGCACATGAAATACATGTTGATAGGCCCCAGGGAGTGTTTTTTTTAAACTCTTCAGAACAACACAAGACACCCTCAGCAGAATGAAATGATAAGGGACAGATGAGTGGGTAGTAGCTGGGGGTGGCATAAAATGATTCACCATGGCCTAATTCACTCCTTGGTCACTCTCAGTCCTAATGTTTCAGAGCAATTTTACACCCTCCGCTGATATGCTGGCAGTCGCCTCGGCTACACTCTCGGGAGTCAAAAAGGCAAAGGCACCACTGGCTTCCTCTCAGCACATGCTGCAGCCCAGTATTTCCACAGAGAAGCCCTGCCGTCACTGCAGGCGCAGGCAAACATGAGCCCAGCAGAATCAGTACAACAGATGAGTCTGAAATCATGCCTCGAGGCAAGCTTTCATGTGCTAACTCCAACCCAGTCTTGCTAGATGACTACTGGCTTCTCCAGCCGAGAGTCGGCACTTTGATAAAGCAATGCAGAGCTCGGGGACATCTGCAGGTTCAACAATCTGATAAATATTAGAGGTAAGGGTTCAGCTCGGTTCACTGCCCAGTGGTGGTGTCTGGTTCTATGGCAGGTTTGTTTGAGTTGAATGTCCACCGGCTCCTTACACCCGGCCAGTGGTGAAAAATCCAAGACAAGTCAAATACAGTGGGATGCTTGATATTGCACACTTCTACCTCCGTGTTGGTTTCCGTGGAATCACATATATCATGTATGTATCATCTGTGTTCTCAGTTAATCTCTCAGTCTGTATGATATGAGCTCTGCTGTCCTCACTCTGCCACACCATATCTCAACACTATGAGAGGAGCCGCTGGTGTTTCAGTGAAAACACTCACTTAACTGCTCCGTCATTTCACTGTGACCAAATTGCCAAACACTGTTTGACAGAATGAGGCTGGAGAGTTGCCTATAGCACCATTGAGAGAAGTCAAAAGGCTGCGTAGAGAGAGACTTTCATTTGACAGTCACTGAAGCCTAGGCTTCCATTCTCCTTGACTTCTTTTTCACTGTCTGGATCAAGCAGCACATTAAAGGGAGGTCGGCTCACTCCGGCCGGGTAGATCACAGGACAGGAGGACTGCTCAATATCCCCAATTAGGATAAAAAACTAGTTAGCTGAAGGAGCTGTAGCTCTGCACGCACCCTTAGCTTTGCAATCAGGAAGAGTTATCCTGTACGGTTTTTGTGTGCAGAGGGCCAGAAGTCCTATGGAAGGCAGTGGAAAGTAACAAAGCTCAACAGTGAAAAGAGGCCCTTTCGGGTAAATGGGTTCTGTGCTCTAAATGAGAGTAGAGAGGGTGAAGATAAAATCCTTCCACCTGCACCAACTTGCAGTCGGGGTGATCTCATTGTAATTGGACTAAGGGAAAAGCAAATAAAATTTTGTAGGGACTGCACCAGAAGCTCTAAAATTCAAAATGATGTCCACACTACTAGATCTTCAGCAAAAGACACATTTACAGCTACTTTTAAACACAAATGTTATACATTAAGGCCCCCATACAGACAGGAACAGAAATTGTCTTGAAAATGCTGGTCCTGCCATTCATTTGAATGAGGGTAGTATGTACAGGCTGCAGCAGTGCAGACTCGAACCCTAACCCATCTTTTGGAGAAGGGCATCCCAATATCACACTGCTGTGGCCAATCACATAAGCTGGTGATCAGATGAGCAGCATGATGACCAAAAATACAAAGGAGTGTAACGTAATGTTTCATGTGAATTCAGTTTGGCCTTCTGCAGCAATTAAAAAAACATTTTTTTTTCCATCTGTCTACAATCACTGTGGGACCGGCATGCTAAACCTACTATAGCAAAGACATGACAGACAGATCAGAGGCAGAGTAGGATCAGTTGTGGGCATGCAGGTAGCATGGTTAAACGCTAACACCAGGGGTAATACAGTGGAAATTTCTCTGTTTAGTGTCATGTTTCACTCGGAATCTCTGTTTGGTCTTTAAAATCCTGATATGACTCATATCACTGTTTTTGTTTTTCATCTGTTGATGTGGACAAACATTCACCAATAGTACCAGCATGCTGGTAGCAGCCTCGCCCTAGAGTTTCTAATGCAGAAAAAGATGCTTGAGGTAATTTATAGTTTTTGAATTCCCAGTACTGTTTCAGTGCATTAATGTCATTTATGGACAGTAAGGTTTATTATGAAACTGTAAATATCCTTCCTCCATGACATATCTTTGCCACAAGTCTTTGATAACCACATTAGAGGCATCATTGCAAAAAAATACTGGTCGATAGGACAATATCTGAACATTTATTGCCTAATATCCCTATCGGCATTGTCACCAGAAATCAAGCAGACTTTTCCCGACATGCAAGAAACGTGCAAGTTCAGCAGCTCCAAACACGCTGAACTGCAGTCTGCAGCACGGACAAACTATCCGAGCTCATTATTCATCCAACCAAAAATGCACTCAGAACTCAGTGCGGTTGAAAGTCCATTAACCAACTGAACATTAATTAATCACCAACTGCAGCAAAGGAATAAATAAAGATGACTTCATGACCATTGCTGGATTAAAATTGATGTCCCTTAAAAGATTAAGTTTGTTTGCTAAATTGAAAAAAAAAAAAAAAGATCACAGTATTAATATATGCAGACGGTGTTTGATGCCAGATACAAAGTAAGTTAATTCTTGCTATCTACTCTCCCCATCTATCAATCTATTCACCTATCTAAACTTAATTTAATTTGTTCCTCACACTCCAGTGTGTTGGTGAATGTTCAATATCACGTCCACTGACTGACACTTTATTAAAAGTTGCTCCGTTGGCAGACACTGTGCATTTTTACTGATCTTGTCCATTCTGTTAACTCACAGTACACGTTGTTCAGTATGAGTTGCACTGATCAATCGTCACACCGTGGAGGTCACACTCAACATGAAACTAGAATCCCTGATCAGTTTGTGCGGTGGCAATTCCAATAAAGTTTATTTCAACAAGGTGACTGTCCTCAACAATACTGACTCAAATGAGAGAAAGGCAGTGTCATGTTGTGTAATTCTTCCATGAACAGTAGGAAAGAAACTATAGAGCCGCAGATGGCTGGCAAAATGGACTGTATGTTCTCTAGGCGTGTTCAGTGTTGTATCACTGCATTCTCACGATTACAGTTTAACTCCAACACGGAAAAATACTTCTCCAATAATATTAAAATAAGCTCACTCTGTATTATTTGACAGCAGCCATTTGGCAAATTGGAACTGCAACACAACTGGTAAACGATTTGTGACATCCGATACATCCATTCTGTTCAGGAGGTTAAACAGCATCCTTTTCTTCACTCCCAACGCATCAAATAAGGCAATCTCGTCAGCGGCCCTGCACTTTAAAGTTTAGGCTGAAGGTACTCTTCTAGCGTATCTGTTTGAAGCACAACTCTCGTGAAGTAGTGTAAGGAGTGAGAGAAGGGGGTGGGGGTGAGTGGATTTGAGTATTCAAGTTTTAAGTTATGTTATGTAATGTAACGTACATAAATAACGTAACAAAAGTGATTTGACTTAAAGTATTTTTTTTAAAACCCAAAACATTATCTTTTCCTGAACCTTACAGAGTATTTTTGTCTAAGCGTGACAAATTTCACAAACTTAATCAGTTTCCAAAAGTCAAATGTCAAATCTAATGTTAAAAAGGTTGAGATTGGTCCACTATACTATGCCTTGTATATACTACTGTCCCTGCTGCCGAGCCGTCACAATGCATCGGGCGTCACTTTAAAATGTGAGGTGGGTTTCTCGAAAGCTGAGACATACAAATCGTCAGTCTGAAGGTTGAGGATGTCTATATTTGCAAAGACAACAGTCCCTGAATTGTGTCTTACATGAACAGAATAATAACTTGTGTAGTCTATTTTGTTAGAACCCTCCGCTGCAATTTGGCTACAGTTATCCATACTTACACACCTTTCTAGAAATTAGGAAGACACAACTGTACTATGAAAAAATAAATAAATAAAACATGCTGTGGCATGCCAACAGGCGTAATGCTGAGAAAACCTAATATATTTTGGCTTTTCATCTGGAAGCTGTTTACATCTTCCAACAAACTGTGAAGATGGTTGTGTGCTTGCAGGTATGCTCCACATATAAGCCTCTGTAGCTCAAGGCTGTACTGCGTTGCATGAACTTACAGTGGCTTTGCTACCGCTTGCAACCAAGTGAGACTTCAAATAAGAAAAAAACATAACCAATGTCGGCCCTCCTCAAAGAGGACTCAAAACAGGTCTACTTTCAGTTCGTATTAAACGAGCCTTAAATATTAACAATGGGCATTTCAATCTGTCAAAAAAGGGCAATTTGATATTAATAACTTACACGTTGAAGTACGTTCCAATAAAGAGACACTATAGTCTCACATAAAAGCTTATAAAACATTTTTGCATATATTAACCCTCTTTGCAATCATCATTTTGATTCTTGTCTGAGTTTTAATGCTGTTGGCGGTGGGGAAGGTGTGTGAGCATTAATATTATGAGCAGGAAGCTGTGTGCTACATGTGTAGGTAAGAGGGTGGGAGCGTTGGGGTTATTTAATTTGATGAATTAAAACAGTTAGGGTTAGTGTTTGCTAAGTAGGACTGTTATATAATGTGTGATTATATACAAATCCTTTGTTATAAACATACATTCTCATATCGTGTTATGCCCTAATACCTGAAAAACTAATGACTCTCCAATCAGCCTTACCTGTTTATCGATTGACAATGACTACTGTATCTCGTTTGAATTTTGCCATGAATTACATATCAAGATCAAGATCATCAAGTATAAGACTGTGAAAGTATAAAATTAGAAAGATTACACTTTTTACTTTTCTTTCACATATCTGCAGCTGTGAATATGACCAGACTTGTTGGGATTTTCCGGTGACAGCCATGTTGGTTTTTGTGGTGTATATTGACCTAGTTCACTGAGCAGTTTTTTCACAAATCCACAAAACCATATGGTACTATCTTAACAACAGACTATGACTTTCTTGACCTTCAAAATTATCTTTTTAATTGACACACATTATACATGTGTATAATTCATGGCAAGATTCAAACAGGAACAAAAAAATGATTTGTCTCTTGTCATTAACTACTCTACATACTTCACCTCTGTATTTGACTTAAAGCACTACTGTGCAGTACAACCTCACAGGGCAGCTAGCATGACTGTAGACTGTTTAAGGGCAACGCACAAATTTTAAACATGAAGATCAGTTCACTTATCATTAGGACTCTGCTTGTGAAAACACACAAAATGATTTTATGGCTTTGTCAAGTCTGAGAAATGAACTGTGTTCTTATCAACACTCATCAGAGTCAACAGAAACAGTGTTACAAACTGGGAGCGTGAGGTTTAAAAGAAGTCATTTAAAGGCTTTTTAAGGAGGGTATAACAACACTAATGTTAAAAAGTTGCTGTGTACTATCTACTTTTTTGGGAGGTTGACCAGTGCCCAAATAAAGTCAGATTCCCTCTGCACCAGTGGCTACAATTTTAACTTTTTTTTTCCAGTCTCCAAACATTGTGGAGATGCGATGCTTAATCCCTCAAGTTTTTGATTTTACACAGTCTGCTCTTTTACATCAATATTAGATTTTTTATTTTTTTTAAAAAAAGAAGGAATTATGTATTTCCACACATAACCACACATGATGAGTGAGATCCGGTCGACCAGAGATGTGTAAAATATAATAATGTCCGACGAAGAATTCACATATGTTAATTCTGGGTGTGAATTGAACATGCTTAAACTTAAACAAGAAATATATTGAGAGAAGCAGAGTATGGAACAGTGTTATGTTAGTCAGTATGTTTAACTTCTATTTATTGCTCTATTGTGTAACTAAGCCTCAGATCTTTGCTAACAGCCTTAGGCCCTTCAGGAAGACTGTAACTAGCCAAAACAGAGTCTAATTGGTGTTGCTGAGGGCAATTCTGTCGTGTATGACTCATTAAGTTTAGTTTTAATGAACTAGTGTAGTGCATGATTAGGAGTGCAGGACAAAGACCCTACTCTGTGTTCTGGCACATTAGCGTACTTTATAGTCAGACAAGTTGGGTCCTGGAGAGTCAGGGGGGGCTTGGTAAGTGCTTCCTGATGCCACACATTTATTTTTGGAGGATCTGTATTGAATCCTGCAAGGTGACAAAAGGGGAAATTTTACTTCAGGTTATGATAGCGACATCCGAACGAAGCGACAAACTCAAAGGCCCACTTGACTTCAAATGCATCAACAGCTGAGGGTAACCAAATAATGATGCACTTTATGAAGGATTTATAGCAAACACCAGCAGAAAAACTTCAGAGTGAGGTTAAAAAATACTGCAGCATTATACATCAACCAATATGCTGCAACTCTAACAGCTATCTTTTATCATGCTGTGCTGGTTTATGTCCTGGAGCTGTATACTCCGCATGCTCTGCTATCATTAGAGTGACAGACTTGCATGGTTTTACTCAGCTCACTTGTGCACGTCTACATTAAGCTTACTGGTTGCTGCAGTGCAGTGGTGAGACACAGCAATGGGGGCTTTGATCCCAACAAGAAAATCAAACTCTACCCGCAATTAGTTTGAAATGAACACGTTGGCATTGATTTTTCCTCCCAAATCTACTTTAATTACTGAATGCAATGTTAACCTTACAGATCTCTTAAAGGATATAGCGGGAGTGATCCCCCAGGGCTCTCTGTGTATCTTGACGGCACTTTCATTAGCAGTTCCACACGGAAACCCAGGCCTGGATAATTTAAAACACTCAGACATGCAGCGTTGGAGAAGATTGCTGGGAAGACTGGCTAAACTAGATCGCCAATGGCATGCCAAGATCAACTCAAGTTCAGTGTTCAAGGTGAAGATACACAAGCCCCCTGATGAGAAAACCTCTTAATCTCCATCTCTTTCCTCCTCTCTATCCCCCTATCTGTCTCCTCAATCGGTTCCCCTGCAGGTGGGAGAAATGCTTTGAGCTTCCTACATCTGGAAATGCAGCTTGTGGTTGCTGAATGCAGCCCTGCTTCATTAAAGAGATAAGGATAGCATGAAACCAGTGATGAATTTATCCTTCCATCAAATATGCAAGTGTGACAAACATTGTTCAGAATCTACAAAAACAGAAAATAGTACTGTTGTGGTGGGTGAAATACTCTTTACAGTACAATAATCATAGCTATTGTAATTTATTCAAGACTGTTCACATCATAAAAACAACAGCATTGGCCATTTCATCAAACTTCCAGGTTTAATTTGTAAGATATGGTCAGAATTCAAGGTAGCCCTAAAAACTATATGGGGCAGCATAGCCGATAGCTGCTGCTCATCATACTCTTTGCTGTAGCTAGCTGCCACTGGCTAATTGGCTCAGTTAAGCTTGATGAATGCTTCAGTGTTGAATCTACACCTCTGTGAAAATGCATGCCCTACACCATAGCCTGACATGCACCTCCCCAAAAATGTAACTGCATGTCACAACTGTGATTGGTTCACAAGGTAGCATAGCATTTTCCGGCTTCTCTTACTGTGCTCAGTGGTGGTTTAATTTACAGAGGATTGTGACATGTAGTATCCCATATAAACACACCACCCTCTTCAGTTGTTGCAGTCCCTCCTGACCAGCCAGCTGCTGACCGCAAGAATGACGCTGTATTAGAAAGAGCAGACAGGCTGGATGTCTGAAGGGTAAACGCTGCCTTGCCGAAATCAAGTCGTTCAATCTCGGCCTGTCCACTCTGCCTAGCCCAGAGACAGAGCTGTGAACCCAAGGGGTTGGTTTGTTTAAAGGGGAAAGGACAGCTGGCAACATGCTCACCACCCCCAGAAACTCAGACACGCTAGCGAACATGTATAAATGCTCACTACAGACTAGACCATAAATCAGCCTTTGGCTATGGAGCTTGTGACTTTAATTGCTGATTGGCGTCACTCTGGGCAACATGGCCCAGGTCACATGTGCTCAGCAGCCTCCCAGTGAACATTGTTACAGGACACCTGAATAGGAACAGATATAACCTCAGAAACTAACCAGGGCCAGTTTGATGACAGGAAATATTTTGTAGAGATTTTCTGTGACGTCCAATGAGGACGGAGGGAAATGATGCAGCAGAGGGATGAGAGAGAGTGAGTAATTGGTAGTTCATCAATGCACTGTGTCGGGCTGGAATATTTTCACATCTCTCAATTCAATTAAATTCAGTTCAAAATACTTTATTTGTCCCTGGGGGTTAGGAGCTGAACAGCCTTGGGAACAAAGATTGGTCTCCTCCTCTGAGTCCTGCAGCCCGGGCAGCGGAGCCGGCGTCCTGAAGGGAGCCACTCAAACACTGGGAACAGAGCGTGGGAGGGGTCCTGAAGGATCCTGCACGCTGTCCTCAGAGTTTGCTGCTTGCACACGGTGGAATGTGCTCTGACCGGCAGTCCATGATTTTATAGCAGACTTTGACAATGCTTTGCAGGCGTTTTGCAGACTTATGGAGTGGAACCAGCAGATGATGGAGAATGTGATGACACTCTCTATGAAGGAGTAATAAAAAATCATTTCTTATTGAGCCAAAAGTGTTGAACTTCCTTAGGAGATACTGCCACTGCTGGCATCTCCTGAGGATCTCCTCAGGTTTGGAGGCAAATTTAAACGTACTGAGAGCAGGGACAGGAGAACTGTGTCATCTGCGTACTTTACCAGATGACAGTCTGGATGGGTGGACCCGCAGTCATCGGTGTAAAGGATGAAGAGCAGAGGTGAGAGGATGCAGCCCTGAGGGGAGCCTGTAGAATTGGCCAAGACGTCGGAGAAGGTGTTATTGACCAGCACCCCCTGTGACCTTTTGTTCAGGAAGTCTGTAAACCACAGGATCAGCTGGTCGATCAGGTGGAAGCGGGTGGAGAGTTTCTTTGCTAGGATATGTGGCTGTAGGGTGTTGAATGCAGGGAAGTCTGCAAACAGGAGTCTGGATGAGTGTTTTGGCATCATCAACCCCTCTGCCTGCACGGTACGTGAACTGGAGAGGGTCCATCAATGGGTGACCGTGATGATGTGCTTCTTTATGACCCTCTCCATAACCTTCATCACGAGAGACTTTAGAGCCACAAGCCTGAGGTTGTTCATAGCTTTAACTGAGCTCTCCTTGGGGATGGGGACCACTGTGGAGTGCTTCCAAAGCTGGGGGACTGTGTTGCTGTCCATGGATCGTTGAAACAGAAGCCAAAACACACCCTCCAGCTGCTCTGCACAGCATCGCAGGACACAGCCACTGATGTTGTCTGTGCCAGGTGCTGTGTTCTCCTTGGTCCTCTTGAGGGCTCTCACAACCTCTGTCTTGAAGGAGAGTTCCGCTGCTGCAGGCTTGAGGGAGGCGATGATGCTTCTAGCCGGGTGGTGTTGTCTGTCTCAACTCTTGAAAAAGAAAGGACTTGAGGCTTTTGGGGAGAGATGCTGGGCTGCTGCTGGCCACCTGGATTGTCACATTTACATTCAGGGCATTTTGCAGACACTTTTGTCTAAAGCAACTTACAGTAATTCATACATACATTTATACACTGATGGTAGTGGCTACCAACCAGCACGCCAGAAGCAGTTTGGGGTTCAGTATCTTGTCCAAGGAGACTTCGACATTGCAAACCAGGGGAATCGAGCCAGCAACCTTCCAATAACAAGACACTGGCTCTAACCCTGAGCCACAGCCGCCCATGACCATGGGAGTTGAGCTGACAGACGCTACCAAGACTCTTGTGTGATGAGCTCATTTTAAAAAGTTCTTCTTTGTTTGTTCTGGAGGGAGCAGTGTTCACAGCAGCCATGTTCTTAATCCCCTGCCAAGCTGAGCGGAGGCTCCCTTGTGCGAAAGTTTCCTCCACCCTGTTCTTATACTTCAGTTTGGCATTTTTATGGCGTGCTTTACCTTTCTGTTCACCTCCTTTTTTTTAGATTTGGTGCCGGTGAAGAATTTCTTTGAGCTCTTTGGTTATCCAGGTCTAACCCCTTACTCAACCTTCTTGGGTCCCTCCTGGATTGACTAGGTTCAGAAAAGGAGACTGGCAGTAGCAATGAAACATAAGAGCAATAGACCTCCGGCCCACATAACACACACTACACAGAATGCGGTATATATGTGTATATTCTGATATTTCTCAACACAAAATGTTCAGCCTTACACCATTTGAAACAATAATGCAGTTTCCACAAAATTTAAATTAACAATATGAAATGAAATTTTGCTGAACCAGGTAAGTATCAGTATAAAAATAAAAAAATTTAAATAAATGTTCTTTTTAACCCTTTAATAGTTGGTATCAATTGTCCTTTCCAGTTTAGTTATTGTCTTTCAGGGTCCTCCAGAGAAAACGCAGTCCTTTAGGTTCCTCTGAAAAAAATAAGAAAAAAATAAATAAAATACTGAGATCTCAGGGAAAAAAACAAGTGCCACTAAGACGTGTCACTCCTCAGGAACAAGCCTTGCCCTACCACACCGACGTCCACACTGCGTGTCAGATGAACCGGGAGTCTCCATGCAGCAATGGCGGGTGGTACAGGTCACGGTTGAAACGAAGAATTCATCCCCTCAAAGAACCAGCCTGCACAACATGCAGCGCAATTATTTAGCAGTTCAAATGGCTGTCTAAGTTTTTCCAGTGTACATCGAACAATGCAGTTTACATGGGATGTAAACAACACAGCCCTAACACATGGGATATGAACATATGAAACATTTTAATAACCTACATCATTCAGCACTTGAGCTACAGCATAGCTATAGAGCTGCACTCGGCCTCGTTACCAGGCCGCGGCTAAGCTAACCGCTCTGAAAGACTGCAAACCACTCGTCACAGTCACACACGATAACAACACATCATCACAATATCACCAAAAACATGTCCAAACATCATTAAACATATCATGACTATTCTGACTGGCTTTTCTTCAATGCACTGAATCGGGGATACTGTTAATTGAGCTAACTCACCAGAATAGTTTCGAGAGTTGGAGGAAAACACTCCGTCAGAGTCGCTCGTGTGACCAATTTCACTTCTACAAGTTAAGTATCTCCTCGCGTTCGCTTTCTAAAAGCAGTTCAATCATAGAAATCACAAAATTAGTCACTTTTATTGCTGAACAGGACACTATGCTCTGGAGCAACGTAGGTTTCTCTCTCTGTCTCTCCCTGTCGCTCCCGTCACGTACGCAGAGCTGCAGGTGATGCATTCAGGTGAGCTCCGAAATACAATTAACTGACAAGAACCAATTACGATGCATTTAAAGGCATCTGTAAATGACAGTACTATAAAACTAACCAGGGTTACACAGGGTTTATTATTTGGGAAGATCATTACTTTTTTGGTTGGAATAATGTTATGTTAAAAGGAGATGTATGAAGACACGTGTCCACTTGCTCACTGATGTTGCTGGAGGGAGCAAGAAGGTTATTCCAGTCTGTGGATTTGAAGCTTCTCTGCAGAGTTGCAATGCTGTCGTTGGTCCACTGCTTCATTACTACTGGTGCCGCGTGAGTAGCAGGCGGAGACGTTACAGACCTGTCCTCCCATCTGTCATCATGGAGAATGTGAGATCTCTCCTCAACAAGATGGACGAGCTAATGGCGCTGACCCGGCATCAGAGGGACTACCATGAGTGCAGCATCATGCTGCTCACTAGGACTTGGCTAACTGCTCAGACCCCGGACACGGACGCTAACCAAGACGGTTTTCAAATGCGGAGGGCAGGCAGGATGGCAGAGAGCGGTAAGAGGAAAGGAGGAGGGGTGGCTGTGTTTGTTAATGACAGATATTGTAACTGTGGGCACATCACTGTTCAAGAACAGGTCTGCAGTAAGGACATCAAACTTTTAGTGGTTAGCATGAGGCCGTACTACCTCCTGAGGGAGTTCACAGGTGATTGTACTCGCTGTGTATATCCCCCTTCTGCTAACGCGGATGCAGCTTGTGAGCTGAGGAGGAAGATCAGAGAAGGGAAGAACAGCTACAAGAGTAATATGGAGGACAAGCTGCAGTAGAGAAACGTCAGTGGAGTCTGGAAAAGCCTTAAAACAATCTCAGGGCAGAGGAAACCAGACTCCCAGGCTGCAGGGGACCAGACGTGGGTGAACGACCTGAACCTATTCTTCAATAGGTTTGACTAGATAGATAGATAGATAGATAGATAGATAGATAGATAGATAGATAACTTTATTAATCCTCGAGTGGAAATTAGGTCATCATAGCAGCAGGTACATTCAAGTACAAATACAATCAAACATAAGGGCAAATATAGAAGCAATAAGAAACAATGAAGGACAATATACAATATGCAAAAAAACAATAAGGTACTATATACAATAAATGCTTAAGTAGTTATGAAATAAAATAAAATATAATATTGAGGTAAATAGAATAAAATGCTGAGGTAAGTCGAACATAAGGTTCAAGAAAATAAGGTGCAGGTTTATGAACAGATTATAATATAAAGCGCAAAAGTTATGTGTGTGTTTTGTGTTTTGTTCTGCGAGCGTTGTAAAGTCTAATGGCACCAGGTAGGAATGATTTCCTGTGCCGTTCCTTTAGGCAGCGGGGTTGAATTAGTCTGTTGCTGAAGCTGCTCTTAAGCTTGTCCAGAGTTTTGTGGAGGGGGTCAGAGACATTGTCCATGATTGCCAGCAGTTTCGCCAACATCCTGTCCTCCGCCACCTCCTCTAGGGTGACAAGCTTAGAGCCAACAACAGACCCTGCCTTCTTAACCCTCTGAGGTCCAGGGTATTATTTGCCATTTTTGACTACTTTTGATTGTACCATTATATTTCACCTTTAAAGCTGTTATCTTGCCTTGTTTGGTGTCATTTTCTTCAGCACAACATCACTGTGTGACTGTGCAACTTGCCACTTGCAACTTGCCACTGTTCCTCAGCAACCAAATCACGTGCTTTGCCATATAATTTTGTGATTGGTTGATGTGGTGCCTTTTTCCACCAATAGGAAAGGGGGTGTCATGTGTTTTTTTGCTTGCAAGCACTTCCTGTTTATGGATACTTTTGTGAGAAAAGCCTGTTTTTACCGTTTCTCCCTGCACCAAACGTGACGGCAATATTTGTAAAAAAGCGTTGCATACATTATTTATCAGAAGTCTGGTTTTACTCGGCCTATCAACACAATTTAAAAACTGGTATTAAAGTTTGAACTTTCACACAAGTTGAAATGGAGACTCACTGAGGCTGCGTCTTGCTGTTACATCATCTTACGTCGGTCACATGATTTGGAAGCACCAGGGCGTCCGTCGACCCCAGAGGGTTAATGAGTTTATTCAGTCTGTTTGCGTCCTTCGCTTTGATGCCCCAGGACACCCCAGCAAAGAAGATGGTGCTCACAACAACAGACTCATTGAAGGACATGAGTCTCCTCAGGAAGTAAAGCTGGCTCAGGCTTTTCTTGTTGACTGTGTTTGCAGTCCAATCCGGTTTGTTGTCTCCTGAAGTCAACCACCATCTCTTTCGTCTTTGCCACATTCAGCTGCAGGTTGTTCTCCACACAACACTTAACAAAATTGCTGACCAGGTCTCTGTACTCATCCTCCCTCCCACCCTCTACATGCCCCACAATGGCCATGTTATCAGATAATTTTTGCAGATGACATGACACATCAATGCATTTCATTGCCTGTGGGAAGAAACTGTTCTTTAGTCTGTTTGTCTTAGATCTGATAGATCTATATCTCTTCCCAGAGGGCAGAGGGGAGGACAGGTAATGTCTAGGGTGAGTGGGGTCCTTAACCCATTTGTACCGGATGCTGCGTGGCGCGGCGCAACATTCCATCTACCGCCGGTTGCTGCGTGTATGTCTGATTGATTGACGTGATTGTTGGCCAACCACACGACATTTGGGTGGTCACGTGGTTTAAAAAACTCAACAAGACCCATCTCATGTGTATTTGAACCAATGACAGTGCATTATTTGCTACATGCGTCATGAAAATGACGACAAATCACCAATGTTGCGCTACGCTGCAGCCGGCGGGAGCTTCAAAGCTGCGCTATGCAGCAACCGGCGGTAGATGGAATGTTGTGCTGCGCTGCGCAGCATCCGGAACAAATGGGTTAACAATAGAGCTGGCCTTCTTTTGGAGTCGGCCAGTGTAGAGGGGGTAGTGATGCCTCGATGACACGCTCCGCTGCCCTCACCACCTGCTGCAGGTCCTTCCTGTCCCGTGTTGTGCAGCTTGAGAACCACACTGTGCAGCAGTAGGTCAGGAGGCTTTCTATCGCTGACCGATAGAAGTTGGTCAGCAGGTGGTGATGGAGCTGAGCATGCTTTACCTTCCTGAGGAAGTAAAGTCTCTGTTGGGCCTTCCCACCTGATGAGAGATGTGTGGTCAAGGCGAGGTCGGCCGAGATGTGAACCCTGAATGAGCTGAATCTCCTCCCTGTAGGGTGACTCGTTGTTATTTGTTATCAGTCCTACTATGGTCGTGCCATCAGCAAATTTGACGATGGCGTTGGTGGGGTGGATAGGGGAGCAGTCAAGGGTGAAGAGGGAGTAGTGGAGAGGGCTGAGGACATATCCCTGTGGTGTGCCAATGTTCAGGATGAGAAAGGATGATGTGCGGCCTCCTATCCTGACGTTTTGTGGTCTGTTGCTAATTAAGTCCAGTATCCATGTGCACAGTGAACAGTCTAAGCCCAGGTTGCTCAGTTTGTGGATTAGTTTGTGGGGGCTGACGGTGTTAAATGCTGACCTGAAGTCCACATACGTACATACGTGTTGGGCTGATCCAGGTGTGTAAGGGCTGTGTGGAGTGCTGTGTTGATAGCATTCTCTGTCAACCTGTTCGCTCGGTAAGCAAACCGTCGTTGGTCCAGGTCAGCAGGGATGGCAGATTTGATGTGAGAGAGGATGAGTCTCTCAAAATATTTTGTGATTATGGTGGCGAGAGCAACTCGGCAACAGTCATTAAGGAAGTTCACTGTACCTTTCTTTTCAGTCAGGTGGGGACTGCAGATGGTAGTAGCGAGAGGTTGACGATGGTGGTGAAAACCTCTGCTAGCTGGTCTGCGCAGGCCTTAGGAATCCTGCTGGTGACTCCGTCTGGACCAGCTGCTTCCTTGCGTTAAATCTACGTAGGGTGGATCTGACATACAGCTCCACTGTATGCATTAATATTTGCATACAGCAGATCTATCGTCTTATTTTCCCTTGTTGTGCATTTAACAAACTGGCGAAACATTGGGAGTCTGGATGAGAGAGATACATGGTTGAAGTCACCTGTGATGATGATGATGATGATGATGATGATGATGATGATGATGATGATGATGAAGGCTCCGGGGTGTTTCGCCTGAAGTCCCGCGGTCACAGTGTGGATGGCACCACACGCAGCTTCTGCGTCCTCAGATGGCAGAATGTAAACAGTGATGGCGATGACACTTGTAAACTCCCATGGCAAATAATATGGACAAAGTCTGATGGCGATGAGCTCGATGTCCGGGCTGCAGAAGCGCTCTTTCACAGAGATGTGCCTGGGGTGACACCACCTGTTGTTCACAAGCACGACGAGCCCTCCTCCTTTCTTCTCGCCGTGGTGTCTCTGTCGGCTCGGACCGCGTGGAAGCTGGGAATGGTGGTGTTGGAGTCCGGTATCTGCTTGTGTAGTCACGTTTCTGTGAACACATAATACAGGACTCTCTGTACTCCCTCTGTGTCCTGGCAAGCGCTTCCAGTTCGTCCATCTTATTTCCCCAGCTAAGAGGGTTGGGGGGCCTCAGGGCAATCAGCTGGTCGTGATTGTAAACAATGCTGGCTGTAAAGCAGGCATGGCTTCCAGTCACCAGGAGAGACCCAAGTACGAAAAAAGTAACAAGGAGATATCTAAACCGGTGAAAAAGCATCTTGTTGTGTGGATAGTGTATTAATCCACACCACAGTGTACAATTAAGAAATAAAAACAAGCTAAAAACACCATCAAAGCTTAATAAAAACTACGAACTACCGGGAGCTGCTACGATAGCACAGTGCCATCTTGTGACAATGTATTAAGTAACAGGTTAGGTACACAAAGTGTATTACTTTAGTTACATAAGTAAGATACTTATTCAAGCCAAACCAATATGTTTTCCTAAACCTAACCAAGTACCTTTCTTTCTCTAGTTGTGTGTGGACCGATTTTTGTCAGCACAATGGCATCATAATTGACACGGCTTGTGTGACCCCATAGCAAGATTTTTTCTAGTTTGTTTCCTGTCTTTATACTTGCCCTGATTTTTTTCAAAACAGCATCTTTTCAGTCAGAAAATGTCATTTATTAAAATGAGGTCTACAGATCTAATTTAACTACCATTGTACAACAAAGGTCCAGTAGCCTACACCTGTCACTGGTACACTGCAACACTCATATTTTTTTTGGGAATGGTGATATGCGTCGTTTTTGGAAGTCACATGAAATCAACCATGGTTGTTCAGGTATGAGGATGTGTTACCAAAGCTTTTAGTTGCTAAACCTTAAAGCTTCTCTAAGCATTGTCATCGTTTTAGCCAACTTCCTTTCAAACACTATAACTGTGATTACCTTTGGAATATAGAGCTATTTAACTTATTCTAACGAGAAGATAATGCTTACAGCAGCACTAATTACAGTTTATTTAATATATAATGTGTATTATATATACATTTTTTGTATAATTGTAATTATACAGAAACATTAATTATTTTCATTGTCCATTAGTCTGACATTTATTTTATCATTTATTGTTTGGTATATAAATGATTAGATCCCAGTGCTAGCCCAAAACTAAAAATCATACATGATAAAAGAAAAGCAGAAACTAACTTCAAGATTTAGAAACTGAAGCCAGAGAATGTTTTAGGTTCTTGGTTGAAAAATGTTGAAAAGTTTTTGTCAATTATCTAATTGTGTTGACTGGATAGACCAGTTTTTAGTAAAAAAAAAAAAAAAAAAAAAAAAAAAAAGTGTATTTTCTTTAATCACACTCAATGAACAGTTCTCTTTTGAGTCATAGGCCATGGCAATTGCTAACGAGAGGAAAGATAATCAAAGGCAGAGTGCAATTAAAAGCCTTTAATGTTTACCATAAGACAACATTAAATTCTTAACTCAAGGACCAATTAAAACATTACTTTGTAGCTTTCAGCAACATCTCATGGCTCAGTTGAATGAAGATGATTCAGTTGTACAGGGTCATAGAACAGCAAAAGACCCTGAACTATAACTGAGCAAACTCCACCCTGATAAAGACCAAAAGGTGTGGATAAAAAACTCCAGAATAAATCTAGTAAATTAAATTTTCTTGGCCTTGGCATAAATTCATTCATTGTTGTTTTAAAATAATTTATTCATTGTAGTAAAAAAACAAAACCAAACCAAAAAAAAAAAAAACACACACACATTAACATTAACCTTTGAGCTTAACAGGCAAGAATTTAGTGGGCCTGGATAACCTGATTCTAACCTGTGTCTATGTTGGCTTCAACAGACAGTAAGGTAACAGGATATTGAACTATCTCTCAATGACTTAACCCTTCTTTGTGTGTATGTTGTATGATATATGATGAATAATAATAGTCCTTTTTAACAGGTTAACTGGTCCTGTTCCACTTGATTCCATGACAGGTGTAGCATGCTGGGCGGGGGAAACAATAGAACCTGTACAGCTAAGCTTTTATTTATTCTTCCCTCCTTTTATCTGCACGCTCACCCAAGTCCACAGTTTCAAAGTGAGGCCTACAGCAGTAAGGAGCCGTGTGCTTTCATACAGCTGGCATAAAAGTGAAAGAAACCATTGATCATTACTCTTGTGTTCACAGAGCCTTGCTGTTATTCCCTTCCTTTACCTCAGGTCCATCTCACGGGCTCTGCAATTTCTTTGAAATCGTGCATGATAACACACACACACACACACACACACACACACACACACACACACACACACACACACACACACACACACACACACACACACACACACACACACAGACAAACAGTAAACCTTCCAGTCTAGATAATAATAAAAACATCTCTCCACTAAATGGTTGGTAGTTTTAAGTATCTCAATCTGAATGGACACATTTGTCCAGGGGCTTAACTACACCAATACATGTCTTTGCTAGGTGATTGGCTATTGATTTTCCATCTGTGTAGTAGATTGGTCTCGGTTTTTTACCAAACAGACACCAGCAGAGAAATATGGTTCTTAGCCATTTCATTTCTAGGGCCATTAGCACTGGGGAACCTATCAACTGTTGTTCATAGACTGTCTGTCATGTTCAAACATGACGCTGCCTCATTGTTAAATCTAGTTCAATAATGAATTCAGAGGTGTAATAGTAGTGGCACATTTCTGTGGCGGTATTGACTGGAATCACTCGGCGATATGGCAGTCCATACAAAGACACTTCCCCTCCTGTACGCTGCTACCCCTGGCTATTCAGCAGAGTCAACCTCAAAAACAGCAAGGTAAGACTGGAGTCCAATGTGTTTAATGAATAGTGATGTGGACTTAGTATTCACTGTGTGCAGACAAACTGGGTCCTCTGCAGACTTCTCTTTCCTTTCCATTCGAATGACGCAGACAAATCAAAAGAGCGCCAGAGAGGCACAGAGGCCTTTCATCTACCACCAAGCAAAAGTAAGTGAAAGAACAGGGCAGAGGGACTGAGTCACTACTTCTTCTCTAGATTATCTCTTTTTGCTCTGCAGCGTGCCATCCACAAATCCTTTCTGACTTCTGTTTTGTTTTCTGGCTGCGGCCGTCTGCTCCTCTCAGCTCACACAAACAATGGATGGTCTACAGAGGTGGGAGATCACTCAGAGTTTAGACTTATTTTTTATCCAGTACAAGCCATACACATTATATATTTACTGTATTTCATAATTTAGAGGAAAGCAATGTACCCCTTTAAACTTTGTCTGATTTTTTATCAAAGCTTTTTGAAATTTAGTTGTTCTTAAGGGGTTTAATTCTGGCCTTTTGAGGACCATGGACCTAAGGTGATAATTAAGGGATTTGTCAAGCATTTTTATAAAACTGTATTTAGGATATGTACATTTGGGAAAAAGTCATGTGCCACTTAAAATCTAGTGAGTCTTTGAAGTGAGGGCTCATCAATCTTTTACAGGGCCTAGAACAAATTATAGGATTTCTAGCTACCATAACAAACCAAACTGTCAGAGTTTGTGAAAAAATACCCAAATGCTGGACATAGGACAGGCAGACTGCAGGAACAAAACATAGCTTTAATAAGATAAATCTAAAGCAAGAACAAAAAGGCAGGCTGACAAGAATCTAAGGCCCTGTCTGCACGTACACAGGCATTTCCTTAAAATGAAGCCTTTACTATGCATTTTGGCCTTGTGTACACACATAAACAGCTTAAGTTACTTCAGATATTCCATTGTCAGTGTTTACGTCTGGACAGGCAGAAACTAATGACACACATACACACATTTGCAAATGTAATCTCAGAGTTTGTGTTATGATTTTGGAGTAATTGATTTCGTATGTAGATGGAATGGATGTTATATTGTCTATATTTAGAGAGACACAAATGGACATTGAAAAAATACAATGATGGAAAAGAGAGACAAACACAGCTGCTCACAACGTTTTACTGTCAAAGCATTGTCCAGGAGGATTCTGTGGAGAGCACTCAGATTTCCCTGCATCGTTCATGGTACTTTTTGTACCTAAGCAACTAACTCGAGAGTATACAATCTGCTTCCTTTTTAACAACAGAACACGCTTGCCCAGTGAAAGTGAATGACCATGGGATATGCATTTTCAAGTGTGTTAGTATGGACAGAATTTTTTTGGTTTCCAAAAATATGCGTATACTAGGGACTTGGCCTAATGGTGAGTTCTATTGCACTCAAAACTTGAATAAAAACGACCTCCAACAAGATTTCCTTGCTCAGATCGCATACATTTTCAAAATCAGCCTTCAGCTGTGATGCTGTGGTGCTGACAAGAATATGTCCACAGACTGACAGACATATAAACACCTGGCATAATACTCAAAATCTCCTCTGTGGGTCGTTCCAGCTACAATAGGTGTCGAGAACCACATTTAATGCCTCAAGGATACACATAATGTGTGAAGATGGGAAATGCTTGAGGTAAACATTACTTTTGTCTGTTTGCATTAGGGTTGTGCCCGAGTAGGGATATAAATTCTTATAATGATGTCATAGTACACACTACACTATTGTTTCTCTTTCAAAACCATGACGTTGTGACAGTGAGGCAGGATCCACAATAGTAGGAGCCTGAAGCTGACGGAGCTACATGGAATTCAACCGTCATTGATTTTACTGTTTACATCTGTGCTTTTCCTATGATGGCATGCCAAAATGTGTTCTTTGAAAGAGACCTATTACATGAGGTCACCAAACGTTACAACATTAGTTACTTCCAAAACCTAGAAAGCAATGAAATGCCTCCGTAAACATCGTGGTCTCTGTGATATATGGAGACTGCTAAATCCAACTGCTTGTGACAATTCATTTTTCTCAAATGGGTCACTCTGTTTACTCTCGTATTGCCTATTTTATAATTACAAATTCTCTACTCAATAATGCTGGAGCCTTTAGTATTGGTGCAATAGCTATTTCTGACCACAGTCCTATTCATCTTATTATCTTATCACAATTGGCAAAGAGAACTAAAACATGGTGAATGAACACCAGCATTCTGTAGGATAAAATATCATGTAAGAGCCTTAAGAATCACATTAGCCTTTTTTTTTTTTTTAACAAATAAAGACAGCACAAAACAAATTTGTATCGCCGCTGCGTTCAAACATTACATTGGGGGAGTTTTAATCCAACAAAGTGCCACTATAAAGACGCTTGATCAGGAAAAATTCAATAGGGACGAGAACGAAATCTAAAGATTGGAAAGAGAGTTTTGTACTACTTCCTCCAACTCTTGCCCCTCAGATCTAGTCGAAGCTAAATACGATCTTAATAAAATATTCTCTAAGAAAGCTGAGTATTGGCTCTTTAGACTCAAAGAAACAGTGTATGATTTGAGAGAAAAGGCTGGGAATCTCTTGGCTAGTCAGTGAAAAGGCCAGGGAGGCTTCGCTGTGGATTTTACAAAACATTTGCTGCAACACCCCCCCCCACCGATCGGCTAACTGCTGACCTTTGGAGCAGCCATCAAGGAAGGTGAGGCCCCTCCATCAATGACTGAGGCAGTAATTTCGCCAATTCTGAAAAATGGGAAACTGCTTACAAAATCATTAGCTTTAAAAGCTAAGCATATTATAAACAACATCACTCACCACGACCGAGCGAGGTTTGTCAAAGGCCGTAAACTGTCCGACAACCTTAGACACACATAATTTGGAGGCAAAGATCTTTCTTCCTCGGTGGCAGCCTTATCACTTGTCGCTAAAAAGGTGTTTGAGGTGTAGATGGGAAACTACTCCATTGGAGGGAGTGGTACAACATGATTATCACAAACACTGTCAGTCTCTAGCAGAAGAAGAATTTGAAAATCCTTTGAGATATTGAAGGTTCAGTTTAATTGGCAGATATATTACTTCTGGAGGTATTTTCAACTCAGAAGCTGTCTATTTAAAGTATATCTCGCTTCCTTTTGTAAAGGATGGTCCAGAGTATCCTATGCAAATGGAAGCATTGAGGTACCTTTCCTTAGAATTTCGAATCGCTTGTATCATAGCTGCCACTAAGATACTTCCAGGTCTCTTCATTCAGTTAGGAACCTTCCAAAGCCAAAAAGTATTTTTGACTGTACCCTAAGTGTGTCCCAGCCATGTGCATCAATTTGTACTGTCCCCAAGAAACTACTGTTATTGCTATTGTATGGTTATATTGTTGTGTTTCTTTATTCATAAATGCTGAGCATGTGTTGTGAATTTGGTAAAGATGTTTTCTTCTTGTTCACCTTGCATGTCTGCTCTTAAGATGCAGTGCGTTGAACTCTCAGGGCCACTGTAGCATAAAATAACTCTCTTACAGACATTTTAACATGTTGGACACAGGCAGTAAGTCAGCAGGTTATTGTGGCAGCAGCGGGCTATGAGACAAGACTGGATTACTAACTGGGCAAGGCAGGCAACAGCCCTGGAGCACCAGAACTCCTGGGGCCTTGAAAGCTCCAGGCTTGCGTACTCTTTGCTTAATTAATAGAATTAATACATGCACCACTAAAGCATATTATCAACTGATATGATAAGGGCCCAGGGTCAGGCTAGGTAGTATTCTACCAAAAAAGATAACATTTGCATGGGAAGGAAGGACCCAAGCAGCTAGGCCCCCAAGCATCGTACAGCCAGTCAGTGGGAGAGCTTAACTGGGAAAGACAGGTGCTAAAAATCGGTCTGAATACAATAAAATAACATGAACATGAACATAATAAGCATAATAATCTGGTGTGTTTTTACACTATAATTTGAGTTATAAAACACCCTTTAAGACAGTAAAGGTAAGAGTAACTTAGAGTAACTATGTATTAATGCATTATTCAGCCTTCAGACTGTCCATTGCAACATATGGCCATACAACACAGAGAGCCAACACAACTCAATCAGTTGTTGACACCATAATGTTTAAGCAGTGAGAAGCTACACAAAACACTTTCAGATGCTTTATAAACAACATTACTAGACTGAGCCTCCCATCTCCCTTTCATTTAAAGACACCCTGGGATCAGCTGCTACACAACTTTGAACACACACCATCCTATACAGTAGTGTGTCCCTGGGCGTAGGAAGCATTTAATAGAGTAGATGTAATTTCATGTATTCTGGTGCCTTTTAACAGCTGGTTTGATCTTTATCTGGCTATAGTAGCGTGGGGAAAAATTATTGATAGGATATCATTTTGCAATTTCATCCAGACGGAGTGCCCAGAACACATATTTGAAAGGATGTAAATTGATTTAATGACTATGTTTAATGGCTTTGTGGCACATGTTGTACTTTTCTGGCTAAAATTACGTATTTGCTAATATCTCAACTTAAAATTCAACACATGGAAACAAATTGAGTGAAATGCTTAAATCAATGTGACACAATTGATCACCAACAATGACTTTTGCTGTTTTCTATTTTACAAATGTCATAATGTCACTCTATTATAAAGTGTCCAGTTGAATCATCTAATGCAATTGCAGCACTGCAGCAGCATGGACTGCAATGACTGTGATTGGTCCGCTTGGTAGAATCACATTTTCCAGCTTCTCCTCAAGTTCTAAGCAGTGGTGCTAATAACAGGGACTGTGACCCTGTAGTTTCCCCAGTAAATACACAACACTCTATGGTGTATACATACTTCTTCTCCAGAGCCGGCATTCTGTGTTTCTAGCTCAGTAAGTATGGTGGAGGGGGGCAGCCCTCCAATCTGCATAGCCCCGAGACACAGTTGTGAGCTGAATGGGTCAGTGTGTTTAAAGGGGAAAGTACAGC
Source organism: Lagodon rhomboides (assembly GCA_039737535.1). Classification (NCBI taxonomy): domain Eukaryota; kingdom Metazoa; phylum Chordata; class Actinopteri; order Spariformes; family Sparidae; genus Lagodon; species Lagodon rhomboides. The sequence continues at coordinate 25,894,680 of CM077799.1, forward strand.
TGGCTTGCCACTCACCACTGCAAGCAATGCAGACATGCCGGCCCACATGTGTAAATGCTCGCTACGTCATAGGCCACCTGCATAGGTTATGTGCGACCATAAGTCAGCCTTTTGTCTGCCTCGGTGCAAGGTAGCATTGAAAACGAGTTAAATTAATTTGGACATTCTCTCAAATAGGCAAGCGGAATGAATGTAATAGCTAATGACCCACAAATGCAGCACTGTGAAAAGAGCACAGTGTATTAATTGACATAATTTCAACATGATAAAACTGGGGGGGATGAAACTAGTCATTTTAAAGGTGGCTGGGACTTGTCCCATCCTCGTATAATGGCTGTGTAGCACATCAGTATGACACAGGACGTAGGCTGTTGGTATAAACCTGCCACGGGCTGACTTTACCAGTTAGAATTTACTTCCCCTTCTGCTATCTGCGCGTTACCATTTTGAAATGTTATTTCAAAATCCAGTGTGTGTCCAGCACACATGAACATACAGTAAAAACTCAGTGCATCTTGGGCACTGCACCGCCAAAGATGATTGTGATCAGTTCAAAGAAATAAAAAAGGAAGTCACTGGGTTTTTTTACCTCTACATCTGAATGGTAATATGTTCAGCCAGACCTTACAGACGCTAAAACTAAGTGTGGCATGTGCGACTACCAGCAAGGCAAAACAAAACTTTGGCACATAAAAACAAACCTTACACTGACCTGGTACACTGGTGGTATAACTGTAACACATGTTTCAAGGTAACGTGGGTTCACACAACAACTGTTATCAAGTTTTATTATATAACAGCCACTTGTGAATTTTAAGAAATGTGGACTCTTAACAGAACATCTGCCTGTTTTAATGTCCAGTCATTTAGACCTTCCACCCTCACACATTTTTAAGGAATAAATTCATCTATTTACAGACACTTGTCAGGGGACAGTAGTACATCTATTTAAAGTTGAGTTTTCACCAACACGTGCATTCAGCAACCAAACAAATCTTGCGGTCATCGGGGGTCATTTTGAGCTAAAATATATTTATCCAATTACCATTATTTTTTATTTCTGATGTAAAATAACAATGTTAGTTTAAACAAAAAACAAAGAGCCGAGATATAGTCAATTTGTACATGGTGCTCTGAGGCGGAGCTCAGGCGCCCCCTCATGCTCCTTGCCCCTGCGTCTGAACACAGGTGTAACTAATAACATTAATTAAAAATGGCTGTCTTCCAGTATCAGAGCCCAGCTCTTTGTGCATGCTGGCTCATAGTGACACACCGTAATGTGTCCTAATGGAATGGAGACATCGTTAATGTCATTAGTTACACCTGTGCTGTTCGTGCTATGACAAGTTAAAATGTCTGCTGTGTACAGTCTATTATACAGTCAGGGAGAACAGAAATGAGGACCTCATTTGACTAGGAAGGTTAACAGTGCTACATAATCCTCATTTAGAAATAGTGTTCATTGATATCAGGAGTCTAATTGCAACAACCCAAGAGGTTCTTGCCCAGATTATAAGAGAATTTGACAGAGCACTGCAAAAAATGAGGACAGCTGCCAAGTAAATACTGAAACACAAGGTCATTAAAGAACTTTTTTCTTTTTGTGTGTAGTTGTGAGTTTGTGTTAATGGAAGTCTTTCAGCTGAATATGAGGAATCAAACACCAAAGTATCATATGTAATTATTCTTTTGATCACTCTGAAGCTTAACTCCATCTGATGTTAGTGTTGAGTGTAATTGAATCATCCAAGAGTGCCTGGTCTAGCCCCATCGTCCTGACGGATAAGCCTGGCAATACAGTATGTTTCTGTAATGATTTCAGCAAAGTAAATGAATATCTGAATTTGATGCATATCCCATGGCTCATGTCGATGAGCAATGAGTGCATTTCATAGCCACCCTTAATCTCGATGAGGCATATTGGCAGGATCTGAGGACGAGATTGCCTTTGTGCCTCTTGGGCGTCCCTGGCATTGCCCAGTGATGACTTTTTGTCTATGTGGCGCCCCCGCCACCTTCCATCACTTGATAGATCAGGTGCTTAAACCCCACCAAAAATATGCATGTGGCTATTTGGATGATGACTTGATCCAGAGCCCAGATTAGAAAAGCCACTTACCTTGAATGCAGAAAGTCACAGAGTCCCTCCAACAAGAAGGCTTGATGGAGAGTCCCAAGAAATCTAAACTGGCCTTCAGCAAAATGAACTACTTTTGGCCTCGTAGAACCCTAGGAGGTCAAACTCTCTGGCTCCTGGCCTGAGGACTGGCCAAAAATTAACATTAACTTGGGCCTTACAATTTAACCTGTAAAGCCCCGAGCAGAGCCCAGTTGGGCACAAAACAGATTGTGAAATATATTGTTTGGTAGCTGAAAAACATACATTTTGGAGCATTTTTTCTTTTACAATTTGCCCAAGTGCCCTGTACTAAAACCTCTCTAATTTTGTTCTGATTCACTGTATTAGCATGAGTTGACAGAGGTCAGATGTTTTGCGATGGTTTGCTAGAGATTTGGAGCTGCAGCTGCATCATTCCTCAGGGATGTTCTTTCTAAAATTGTAATTTAAAAAAAAAAATGTTGTGTGTGCCAACTTAATTTACTCTGACTCAGTGACATATATAGTTAGTCTTACAGATCTGAACAAATATTTCAAGTGTTTCCTTTATTATTATACCTTGATTATTCAAATAGATCTTGTAGTTTAGTTGCAGAGATACACTCTGTTAATTGTCGAGCAGAGACACAGAATAGAGGCTCATTCTTAACAGGTTAATACAGACTGACCCTGACTCTGGCTGCCCATAGAACTAGCTAAGAAACACTCCAGGATGGTGAAAAGGACCAAAGCTAAAGAAGAAGTGTTTGGCAACCTGAGGAGGGCCTTGTGTTTAAAATATGCTGAGGTGGGTCTTGCTGCCCCGTTAGCCAGATCAATAAAGTTGAGGAACATCCAGTTCTTCATTTAAGTCTGAAGTTTCTGCCGAGAGCGAAGAACTGCCACAGAAGAGAAAGACTGCCTAGCTATGAAATGGGCTCTTGAAAAACAATACTACCGGCTTGGAATAAGATTCACTCTCGTGACGGATCATTCTCTGGTACAATGGAGGGTAAAAACAAAGAGACAAACAGCAGTGCAACTAGTTGGTTCTTAAGCCGCCAGCCTTTTAACTTCTCTGCCATTCACAGCACCGGACTGTGCCATGAAGACACAGATGTCCTGTCCTACTGTGATGCCTGCTGGTGCTTATTTGCCCTGCTGAAAAGACTTCAGGTCTGGGATGAGGGTTGTGTGACATCGCACAAGTAGAGGGGTGCAACACTCCAAACTATGTCTCCCAGAAGCGTAATTATGGATCCCACTTCTTTTCCAGTAAGACCTGACCCACACCTCTGATTGGTTACCTTTGTTGGTAGCATTCTCCATGCTGTACTCGAACTCAAAATCCAGCTCCGGTTATGTCTGTTTTCCCAGTGTTTCTCCAAGGGCCACTCATCCTCCAGAGCTGGTTTTCACTGCCTGAGGAGCTAAGCAGAGCAGACTGGCTGGGTACTGGAGCTGTGGCAGCTGAAGAGGTTGGTGTGTCTACCGGAAACTACTCACAATCTGCTGTATCAGCTCCAGCACTGGCTGTTTGTTTTACAATCCAACTGCAAGAAAAACTGTGTAGTCAGGCACTGGTGTTCATGTGTTTTGGAGGAGTGGCTCTGGAGCAGCTTTAGGAGTGTAAAATTGGTAGATTACTGGTTGAGTAGTTTAGCTACAGGCTACAAACCTACATTGAATATGCACAACAGCACCTATCTCAGAATCGCATTAGTATCAGTGGTTTTATTCTTATTATTTTCTATTAGTAGCTCACAAAAGGTAACCCTATAGATAAAAAAAGGTCACTTGAAAGAATTTCACAAATATGTCTGGCTTATAAAAAACTATATTAGACACATTGGCTTAAGGCTGCTGCTGGTATTTTCCATCTCATAGGAGGGTCACTTCAGCGTTCAAGGGCAATACTGAATGTACATTTTCATTATTAACATAAATCATCATGCAAACAGTTTCTATATATTTGTATCTATTCTAACAGTTAAGGCAAATCCTTTTTTCCACACTGATTTTTTTCTCTTACATGGAGATGTTGCACTGAACTAACAGATGCAATCACTTGTACTTTGCCACATTTTCCATAAAGATGAGCATCACTAAACCTGGACCTGCACTTGCATTTATTAAAGTCCACAGCAGAGAAAAGTTTCTAACACGGATATATGCTTCCAAAAAGGCACATTACCCGACTGGACACTGTGGACAGCTCTGGAAAGGATGGAGGTAATTCACTCTGAAATTGTCCAGTCATGTCTGCCCTTTCCCTGTGCCTCTCTGAATTGAGTTTTAGCTCACTATTGCACTGCAAGTCAATAAGTTCGTTCTGCAACACGCTATGGGAACTCTGCACATCAGCTGAGAAGAGGTCTGCAAAAGCTGGAAAGTGTCACCGTTTTTTGTTTGTTTTTTTGCAGAAAGCTGAGTTTTCCACAATCAGTTTTGGGAAGGCTTTCACAGTTTCGTAAGCTGCTGTGATGAGCTGACCTGAGCCCTGGAGCTTCAGGTTAAGGAGAATCAGTTCATGTAGTATGTTCACGTGAAAGACCTTGCCTCCCTATAAAATCCAAGGCTCCTGATAGAATTCAGGAACATCAACTCAGGAACATCAGATGGCAGCGTCTTCATCTATCCACTGCTGAGCCAGCACACTTCAGTGATGTGCTCTGTATGTTGATTAGACTTTTTTCCTACGACAGCCTGAAAATGGCGGTTCTGTAAACTCCTGGTCTTGATGGAATTGATACATTTCAGAATAACAGACATGACATGCCTTAAAACTGCTGTGTTGCATTTTTCATGTCAAACCATAAAAGTTAATTTTATTTATTTCCCCAAAGAACAAAAGACAGTAAAACAAGAGATCTGTGGCTTTAGGGTGTCCACAGAGAGGATGGAAATGTTAAACCGTGAGACCCAGCCAGCCAGTAAGTGTCCATTTGTGTAAAACACCCAATCACAGGATAGTAAATGATGTTACTGAGTAAATTACATTTGTGTGCCTGCAGCTCTATGATTGCTTGCCTGTAGCAACTATAGTTTTAAATAATATAGAACACACGTTTTTAGAATGGAATTTGGTTTACCAGTCTGTCCGGTCGACAGACCACAAGGAGCAGAGGGTATTTTAACCTCAATAATTCACATAAAATGAGATGACCTACCTTCTGATACTGACTCTTGTAAAAAGCATCGAGTAAAATTGTAAGTGGAAAGCCGACCCGTTTTGACCACCTCTCAGCTTGAAGTAAATGGCTGCACAATTAAGCACAAACGGCAATCAAAACAGAGCCAGCGGTTCTGCCTCGCCCCTGCAATGTAATTAGTTCACAGTAATGACACATTGGACAGATTATAAAACAACAAAATAAAGCATCTTAAAGGTCCGGTGTAGGATATACCACATTGGGGGACAAAAACATCATCTCTGATACGGGACTGCTGTGTGTTAGCAGCTAATGCTACTACACAGACACAAACACACTGTTAGCCTGTGGCTACAGCCAGCTGCTAACGTCACCTCCCGATAACAGGTTGGGCTTTCGGTCCCATATATAAAGGGACATATTTCTAACTATTCGGTTTCAGACTAAAGGACCGTGGAAAATGCACAGTCTGTAACTATTCAGTGTTACACAGCGGTGGACTAAGCTACATGTTAGCAGCTAACGCTACTTTGCACGTTAGGTCCCAGTTCAAGTTGAAGCTGCCTCCATGAGCCGAACGTGTATCCGATGTTTATTTTGGTGCCGGTCTGGCTTTGGTTGTAATTTCGTTTTGACTCGCAACTTGCCGCTGATAAAACCTTTGTTTTCTTCTTAGTATGACTTTTAAGTGGACTTTGTGTGGATTAGCTAGTTAGCTCGCTCCAGTAGCTACCGCAGGATGACAACAAAAAGAGGCAACTTGCTCTGGGTCACGAGTTTGAGTACGTGCACGAAGGGGTCACGCGCAGGGAGCGGGGGAGGGGGAGGGGAGTGCAGTACGACCGTTTGATTGACGTACTTACTGTCCAATGCCTCTCGGTGGTTCTGGAAATCATTGGCTGGAGTTTTTCAAGCCCTGCCTGTTCCACAGATGATTGACTTGTTTAATTTCCATCTCAGTACTTCTAACTCAGTGGCCGTAAGCGGGTTATGATAAGGATTTCAAGTAATTTGGCAAAAATGGCCAAAAAAGAGAATTCCATACCCCACCTTTAATGACAGAAAAGATGATAGAATACAGACAAATTACCTGGACGTTCAATAAGGTTTGTTCATTTTGCTGGAGACTGAGACTGAAAGGACACTAATCTTCTATTTCTTTCATTTTTTCCTATTTAATGAAGCCGATCATAGATCGACTACAACATAATATGATTGCTTGTCTGTCTTGCCATCAGATTTGGGTACCTAATAGCTAGGAATCCATACGGTACTCTTATTTGGCAGAGACTCGAGAATTTGCATTTACTGCCAATTAAAGCGGCTGTTTTGGGTTTTTTTTTTTACCTGAAAGTATGCAGGGGCATGACAAAGTACCTGGAGCTCTGTGTTAACATACTGCAAATGCAAAATGAACATTTCCTATTACTGCAGTTTCACATTAAAAGCATTCAACTGTCAAAACACAAGTTGCCTTTTATTTTGAAGGAGGCGAGTCACAGGAAATGCGTTGTTCACTGAGTTTAGCACCACTATCATTCATCCAAAATGACACAGCAAAACAACGGTCAGAACTGCAGGTGACAGGCTGCACTTCAGAGAGGCAACTTCCTCTCCCTGTTAATGTGACCATGTTCTCTATTAGCTTTGTTGTTTAGCTGAGTTTAAATCCAAAGTATTCTCAAACGAGTGCTTTTGCTTTGACACAACTGGACTTTATTGTGTGTCGAAGTGTGCTGACACAAAACTCAGTTTCACTGCGTTGTTGCCGACCTGTATGTATTTCCTTATTAATATCACTGTTATGGTTCGGTGTCTTTGTGTTGTGTCTTGTTGTGTCTGATGTGTTGATTTCCATGTCCTCTTGTGTCCTCTCAGTGTCTCCTGTGCTCTTCCCTCTGTTTTCCCCTTGTTGCATGTTTGTCTCCCTCTGTCTGCCAGTGTTACTTCTCCTCTGTGCTTCCCCCTCGTTATCTCCCCTGTCCTCTCCCCTCCTCTCTCTCCTCACCTGCTCCTCGTCCCCTCATCAGTGTGTTCGGTGGATTTTTTGTTCCTCATGCACTCCTTGTCAGTTCGTTGTGTGTGTTGGTGTGATGTCCCTCGTGAAGGTCACGGTGTTTCCTCTCGTGTCTCCAGTCCCCCCGTTTGGTATGTTTTGGATTTTAATTTGAACTTTGCTTTTGGTTGTACTTTGTTTTAGCGTTAGTATCTTCCTTTTTTTCTGTTTTTTGGTGTTCAGCTTTGGCAAAATGAAGCTTGCTTTTCGTTCTCCCCTATCTTGCCTCCTGTGTGTCTGCTTATGGGTTCACCTTTTAGTTTTCCCCTTTAAAACTGTAACAAACACACAGAGTTTTCCCTGTGGAACGGGAGATGGCACAAAATGGGTGGAACTCTATTGTGCAGGTGTGTATGTTTACTGGCGCAGGCAGCTGTGGAACACACAGTGTGATGGAGCGGGCGGGAATGGTCAGAAATCCAGCTGGAGCAGGATGAAGAAAACAGTCCCGCGCAGCGTTGTACCACAGATTATGCAGTAAAAAACTCTGACTTCTTCTCAGAGCTGATTATGACGCTGCCTTCAGATGGTGAGAATTTGCTCTTATCTCATTGTGAGGTTGGACACCGAGCACAGTGCAGACACTTTCCGAGGCAAAGGGATCCAACAGGCTTCGCTTCGGACAAACTCTTAGAAATGATGTCCGGGTTCAGTCACACCACATGACGCGCTGCTTTCAAGTTCTTTTAGAGAAAATATGGTGTAAAAATAAATTACAAATAAGTGATATTAGGTGATTAATAATGGATCTACTGTCTTTTGGGGCTTTATGACTCGTTCTGGGATTTGTTATTTTCATGACAACACTTGGAACACATCACGGATACTAGTTGTTACTTTTGAGGCAGCAAACATTTGTGTAATTCTAACTAGCTGGATGAAGGACGTAAAGCAGATCTCATCACGGGGAAGTGCCTAAAAAGGCACTTGGTAGAGCACACACACCTGACCAGGTAGTCACTTCATTGGGACTTTTTATTATTATTATTATAACCTTTATTTAACCAGGTTTGTCCCATTGAGATCCAAGATCTCTTTTGCAAGAGAGACCTGGCCAAGAATAGCAGCACATGAAGTTTCAATACAAACACATCACATCACAAATCACAGAAAAACAAATAGAATACAAATAACAAATTGAATTTTTCAAAATTAGTTAAAAGAATTTACACTCAAATAAAACATTTGCACTCGTGAAGCCTGGATATAATGGAATTTATCTTAGACTTGAATACATTCAGAGATACCTGACTTTGGAGTTTGAGCTCTGACTGCAAAATGTTCTTATTCTTACCCACAAGTTAATAGGGTCCATGTGTAATCCTGCTGACAAACCGACCAACCAACAAGCCGACTCCGGTGGAATCACAACCTCCTTGGAGAAGATGAAAAGCAGTTGTGTACAATGTAAAACTGGGTAACACAAACTCAGTGCTTCAGCTTACATGAACTGTGTCGGGCCCAAGTTGAGCAAAGATGCAAAAAAACTCTAAGTTAAGGTCGTAAGGACTACGCCGACTTCAGCTGTTATTGGAAGGATTTATTGTAGTCTGTAGACTATATGCCCATTCACGACACAAAAAAACCAAACTATGCTATAAGATTTTTCTTCCATCACTTTACCTCCCGTGCTTTCATGTGTCACCTCGTGCTACATCACATACGGCCGTTATCTCATTGGAACACCGTGGAAAAAAAATACCTTAAAAAACTGTATTTCATCGGTTAGCTGAACGGTTCAGGGGCATACCACATACCTGTAATGTCCTTGCTGCGTGTCAAGCCTCTGCATGTGTTTTCTGTCTGCCTCTACATCACAGTGTGTTCTGTTCAATAGAGGTGAAAACACCAACAGAAAGAAAAGGGAGTTCTTTGAACCCACGGCATCAAAACTCCGTATCACATCCATCAGTGTGAGATGGGCATGGAGCCCTGACAGCTGTGGATATATCAAAAGTGAGGCGTGTGTGTCGGTCAGGGAGCACAGCATTACTCATATTAGTCGAGTCGTTGCGGGTCACGCCACCTCGGACCCCCTCGGCCTCCCTTTGAGCTTATTGTCACACAGAGAGGTGGAAGATGGAGATGCAGGCCCTGTGAACTGCAAGCCACTGGGATAAAGCCGGGTCATTATTGACTCGCCCTCGGCCATCGCCTCGCATCTTTCCTCCCACCTCAATAGATTATGCCGGGGGTGGGTGTACAGTCTCATCAGTTCTTTCCTGTCGCATGTTTTCAGCACCGCCACGGGCTAAACCGACTGATGTTCTGCCTTCCCACCAAACGACACATTCGCCATTAACTGCCGCCTTCATGGACGTTCTATCATCCGGGCCTGACATAATCAATGATGATTGCCGTACTGACTGAGACATGTTCTTTAAAAACACCAACCTTTATCGTCAGCAGCCCCACCATCTCCGAATAGGTTTCCTCAGACCTTCTGCGACATTATTCGATTTGAGCGTGTAAAGAGATGAGAGAAGCTTCCGGTCCACATACCCGTTAAGAGAAATCTAATTTAATGCAATGTAAAGTCATGTCAGAGATAAGATGAATCCGCGCGGAGATAAAGCGAGCTCAAATTGAATCTGCCATCAGTCGAGGGAGACGCACAGATACGTCTCTATCCGCCAGCCGGGCTGCAGCCCACCTCCCACAGTGAGTTTGTGTCAGAATGAAGGAGACATTAATTGATTCATGTGGCGACCCACTGCATGGCTGGAGCCTTAACACAAAGGCGGCAGGGGGAAGAGATGCATCTTTGTGTTTGTGTTTACACAGCTTTGCTTCTGCAGACTTGTGACGCCAGGGTCTGCTCCTACAGCCCGTCAGCCCGTTTGGCCCCAACGCTACGAACACTACAAACAAGCTACTGATTGATTGCACAACTTAAAAAAGCTGCGGACTCACACGACAGGGATAAGGAAAAGTCTTGTCCTGCGGAGCCCGTTGGACTCGACCAAAGACAAACTGTAACCCGCCGCCAGCAGATCTGTCGTGGAAAGCAGCCCGGTGTTGTTTATCATCGGCTTAGAGTCTGCTAAAACAGCTCAGCGTGTCTGCTCTTTTATGTGGGTATTAATAACTTATGAGTGAGAATTTGAACAATCAAAAGGCATGCATGAGTCTGTTGTGATTGCTCTCTTAGTAGGAGGGTGTGACTATGAAAAATGAAACAAAAGAGCGAATAATAAACTATTCATGTGCAGCGTTGTGGTGTGACTGCAGGTAGTCTGGGACCGAAGCTCCGCCACCATTTTCAGGATTACGCTGCTCTGTTACCACCTTAATATACTAATGAGATAATCCGTATGTGTCTGGTGATTGCCTGGAAAGAATATAATTTCCCCGCAAAATGCCCTGTGATTAATGAAATCATCAAGATAAGCATCCCCAGATACCCACAAGCCCTCTCTCCGCCTTTCATCGCGTCCATTCATCTAGAAAGTCCCAGTTCAAGCGCTTGAACGCCGCCTCTCGCTGTGAAACAATGGCTCCCACAGTAATTACAGACACAGGTGCCGCGACAATGAGACTAGCGCTGCACTCTGAAGCATTCAGATCAGCCTCCAGAAGAAAGATCTCCACGACAGCAAATCTGAAGACCTGTGTTTTCTCTTCGGCAACTCGTGACCACATCACTTCCAGGTTTTTTTGTAATCTGACATAAACAGACGCTTTGAGGAGAGCGTCATCCCGTCCCTTTGTCTGCTGCACACAATAGTAATTGTGTGTTGTTTTTTTAATCCAACACGCATTATGCGGCTTTTCATCATCTTTTAAACGCAGTTAAGGGAGATCTATCGCCTCAGAAACACAAAGAGAGGCTGTAATTGAACGTAGGAGACGACGCTGACAGACGAACAATACGCCCCGGCGTGGCCTTTGACCTCTATCGCATCGTTCGGCTATTTCTGGAGTTAATTTGCGCTGCTGTCTCCGCACTCTCCTCTGCATACGTTACGAAATCATCCGTCACTGTCCTGTCTCTCATTTGAAAAAGTGCACAGGCAGCAGAAGGAGTACAGTATATTGATAAGAGAGTGCGGAGAGGGGTCAAACAGTGAACCACCAGAGCTTATCAGCCACTCATAAACCACAGTAACTAGATGTGACATCGCTTGTAGAGCGCCACATGCAGATTAAGTGCGTCGGGCCCTCGATCAATGGATCATCAAGACTCTCCAATTAAAGAGGTGGCTCCATCCTAGAGGCTCCGTTTGACGGTAATGATAAAAAAAAAGTCCATTAAAGTTGCTAATTAAATGATAAGCGCAAATTAAAACACAGGTCAAGCGAGTGAACTGTGGGATTTTTTTTAAGCAGAAATATCTGTGCTGTTTGCGGGCGGCTGGGTTGGGGCGGTGGCTTCGGTGGAGGTGTCAACAACTGTTCCCTCACAAACTCCTGAGTGCTTGGAAACACCTTTGAGGAGTGCAGCTCTCTGAGAAACTTTTAAAGGGGTGAAAATGCATTGAGACTCTAATTTCGAGCTTTGGTTCCCGGCACTGTTAGATGTACATTATTAATAGTTACATTATTTATTCAGTGTGATAAATTAAGGCCAAATAAACAACTTTAAATGCTCCCCACCCCTCCTATAGTATGTAAGAGAAAGACAGCTAGTGGTTAGCTGTCAGTCAACGCAGCCACATCCTTAATTATACAAACCTTCATGTCCTGATATGATTTAAAGCAACATTATGTTACTACTTTACCTTAAAATAAGAATAATTTGAATGCTATGGCGACTCATAAAAAGGCGAATGGTGGCTCTGTCAAAGCAACTCTGTCCCCCTATTGCTTTTTGAAGCATCACCGAGTGTAATGCTTTACAGCAGCTACAGCCCACACACCAACTGCACCAATTGTCACTGATTTTTGTGAAAGTGGATCACATTTTCTGAAATGTTTTCTATTGTTCTCAACTCTCTTTGATTTACGGAGTTCCCTGAAAGCAACATTTAATTGCTCTGCGGTGTAACAACGGGTGAGCTGCGTTCGCTGACTCTGCTCGGAGCACACCTGAGGAGTGTTGTCACGGCAGCTTTGGATTAGGAGGAGGAGAGGACCGGAGCTGGGCCAGCGGGCAACAGGACCCGACTCGTCAGCCTCCGACGACATGATGACGGAGGTGAAGACACCAAAGAGGACGCGGACGGAGGAAGCTAAGAAGACAAAAAAAAAAGTGACTGAGTGAGAGGCGAGAGACGAGTGAATCTCAGACCAGCTTTTTGTCGTCGGTGACAGTTTTGCTAAATAAAAGGCTGCAGACAGACGCTGAGCTGGACTTGGTCCTGTTAGCTGGCTTGCTAAGTTATCCTCGCTTTGTTGCACTGTAGTAGTTTGTAGCAGTGGAAAGATATTCCATGCTGGCTGACGACACGACCAAGGGGTAGCATGTGCAGCGTGAAGAGGGTGGGGCCAAGGATCAGTCCCTCAAGGATCAGTCCTTGGCCCCACCCTCTTCACGCTGTGCATGCTACCCCTTAGTCGTGTCATCAGCCGGTATGGAATATCTTTCCACTGCTACGCTGATGACACCCAACTCTATATCAAAACAAATCCAACCCTCTCTGCAGCCCTTTCCACACTTTCTACCTGCCTGGAGGAGATAAAGGCGTGGATGACGGCTAACTTTCTGCAACTCAACAGCTCAAAAACGGAAGCCATTCTTGTTGGCACTCCACACCAGACCCGGTCATCCACTATCACCAGCATCACCTTCTTCGGCCACGACATCCACCTCTCATCCTCAGTCACAAACCTCGGTGTCAGAATGGACCCTCACCTGACATGAAAAACATGTCCACACCTTTGTCTCCTCCAGGCTGGACTACTGCAACGCACTCCTCATCGGGATCCCCAGCAAGAACACCCAGCAGCTGCAGCACATCCAGAACTGTGCTGCCAGGATCCTGATGGGGGTGCGGAAGTACCACCACATCACACCCATCCTCAAATCCCTCCACTGGCTTCCTGTCCAGTACAGGATTGAATACAAAGTTTCCCTTCTGTCCCACCAGTGCCTCCATGAAAACTGTTTGTAGCTGGCATGTAGCCTTTCACCGCATCTGGGATTTATATTTACGATGGGGTCTGTGGGGACTGACCCATCCTCAAGTGGCCATGCGAGGAAATGCAGTTTTTGGCACTTCCACATTGGTTTCATCTCTCAGCCCCGGAGGTTCCTGCTCGAGGAAAAACTTCTGTTATGTCGTCTCTCAAACTGTACCAGCAGGTGGGGGGCGCCATTCCCCTGCCGCCCCTCTGGCCCCGCCCCCGTCTGTGAGGTGCACAACAAAAGCTCTCGAAAAGGCGTGGCTGTTAAGCAACAACATATTTTATTTCTTTTCCTCTTTTATACACTATTTAGAAAATAAAACACATTGAATAAATACAAATTTAGAAAGCGACAGGTTTTTCGCCGGATTTTCACAGCAACACGTGGTTATTCTTACGGAGCTCTCTCGGGACTAGCGGAGGGATTCACGTCGCAGAATCCACCCTAAAGCAGACTTGGGCCACACACTGCAATGAAACACTTAAGACTGGGCATGCAGATGCTGAAGTGGTCCCCATTTACAGACACAGAGAGAAATGGATTGGCACATTGATAAGACGTTGAGAACATCTAGAAACACCCGGAGGAAGGAGGAAAAAAAACATCTATATACACAGAAAAAATAAATAAAGAGAAATTAGGTCCAAGACAACTCTACTGTACAGATATGTCCATTGGATGTGACCGACTTCTTTCCGTTTCACCCTCAGTTAACCTTCAATCGTCAGCCTCACCCACCGTAAAGTTCAAATATAGTACAGTACAACATGGGATGTTCACCAACAGCAGATTGCACCATTTACAGTGTTACAAACAAACACAAAAAAAAAATCACCCAGTGGTTGGCATCAACTGTAGTTCCCTTTCAGTGTTTGTTCATAGTAAGGCAGGACACAGCTGAGCTCTTTAATCCTGTCATCAAGGTGTACAACAGGTAGTCCGGCTGCTTTGACAGTGGGTGTGTAGAAAATGAACTCCGCTCCTGTTAAGTGTCCTCTGGTCTGGCAGATGGCAAGTGGCACTAGAGAGTACAGGCTGGACCGGAGCGCCGAGGAAAAGCAAAAAGGGTGTCAGTAGTATGTTACAAGTAGTCCAGTGAGCTTTCTCATTAAGTCTTTATGGCAGACGATGTTTCATCCAGGCATGGCGAAGGAGACAACCAGAGCTGTGTACACGGCTGGAGGAGGCAGGAGCACAGATCCAGGATGCAGCATCCAGGATCCAGACCTTCTCCTCGAAGAGAGACGAGAAGTGAGGAATTGGTGCTATCTGACTTCCAGGCAGTCCAGGTACTCCTGGGCGAGCTCGTAGCAGAACCGGTACTGCTCCTAGAACAAGCACAGATATTGAGTCATTTATTTCCATGAACTATAAATCCTCCCTTGGATGTTCCTATTTCCAAATGCTCAAATGTTATGATTTAGTTCTTGGTGTACTTTTCCTCCACCTGCTCTCAGTGAAAGACACCTCTACATCTGTCTTACTGTTAACAGATCCCATGTGCAGACCAAAACAAACAGTGATTTGATCCTGCCGAGACAGCATTTCTGTCAGGTCCATCAAATTAAATAAAAAGTATTAAGTAATACCCGTTTCATGGTCAAACCAGCCAAAGTATGAAGGTATGATGGAAAACCGGTAGGAAGGCTATGGCCTGAAACTGTATAACCATCATACTGTGTATCTTTCCTGCTATATATCAATGATTTAATTATCCAATTAAGTTCAATTAAACCTACACGGATGGAGATAAGTGATAGAAAGTGTTGTACAAATACAAAATACATCATTTAGCCACACTGCTGCACTTGGTTACATGTTCCTTCACTACCATGATTGGAGTTTATTCAAATAAATCCTGTATACATCAGCCTGGTTGACCCAAGGGCACCAAATGTGTATGAATCCGCTGCTGGAAATAGTCCACAATAAGTCCCACTGAGTAACATTTGCTGAAAGCTACAGTGCCCAGTGTGATAGCTCAGAGTCTGTCTTTGCCTGACATCAAACTGAACTGCCATGTTGTTTGGTTTTGGCCCGAACCAAACTACAGCATGGCAGCTGCAGGGCTGTTTGGTATTAGCAGTTTTTCACATTAAATCTAAACAGTTTTTTTTTTTATTCAGCTGTTATTTAGTAAGTCAACTTAACAACCACTCGCTTTTACGTTGCTGTTTTCCTCAGATGTAGCTAGGTAGCTAGCAGCTCTGCAGGAAGGTGGCGCAGTGGTTCAGAGGTCTGGAGCTGGGCGGACTCTGACTGATGTCAGAACTTAATAAAAACCCTGTTCTATTATTTCCTCTCCCGTCTCTCTCCTTTTTTTTTCTGTCTCTGTTTGCTCATAAACTGGAGTCATACGGCCTGGGGATAAGCACAAACGCAGCGCTCAACTTGACAAATTTTAACACGTCCTCACCTCAATTTGCACTAGCTAGAGAGAAATTGTATTGATTTGCGCCCGCTTGCTGCTTTCCTTTGACTTTATACTCAATGTGCTACATCCAAAATATAATTCTCATTTGGTCAAAACATTGAACCGTTCATTACCACTGAATTTTACATTATGCTGTTTTCCTTAAGATAACGAATCCAGGAATGTGTTGAAGAAGTGAAACAATATTTATTTGTATTTATTTCCTGAAAACGGCTTATTGAATCATTTAGTCTTGCTGGAGTGCGTATTTCACTTCCTTGACATTCCCTCTGTCAGACTGCGACAGAGTACGATACGGTTGAATATATTGCGGTAAAAGAGCCCTCGCTGACTCACCATTGTCTCCACCATGTTTGGCTTAGAGTTGCGCAGCGTCTTGGCAGCAAAGAACACGTCCGCGACGCTGTGGTGACGAATCATCTCCAGGATCATGGTGCAGGCACAGAAAGTACCGCTTCGACCGCCGCCGTTCCTACTCCAGAAAGAACGAACAAAGACACACACAGACACAAACAGACACAATAGAGGCATAAAGACATGAGTGACCTAATAAAGATGTGGTACAGCAGCTCAGACGCTCTCGGAGGGAGGGAGGGTGGTGGTGGTTGGGTGGGGGGGGCTACAGAGTGAAATGTCACAGTTTGACTGAGCGCAGATCAAGCACGCTGTCAGAAAAAGGCCAACTGGCAGACTTTCAAGATGAATATCTGAGTAAAGCTCTCATTAAAATACAGGAGCGGGGACTTAATCAGATACGGGACGTCTAAGACACAGCCTGACCTCCGGGGATCAAAGGGCTCTAACGGGGAGACGGGGACGGATCTAATGGAAGCCAGGCACCTCCACTCCAGCAGCTAATGTACTGTAGAGACGCAAACACTTAATAGTTCTTTTTTTTCTGCGGAACTCTGACTCGATGAGATTGAATAAATCTGAAGAGGATTACAACCGTGGAAAGTTCTTCCAGTGGCAATGTGAAAAATATGAATGTGAAGTGCCATCTGATGAGAAGTCTACTTGAGGGTCCAAAAACTCAAAAGCACAGGCTTCAATAGAAAGTCTAAAAGCTGTTTATACTCAGAGAGGAATGCAATTCATGAGGAGATGTTGAATTCGTAATATACCGGAGCTTCATATTTAAAACAGGTTATAGAGTGAAGCCTGAGTATAAAAGGGCTCATGTAGGTATTGGCCATCAGAAGCACATGTGCTGTATACGTGCCGTAGATGTACGTAAGTGGACTCACAGGCAGTGGACGATGGTGCGTCCCTCTCCACACTCTCTCTGCCAGTTGTGGACCTGAGCCAGGAGGCTGAGGAAGGCTTTCTTGGAGTCGGGCACGTCGCGGTATGGGGACCAGCGCAGGAACTGGAAGTGACGCACCACCAGCTGGCCTTCCTGAATCTGTCGGAGGCAAGAGTTGTGGGGATGAATAAAAGAAAAAAGTAAGAAATGATTTATTTCTCCCCCTCAATATAAACCATCATATATGCATTAAAACCCACTGCATATGCTCCGCACACATCGCTCACTCACTCAAACATCTAGCTGATCTATCTATCAGCCGGAGGGGATTCTGTCAGAAACTTCAAACCAGCTCAAGTTCGGCTGCGGAGCTCCTGTTCCTGACTTCTAATTGGCTGTTAAAGTTGAGTAGCAGTGAAACGAGGCTGACGAGAGCAGTGACAGAGAATCAAAACAGCGAAGTCGTTTACATTAGAAATGTTGATTAGAGCAGTTTTTTTTATATTTTCTTAGAAAAAAAAGGCTATCAGCTGATTGTTCAGTCTGCCACACTGTCAGGCTCCCTGCTGCTGTCCAAATGCAATTTTGACATTTTTGGGCTCTAACATACCAGCGAGTGGTTAACCCAAATTCCTGCTTCAAAATGTCCCAGAAAGCTCTCGGTAATGTCAGAGAAGCCACAAGCTCCTCGCTCCACTGTCTCTCTTTCTGCAGTCTGGGGATTTGAATGGAGTTTGTTCTCCCTGCACATGCAGAGCTGACGGTTTCTGGGTTAACTTTTACAGCTTCATATGAGACCGCCAAGACAGCCAGGGGATGCTTGATGGATTGTGGGAAATGGTACCTTCAAGGTGCCCTGTGGGGATTTTTCAATACGCGCTATCATGTTTACAGTTGTTCTCACCAAAATAAAATGCTGAATGTTGAAAGTACTTTGCCTTTCGTGAAACAAACAAAACAGAAGTAGATTATCTTATTTTTTCATTTTTCTTTAGGTGGCGTATTATTACCTCGCCGCGAGGTGCCATTAGCACACGCTCACGTCCAGAAGGGTGTACTATGGAGCAAAATGAATGGCATGTTGAGGTGAAGGATGTTGAGCCTTAAGCCAGGGTTTTCAATATCATGAAGGTGACTCCCTTTTAACCTGGCGAGATCACCATGGGAACACCTGACCTGGTCCAGAGAAAGTTCTGTTCGGAGTGTAGGGTTAAAACAAAAAGTGCCACCCTTTCACTTATTCTTGATGATATTCTCCATGATAGATTCTCAGCTGAGGGAAGACTTGGTAATATTAACACTTTCATTTTTACACAGCAAACTGTATCATCCAGACACTAACAGAATGACAGAGCACAGCAACTATAGACTTTCTGCAACTGGCATTGCAACACCAATTTGAAAATTGACCGATCTATCACTATTTATCACAGATATTCAATCAGTTTGATTAATTACACTCCTTTCTAGTCAGAAACTAACATTGATTTCCAATAACCATCATAACGGGACAGTGTCAGAGCTCCCTGACAACAATTAAATATGTTGTGAAAAGTTCAAAGTTTAAGAGCTCGAGAATATACAGTTGTAATGTTAGAAAAAAACATAGACATTAAGCGTGCAATTCATTATTTTTTAAATATCTTTTATAGCTATCTATGCTAATCTGTTCCTCTTGACTGGAGGAGGCAGCATGCGACCGGTCTATCTTGTGTGGAAGAAGAAGCAAATACAGCAAACAATGCTCCTTTTTACGGGGACCCTGAAGAAGAACATCTGACTGGGTTTACAAAGACAGTTGTCGACTCCCGTTGTGATACTCATCTCTAATTGGGTTTCAGGTTTTATTGAACAAGCACATTGCTCCATAGCTGTCAAAAACTCCACAAGGTATTCTGGAGGATCACAAGCTCAAATAATCCTACAGCCGGGAATCATCTCACCAAACGATGTCACCTTACATTATTTCCAGTTATAACAGTGTATTTGGCAACAACGCTGCTGGTAGCACCTTTTCTGCATCTACTTGACAATGGCGGTCCTTCTTGGGGCAGAGGCTATCGGTGTCTCGCTCTGTGGTGTCTGTCTCCTCGGGATCCTGCAGAGAGGCCATGTGGGAACAGGTTCTGATATGGTGTCAAGATATTTGAGGGGCTGGGCAGGAGAGGAGGGGCGATGGGCTACAGCGAGGGTCAGGTGGGGCGGCACGGGGGCTGGGAGGGTCTGGCAGCTAAAGGACACATCTGCTCAGCTAGCAGCTGGAAGCATCTAGCAAGGCTACTAAGGTCAAAGGATGGGAGCTAGAAATGTTTGGACGGTGCAAAGTGAAAGCGGGAGCTAAATTATTCAGACAACAGCCAGACATGTGCACCACACACAGACTCCAAAACAAGCTTGACACACAAAAAACACTCTGAAATATTGGACATGGAAAAAATCATGAAACTTCTTTCAGTTAACTGTAGAAAAACCATGGAGTTTTATATTTGTTTTAGTGTTGAGTACATAATGACTCGAACAGGAGTGTATCTGCTCGTTAAGCAGGTCTTGGGACTGTACATATGTGGCTAATTATGTTATCATGCTGCTGATAGAGAAAAGCAGGATTATTACGCTGCAAATCATTCCAACCGCTGGGGAACAACAAACGCCAGCTGGGACCCGGGTCACCATTCACAATCATTATATTAGTATCAGGCTTCATTAACCCTCTTAAAAATAAATGAATTGATTCGGCGCCAGGAAAATGCCTCCCACTGCAACGGAGCCGGAGCAGCTCTCCGCCGAGGAAGGAGCCGAGCGTTCGTCAGCACCCAAATTAAAGAAAAAAAAAACATGTCACTCGATAAGAAAATTAAACATGTAAATAGCAGTTTTGCCATTAAGCTATTGTGAAAACCGAGGGAAGTCACACCCTTTCATCAAAATTAAGTTTGGGGAAAACACTGACGTGCAGCCTCCCACCATGCACTGCTCTCACCAAGAGCCTGGCGGAGTGCAGTCCAGGAAAAACACTGTGATCGCACAGCTGGAAAACTAAAGTTATATTGTTAAGTATTGTAAAAGTCTACAGCACTCATGTCTGTTCTACTTCTACTGCTTCTGAGTCCTCAAGAAGGTACAGTGGACAAAGAAACAGAAACACTTGAAAACAAATCCAATGCAACAGAATCAAGACTCTGCCAGCTGTCTCAGCTTTACACAGAGTTCTGGTGACCTTATTTTCCTCTGAACAGCTCGTTCGTTCATTTATAGAAAAGATACATATCTATAAGTTTGTATTATTATCGTATTAATATTGTAAAAATTTAAATTCTGAGTTTGAATTTCTTCTACAAAACTACACAGGGCCCCTTTAATGGATGAATTTAGGTTGTTTTGGATAACGTTTCATGGGAAAATGAATTTGATATTTTTAACATTTATTTATATCTTAGATGTATCTTTGGTGTTTTGATATACGGCTTTGTACTGTTGTTCCTTATATCCTTTTCCCTGTGTATTTACAAGTCATCTTACATTAATTGTTCTGGATGTTTATTACTCAGGACAGTTTGTATGATTAAGCACACTTGCCATTACAAAGCTTGTCTGCCTGTTGCCGTGCATGATATCTAAATGTTGGTGTTGTGTGTCCAATCTTTAAAAAACAGGCTGACTCTTTGCTAAACTTCTGTGGCGTGGAGTTAGTGTGTAGGCATTGGCCTGTCGAGATCTGTCATCAAAATCTCACTCAGGCTGGCTCACCACATCCTCCTGCTCCGCCCCCTCGCCACTCTAACTGGTTTCCTAATTGTTTTCCGCGGGAAGAACACTAATTTATATTTTGGAGGATCTAATTTCGTCTCTACAATCACTTAGCTCCTTTACTTGACGCTTTGTCAGCAAGCACAATTGGTTTGTTAGCATAAATTACACAAGTTCAAACAGAAGCAGAGGTGATGTTATGTTCCAATCGATCTCAACAACAAGTCAACAGGTGCTGCTGTTATTTTGTCCAACAACGTGTCCAGTTTGTTTTTGGGTTGTCAAAAAAAAGAAAGTCAAATATCTGATCTGGTTTTTTAAAACTTCTGGTGGCTCCACCTACCCGGGTGATGTTCTGAACCCGGAAGAGGCGGATGATGACGTCATCGTCAGCTGTCCTGGACAGAAGCTCAACTGTCATGGGGCCAAACTGCTGCAGCCCCGGTTCAGGCCAATACTGCAGACAAGGCTGAGGAGCGGGAGAAAGAGAAAGAGAAGAGAAGAGATAACAGGTCATTAGTCCACGCTCGCTTGAGGCGGGACAAATCATTATGTCAGCAGCCAGTGATGGTGAGGCCCAGTAACAAGACACCTGAGTATTGACAGCCGAGACAATTAGCCTAAATGACAATGATTATCTACAAATAGCAACCGTAAATTAAATGAGCAAAAAGAAAAAAAAAAAAAAAAAAAAACAAGCCTCTCGTCACGGTGAACAATCCTCCACATAAGCCGCGGTCACCTCGTTTGAATAATTCATGAGTCCAAATCATTACCATTAGCACATTATAAATTAATGGAGGAGGAGACCTTGGCTACGCCTGGAAGGGACAAACAGGAAGTTAGCCTGGAGGCTGGCGCACGCCAACAAGGTCTCCCCGTCAGCCTCAAAGACGCCTCCCCCCGCCAACAAGACGGGGGGAGGAAAAACCCCACAAGGGAGCGGTGTTGACACGCTGACGTGTTCGGCGGTGACTTTGGGACTGAGGGGAGCCCTCCAGGAGGAAGTGATGATGGCATTTCACTGTGACAGAAGGGTATTAACAGGTGACATTGGGCACGAGGCGAGATAAATATTTATACATTCAGACAGGAGACAGGCAGCGCCAACTCAGGAGGGCAAACTGAGAGAGAGAGTGTGTGTGTGTGTGTGTGTGTGTGTGTGTGTGTGTGTGTGTCGGGAGGTGGACTGTTAATCCACTGGCAGCGAGAGACATGTGAGACGAAGAACAAGAGAGGAGTGACAGAGGAAGAAGGACAGGCTGCAGCTGACAGGCATGGTGGAAATGTTGAGCGGGAATCCAACATGACACGGTGACAGAGCGGCGATAGGGAGACGGCGGAGCAAACCCACGCATGAGCAAACATGGGGGGGAACGATAAGAACGTGTTAATGCCACGACAGCCTGTGCAAATTAAACAGACGGCCCGGACGCGCGATTGAATCCCAGTGGCGGCGCACCAGTTAAAGGCCAGACAGCGATGACCCGTCGTCACGGCGCTGGGTGTCACTCTCATCTGGGAGGAAGCAGCGATACGGCTGACATGCTGTCACTACCGCTGTCGACGCGTTACATCATAAGGAATGAGAATATGAACATGTCATGTTTATATACGGACGGAAAAAAAAAAACCTGCAGGTATTTTTGAACGTTCAAACGCAGGATTCGAGCTGAAGCAGTTCACCGTTTAACTTCGAGCTGAAGCAGTTCACCGTTTAACTTCAAGCTGAAGCAGTTCACCGTTTAACACTTTGAAACACGTCTTCTGCCTTTATTAAACACCAGACAGTGTGGAGTAGGGATGTATTGATTATAGATTTTGATTGTACAATTATACTCTGAGGCTTTTATCAGCTTTTGTTTTCAACAGCTGCCGTCTTTCAAAAATAATCAAAACACAGTAACCAAATAATACAGTACAGAATAATGAATAAAACAAAGTAGATTTGAGGTGTTGGACCTTTTGTAATTCCCTTTTTTTGGCAGATTTTGCAGATTGGATACCAACCTTGTTAAACAACCTCCTGGTAATTGTTTGGTCGAAACAAACTTCAGTTCTGCATCGTATTGGATTGTTTAGACGCACGACGGTACAAGAATCCCAGTGTACCTTTGTGTCAGTCTGCCCACCACGCCGTGATTATGAAATATAAATAATATTTAGGGATCCTGCATATTTAAAGAGCATTCTCACCTCACCTTTCAAAATCAGGCTACGACAGTTTGCAGTCTAAAAGCTGAATCTTTTTCAATACCAGTACCTGTGTGACCCACCTCAGAACATAAACTTTACATAAAACAAAATGTAAATGTCTGCCGTGCATTACACCTGTGCTGTTATCTAGAAAAAAATATGATTTGTACATAGTAGCTGTAAGACGGGGCACTTATGGAACATGACAAACACCCTGCTGCACAGACCTCTGTCAGAGCTGGACGGTGAATTTGACAGCACTTGCGCAAATCTTGGCTAATTAGCTGGACTCCCCTTAACTTCTCCTTCACGGCCACTGACGTTAGCTTCAGCTGAAAATGGTGGAGCGTTGTTAGTAACTGTTGCGAGGCAGAATTGTCTCGCCCAGTTCAAGCAGCTCACTGAGGTCATAAAGTCCGACGTGTGCCCTGAGCTGTCAAAACACTGGCTGCATTCTTTCTTTTATCACCCGCTGCTCGGAATTTCAAAGCACGAAAGCGTCATTACAACACAACTTTAATGTCCAGCCGAAGCCGGAAAATCAACAAAATAAACACAGCAGGCTGCAATCTCCTGATTGTGCTGTGTGTCTGCGTCCCTCCTCCACCTCCTCACTGCCATGCATCTTAGAATCCAGAAATGTTGGCACTACTCTGCTTTAAATCACTGCAGTTTTACTATCTTTTTATTAATATAAAAACTAGCTAAACCTCAGGCTCTTCAAAAGAAAAGAATGGGCATTTTGCATTGTTTTATAAACTTAATCATTCATTTATGATTTGACAAAAGCAAAACAACAAGCCTAACAAACAGAGGAGGGGCTGAAATCATGTAGAGGACGACAGCGACAATATCAGAACATGTACGGTTTTTAGTAGTACGCTGATGCTTGCTAATGCTCTTCAACACATTGGTTCTAAAAGTGTATACGCTCTTAGAACAGATGTATAAAACACTTCAGGTTTTGTATTTTAACACACGCTGCACCAGCTCAGGAACACCAGCTCAGGAACACCAGCTCAAGAACACCAGCTCAGGAACACCAGCTCAAGAACACCAGCTCAGGAACACCAGCTCAGGAACACCAGCTCAAGAACACCAGCTCAGGAACACCAGCTCAGGAACACCAGCTCAAGAACACCAGCTCAAGAACACCAGGAGCTTGGCAGTTCTCTTTGTTTCATCGCTAAAAGTTGCTCTCAGCAGCTTCGTGAGGAGCTCTTAGGAGGGAACTCTTAGCAAGGAGCTTTTAGTGCCATCCTCCTGGCTGGTACAATAAGATCTTTTGTGAGCAGCCCAGATGCGTCATGTTAGCTTTACTCATCAGTACGAGTCATCTGTCAGTGCAGGGTTTGGTAAGTCTTATTTATAAGCTTCACAGGAGTATGAAAAGAGACCTGTTTGTCCTACAATAAATATATATGTTCACGGTGTTTTGACTCATTCCAATGTCCAAAAACGATCTTTTTGGTGACATTTACAGGAGAGAGGAAACTAAACAGAGTCCATGTCAGGCTGAGGAGGAGCTGTTCTTCGATGGAATACAAGTGTATTTGGCTTTCTACACAGCAATCAAAGAGCTCTCCATGTTTGAGAATACCCAGAAGTAAAAGGCAGTTTTTTTGTGTTGTTTTTGATTCCTCAGGGAGGAGGACTCGCTGTGTGCAGGAGGGTGCTCTCAGGTGACAGGAAGCGTGTGCCTGACAGCTCTTTCTTTTCCCCTCTACTTTTGCTCTTCTCTTCAAATTACTGTTTGCCTCACAGTGTTTCAAAACTTGGTGAAAATTGATTATTTATGGCTGTTGACAATATTTTTATTAATTTATAAATTGATAAAAAGAGATGGACACATGATACTAATATTTCAACAGAATTTTGAATGTGGCTTTATCCATTATTCAAATTTCTGTTCCAGAAATGTATTCAAATTAGTGCATTTTTAAATAGATAATGCCTCATTAGCCTCCAAAATGTTCAATTTCAGGACCTTGTAATACGAAAAACAAATTTGTCACAATGTAAGTGATCAACTGGGACAGTTTTATGGTGATACACAGTGGTAAAAATGCTCCCCTCTCCACCTGTCATGTGTCCCCTTAAACAGACTAGAAGTTTCTTACAATATTTTCTTTACAATATTTCCATGTTTCTCAAGTACAAAATGACACCACTGGCACATCAACATCACAACTCTGTGTTGGGAGTCTTTGAGAATTTTCCTCAAAATGGGGTCATATTTCAGAAAAATGTGAGGAAAGCTGTCTCTGGTATCACACTGCGCTGAAGTCAGTTTTTTTAGGATTGTATCTAAATACACTGTGTGTCACTAATCAAATTCCAGCTGTGATGCAGATGCTGTCACACAGAGGTTGCCCATGGCTTAATTAAAAAAGTCGAGCTGATAAGGTGGAAGTTGGAGCTCAAGCTAATAAGATTAGTAACAAAGTGACTTTGTCTAGGTTGTGTGTCGACAGTTTAACATCCAGCTGGTTTGACAGCTCCTCTTACCCAGGCAGAGTTGGACTGGTTGAGCTGATTGAGCATCACCACCGAGGTGCAGCCGTAGTCGTACACGAGCCTCCAGAAGTCGGTGGTGGTGCCCGGCAGTGGATGCGGCGTAACCACAAAGGCGGCGGGCCGGAGGAAGCTGTCGGCGAGCGCCGCGTTGATGTAGTTGCTGCTTTCTCCCTCTGTGGTGACGAGGAAGGCCAGGGAGCGGTCCGGCGGCAGGACGTCCATGCTGCGGTTCTTCTCACGGTTCCTCGGCATCAGAGAGATGCTGCACTCCTCCACATCCAGGTGAGGAGTCACCGAGTTCAGAGTCTGCGGGCGGAGGAGGAGGAGGTGGAGGAGGAGGAGGAGGAGGTGGAGGAGGAGGAGAAGGAGGAGAAGGAGGAGGAGCAGCAAAGTGAAGATGAAGGGAGTGTGCAGAAGAGATAATTAGAAAGGTTGGCATGTGAGTTTGAAAGTGTGTTCAATTTTTTAGATGCAGAGATAAAAATGAGCGCGTGAGAATGAGGACGGTGATAGGAGGAGGCAGACGTAGCGGAACAGAAACGGGATCAAAGCGAGATGGACAGAGGCAGCGATAACATTCTCCACTCAAACCGCCTGACTGTCAATACTTGACAAGCACAACTATCTCCAATCATCTCTGGGAAACTTTTTGACGCGTTAATCATCCAAACCCCCACAAGGCTTAATGGATAAAAACACATTTAGTGCAATCTCATACATTATGAATACGCATATTAGGAAGCAATGGAAATTGAGGCGAACTGATTATCTAACTTGCTTCATATTGTGAACGACTCCCTATCGGTGTCGACAAAATGAATAGAACATTCCGGCTCGTAACTGGAATATTGCGTCTCTGCTACAAGTTGCAATAATGAGTCGGTCTTATTGGACGGCTGTGAGCAGCGCTGAGGGAAGGTTATTGTGCTGCGCGCAAAGAGGAAAAAAAGTCTAATTATTCTAGCCAAAGGTCAACGATCAATAACATCATTATAACTCACATTAACTGGACGAGTCAGTAGCATTACATAAAAGACAAATAGATGTTCTCAGACGCAATCTAAAACCTTTTTCGCTGAGCAAAATGTTTCTTATGTTTAAAGTATGCTGATTGGAAGAGCGGCGTCAGTCTTGGTGAACGCTAACTACACATTTAATGTTAACAACCAGGGGAAAGACCTACAGCACATGGCACAGTGTAGGTGTACAGGATCTCTTGAAAAGGATACAGACTGAGTCATCGCTGTGTCAGAGCAATCAGAGAGTTGTAGTGAAATAGACATCTGGCTAAATGAAAAAGAGTCAGGCAGTGGGAAAGTTTTGTGCAGGATAAAACAGCAGGAATGGATTCAAGTCTCAGGAACTTCGGTATGTATTCACTGATTTTTTGAGGCACCAGCAGAGTGACTTTTAAGATTTAGAGATGACAGTAGTAAAAGGTGATGGAGCACATTCAGTCGGAACTGTTTTTACTTCAAATGTCAAACATCTGTATGGAGGAGTGCTGCTACTGTAGACATTAACAGATGATTCACAGTTTTGCATTTGGAGGTTGAGGCATAGCTTCAGCCCTGGATATGTACCTACCATATTGGGAAGCCAATCAGATGAAGATCATTGCCATGTTCTTAAAGGGGGATTTAGATATTTTTCAAACCTACCAAATGTTTTGGAATTGGTCGGATCACCTCATCTCCTCCGACTGTCAAAGTTACATCCAATAAAAACTGTTTGTTTTTGCCACTGACAGGCTGAGGTTGTTTTTCTGAGTGTCTGACAACATTACTGAGATGATTTCCATGGAGAGAGACCTTTTTGATAAACAACAAGATCCTCTGTTACAAGAAACACAAGTCTTGTTCAAGCAGAAGTAAATCTCATGAGGTGAGTTGTTACAGTTATTGCCTCATCTAGATTGTCAAAATCAGCCATCACTTCCTAAAAACATTCTTGCTGGCAGTTTGTCTACATTATCTCCAAACTCCTATCCAGCTCCAGCTTCCACAACCATCTTCCTGCCACAACTCACCTTGCAAGAGTTCACAGAGAGGCTTCATCTTGAACGAGACTTGTGTTTCTGGTTATTATTTAACAAAAAGGTCTATTTCCAGAGGAATTTATTTCGTAAAGTTGTCAGAACCTCAGAATGTCAGCCTGTCGGCCAAAACAAGCACTGTTAGTGGACAACACTCTGACGGTTGGCGTTGACCCAATGGATTACACTGCAGCTGTGTTGCGGCTGGCAGCTAGGGTGATCTACTGGACCGGTTCCAAAACTTTTGGAAAGTATAAATCATTTACATACAAAAAACCAACAGGTGGAGCATCCAATGGGAATCCTCACAGCTTTTCTATTTGGGTGATCCACATGTGGATTTTGCTTCACTTTGAACCCAAACTAAAACTGTTTTTTAAAAGGGATTAGTCATGTAGTCATGATCAGCTGCTTCTTGTTTTACTGTGTTTTACTATATTGAACTACAGTCAGTATCTTATATTGTTCAGTCTGTGGTACTTGCTCGTATTTGTTGTTGAGTTTTATGTTTTAGGCATTTTAAGGACCAATTTACGGATGCACATTGTAAATAAGCTTAGGCTATAGATGCTGTGGTGTCTGGAATTCAGTTTATGCTACATATTGGTGCCTATACAAATAAACATCAATAAAATAAAAGCAGAAAGGTGTGACGTAGACTATGTGCATCTCTGAAAAAATGTGACTTCACCATGAGACCACAAGAACTGTGACTGAACAGCTTAACCTGCATCTGTTTCCTTTTCAGATTGTTGAGAGTGCAAACAACTTGAAGACTGCTCGAGGATTATTTCTACCATCGCACCGTGTCATAGAGTACACGGGGTATATAATTACAGCACAATGCAGCCTGATCTGTACTGTACATCTGTCTAGTGTTACTGTGGTGATAGCAGTGTGAGAAATACGATTCTCACCTATGAATCACACCCTATAACACAGACATCTCCGGTGTGACTCCCGCTGACACGTTTCATCCCGTAAGACTGACTCTAAGAGCCAGCTGTGGTTGGACTTACTGTCTGCATTATTCAGTTTCTGGGGATCATTTCTTCACCTTTCTAGCTGACAAGTCCGTTCAAGTCGCCGTTCAACCCTCAGTCGCCAGGGTTTGGATTTTTCCCAACGTTCACAGTGGGTGATGCACTTAACTGTGACAGCAACATGACTCCAAAATCCCAAATATATGAGGCTAAATAGTGTCTATTAAATAGTGTCTTAATAGACGTATTTCAATTTTGGCATTTTAAGAACATCAGTGTTAATGTGCCAGGGTCAGCAGCTCAACAGCCGATTTGCTCCCCCAGCCTCGCACGGTTTAAGAAGCCTTTGCATTGTGGAGACAATGAAGAGGGCTGGAATCAGATGCAGATAAATGGCTCATCGTACAGTAAACTCATTAGCCATGCTGTATACGCATATGTATTAGCTTTATCTAAAAACAATGGCATGTGAGATTGCTTTGTAAACAGGCCTTTTAACCGTGAATCCCACTCAGCTGCCAATTTATAAGGTACACCTAGCTAAAACTGAGCCAGATATAACTGCATTGGAGCTTTTCCACTGGCACTTTTGGCTTTGCTGAAGTGTAGTTTGTCTCCAGTGTGCCTGTTTGTGCTCTCAGATATCTGCCGTTTCATTATTTTCGCTTTCAACTGTTAAGTTACTGCTGATAAAAAGCCCAACATTTCTTGATTTTTCTTGATAATAAAAAGCTTTAAAATTACAAATTAACCTTGGCCTTTCGTTGTGAAGAATTTACAGGAAATAAAATGCTAAAATTATAACTGAATAAGCGGAACATTGTTAGCGGTTTTTCTTTGATAGGACTGAGGATGGGAAGGGCATTTACAGCCACACTGTTGACCGCTGGTCAAGACAAGCACGCCGTCAGCACAGCTTCAAGCAGGTCGTCCTGTTGTAATGGAAATACGAATCCCTGCCGTGCTGGACTAACGTGCCGAGTCAAACCGGGCCAGCACATTAGTATGAAAAAAAACCAAAAAAAAAAACCCACATGATCTTTTTTGAGGATGCAGTTTTTGGAGCTACATTGCATTATCCAGTACAGAGAGTTGTTTCTGATGTTTGGCCTACCCTCACTGATATAAATGCAGTAGACAAAATAATAGAAACACTTGTCAGTATAATGCAGTACAACTCAACAGCACATCATCTCATTAGATTGGATTGGTTTTAGGTCAGTGTACCTTAATTGTAATTTACTGGCGACTGAGAGTATTTTGTGTGATTAAGTAAATTGGTGTCACCGTGTGGCCAAACTGCAGCTGGGACACGATACCTCAATCGAGGGCAACAACAGAAATGACCGGAAACAACCAATTTAGCTTTAGGGTTGGAAGAATTGGTCAGGAAATCAGTGCGATCAATCAAAAATGATGGTATAGACACTAATACAAACCTATATATCCAAATGTGGTGCGTTTGTGCGCCGTACCTGAAACTCCTCTCTGAGCTGCGACGTGTTGCTCTGAGAGTCCACCTTCAGCATCTCCTTATAGGTGAGCGCAAACTCATTGACAGGGATGGCGGTCTCTCCACACAGACACGCCTCCAGGATGGCATCGTGGATGAACACATACTGCTCCTGAGAGATGGACAGCGGGGGAAAATTACAAAGTCGCACAAAGCCCTCGCTGCACTTATGAGCCTCCTAACCGTTAATTGGCCACTTGTGAGGACAATGCCCAATCTAATTACTGCCGCCGAATGTTGACAAATAGCAATAGCTGTCAAAACATCCTTCACACCGTCGTGCCCACTCTTAGGTTTTGTCTCTGAGCAGAGGAATTGTATATAAATCTGGTGAAAAAGTGCAGAAATCAGACATCAGAGGAGAAAAACATTGCCCACACACAATGTTTAAATAACGTCATGAGCTGAGCAATTAACGAGGAAACCAAGAAATTTGTTTTGACACCCAACCAAACAAAAGATCAGAGAGGCTCGGGTACATTCAGAATTACAGGCGTTAAACTGTCCCTCGTCCAACCTATTTAGAATTTCTTATTATGCTCTGTAATTGCAGAAATGTGTATTCAACTGGTAAAGCAGCTTCAGCTGAGAGGTGAAAAGATGAAATTAAAAGGAGATAAATGCTATTGTTTTTGTGTTCCTCCACAGACGCCACTTCCACACTCATTATCAAGAGAACGGTTTTTAAATATTTTCCAACAGTTAACAGTTTTATTTACTCCAATAATGAATGTCTTTCTCTGGCTTGTTTATTTGAAGACTGGAAGTTCACATTAAGTACAACTCAAACAGCATTGCTTCAAATTGTGTGTGTCTTTATATTTATATCTATATCTATCTAAGGTAAGTATTGTCATGATCCTGGGTTTTATTGTTTTATTTCCGGTTTTATTTTGAAACCATGCCCTTGTGTGTCTCTTCCTGCTTTTCAGTTTCTCCTGTGTGTTTTTCCCTCTCAGTGTTTTTCAGTTCATTACCTCACCTGTCCTTCTCCCTCCTCACTCACCTCACCTGTTCCTGATCCCCTCATTAGTGTGTCTGGGTATATAGTCTTTGTTCTCCCTCATGTGTTTGTCAGTTGGTTCTGTGATGTTCTGGCTCACTGTGATGTTCTCTAGTGTTTCCCCCAGTGTCTCCTCCTACGTCTGCGTATGTTTAGACTTTGATTCCTTGATTTTCGTATTTGATTTGAACTTTGCTTTTCTCTGACACTTTAAGCCTTTTAGTTGTTACTTTGTTTTTTGGTCCTTGTGACTCATTTTTGGTTTGTCTAGTTCTCTTGGTTTTTGTAGTTTCAGCTTTGTAATTAAAGCTATCCTGCCTCCCGTGTTTGGGTCCGCATCAAGTCTCCCCCTTAAGTATATAACAAGTATCTTCTATGAAGAGTTGGTACTTGTGTATCAACTTGACAGTTTTGTTCTGCACTGATACGACGACTTATTTGGAAGTGAATGATTCTTAAATGAGTTGAGAATGATTTCACTAAAGCACTGAGTGCATTTGGTCAGACTATACTAAATACATATTTTAAGTAGATGAGATGCATGTTAAAACTCTTATTAAAAAAACAATGCTGTTAATAAAGCATGCCAAAAAATTGAAAAATAATTCAAATTAGCTCCTCCTGGATCAACTACAGCATCAATTAATTGCATGTACTAAATAATCCAGTGATAAAATGAATTAAATGTGCAAAGGGGCCAGTTTAATGAGGGTTTTTGTTTTCAAAACTTATCACCCACTAATCAACCATTTTTAATACTAACAATGAATCAATGTGTAGTGTGAAAGGTTTTGCTTGTAGTGGCTAATCTATGTTCTAATGACGACCCTACTCTGCCATTCCCTTCAGCCCTACAGAGCTATTTAGCCTGGTTTGGCTTTATAGCCCATGATACCTTTGACTGTTAAGAACTGTTTCCGGTCACAGATGCCAGTGAAAAATGCCCAGATGAGCACAGAGTATGCTAAACTACATGCCAAACAGACAAGGCTAACAGCCGCTAATGCTATTGAACTTCTCAGCCTTTCTGCTAGCCTAACTGTTTTGATTTGTCGCAACACTGCTCTTATCAACCTTTCTTCTGACTAAAGATGGTAGCCAAAGCCAGTGACCACTGTTCGAGACTGCGTTTGAACATTTATAGACCATGTTTGTGGCAACAAAACCAGGTAGTTTAAGCTCAAAACATGATCTTTTCCTGACCGTAACCCCATGATTTTTTTAACCTAAACCTCACCAGATCATAAGCACAGCGGTGTCCCAAAATTAAAATTCAACCCAAAGAAACAAAGTTGCAACATAAAGACATTTCCGGTTTCAACAGAAACACTGCCAACATTTATTCTGGCAATTGGGTTCCAAATGACGCTGCTCTAACTACTTTTCCTGTTAACATTTGCATTTTCCCTTTTGAATTTTTTAACCTAGAAGTTTAACTTATAACAGTACATTTTCATTGTAATGGGGCTCCTGTATCTGATTCCTCCACTGCTGCCCATGGCTGTAGAAACGCTGTTTTAAGAGGCTTTTTCAGCCTGAAAAGTGTAGAATTTGAGCATTCAAGCATTCAAAGCGGAACAAATGGTCAAATACAAAAGTAATGAGGAATGTGGGCTAACAGCAGCTTATTACGTTGGCTATTATACGGTGAAGATAAAACATGTGAGCTTATGGATAACTGTGTCAGCCCTCCCACTCACTTCAGTCTGGATCATGTTGATGCGTCGGGAGCAGAGGGTCTTGACGCAGTTGTAGATGTCCACCACGCCTTCACACTCAGCCATATCCAGCATGACATCCAGCACAATGTAGCAGCCAGTCCTGCCTGCCCCCATACTGGTGCAAAAGGAGAGAGGAGTGACAAACCTGAATACACTGCTGAAATGAAAGTCTCAGCAGGGGGCCTTTAGTAATGATCGAGATATTCTGCCCAAAGTCAAGTATAATAAGAGGCTTTGTTCTGGGAAGAGAGACAGGGAATACAGTGGCCATTATGTTCTGACAAAAAAATGGTCAAAGTTGAAGTTTGAAAGTGAAAAACCTTTCAGTTAGAAATTTGAAGCGCCGACCTGTGCCGACCTCTGTCTGGGTTATAACACTGCAGTAAAGGCCTGTGTGGGTGTTTGTGAATACCTCAGCCCTCCCCAGGTAAGGCTTGGTTATTCTAAAACCCATCTGAGGTTCTGCACTGGGATGTTTTAAGCCACAAAACATACATCTGTCTTCATAATATTGCCTTGTTCTCCATCGAACAGAAAAAACAGTTTGCCTGCAGCACATCAATATTGTTAACATCATTTATGATTAGATGCAACAGGGTTGGTACTTGATCAGAATTAGAAGCCCCCATCAGATGGTTAATGTTGAAATAAAAAAAATATACATCTCCAATAAATCTCAGCATCTTCGTGATTTATTAAAAACCGTCAGCGTCCCTGTGATATTTGTTCATATCTTTCACCCTTGCTTGACCTTCAATGCTGCTATTTTTTTTGGCAAGCAGCACTAAATTTAGTGGGCTGACTTGGCACATAATGCACAGTGCAATCATGTTATGACAGGTAGACTGTACAGAAATAAAAGTGGGAGACACATGAGCTGTTAAAAAAAAAAAGCACATACTAAGATCACTAAACAAATTTAGTGTCCTTCACTTTTTGACATCGTTCCCTTAAACTCAAATGTGTTTCTATTAGATGTTTGAAGAATATTTCAGGAAACTGCACCATGAATAGTGTTTTCATACTTTAATTTGGCAGAGTGTGAGAGCTGTGAAAGTCTGCTGTGGAAACCACCACAGTGAGACCCCCTGAAGAGGCGGCTTTTCAAGGGCGTTTCCACACCAACAGATCTTTTGCTCTGGTATGAATCTGTTGAGTCTGAGTCTACATATATATATTAGTTGATTTTTGTTTCCCTTACATTTCTGCTACTATGGGGTTTCTCAATTAAAACAAAAGACACAGGGAGAGTGGGATCATGGAAGATGTCTTAACGCTTAAACAAACGCTTTTTAAAAAAAAAAATTCTACGTGGTTCAGGCAGACATGTTTACAGACGAGTCGATGTTTTAAAGCTTTTTTTTCACGTTATATTCCGACTTCCTCACTTTCTGATGACTGAATGAAATGCACCATTAAGTAAAATAAGGAGTTCGACATTGGTAATGCCAAGTACAGAACAAAGGTCTATTTGTTTCAGACAGTTATATATTTGATGATTTAAGCAGGGAGCTGTCACACCTGTACTTTGGCTAAATTGGTCCAGACCACTAAGAAAAGTTGTATGTTTGCCTGTTTACCTCTCGTGCTAGAGGCAGTGATCTCATTTAGATTTTTGACTCTCATCACCACTACATGGGACCATGTTGGGCAATCAAATTGGTATCTGACGGGATGTCATGCTGCACATTAATGGGAGCATTGTTAGAATTATTAGACTGTAAATTAACTGCCTGTTATAATGACATGATGGTAGAGACAGCACAGAGCAGAGGGGCCTTGTAGAGCAGTTTTATGACTTAATGCAGTTTCAAGAAACTAAGAGTAAGATCATTGACTGTATAAAATAATGGACGGAGCCACAGTGACGACACCCACGGGAGCCCAAATGTAGCCAAATGTGGATCATATTGGCTGTCACCAGTGCCTCACTCCGCTGAACTCCTGGCTAATCAAAAATGGGCAAACAGGTGGAGCGTGGGTAGAGCTGAACCGAGCCCAGTCAACAAAACAACCCCACCTAGCTAGAAGCTACTAGGCTAGCTAAGGCTAAGCTATCTCTGTTCACACATATAGAGAGGTGAACTTTGGCTCAGGTTACTCACATGAGTTCGATTGCGTGTTTATTTGCCCCAAACAGCCAGAATACCTTGTAGATTAGCCGCAAGATAGCGCGCAAGAACTAGCATCGAGCGTATGTGTTCGACCTGAGCAAAGTTAACACTCAGCAGATACCCCTCCATTCAGGAGTCAATTTAGAGAGAGTTACTATGGCTTTTGGCACCTCCATGACTAGTTATGGCAAGAGGTGACGAAAAATCCACTTTTTAATCCCAACAGTAAAAAAAAAAGACTGGCTGGCTCCAGCTGCTGTCTGTTAATGCTAACAGAGTCGCTCATTAATCCAGAACACCAGCGTCTGTCCCTCCACTCCGGCCTTTTAGTCCAATTAACCGCACAGAAAGACATATTGTTTGTTCAATATCTGCATTCTCCAAAAGGCACCGACATCATAAATATAGAGGTGAAGCTGAAGTGACTGTAAATGGTTTGGTGAAGCCGAGCAGTCAGCTGGTAGTTAACCATAACCTTAAGGCTTAATATAATATAAACCAGTGAGCCATATAAAAATTCCCCCCTGTACAGTTGTCATGACAGGATAAATCGGGTCACAGGAATTCAGGAACTTGAGTTTGTGCTAAAATTACAGATCGGCTGTCACAAACATTGAGGTGTTTTAGAATACTGTGTCTATTCGCTTTTATCGCTTCTTTTTAACCAACCAACCGACTCAACCAAGCACAGGTTTGTTTACAATATTTTAATGTTTTTTCATATTTTCTGGTGTTTGCACTCAGGTTTTTTAAAAAAAAAAAAAGTTTTATAATGCAATACTTAAATTGCACATATCAACAGTTGGGCAGAAATTGCCTTGTGAGAAATGGCGTATTTTGTAACACCAGTGTCCAACAGAGAATGAAAGTCCTTCACTGAAAAAGGCAGACACTATCCTTGATTGTCAAAAATGGAACTTTTTGTGAATTTCTTGCTGGTAATGTGTGAAATACAACACCCTGTTTGACTGCTTTTTGCAGTTCTGGGATTTGTTGTTGTCACTATTGTGCTCTCCACCTACACAAATACAGCACCAAGACACTGAAAGATATTTTGGGAAATGTAAAGAGAGAACACAAACTGAAGTAGAAATAAACAGGGCAAATTAAGTGTTACCATCAAAGGAATATGGTTATTAAAGAGTATAAGAATATCCGAGGCAGGAATTATTTTAAGCACCTACATCGGTGAGGTGTTAAGGTCATTATCGGGCTAGAAAGTGGTGAGCTACCTGCAGTGGACCACCACAGGCCCAGCATCGGGAGGTGTCGAGGCCTTGACCCTGCGCAGGAAAGCCAGCAGGCCGGTGGCGTGGTATGGCACACCGTGCTCAGGCCAGGAGGTGAAATGGAACTGGCACACCTCATGTTTAGCAGGGTAACCTCTCTGGAAGAAACAGTGGGACACATATAAATGAGTTGCTAATATTCTATCAGAAAACCCCACAAATGGAAACCAATTAAACAAACTTGAAGCTAGATGAGACACGTATCAGTGGGTATGCGTGATACAGAAGCTATATGAGAGAGCTGAGATCGGAAAAAAAAAAATATGTGAGAGCATGACTCACCCTCTCCATGGCAAAGGTGCGCACGGTGTACTCTGCCAGCGTTTCCGTCTTCAGCAGCGTTATCTTGATGTCGCCGTATAACTCAGTGTCATCAGGCCAATACTTACAGCACTTCATCTGGACAAACAACAAACAGCTCAAGTTCAGAGAGGCTCACACACACACACACACACACACACATACAGCTGATTCATCTCAACACAAGACAACAAACATCAACGCCACCAGGCACTGAGATTTCAACAAGCAGACAAATTGAAAAAAGCATAAATCCTGTTGTGACCTTTACAAAATATTTGGACTTGACCACGGTTGTTTCTCCTCCATCAGATGTGAGACATTAAAGTGTCGATGCAAAGGTTGGATAAGACCTTTTTTTTTTTATATAACTCGAAGGAGCATTTCCCACCCTCGGAAATGGAGCTTTCTCTCTGAGATGGTGTTATTTTCCAACAAGAGGGTCCTCCAGTCTGAGACTTTTTTAACTGAACACCTTTCTGTTTTATTTTATTTTTTGATTTTTCCTTTGTGGCAGGGTTTTTTCCGTGGCTCGACATTTTCTCCTGCTGCCGGCTGCACGGTGTCAACATTTCCTCCCCCTTCGGGCTGTGGACTTTTTCTGACACTATATTTTTCTCACCTACAAAGCCGGGGAAAGACTCCAGTAGCCTTTGGGGGATGGAAGTGGCACCATTATGGGAAAGGATGAAAGGGCACTCTTAATCATACGGGGCACTTTTAGGACTCTCATATATATTTTTTTATTTTTCACTTTTCCTTGAGTCCCTGTTCATTCGTGATGTTGGCTGACACGTGTTTGACTGTGAGATACCAGAAAATAAAAATAACACAGCATAACTCAATTTATCATTTCTGATGCCGATAATGTGGACTGAATGAGCTCATTAAATCAGCCAGGTAAGCAAGATGAGATACTTCCTACATGTGTAAATAAGGCAAAGTCATACTTGTATATACAATATATTGGTACTTAAGTTTAATAAAACCCTGATTTTGTTTCTGTTCATACAGCCTGAATACAGCACAGCTCCAGTCTCAGCGGGCTCATGAGTTGTGTTAACTGCCACTTCAGTAGAAAAATTCATGAAGCACACTTATTCTATGTATGTTGTCTGTCACTGATCAGGCTTGCTAAATGCTAATGCTATCAGCAGCTATGTGTGAGATGCATAAACTGGGGCAGCACTCAGCCAGTACTGTATTTATATAATATTAAATGTATTATATTTTGATTTTTGTCATACCCACATTTATTATTTATTATTAACAATTCACTGCCACACTGTTTATAATTACACTATATTTGTACATATTATGTATACAGGAGTCTAGTTCTATTTCTTTGCTTTTATCATTCTTTATTTTTTACTATTATTATCGTTTATTGTACTATTATTGTCCTTTGGCTGCTGTGATGCTCAAATTTCCCCTTTTATGGGACTAATAAAAGAAACTCTGATTGTGATTCTGATATATTTGGCTTGGCATGAGCTTTGAGCATAAACCTCGGAGCATTGCCAATTCAGGCAGAGTGACGGAGAGGAGAGAACTTTCAGATCCGAGCAGACGGATAGAAGCTAATTTTGAGCGGAGAAAGTTCCTCTTTCATGACAACATTTTTCTTTCTTTTTTTTAAGTTTTGGTACAATAACTTTTCTACTAATCCTAAAAGTTGTAATCAACCTGGCACACATATTTCACCATGCATACATAAATACCATAGAAAATATTGGCAGTTAAGAATGTTATTTTTGGCATTTACCCGACAGCGTTTGATGCTACAGTGACTTCCTGTTTAAATAGTGGATTGCGTACCTGCCAACGTTAGGCTGTGAAACAGGGAGGTATTCTGGGGCATCTGCAAATGCCCCGCCCCCACATAACCCCACACAACGGATTAATATAACAAATACAGGGATGTGTAAGCAAAATTTCTATAGAGTTGTCCTAAATTCAAAGCGCAGAGTAAAAAGAAAAAAAACAAAATCTTTTTTTTAAATGTGCAAAAAGAAAACAAAAGTAAACAACCTAAAATAACCTCACATAAATTGCTGTGTGTGTGTGTGTGTGTGAGCCATCTTTGCAAGGAACGCCTTCAAAAAGAAGAAAAGGAAGGACCCTTTGTGCACGTTCACCTCTGCTTCGAGGTTGGGTTGCCAGGTGCCGCAGCACATATCCCACACAGAAACTGAGAAACACTGATTTGAATTCTGTCACTATGAAATTGGTATATAAACAGGAAAAATTATCAGTCAGGAGCACACTGGAAGGTGGGCTGAAAAAGGCAGGTATGGGATTGCTTTTGGTTTGACGGCAGGACAGATGCTCCTCGCAAACGTTTCACGAATTACAAAGCTTACATTACAAGCTCAGATGTTCCTCCGGTTCTGATGGTGCAACTCTGTTTAGTAACTCACGAGCCTGAAACTAGCGAGCCGTTACACAGACAGTCGTTGTGATGGATTTATAAATGTCTGTAGCAACCCATCCAGAGCAATGGATATTGTACAACAACTGTTGTCAGAGGTCGAGTAGCACTTTGTGTGATGAGTGAACTAAACGTGATGTCCAAATTTCGATTCAGTTCCTCCTTTGATTTGTCATATAAACAGTAAACACTTTTCTGCTCAATATCAAAAACACTGCTGGTTGCATCCTCATTAAACAGAGCTTACCCAGCTGGCACTAGACATCAATTAGACATCATAGAGACGTCTAATTGAGACGCCTCCGACGTTGAATAGACGTTAGTATTTAATTGAAAATGAAAATCGGGTTAACGTCTGAACTTAAAGTTGGTCCGACGTTGGATATCAGTTATGTAGGCTATCTTAAGTCAAATCAACGTTGTTGATAGATGTTGTCCAGACATTAGAATTTTGTCATCAAAAAGGTCATTATTCAACGTCAAAGTTGTGTGAGTACAAGACGTCTGACACACGTTGGGTTTTGGTTGCCAGACACCACAACATAAAAACAACAAAATATTAACGTCATTTGACGTCAATATTCCTATGTCAAAAGATGTTGAAAGTAGATGTCAATGGACGTTGGGTTTTGGTCACCTGACGTCATGACTTGAATCCAACCAAAGACCAACGTCTATTGACGTCCGGTGCCAGCTGGGTATATTTGGTGTGTCCATTGCAAGCTAAAAACTACTCATACGAACTCATCTATGATCCTTTGTCGTATACATTTTGAATACTAAACCATCAGCCTGCTGTATTCAACAGAGGCAAGAATAGTTAGTAGATCAGAGGCCACAATGTTCCTCCATGAGCCTTCATATACATCAAAGCTTTGACCTTGGATCACAGCGACCAAAGCAAAAGGTGATCACTCATAACCAGGCAGCAGCAGCCATTTCCTCCCACAACACCAGGCGCAGCAGCTACCCTGATATATAGTGAATGATAAAGGGAGCTCCAGAAATACATTCCCTCCATCCATCTTCACAGGCGGCTCGGAGAGGTCACAGGACAAAGGGAAGGGAAACCTACCCTGCCCACCTCCACCAGCTTGGTGATCATGACAATACTGAAGCAGTTCTCCTGCCAAACCATCCTCCAGAAGTCGTAGATCATCTCCTGCTTGGGGCCTGCAGAGGAGGGGGATACACAGCGGAGGTATAGGTGGAGGAGTGGGAGAAGAAAAAGGGAGGGGAGGAAGAGAAAAGAGAGGAGGATGAGGAGGGCGGAGAGATAAGCCATAAGTCAGAGAAAATAGCAGCAATAACCATCAATATAGAGGCGCTGTGTAATCCATGCCAGGGAATAGAGTAACAACGTGTCATTCATGAACTATTGCCCACTCTGTGTTCTCCTAATACTACAGAGAAATGTCATTTCAATACACCCACAAATCCTCCGCCATTGTGCAAACAAGCTCCTGCATTGCCTTTCCTGGATGCCAGCGGCTGACACAAATCACAGCCCCCCTGGAGAAGATGACACTTTCATTGATTTCATTACACTGTGGCATTGATAATATCACAAGGTCCTCCTTCATACTGACTCCTCTGCCAAACACAACACTGTACACCCCCTTTTAGTGAACGAGATGTCCAATCATTTCTGCCCACTCGCTTTATCTAATAGGAATATTATCTTGTCTCCTGTAACTGGCCTGGATGACTTCTTTAAGATGACTCTCATTTGTTACACTACAATATTTATTACTCTTTAGAATGTAGTTTTTCTGTCTGCATTACATTATTTTATTCTCTTCAGGTTTATTTGTAGAGCACAGTACCTGAAGGAAATTCAAACTGTAAAAAAACTGAGTTAAAAAAAAAAAAAATGAAATATAACTTTGTGAAAAAGCTCAACTTTGAGCTCGGAAGTTCAGTCCTGGCTTTTGGCAACAGCAAGATATCCACACACTAAGTTTTCTTCATATGGGTATTTATAAATCTGCTGCCAGACCATGAAGTGATGTATTCTTAAATCATAAGGTGGGTGGTATTGTATATTTTCTCTAATCTTTTAATGTGCAGGGTGTTCATTATTCTTTCAACGTGCCATCTGCGTTGAAGTGTGCAAATGTTTCCTGTTTTGCTTTAAACTGTCTAAGACGCATGTAAAATATTACCAAGCAATTTGTTTTGAGGACTATAAGCCTCATTCTTTGAAACCAACTCTGTAATTAACACTTACTTTACAGAGGGAGATGCTTTAGAATCAGTGACATGATAACACCTTGGGTCCTAGATATCTTTTTGCTGTTATGAGTGGGGAAGTCAGGGCAGAGCCAGACCTTCTGGAGGAATAAACACCTGGAGCCACATCAGATTCTGCTATGATCCGGAGCCATTTACTGACGTGAGTAGAGCTCAAAGACGACTTTTTAACTTTGGAATTAAAAAGTGGATTTATCTTCAGTCCCATCTATTAACCCGACTGCAGCAGAGATCTGCGTAGTCGACCTCTTTTGTTGGGTGTTCATGTATTTAACTTCATGAATGTAACGTAACAAAAAGGAGAAGGGAGATAAGGGAGAGATAATGGAAGACTCTACGGCTATTATGGAAAATAAAGTAAGCTGGCTGTTCGGGGTGAATAAACACTTGTGCAAGTAACACCTCGCTTGTGGTGAACACGCAATGAAACAGCCACCATGTGTATACATGTATATATATATATACATATATATGTATGTACCTACAGGCACATATATGTATACATGGATGTATGTGTATATGTATGTATATATATATGTATATATATCCATATATATATATATGTATATATATATATATACATATGCATCACTATCCTATACATACATCTGATATATATACATACCTGTATATATATATATATATATATATATATATATATATATATATATATATATATATATATATATATATATATATATATATATGATCTCCTGTCCATATATATACGTACAAAGGTCTAGTCGTTTTTAGACATTTTAATGCAGAAATGTTACATTTTGTATCTTTCAGATATAATTGGAAAGAGCGGAACTCGCCAAATGGCTTTTACAGGAAGGCCATCAAAAGGGTCACTGCTGTAAACCAGCCTGACAGAAGCATGGACAAATGTTTCAGATTGTCAGACCGGCATAGAAAGCTTTTGAATTAAGTCAAATAAAAAACACAGCACACAGGCCCAGAGAGTTTTCTTTTTTTCCTTCTTGTCTCTGCAGATAAAGAAATAATGTGAGGCGTACAGTGGTGCTTGTTTTCACTGTTCTTTCCCCGGCAGTTTGTCTTAACAAGAGGAATCAAAAGACGTACATTTGACTACATGCCCCAGGGTAAACCAGCAAAGACCTCTGAAGGCTGAGAAACACAACAGGAGGAGGAGGAGTAACAACCTTACTTGCTTGTTAAATAAACAGGGCATGTGCAGAGCCTGACAACAGCGCTGTGTTTCGTAACAGCGAGATACTGGTCTTTACTGTAGTTGACCCGAGGTGAGGCGACGCCAGCCTGCTAACGCTCTAATACCCGCACGTAGGCAGCTACTTTAACCAGTGTTTTCCCTCCTCTTCACGGGGTTATTCACAGCTCCCTCCCCTGTTCGCAGCCACCGCGCCTGCTCTCTACGTGTATTAGTGATATGAGATGTTAATTTTTCAGCAGCAGCAGGAGAGGCCCACTAATGCATCGCCAGGGGTACGTGCCAGTCAGCGGAGAGACAGATGATGTGTGATAGCGGCGGATGGGCGGGTGAATCTGTATGCACGGCACGACACGCCGCCGCTTTGGACTCAGGCTTTCAGAGCGCGCCTTGGCATTTCTCCTCCTCGTCCGCCTCCCCCTCAGCCGCCTCCTCCCTCTCCCTCATCTCTGGACATAATAGAGAGTTAGCCCGGAGCACCTGCTGCCTATTGCACACGCACAGCTGCCTTAAGACTCATCGCAGATACAGAAAACCAGCCTCAGCCTGCCACAGCAGCCCAACACCTGCAGAGCAGAGCATTGTTCAGAGCACGCAGAGCACGAGGGGCCAGCGACGGCTGTAATGATGCACTGTGTGTCCTCTGTGTGTGTGTGTGTGTGTGTGTGTTTAAGTCTGTGTACGGTTAGACAGTCTACATGTGTTTGCACTATGTATTTTTTACAACCTGGGTCTTATTTCAGTATCTATAATTCCAGGCCAGGATAGATAGGCTGAAATGATATTAGAGATATTGATCATCTCACATCACGTACATTCCTGCAGTTTCCACTGTTTTACTGAACTTTGACAGACCAGGAGAACTATGGAAATGTACCGTAGTACGTTTCTGTGTTCCACTTTCATGCAGCTTTCCTACACAACCCTCCTGTCCAGGTGTATATGTAATGTATGGATCACCGAAGAATATCAGTCTGAAATTGCTCATCTTTCTTGACAAATTTAAGCAAGAAACTAGTAAACATGTTCAACTGATGAATTTTATTTTTTTTGCTTGTTTTTTTAACAAGATAATCAGTAGTATTGTAGGTACAGTAACACTAGCTGTAAAGCTGCAACTGATGTGTGTAATACTTTATAATTAATTAATAAATACCCTGTATTATTTGGATGGTCATGAAAAAGTAGCAACTGATGTTTACAAGCCTTTACAGTTGCGTTATAAAAGCTTTATAAAGCATTTCATTGTTTGTTAACAGTCAAATAATTATCAACATAAGTTAGACTATTTATCATTTAGTGAGGATTTTTATAAAGTTTTACCACGTATTGTGTCCCAAGTACCCAGCTCATGGATGCATACTCTACCACTGATGCACCAACATTAGCCTGTAATATATAAAAAAATAAAAAAGAAGACACTATCCTTAATTCAATAGTATAGTTATTCAGAAAATTATTAACTGTTTTAAATAACTACAGGCCAGGGAACTGTGCTACAGTAACTATGCATATATGCATTCTATTTGATAACAGAATACAATTTTAATTCGATTTGAACAGTTTTAATAAAAATGCATATTTTTCCAGGCATTTAAAGCCAGAAACT
Organism: Lagodon rhomboides; assembly: GCA_039737535.1. NCBI lineage: Eukaryota > Metazoa > Chordata > Actinopteri > Spariformes > Sparidae > Lagodon > Lagodon rhomboides. The sequence goes on from CM077799.1 coordinate 25,938,636, forward strand.
GGTGAAAAAAAAAAGTTTGTGTTTGTTTTAAATGAGATAAGCAGCAGTAACTGGATGATATAAATCAGAGGAACTTGAACATTATGTTTGATCCAGCGGGTGCTTCTCCTTGAACAGCAGGCACACTGTGGCACCCTCACCACCTCTGCCTGCACCCTTTGCAAAAAAAAAGAGACTTTGAGAGCAAAATGAGAGAGAGAGAAATTTTCGGAGGTTACTTTCGTGAAGCGGTAGAACTGAGACCAAAGTGAAAGATGGAAGGAAATCAGAGGGGGATTACCAAGTGAAAAACATATTCACTGAATAAATAGGATCAGAGCCGGCAGAGAATAAAGAGAATGTCTTGCTCTCTCTTTCACGCAGTCTCTTTCTCTCTCTCTCTCTCTCTGCGAGTGAATGTGTGTGTGTGTGTGTGTGTGTGTGTATGTGTGTGTGTGTGTGTGCGTGTGCCTTGCCACTTGGGGAAAGCAGCCTATACAGTGTATCAAACCGACATCAGAGAGATGGGGCACCACACATGCAGATGACGGGGAGGAGAGACACAAAGGCAGAACTTCACAGCCAGCGACAGTCGGCGGTGTTACAGTGCAGATTGACTGACAGTTACAGTCGATTGTTATGGGAGTGTTTCTCACAGGCGGAGGAAAGTGACGCTTTATGGTGGAAATCCAGATGTGAGCACGAGGCGACACGGCCTCCTCGTTGTTTACACATCAATAATTCAGCCGAGTCATTTTCATACTGTCAGCCGGTCTGCCGCAGACAGAGCGCACAACGCCGCGGCAGACATTAGCAGTCGAGCGCCGTCGCTGGGTATCTCACACTCACCTTGAGTGGCGATGAAGTGGTTTGATCGCTGGTAACCCTGCGAGATGGATAGAGGGGAAGAGACAGAAAAAGAGACGGCAGAGAGTTAATAATTATAAGAGTGCATGATGAAGTGAGACTCTGGGACCTCTAGCTCTCATTTCACCCCTCCCATCCATTCTTTTTCTCCATTTTCAGCATCGAGTCATCTCTTATTCATCTCAGCGCTGGGTTTGATGTCAGCGCTCTGCTAAATTTCGCCTCTGCTTTTGACTGAAGATATCTCGGCGGCTGTGGAAACTCATCTGCTCCATGCTGATGGGCGATGACGCTCACCTTAAAACACATTTGCGTGTTTGACCGGCCGAATTCTTTCGCAATGTTTGGGCTCTGAGCGTGGCTGCCGGATCCGGCTCGAACGATAAAGGGAGAAATGGCATTAATTCAAGTTTCTTTCTCTGTCTGTCTCGATGCCAGGTCATTACATACAGAGCGAGGGAGCTGCATTTCAAAGGCGGCTCGCCGTGTGGTGCTCTGCATGCAGCCAAGGCTGCTGATCAAAGCTAGATTGACAAGTGAAGGATCTTCAGCTCTGGGAGTAATTCTACCTGAGTGACACTGACTGATCTGGCTGCCTCCTTTCTGTTCGGCTCGGCATTAGTGCCGTTATGATACAGTGTGCACGGTCTGGAAGGCTATTAGGAGCCCCGGCCCTCCACCAGGCCGACCCTGCGTGCTGAATGCAAAGCAGCCGAGCGTGATGGATCCCAAGAATTAAGATTAGTGTGGCCCCTCATCGCTCATGGGGAAAGTGATTCCAACTGCTGTATACAGTAAACATTTATACAAATACCGCACAGACACCCTCCCCACAATCCACACACACTGATATACATGTACGCAGCAGGCAGGCACACAAATTACATTCCATAACTGTCATGCCACAGAGGGGAGGTGATATGGATGGCCATCGCCATGAAAGAGTGCAGGGACCCTCATTCCCATGAGCCTCCGCTCGCTGAGTTTCCCTGGGCCGACCAGCTTCCTGTCTGTCACCTTGGCAACCACATTTTTCCAACAGCAGGCAAGCAGAAAAACATCAGCAGTGTGAATTCACAATGGATTGGAAAGAAGAAAAAAAAACAAAATAAAACATGCAGAGTCACTGGAGACGTGGAAAGCTTCTCAATTCCATCAAACGGGAGAGAAAAACAATCAATTTGTTTTGCTTTGACAATTTTGGCTCGCTCTAACTGCAACCTGCGACGAGTTGGGGGAAATCTCGGCGCACGCATGTGGATAGAACTCAGCGCTCGGATTTATCACGCGTCTCCGAATCACTTGTAGGAACTGTGCTGAAACTTCGAATGCTGATATCAAATCTGCTCTCTGAGAGTTCTGGAGGACATTAAAGGGAGTTCTGATGACTCCTCCATTGAAAATAAATGACACCAGGGTTTTGCAGCACCTGCCGTTTGTTTTTGTTCTGGGGTTGTTTTACAAGACAAACTGTGTGAATCAACACATTCAGATGAGTTACAGCCTGCATCTGAAAATCTGCTGCATGAAACCGAAGCAGAGAGAGATAATCTGCACTCGTGGGTGTGAAGCCAGTGGAGATTTAAAAATCTACAGTATTAGTGTTACGGTTTTAAATCGGCCAGCTGTGTGTTTAAAAAAAGGAACACTTCATTGTATTCGTTCACATGAATCAAATCATCGCTGTTGTTGGTGCATTTATTTGTCACCAAAAAATTTGGAAGAATTCATTTCCATATTATCATTAGTTATTAGTGATTTATGTGGGTAGAGTAAATACTAAACATACCAAGCAAAATAAAAAAAAGAAAAAGTTTATTATTCACTAGACTTTGGGAATGTATTTGTTATTTCACACTATTTAAGACTTTTACTTTGAATATAAACCCGTTAGAACATGTGTCAGTTTGACCACCGCCAAGGAGTTAACATTTTCACTCCAGTCTGTTTGTTTGTTGGTTTGTCAGCCAGATTGCACAGAAACTACGGATTGAATTTCCATTAAACTTGGATCGAGGACGGGTCTCAGCCCAGAACAGACCCCATTAACTGTTGCTGTGGGTCAGGATAATGGTAGAGATCCAGAAACTTTTCTCACTGTCTTTAACATTACAAGATTTTTCAACATTTTTGTTAATTTCTCAGGTAATAATAGACGGATCTTGATAATAAAAATATCTGGCAGATTTAGGTAGCTGTACAGTAGAATTTGAAGCAGATAAAGGGGACTGTTGGGCCTTGGGCGGAGGTATGCGCTCTACTGAGTGTCATTTTACTGTTGTATACCTTCAGGCATGAAGTCTGTAAGTCTGTAAGTCCTCCTTACAATCAAGTTACCACAAGTTAACAGTTCTAGCTGTTTGTGGGGATAAGTTTTACGTAAGTGTCAAGGACTGAGAAAATGACTTGCCAGATATGTACGATTCACTTTCAGTTAGACCTAATTTCCTACTTTTATACTTAGTACCTTTTTCATCAGTACTGTTGAAATCAGAATCTCTCCCAGAATCAGTTTATTTGAATAAAACTCCCAAAACTGTTGGATTCACTCGTGGAGGAACTCCATGCAGAGCTTTCATGAATTCTGTAACCGAACTTTGTGCTGTCAGCTGCAGAATCCTAACAGTGCTGACCTTCGAGGGAACAAAGAGCCGCAGCCGGGCTAGCTGAGTCACACCACGTCACTTTATAAAAACCCTGCTCTTCTGGAGTTTGAAATGCTCCACAGAAAAGTGACGGTTTGAAGCTATTTGTTAGACGAGAGATAATGGTCCAAAATGAGCTCTGTTAATGGCTAAGCCAGCTAGCTCACACACTGGCAGCCCTTCTGACTGGCTCTTTTGAACTTTGGTTGCTAACTTTTCCAGCCAGCTAGCATATTACTTCTCAGCTAGCGAGCCACATTACCTCACCAGGTATCCCTGCGATTGGAAACCGTCTACAATCATCAAGACGATGTACTTTGCTTCATGGTTATCTCTGAGGTGCTTGATGAAGATGGACCCTGAGGTGTCGTAGGTATCTATAATAATGGTATGCACTCTGCGTTGTATCTGTTGTTTCCCTCAGTTCGCTGTCATTGAACGTGTATCCGTTGCCGGCTGTGTCATGGTGTAAACTCTGTCTTAGATCTCAGGTGCTCGACCTGACCTAGCCTACTCTCCTCTGTGGCACACTTCCAGGCCTTTTGTGGGCAGGCCTGATGTTAAACAAGAACTCCAGGTGAGCATCTGACTATGGATGAAAGCGGACAGAGAGCCGGCTGCGCTCGGTTTTGAGAAAAAAAGACGAAGAAAAAAAGACGGGGGGAAAAGTGATGGCTGAAGGCAGACAGGCTCAGCAGCTCAGAGCAGAAAGGGGAAGGAGGATCTGCTGTTGGAGGGAAGCCATGGAGGGCTGGCAGGGACAGCGAGAGGGGGCAGCGTGAAAAAAGGGGAGAGGCAGATGGAAAGAGAAGAGAAGCAAGGTACTTACTTCCCTGTTTATCCGAATCTAAGAGATGCCAAAAGGTTGAAAACGGGGGCGGGCGGAACACAGAGAGACAGAAAGAAGGGAAGTAGGGGAGGAAACAAGAGCTAGTTAATGTGATTAAAGAGCAGGAAAAGAGGGTCATGAAATGGTTAGAACAGCTTGCCTCGAGGACCTGTGGAGAGAATGATGTTCAAAAGGCTTGAATTCCCATATCTCTATGCAAATGATCCAATTTGATAATACTGCACTCCGTATGTTTAACCCTGAGCTCCGGGAAAACATCTACATTGCTAAAAAGTCAGACGTCTGATTATGAGACAGGTTGTAAACAAGCCGTCGACAGCTTATCCCGACGAACTAATCCCCTTTGTCTGGATGTAAAACCAGGAGTGAGCACATCCAGATCGCTGACAATAAACCTCCTGTGCATGCAAAATTGTGCGCGTACAGAAGATCAAGATTGACGAAGGAAGTAGATCCACGAACTGTAATGGATGTCTGACAGTCCTGGTTAAACTTTTAATGGTCACCTTTGCTTTCTCTGGACAAGCCTGTGAATATTCTCATTCATCCAGGTCATAGTTATCTCAAGGAAATTGAATCGAACGCAACTGGATTTGGTTTTTGTTTTTGTATTATCAGTTCCTGCTCGCTTGACTAGGCTGGGACTAGTCCCAGCCTAGTCAAGCGAGCAGGAACTGATGAAGCCTCTTGGATGAGAGGTGAAACGTCTTCAAGACAAAAACCAAATCCAGTTGTGTTCGATTCAGTTTCCTTGAGACTTTCTCTGGACCTGTCCTCAGCTGAAAAAATGACCACATAGGTCGAAAATGAAAGCAGCTAATTACGACCCATATTTATGTTCGTTGTTGTTAGTTGCCTAGGTAACATAAGTCTGTCTGTACTGAAATTAAGAAAGTAACGTACTTATTTTAAGACAAACCACACTGTTACCCAAACCAAGTGCCTAAACTAACCAAACTGTGACTGTATTTTACAGAGGTGTGCAAAGACACTGTTTCTTGACTTTAGCTGGCTTCCACTTTGCTGTCTTGATCATCAGCATTGAACCAGCAACTGCAGGCTGCTTAATTACTTTATCTGGCTCGCTGTAGTCTGATCTTAACTTGCATATTGCAAAAAAAAACTCAGTGAAAGTTGAAGTTTCACGGCGCTGTGCTGGGTCCAAAATCTAAAGGAACAACCCCAGAAAGGGAAGCTCACGCTGTGCCGGTGACTCATCCAACCCCCCGCCGTACACCAGCTCCACGTTTAGCTATCTGAAAAACTGTTTTCTGTAACAGCTCGTTCGTCTGCTAGTGTTTCTCTCCAGGTCTAACTTCTTAACAGTGCAGCAGCGTTCAGAGATCTCAGAAATTAAGCTGGTGAGTACAATGTTATTATTTTCCCATGGCGGGAAATGGCCCCAACTACTGAATTAAGTAGCTGAAAGTTGAATGAACAAAGTTGTAGAAAAGCGGAATTCTTCTTTGGAGTGACATGAGCAATAAACTGCGGTGTTCTGCCTTCCCCAGAAGACACAAAAAGATAAACAAAGACACAAGCCAAAGCAGAATTTGTCGGTGAGTCAATGAATTAAGCTTTTCAGTTTGTCTGCTCAGCCATGGCAACCGTTGTTTCCCATGTTCATTCCCATTTTATCTAATTCCAAAACGAATTACTGCTGCTTCCAACACGAGTGTGACAGGCAGCCCTTCCTCAGCGCAAGAGCAAGAACAGACTCCCTGACAGTGGGTGTAAATAACTGTGAATGCAGTCTCTCTGTCGAGAAACTGAGTGAAGATGTTGTCACTTCTGTGTTGGATCTGTCAGCAACAGACGGAGCATCTAAGGATCCGACACAAAGATGTCATGTCTCGCTTCATGCCTAGGAAAAATTATGCAACCCTGCATGCGGAACTTTTCGGTTCAACCATGAAAGAAAGAAGTAATGTTCCATTTATTTCAACCTTGGCGTCTTCCATAAATCATTTGGAATCATTTGGCTCCAGTGTTGAGAGCCAGGGGTCTTGGCATGACACGACACGCCACAGTTAATGATACAAAGGCCCTTGGAGCGCTCGTCCTAATGCCGCCCTCATGGGCCGCTCAAGAGGATAAAGTGGCCGTGCGTGGCACTGCTGGCTCTGATGTTCCGCTTTAACCAGCGCTGCCCACACACGCTGAGTCAGGCATCCACTACTGATCCACTCTACATTCCCTTTTGTTCAGTAAACAATAGTAGACGCAATTCAGAAACCATCACGACTCAAAGTAAACCCTGCCATGACTTCTTTCGTAGGTAGGACCAAAAACCGAGGCAAGACTAATCAGAGCTTCACACAGTCGTGCTTCATTCTGAATGAGCAGCAGGACTCTGATCCCGGCCTCGTCCTTCAGGTTAAGTCGGACCAGGCGGGATCTGGCAGGAGTGTGCAGCGCTGCAGGGACCAGAGAGGCTCCCCGAGATACTCACTCGAGCTGAACCGCAGGTGAGATCAAAATATCTGAAAGTAGATGAAAGGATCAGCCGTTTTATGTTGGGTCCAATTGCGGCGCGATGTCGCCTTACAAAAGCATTTGGGTGAGTCATGAGGCCCCGCGCTCCCGAGCTTAGGGGCTCTTGTAGGATCTCTGGAGCTGCTGCGATAGGATCTCGCTTCAAAGCCGGCGTGCACCAGCAGGCGTGGATTTAATGCTGTGTTGTGGGCGCAGTTACTAAATGGCGGTTCAGTCTAAGTAACAGAGAGCTCACACCACCTCAGACAGTACGCGGAGATCAAGCATTGACAAGACAGACACGAAGGAGTAGGAGGCGAACGAGGAGGCAGAGCAGGACTGAGGGTGACTTACGTCGATGTAGTTGGCGTTGACATAATCGGAGCTGGGGTCTGCGAGCAGAGAGTGGAGCTTGACTCGATGGCGGTCATCTGAAATGCACAAAAAATAATTAACTGCATCATTACAAGAGCCATTTATTGTATCGGACACAATATTGGCTTTTATTGATGAGTAGATCTCAGGGTGTCTGCCTGAGATGAAGGTGAGGAGTGAGAGAAAGGGAAAATGACATCTTACAAAAGTGGCTGACCAGAACCAGAACCAGGGACACAGCGGTTATCTGATGTGGGTCTAAACATCTTGGCCACCAGATGCCCCCCGATTTATCATTTTGTCTACCAACTAATTGTTTCAGGTCTGATTTCCTCATCACCTTAAAGGACAAATCAAGTTTATTAGAACACTTAGAACTCTCCTGAACAAACTACTGAGATTGGAGAATTAATTTACATTGGTAACAAAAGAAGTCTGATATTATTATATCAGTTATTGTCAGATCGTATAACGAATGACACAGAGTCAGGCGCTGATACCACCTCCGTGCCTGTGTTATAGCACTGTTACAACCTTAATTACCAACATTCTGGGGGAGCTCACTTTAGGTTTCACCTCCAAAATAAGGTGGTTTATATAAACTGGATAAACTCTTTGCTCCTTTAAAAACCTGTCTGATCGGCTGACAGCTTGTATTTCATGCCCCAGTGCACGTCTTTGAGGCAATGACTCCGCGCTCTCGGCGAATACTCCAGTGAGTACAATGTTTACCAATGCACGATCGCCGGAGCTGCTGAAAGAGCTCGCTAATAATACGGAATGCACATTTAAGAGTCATCTGGGAGAACCTGTAATGACACAATGTCTCACGGACAGCTGCTATCCCGCCTGAAGAGTTAACTGCAGGGTCTTTGTGTCCACATTTCATTCCTCAAGCTTTTTCACACCCACTCTGAAAGAACCCTGAAACAAAGGCCGTGACTGTGCAGCGACACACACAGCCAGAGTGTGTGTTCCATCCCTCCTGCACTCTGCGTCACCTCAACTGTGTTCTAATCCAGCCAAACTCAGCACACTGCTGTTTTCAACATCAATTTTTCAGTTTCTGATTTAATTGCGGCCCATAAACGCGACAATCATTCTCATAATCACAACAGCGTCTGAGGAAATGAGCACAGATACAAGTTAATGCTCACAAGCTAATCAGCTGTGCTAAATCTTCAGATTTATTATCTTAAATAAGCAAATACAGAGAAAGTTTGAGACTGCAGAAAGTTATTTTCAACTTTTACTTGCAGACAGCCGCTGACCTTCAGCGGGCTGTTTACCCAGCACGCCCCAAAACACCAAGCTGCTGTTTTCACACTGACTAAAAGGCTGTTTTTAAAAAGATATATTAGATCCACTGTTCAACAATCAGTTTCAATTAATCAAACCTTAATTACACTATAACAATTTCAATAATCAAATTTTTTTTTAGAATCAACAATCATTCAACTGGGAGTGAAAGTAATTATCGAGTGTCTCTGGCAGACCCGTGAGACACAGCAGTGGTGTCGTTAAGTGCTAATGTGCTTTACGGTGTACGTATGGAAAGCCATTAAAGTTAAGGTGCGCCGTTACCTAGTGAGACAGAGCCGAGCAGTGACAGCGTCAACGCTGTATTTCTTGTAAACCCAGAGTACTTACGGCTGAGCAGGCTGTCGTGCCTTCCCTTGGTCTTGTCCTTCTTTTTCGTGATGTCCCAGCCATCGAAAAAACTCTGCAACACAAAGTCAGACATCAGAAGTTAAGATGAGAAAAAAGAAAATGTGGCGGTGATTCGTCTTTGATGTGTCGCGAAACTCGCGGCAGAAACGACTTTGCTAATGCGAGCGTTACCCTAAGGTTGTCTGAGCAACTTCGCCATTATAGCAATCTTGCCAAGTCATCAACAGACATCTGCCAGGACTTAGCGGGGAGAGAGACGACACGCCGCACTGAAAGATGGCCGCGGCCTTGGGGAGGGGGAGGCGGCCCCGCTGCACTCATTCTCATTCCTGACACAGTGTGAGGCTCGCTGCTTGAAGACACCGCGGCTCTATAATACCTCAGTGTTAAACAGCTAAATCTGTGACAGCTGTTTATGACACCCATCTACTAAATCTGCTGCTGCGGCGGCAGGCGTCGTGTATAAATCAATCCTGTAAGTGAAAGAAGTGCAGGAGGAGAAAACAAATACCAGTGTGGATGGGTACTGCTCGAGTCGTGTCGTATTTTGTGAATTGTAATTCGCAGTCTGTGCTGCGGCGCATCAGTAGGTACATCCTCGAAGACCCAATCCCAGGTGAGCGCGGGGGGCAAATTGGGACCACCTGAGACCCCGGACAGGCTGCTGATGGGGGGATTACATCTGCTAGAGGATCCTGTACAGGTAATACCTGATCTAATCCTGCTTAACAAGCCTGCCTCCGCCCAGCACCCTGTATTTTTTGGAGCCTCAACAACATCCTGTTGACCTTCACAGGGATTTATTCTGTCTGTGTCTTCATTATTAGCTTATCGGCTCGATCCAGCATGCTCAGCTCTGAAAATTTGGGTTCAACTTTCAAACAATCTTTCCGTGACACTAAATGAATAAATAAGCAACGGCAGCAGTCAAAGTTCAGAAGTCTCTTCGCTTCCTTCTCATGAAGTGTCGGGACTGTTTCTGTGCGACTGCATCAGTTCTGATTGACTGGGGTCAGGCCTCGCTCGCACTTCTTTAACACTCCAATGGCCATGATGGTCATTTTGACCTTTTTCCAAATATGTGTTATATGTGTCTCAAGGAAACTGAATCGAACGCAACTGGATTTGGTTTTTGTCTTGAAGACGTTTCACCTCTCATCCAAGAGGCTTCATCAGTTCCTGCTTGACTAGGCCGGGACTAGTCCAGGACTAGTCCCGGCCTAGTCAAGCGAGCAATTTCCTTCAATTTCCTTGAGATAACTATGACCTGGATGAATGAGAATATTCACAGACGTGTTATATGTGCTATAACTTTGTTGAATTAAACATTACAATGCTGCTGGTTCCCTTTTCTGAAAATACCTGTCTGTATTTTCATTTAAAATATGTAAATTTGACAAAATGTGTTACCTATTTTAGCACCAGGGAGCCGTATCGAGGGCTCAGATCTTGCCACGGTTACATTGGTACTTTTTTTGTTTGGGAGATGCAGCTGGGTTGCTTGGCAACTATCATTGTCTATTGTCAAAAAATGAACACTTCCATGGGAGACGGGTCAGCCGGAGCCATTCACAGCTGATGCAGGTCAGCTCCGCTCCACTGCCCTGCTGCTTTCAAGAACATAAAGTAGGGGAGACTGGGGAGAGCCTGTGTCTGTGTGTTTGTGAGAAGGGGATGTTAATTTATATACCTGTATTGACTTTTTTTAAAAGATACCCTGACACGATAAATGCTTTACTCACTACATTGGGTAACCCTGTAATCTCTCATGATAAATGAGAGATTACGGGGTTTGGAATCCAGCGATCAAAATGACCCCTCACTGAGACCCGATCCAGAGTGTGCTCACTTCATCTCTCGCAAATCTGTTCCGACAGGCTTCAAGCTACAGTATGTGCCCGTGGCCAAACATACAGGCATTGAACCAATCACAATGCTTTGAGGAACTACTGGCAGCTAAGGGTGCTGTTTGCATGTAACGACCAGCGAGACAAGTGACTGTTCATTTGAAAACAACAGCGGCCTCTCCTGAAGAGGTTAGCGTCGCTGCTAAAGAATCAGTCATACAGGAACTGGCAGAGAACAGCACGAAAGACTTTTTATAGACAATTTTACTCTCTCCTTTCTCAGCTGGCTTTGATAAGAGTTTGATTTACCAACTGGCTCCACTAGTGGTGGTGTTTTCCTACTATCGATCTGACTGGTTGAAGTTGAACCTGTGATTGACAGTGATTGACAGATGGTTGGTCCTGCCAAGTATTTCTGAAAGTGCCAGCCCTTTCCAAACTGTTTCTTGCGGGTCTTTAACCCAGGCTGTCAGTGTTTGTCGACCTGGGGATGAGACTCATCAGCGCACTAGCTTCTCTCCAGGAGCAGTTGCTCCACCTTTAAAGCAACTGCAGCCATGCGGTAATCAACCTTTTTTAGCCACTTGGAGGCAGAAGAACGCGCTAGAATAAAGTTATCTCAAGGAAATTGAATCGAACGCAACTGGATTTGTTTTTTGTCTTGAAGACGTTTCACCTCTCATCCAAGAGGCTTCATCAGTTCCTGCTCGCTTGACTAGGCTGGGACTAGTCCAACTAGCCGGTGTGGAGGTCCAGCTATTTAACCTCTTAGGAGGCGTCACAAGGCCACTGATGCCTATGGGTCCTTGAGATAACTATGACCTGGATGAATGAGAATATTCAAGTCTTGCTACAATAAAGTTGTTATGACTAATAAACCTTTGGGATCCCCTTGAAAACAAGATGATACATCTTGGGGGGGTTTATCTGATACCATACATTTGATTTCAAACGTTAGCCACATCTCCACATCCAGCAGACACAGAGGCGACATGAGGATTCCTTAAAGTCGTTTCTCTGGCCCCTTAATGAATGCATCAGAACTGTTAAATCCAATATGGGCTCTGCGTCATATCACTGTGCTGCAGTGTTGAGGGGGCCCCCGCACTTTCAGGTGAAAACAAAATGACATGGCTGCACCCAAAGGAGTGCTGCATCCGTCACGGAGGGTGACTGCCGCTGTGTTTATTCAGCGGCTCCGGTTCCAGATGTTGAATTCCGAGCAAACGCGTACGGAAACCCTGCCCACACAGAGGGCCCGGCTCATTCACAGCCCCCCCACAATGCCTTGCAACACGGCTGATCAATGACAGCAGCGCGGCCCTGTGGGAAATAAGGGTTATGAAGTCTGACAGTAGTGTGCACGCTGATCCCCTTCAACTTGTTTATTTCTCCAGGCGATGGGGAGCCGGGCCGAGGAGTGAGAAAGAGACCCATATATTGATTTTGGAGGGGGGAAATTTGTCGGCCCCTTAGGGATCCTAATGAATCGAAAAAGTGCATCTGGCTTCCTGCATGTGGACGTGTTAAAAAAAAAAAAAAAAAGAAAAAGCCTCATCTCCACTGGTGGACTGATGTGGAGGACTCATATTAAAGTAAAAAGCAAGCTGAAAGGAGAAACTTGGAGAGGCATAATTAGTCCCCACAGCAGCGGAAAGTTCAGTATATCTGCATTATCTCTGTAATGCAGATGAGGTAAAACAGCATTTTACTGCCTGCTCATGAATATTAAACGCTCCATTTAAACCTTTTCAAAGTAGACAGAAGTTGTCTGCTGTAATACAGATGGGCTGCAGCGAAAAAATATATCAGGAAATGTTCTAACATTCGCTCGGTTGTGTCTTTCTTGGTGGACAGCTGTGGGAGGAAGCTTTCCATTCACCTTGTAACTTTTACCTTGTGTTCTGTACATACAGTCTCACAGGTCTGAGCTCGTTAGCATCAGAAACATGCACTGCCTTAGAACATGCTTAAAAGTTCAGTTTATGAGAGGCAAGGAGTTCCTGCGATGGAAAAGGGTTAGATGTGGACACCCAAACATTACATTCATATGTGATCTTTCAACATTTCATTCCAAATTCATGAGAATTAATGGATGGACCAGTTGGTGGAACAAGCTGTCTCCACGTTTGACTGAAGTAAACACCAATGCGGGTACTTATTTTCACACTGCACTTGACACTTTGTTCGGTTTTTAATCTGTACTCGATTAGGGCTGCAATTTAACTGAGTCAGCTGCAATCAAACCATCGTCCCAGAGGTGGACCACTTAGCAGAAACATTTTAGAGAGGAGACAAACGACTTTTGAATAGAAAAGTCCAGAGACAGCAGCTGTATCACACGTATCCTGCTCCCTTCCTACAAAGCTAATCGCATGCCTCATCACGTTCGTAACAGGAATCAGCCCGTCCCGTTGTTGCATTGATGGGAGGGCACAGGTGAGATTCACGACAGTTTCAACCAATTTGGTCCGGCCAAGGATGGACTTCTAATGAGCATGCGAAGGATAATATGCTAAGACACAGGACTACCAAGCAAGGTGAGGTTACCCAAAACATTAGACAGTAAACTAGCATTTGTTCAACTAGCTAGCCAACAGCACATTGTCATTTGTTCATGGCAGTGCTGCGTTTTAACCTAATTCAATGTTGCATTCCCCACTGTGACGGCATGTGACGCCTTAAATTGTAAGTAGTAAAGCGCAGCAGTGAAGGTTCCGCTCCTTTAATGTCAGTGCAGACGGGCTGGGTGGAAGCACATGTTGCTCATGTTGGCACAGCGAGGGCCAGGTAATGAAGCAGCGTTCTTTTTATGTTTGATGACTTGACGGCGTGACGCTGTAACAAATTACGAGCGTCCACGCTTTCCTCTCTTCATCAGATACACTGCAAATGGCAATGTGACAGTACAAGGATTGTCACAGTAACGCCAGAGAAATCACCACAACTGTAGACAGAAGAATAGAAATGTCTGGTCGGGTCTGTTTACCATACCGTACCAGCCATGTCTTTATGACTGGTTGGAAGCATCATATAATACTGTAAGCTGGAGCAAGATTTCCCTCAACTGGAAATAAGGTCCAAGCTCAAGCCATAAAGAAAAGCTTGAGTCAAAAAAACACACCTCACTACTACTACTGTATATCTCACTTCCTACTCTTCTCTCCTTTCTTACCTCATACTCTTGTTTGAAGCCGTATCCCTCGGCTGTTTTCATCTGGTTGATGTGCTGGAGGAGGTCGGCCACCCTCACGGCGGGGTGCAGCTGACCCGTGTGATACGGCGAGCTCTTCCTCCGACAGTGGCGATGGGGCGAGCCTCCCAGTAAGCTGCTGGACTCGTTGACGGAGCTCCGCTGCTCGTCTGGGAATGAGAACACATGCAGTTCAAAGCACGCCGCTGATACCGTGACATGGACTCTGCTCTTTTTTATGAATGTAAACCCGGCTGAAAAGTCTAGGGCACAGCTCGAGGAAGAAAGGAAAAAAGTCAGCGTTTCTGCAGAGACGTGAGGCCTGACTGGCGCCGCAGAATATTCAAACAGACAAGAGACTTGGAGGATATTTCTCTGTTGAGAGCACCTCGTGGCCTGGCAGGAAAGATCGGATACATGCTTGGAAGTAAACATGGCTGAAGGTCAGGAAGGAGGGAGCTTCATCTCTCTAGACACTTTCTCAAGAGGACCCATATGTTCCTCGCCGTCTTACTTCGAGCGTTGCAGCCGTGGGCGTCCATGAAGGAGTGGGCCATCCTCTCATCCTGCTGGAGAGTGCTCTGCTCCGTCATGCTGCAGTCCAAAGAGCTCAGCTTCCGACTCTTCTCCTGCCTGTAGGACATGGCCGCCTTGTTTATGGCCACCTTCTTCCTACTGTAGAGAGGCAGAGAGAGGCGGGAGGACAGAGGGGGGAGGGAGTAATAATAGGCAGAGGACAGCGGAGAAGGGGCAGAATGAGAGAAAGACAGGCAAAGAGATAAGGAAGAAAGGAAGGGAGGGCGGGTGAGAAGATGAGAAATTGGACTGTGGGGGGAATATAAGAGCTACGAGATTGAAACTGGACAAGGGGGAAAGTGCGATTTGGTGATAGCATGAGAGTGCCGGGGGTGGCGGTGGGGTTGTGGTGAGAAGAGGGGGGGGGGTCTATACTGGAGGATGAGGTGGCGATAGCAATGCTGACTTCCACTCTAGCAACCCTGGGGCTACGAAGGGCAAGCAAGGGGAAGATGGTGTCGAGGTGGAAGATGGAGAAAAGAGTAACTTACGGGTAGTAAGGGTAAGAATAGAAGTCCCTTCTGATTAGCATGAGGGAGGAGGAGAGGAGAGAGACAGAGAGTGAGGAGAAAAAAAAAAGAGAGGTGACCATGGGTTTATCAAGATGGCATCAGAGAGATCAATGAAGATGCTCAGTGCGTTGGAATGTCCCTCGCAAGCAATCATGAAACAGGATCAAAGCATCAGGATGAGGAAAGGGCCTGCTGCGCGCCACCACTCAGCTCCGGACCGATGGAAAGGCTTATCTTAGTTAGATCTGTATATATGTCGCTGTATTCAGGATGTAAATATGTCATTTCTTAACCTATTCCGTTAGGGGTTGGTCCTATGTCCACCTCCTTTTACAGACCTCGAGTTAAAGGATAAGTTCAACCAAAAATGTAGTCTTTATCTACTAACCCCTGGAGAGTGTTCCAACACTGACGTAATTGAGTTTTCATGTTTTGGTGAACATACCCTTTAATGCTTATCATGTACACATCACAGTACAATTGTTACTGTAAGTAGACACCTGTACCATTGAATGTACATCGCATTAACATAAATAATTGAGTTTATGAATGAGTGGAAATATACAGTGAACACACATCTTTTTCCCTCCAATTCTACACGTTCTGGTTCCCAACAAGAGCACCTCATCTCAGGTTAATACTTAGAGAGCGAGGCGATTATTTGGCGGCGCGCCGAGTTGTCGAACCCATTCAGAGCGGCTACAGTGTGCTTTCTTTTTGGGGAATTTTTTAAAAGATTACTTCTTTAAACTCAGGGGCATCAGATCACAGACTTGCACTGTGAAAGACCAAGAAATTCTGCACACAATCAATTGCACCCGATTAAAGAATTTACTCTTTTGGGTCCTCTGACCTTCAACAGTTAGAATTCATCAGCTGAATTTTTCAGGATGGTCTGAGCACCAAAACATCATAAATAAGTGAAGAGTACAAGTGAGAGACTTTTGGGATTTTTTCTTTTATCTTTCACTCGCATTGATACAGTACATATACAGCGATCAGCCACAACATTAAAACCACTGACAGGTGACGTGAATAACACTGATCATCTCATCACAATGTTCTGCTGGGAAACCTCGGGTGCTGGCATTCATGTGGATGCCACTTGACACGCACCACCCATCCAAACACTGCTCCAAATTCCCCAGATCCCAATCTGATGGAGCAACATACAGGACCCAGAGGATCCACTATAAAACGCCCTGGTGCCAGACACCACAGGACACCCTCAGAGGTCTGAAGTCCATGTCCTGACAGGTCAGAGCTGTTTTGGCTGCACAATATTAGGCAGGTGGTAATAATGTAATGCTGATCGGTGTATACTGTACTTTGTTTGCCATGTCATGCTATACAATTGTCATAACCCCGAATGTTTTGTGTTGGCACGTTTTTATGATTGTTTCTACTGTTTGTTTTCTCATATCTTGGCCCTTGGTATTAATTGAGAACACTCATACATATTTATAAAAAAGCATATCAGAGCTTGTCAAGGGTAATGATGTTTCCTGAGCTTATAAGCTGGATTTATATCTTGGTCTAGACCCAGTGTTTACATATTTTAGTGTGTATTCCCTAAAAGGTACAAAATGTTTGGTAATCATTCCAGCAGAATGCCTCAGCCGGCAGCGCTGACACGGCTGAAATAGCTGCAGCTTTCGTTATTATTTTTTAGTGTCTAGCATTATTGTGAAAGGGTCCCTGGAGAGACGAACCTTTCTGTTTCACCAGGAACAGCTGCTGCGTCGCTCTGACCAAATCCACCAGACATCCACAGAAACAGTAACTTTACCTTCATTAAACAAGTGATCCACTGGACCAACTCCCAATTGGTTTTGTACCTTTTTTTTGTTTTGTTTTGTTTGTTTGTGTTGTTGTCTTGTTTTGTTTTTTCTTGTTGGATGTACCTTGTACATAATTGTAGTTTTATTTATTTATCTTTGTCACGCCTTTGTTATGTTGTTATTGTGATACATGTGGGGACCCCCTCGAAAACGAGATGGTACATCTCGAGGGGTTTTATCCTAATAAACAAATTTGAACACCTACTAGAAATTTAAATACCAAAGGCCGAGATATTAAAAAATTAAAACGTGCCAAAAAAGAAATTAAAAAAGGAAATCCTGGTTGTATGAAATACACTATACGATATCAATATATATTAATTTTCTAAATTGTATACTGTATAAATCATACACATTCTGATTGGGAGCAGCCATTGTTCAGTTTTTGCCTTAAAGGCAGGAGGATCTTACTCCTCCTTAATTAAAGGACTCTTCACCACATTTACATATACAGTGAGCACGGAGGCAATATCATGTGGCTAAATATAAACACGTCTGCTCCTGTAGCCCCCATGTGGCCGTCTGCTTCCTATTGTGCCTGCGAGATTGGCCCGCTGAATCTTATCAGTCACTGCCTTCTTCCAGACATCCCATTCATTCTCCCGCTATTCTCTGAGAGCAAATTTCTCAGGCGGAGAAGTTCCTCTCTCCAAAAAAAAAAAAAAAAAAAAGGCAAAAACAACCTTCCTAACCAATTACTAGCCCATCCACTGGCACCTCACAGCTGCTCGCCTCATGTAATTGAGTGGGCAATGGAATAACATGCCCCTTGATGAAATATTTCACACTCAGATGAGTGTTCCACCATTGCCCAGCGAGCGGAGGAAGAATACACTGCAGGTGCGACCGACGACAGAGGTAATTTGCAGGTGGAAAGCAGCCAACGATTCCAGTGTGAGCGGGCTGCATTTGAATGTGCTCAGCCAGCACGCAGACCTTGAAATTAAAAGATGAGATGAAACAAAAAAAGCTTGGCTGCGGCAGCGGTGGGAGAGTTAAGGATTAATGCTCTACCATTCCACTAACTCTGGTTGTAATTCACTCTTATTGCCAAATGCTTTCCTCAATAGACCCTCGCTGCCAAGAGGGAGAGAGATAAATTTACTCCTTTAGAAATGCTACACAGGAACAATAAGACCTAAGACTGTAAATGTTTGACTCTGAAAAGGTCCAACCCATCTCAGATCGACTGGCAGGCAGACACACAAACACTTTCTGCTCACCCCTTCTTGACGATGATGACGATGGCTCCGAGGAGCAGGATGAGGACCACCAGACCGCCGACGCAGGCCCCGAGTATCAGACCCATGTCCTCGGCATGCTGGGATACCTCCAGAGCCCGCTTCGAGTCCTTACAGGCGGCTGCACAGCATGACAGGGAGGTGAGGACAAGCAGGAGGAAGAGAGGAGGAAGCTTAGAAAAGACAGCATCTGTGAATGGTTATTCAGCTCTAATTGCTACAACAAGATGCTACATGTGGTGGTTTGATGTCGATAAATCATCGACACATTCATTTTAGCATAATTACCATAAACAAACAAAACTATTGCCAAGACGATTGGCAGCGGCTGCTGGTCTTATTACTGAAGGTCTGCTGGGTGGGAAGTCTGCTGGATCTGACTGATTCTGAGTCAAGAAATAAAAGACACCACCGATCCCATCCGCAGTCTGCTCGCCCTCCTGCCGTCTGACAGAAGATACACAAGTATCCGCTGCTGTACCACCTGAACCTGAACAGCTTTCTTCTTCAAGCTATGAGACTTCCCAACTCATCTCCTCGCTCCACACCTCAATGCTTCATTATTTTCCTGACTTATCATCTATTCATTCATATCTGTATTTTTGTTTTGTGAGAGGCTACAACTAGCGTTTCATTTTACAACCCCGAGTTGTAAAATGATAAATAAGTGAGCCTTGTTCCCTGATGGATTGCACAGAACAAGAAAAATGTGCTTTTCTCTTGCCTCAGACAGAGCCTAAACGGTGAGCAGAAAAATAATCTCTCATTTACCCCTCGTGGAGGTTTCTGTCAAGCTACGCAAATTGTTTTGGTTTTATTTTCCGAGGTTTGGGGACACGTGTGAATGTAATTTCACAAACACATGGAGATGGATGCTCGGCGGTGTTTTTCTGGAACGTGACATTTAAAAACATTCACCACCAAAGTGTGTGTCCAGTAATAGCATCCTGCTGGCAGAGACAGAAATCTCACAGACATCAATCTGAACTTGGAACAGTCACTAAAGACAGGATCTTAACAAAAAACTCAATAACCTTTTACAAAAGAATGACAATATTAAGTTGGTACAGTGGAGTGCTGCAATTTTCAAGCATTGAAATCTGCTGTTAGGTCGGTACTATCACTGTAAACCGTTTGGAGCTGAGGCTGAATTGCTTTGGGGACTGCATGGTTGTGTATATTGGTATCTTACTCCTGCTGTTGTCTTTTGTGTAAAGCAGCTGTTTGCTTACCACTCTTACATATGTACAGGCCTGCCCTGTACATTAAGAACACTGTACTACGTACTATTTGAGTTGTAATCACACACCCCCATGAAAACCTGAACTGCCCTTTCTTTACAGCCATCTGCATGGCCAACTGCTGCTAATGAGGAAATCAGTGAGTATAGTTTTGTTCAATTTAAGCGATAATGTGTTAATTCAGTGATTACAGTTTGACAGTTTCTATTTCTGTGTGGAATTGATTAGGTATTATACATCCGTGTCTCTCTGTAGATCCTCTGTAGTTCCACAGTACACACATCAGCTCGTCGTATTGTGCCATCACTGACGCATATAGTCTTTTTGCATGATCGTAATTTTTCCACCTATAAACCGCTCTGTTCCTCCGGGAAGTTGTGATGTTGCAGTCGTGATGGTTAACTCAAATTCCACAGATCCCTTTGAATTCCGTCCAATCACCGCGACTTTGCCGTTAATCCGACCACTCGTCATATTTGCCTGCCAGTTCTACCAATCACACCAGTTTAAACATGTGTCTGGTTGCAGGCAGGTGTGACACCAACGCCTCACATTGCCTCTACATTGCATTGTGGGATTGTTAGCAGATGGTGATGTTCAGGGTATGGACGCTACTTATTCTTGTTCCATTGTGGAAATCTTCGAGGGCACTACAGGGCATGCGCTCCACATTTCTTTGGACGCAACCTACATGTTGTGTCATTAACCTGTTGTATGGGTACCTGAGACTGCACCCTGTTCCAATAATTACATTGCAAGAAAAACGTCTCACTCACATAGAGGGGGGCTGTCTTGTTGGACACATTATAATGCATTGATTACTTGGTGATAATATTATCAAAGAATAACTGTGAACTATTTATACACAATCAGTTATAGAGGCAACACAACACAGGTCTGGAAGTTTCACAGGAAGTAGGTGATTATTACCAACGGACACAGAAACTACTGCCCAGTTACCACTACAGCTCCAATATTAACCTCAACATTTACAGAAAACTACTCCAATATCATTTAATAATAATATGCAGTTATTTTCCAACAAGTAGTTAATAAATAGCTGATCATTTCTGTCATACATTTCCAGGAAACCTCCAAGTGGTTTCTGCTGATCATGCCATTATAATTTCCAATCAGCTCCTGCCTGACTTCCCCTCAGAAGGCCACTAAATAGAAGTTGTTTCAAGATCATATCCGCTGGTCATTGGATTGTACAAGCAGAAGCCTTGCAACACATTTTGATAATTATTGTGGTAATTGTGGGTTATTAAAAAAGAATAATATTTCACTTGGTAATTACCACATACTTAACATGTAATGTGCCGACCTGTAAAGTGTTACTATATGTAAACAGATTGCCGTTGTTGCAGATCCTGATTGGATAAGGATCATCCCTCTGTGGTGTTATCACCCCCGGGATGATTCAAACGAGCCGAGGGAAGAGTGAGGTGTGTTAGATGTCTTCAGGTATCCAGTAAGAGCTTTAAAAAGACTAACCAGTCAGCAAGCTAGTGTATTACCATATAAAATGTCTAGAGGCTCTGAGGGAATAAAGCGCTCACTAAACAGTGTCAGAAAGAGCTCGAACACGATCTCAGCGCACCGATATCGGCATCCACAAAGAGGAGCTAAACGTGTTTGGCTTGTGCGAGGCGACGCTCTGGTTATCTCACCGAGCTGATGCATGCGCTCACTCCGCAGCTATTCCCCTCCCACCCATATGTCACAGTCGCAGCGCGTTTCTGTCTGCAGCGCCGTCCCGCCTCGCCACCAGCATGAAATCTCCCTCTCTGTGAATCATCCCGGATCCCTGTTGTGTTTTTTTTATCCAAAGGTGAAACACTGCTATTAGGTATGAATGAAGTGAAGGAGCGTCATTACACATCTGGCAGCGCGCTCTTCGTTAACGAGCCAACTGATGAGAAAACAAATAAGACGGGGAATACAACGGCACGCGAGGAGATGTAATCGTTTAAGTTTGTCAGGCCTTTCACGGCGAGCTTGGCAGCACAACTGAATCGGACAGCATCTCTGTATTTTAACAAAGCGTGGATGCTTCGCGGGGGAGTTAGTGGCATTTGTCTGTGACTGAAAAGAGGAAGAAAAAAAAAAAAGCCTTACAGTGAGGCTGAGTTTGGCTTGATAAGCTGTGGATTGGTGGTGACTATAGCTCCTGGCAGACAATATAGCCTAACAGACCAGCCATAATCACACAAATCAAGCTGGGTGAGTCATGCTGCTTCCAGGGCCATATTTAGAAATTGGCTATCAGAGTTGATTTCGCTGCACCGCCGTGTCCAGCCGTGGCCACGCAGGGAAATCCAGGAGAAGAGAGGTAAAAAAAAAGGTATTAGGTTGCATGTGTCATCGTAATTTATAATTGGTCTGTGGTTCATTAGGCAGAACAGAGGAAAGACAACTCCGGCACGCTCACTGTGAACTGTACTTTATTAGTCCAGTCATTAAATTCAGTGTGGAGTACATTTCCACAGAGTCCCGTCACCACTTTCCTGCTATGAGTTCTGAACAGAAACACTTTTCTCCTTACGAAATAATTGTAATTCTGCTTTCCTGTTTTTTTGTTTGTTTTTTAATCAGTGCTGAGGCTCTGTGCTGTAAACACACCCTCAACACTTCATCATCTGCGAAAGACGACACAAAATGCATATAAAACAAATAAAGGCAACAAGCATGAACAACCAAAGGCCAGCAGGAGGCTGGAATTACCTGCACTATAAATGTAGATAAATGCAGCATGATGTACATGTGTAGATGAGTAAATGCATCTGTATATGCAGTGTATGATGTGTCTGTAGATGTGGATCTGTGGCCTTTTGCCCTGTGTTGCACTCTGAAAATAAATAATGCTTAACTTAGAACGGGTAACTTTTTTTTGCTTCTTCTTTCTCTTTTTCAAAATGTTGTCTTGTGTTGTTTTCTGTTTCTGTAAATGTGTCAGTATGTAGCCCTATGAACCTATGAAATAAATGTATTGAAGGTAAAAAGCCAATAACCTCCACTCTGCAGTTTTGTGTTCTTTTTTAAAATCAATGTCGGCTCATGTCAGTGACACTCAACACTTACTAAAATGTTTCCCATTAAAAAATTGACCGGGGAAAGGAGAAGTTACACCCTGTAAGCTGCTAGAAGCTTTTATTTTTTCATCTGCGCTAGTAAATGGCAGTGTAGAACCAACTTCAACCCGTAAACATGACAAAATATGTATATATATATATACATATATATATATATATATATATACATATATATATATATATATATATATATTTTGCCATGTTTAACACTTAACCCTAGGTTGTCTAATGTAAGTTACATGGATTTCCTCCGGTTAACATGAATTTTTGGGAAGAATTAAAGGATAAGTTCACTAAAAAATTTAAAAAAAAACATTATCTACTACTCTCCTCACCCCCGTGCTGATAGAAAGTCAGAACCTTTTAAAAAGCTGAAATCTTCACTGTAGCCTCTAAGCTCAGAGATCACCTGGTCTGAAGAGGGTGCAGCATCTCTTCTGCTCTCGGACAATGCTGCATCTCCGTTTTGCTGTGAAGCTCCAGAAAATGTTTTGTGGACTACGATACCTCACCCCGCTTTCCATCGGTACGGGGGTGAGTGGATAATGACTACATTTACATTTTTGGGTGACCTTATCCTTTAATCATCGTTGATGGGAGTGCATTTTATTAAACAATCAAAGCAGGCCCTGTTGATTAATTCATTAAGAAAGCTTGAGGATCTCTACGCATGCAGAGCCGCATTGTCACTGAGCAGAGTAAAACAGCCGCGCATCAAGAAGCCTCGACTCTGACTCACTGTTATTATAACAGACAGACAGCTCTTGTTCATTGGAGATTACTTAAGTTTTGCTTTTGTGCCAAGCAGCAGAAAGGTTTAGTTAATTTGCCCTCCATGACATCACACATCCTGTGACGTGACTGTTGCGCTCGTCAATACTAAAACGATATGCAGCCCTAAAATAAGCAATTTAAGTATTTATGGTGTGATGTCCTTCCATTGAGCTGTCACACAGATTTTTCAAACGCCGCAAAGGCTAAATGTGAATTTAATGCTTCTCTCCTGGCTGAGCTGACGTGAATCACAGCCTCTTCTTTTGGCAGAACTGTGTCTTTCAAGATGATTTGATTTGTAATGAACATGTTCACACTGTTCTTTTTTGTCAGCTGAGATTGCCCATATTTTATCTGAGGACACAAAAAATAAAGCAGAAGACCCGGGTGTTGAACAGCCGCCCCTCCGCTGCAGCGGCTCGGCCCAGCGCTCCGGTGAACGCGGCTGGCAGCATCTGTGTGTGGGAAGCTGGCGAGAGGAAATGAAAAGCAGGCAGGAACGGTCTCTACAGGACCTTTCAGCCACCTCTGAGGGAGCTGGAGTCACATCAGCATGTCCTCTGGGTCATATATGCACAACTACAGTAAAAACTGGCTGCTTTTAATAATCCTGCAGCTCACCTCCTCTGCTCTCGTGACACGCCCGCAGACAATAATATAAGGCAGGGCTCTTTGATGTCATCGCACTTCAGATAAGAAAGAGTTCGGGGAGAGGAATCCAATTTAACTGCCACCTTTCTCAAGAGCACTACAAACTTCAGACATAATTCAGCGGGGAGGAAAGCAGGGGAAACAACTCCATTCCATCCTCCGTCTCCCCCCCTTTCCCCGATTGTTTGAACTGAGAGCCTTCTATCTCGCTCTGTCTCTCAAGCAAACACTCCTGGTCGCTTCCTCTCCCAGGGAGAAAAAAGAAAAAGGATATGTTGCCGCATTCTGGATTTCAAAGCCACCAGAGCCCAGGAGGGGTTTGCCAAAATGTCAGTGTCAGTGATTCTACAGGAACAGAGTGAAGACACGGATGCGTGTTTGCCTTCACCTTTCCTGTGGCGTCTCTGCTGAGGGGAGACGGGCACAGGGGGCTTCCTTCCTGAAGCACCCAAAACAAAACTAAGTCTGTGTCAAAGCCCCTGAACAGCCAGCTGATCCAGGATAACTGCCCTGCTCCCTCACATGCACCCTGCTTCACACTGTCGAAACCACAAGAAAATCCTGCGGCGGTTACGATCACCCAGAGAAGCACTATTTCACTCATTCCACATTATTTTAGCCAGGAGACGAGCGGTGGCCTCCGTCTCACCCCGGTGCTGCTGCTGCTATTCTAGAAGCATTTTCACAATTCACATTTCTTATTTTCAGCCCCTTATTACAATAGATAATGATAACATTTTTTCCAGCGGTATAAATGGTGAGACGTGGGGGAACGACACTGTTTAACAAAGGAGCCCATCGGCAACCACATTAAGCCTTAAACAAGTATATTACCTTATTATTTTAAATACTTATTATCATTATGAGCCAGTATCATTTTCGATTTCATTTCAGTGCAGACAGACACATCGGCTCAATGGTGGCAAATACAACAGGATGTACGGCCACCACAAAGAAGCCCTCCAAAATACCAGCTGGGTTAGGATGTCCTGATTCATTCTCACCTCAGAATGAGTGGATCAGATAAAAGGTTTCAACCAGGGACTTGTTAAAAAAACTTGACTGCTAATGTATCCGCCCCAGGATCCGTGTTGTGAAGCGGTCACTAAGAACCCGGAGAACCCAAACTCTGAACGATAAAGGGGACGAGTGAATCATTTACATCCACAACCTGTAAAGGTATGATCCTGGGTTGATCTGGTGACATGTGGTTACTGCTGGTAAAGGTTAGTGTCTTTTAATAATGCAGGTGAATCAATCAGTGGTGGCTACCAGACAGCAGAAGACATGCATGGATGTATTAAAGGACAGCTACACCAAATGTACACATTAAGGTGTGTTTACAGGGAGAACTACTGCTTATGTGGAAAATAGTAGTAAAAAATGGTTTGTGGCTCCAGAGGAAGCTGCATGTAATCTGATAAACTGCCTCCAGTGATGTCACTCAGTGCTAAATTGCATTGTGGGTAATGTCAGCACCAGATTTGGAAAAGGGAGAAGAATGTGTGGAATTAAAGAGGAGATATCTCCTGTTCTGCTGTATTGATTTTGAAAATGTGTTTTCAAACTGTCCATAGTGCAATGCTAACAAGGCTAGCATCGCACTATGATCATTTGCCCTCCATGACACTGCACATCCTGAGATGTGACTGTTTGCTAGTCGATACTAAGACAATATATTCTGCAGCCCTGAAACATTTAGTTCATGATGATAAGTTAAAGCAAAAAAAAATAAATCTATTGCCAATAAAGGAGAAATAATTCATAAACACAAGCAATAGATGATTTAAAAAAAAATACCATTGCTGTCTAAATGTTTCAGGGTTGAATTTTATTTAGAAATGTCAGCAAATCAAGATTCAAGAAGTTTAGTGTCACTTCGGTAAACGGTACACTCGTGTGGAACTTCAACAACAACTTCTACAACAACAGTAATGTTTATGGTTTTTCAAAAATGTGCCATTATTGTCTTTATGTTTTATTTTTGTTTTTGCAGCGTGGCTTTATTTGAGGCTTTCTCACTTCTGGAACAGAACGCTGAGGTTCCATTTTCACTTTAGCTCTTTCTAACTTTAACTTCCTCCAAAATTTGCATTTGCCACAGAGCCGAGGCTTGGCCTGCTCTAACAGAAGAGCACCATGGTCTTGTTTTGTGCTGTAACCCACCTCTCTATCTGATATTCATGATAGCCATTTTAAAGGTGTACTGAGTCATTATTAATGTGATAATGACTCACTGATGTGAAAATGTCACATGAAACACGCTCAGAGTTGAAAAGGAACGTGTTACCTTTGCGAGCGATCCGTATGCAGTTGATTCTGGTCTCCTGTGAGGAAAAGAAAAGGCAGAGTTATTTTATTTGGCTTGGTAGCACAACAACACAATGAGTAGAAGGTGAACAAAAAAACACCACGGTGTGAGTTAATTATGAGTCAGCCTGCCGAAATCCACAACCTTGTCTAAAAGTTGCAACGCAGGCAGCCGTGTGTGTCAAAGTCACCCAGACCTTTGCTACGCCGAGGAAATAATTGAAATTTCCGAGAGGATGACATCTCCTCGTGATACGACGGACCTACGCTCCCCTTCACCAAGTAAGGTCCTGCACCCGGGTGCTCTGATTGGCCCCAGCACCCCCTGCCCAAAACAGCCACCTCTATCCCGAAGATGGAGGGCCATGTTCCCAAATTAAGATTTAAGGAAGTTAAATCAGCCTTTATGGGCAATTATGCTAATCTGTGCTCTGAGATTGGAGTCAAAACCCTGTCACCTAAAACGGTTGCCAAATTACCTTTTTAATTGGAAATCTGTTTCAAGTGGGTTCTCATCTCCTCTCATCTCTAACAGTGACAGATAAGTCATATTTACTCCCACCCAGGGGTTATTAAAGCAGAGGCAGGTAGTATGTCATGTGTCATCTCGCCCTCTGTCAAGGTGGGTTTTTAGCCTTTTCTCCAACAGAAACAGTCCTTGTCAAAGCAGCAGTTTGATGCAGCTGAGCCTCCAGTCTTGTTACAGGAGGAATATACAGTATGTTGAAGAATCCCCCTCCCTGGGGGGGAGTTTTAATCATTTTATCAAATTTGATTTCAGTTTTGGATCTGCTTATCAAATCTGAATCCTTTCTAATCCCTCACAGGATCCACTGGGGTTCAGCTTCAGTGTTTGTAAGCAAACGTAGTTATAAATAACAAGAACTCAAAGGTTCAGTTGGGATGTGTAATAAAGTTCTGATGCATGCGGGAACACGAACACCAGACCTGACAGGCAGCCTGCTCAGTGTTCACAACCTTGATCGACACCCCGAAAATAAGATGAGCAACACGAGGTATGAGATTTTTTGATTAAATATATCACATTGAAATGACAGCCTTCAAACCCTGCACACCTTATTTTTCATTCTGATTCTGTTCCTGATTAAGAACAACTGACTTTATCAGCCTAAAACATCAGTATGACATGATTGAGAGTTTAATTAAAGCAGCATTAATTGATATTTTGGGCAACTTGAGAATGGCTGAACAAGCTGAAAAGATTGCACCGACATAGAGTTTTATCACATTATAACTGGTAATGTGAACATGTTAGCAAGCTTTGGGCCATTTACACATCCAGCACACGTAGAGACATTAGTATTTATTTGCAGCCATTTATCTGGTACCTGACAATCAAGTCCAATTCTCACTCTCCTATAAGCTCAGCTTTAGTCTCCACCAAACACTCCTTACACAAGTACTGTCCTTACATATAATTTTGAGGTACCAATTTTCTGCTACTTTATAATTCCACTTCACTACATTCTAGAGGCAAATATTGTCCTTTATGTCATTTATCTTAATTTTTTTTTATTTAATCAGAAATTGTGTTGACTGTTGACGTCATCTGGTGACCCAACTTGACGGTCAGGCCACTAGACGATGCTGTTGTCTATAACCGCTGCCATCCCAACACTGTGTTTTAGAAAGACATCCCTCCCACCAGGCAGTAGTTGTTCGCGATGTGGCGTGTAGAGATGTGGGAGAGAAAATAAAGTTTCTTGCTGCTCAATGTTACGTCTCTGTGTCCCGTTTATTATTTTCTTATTAAACCAGCTCAGTTCATGTTAGGCTAGGCTAGGCTAGGCTAGGCTAGGCTAGCCCAAGGTGCTCGGTTACATTGTTTGCAGCAGCGGTTCTTTTGTGCGAGCTGCTGTTAGTGTGTTTCTTTCTGATTGTGTTTTATTAGCTCAGCTTCCAGAGTTGGAGGCAGCCCTCAGAGCGACTGTGGAAAGTGATGTCGACTGCAGCGGCGAGCTGATGAGCTACTCAAGCTTTACGGGAACTCTGAGGGGACACGCTACCTCATATACAGAGACACAGTAACACCCGGCAGAAATGATGTCATCATCCATTGCGATGTTTCAATATTGTCATATGCAAATTTGGAAGACATGACTCAACCCTACTGAATGTTGGTTGATAATGGGTCGACCCATTGTATACAGCTTATACATATATGTAAGTAAATGTAGAACTTCCTTTTACTTTTGATACGTACATTGAATATCAGTTACTTTAAGACTTTTACTTTTGCCAAAATGATATTTTTACATGATATCTTCACTTTTACTCCAGTGTGACTTTTGGCTTTGTTTTACAACACTGATTGTGTGTGGGTTTGTTTACTGAGAGGTTCACCCACCACTCTGTCTGTCCCTCAACACAGCAAAAACACCCAGTTTGCCAACAGTCAGACACTGCTGTTACAGGATGACAGTATAAGAAGCGACAGAACAGACACTGACTTGAAGAAATTCATGTATTTTAGTGTTTTAGCGAGTTACTTCCATTCAGATTTAAAGTCAATTAGCTATTGCTGATGTAAACTGCTTCAAGGACAGATAAAACAGCCAATAACAGACTTGTTAACTGAATGAATGTGGCTGTTTTGCCAATCTGGAGCTGGATCAAAATCAAATAAGAAACCCAACACTACCCAGTACACATGCCAGCATATCCAGCAAGTGGAAACTGTGATGAGTGACAGGTAATCCCAGCTGATGAGCGATGATAAACTCAACAGAGGGGCTGAAAATGAAATATCAGCGTGCTGGTATTTTATTTTTTAGCGTAATAGATAGCAGTAATCTAGATATTAGAGGAAAAACTGTGTGTGTTTCCTTCTCGTGTGTATCAAAGGAAACTGGCTGCACCAATCATTCATCTTTCAAGCCCCACTGAAGGCAAATCTGCCAAAGCAATTACTGTTTCAATTCAATGGCAGCTCATGGTCCACAATAAGCCCTGTACATCTAATTTATCCAGGGTAATTGTCAAAATAATTTTCTCTTTCGCTCTCTCTGTGCAGCCAATCTCTCGAGAAACACAGCTATAGTTGAGGAAATAGACGGGAGATGATAATATTTGCAGGACAAAAAAGAAAATCCTCAACATAAATTATATTATTCAGTCTATTGTGTCGGCTGATTTCTGTCCCAGAGCTGTTGTGCCAACAGAGCTTTTAATTTGGTCTTAAGGGAGAATTATCAAGAATGGTGATCAATGAGGGGAAAAGTTCAGTGCTGATTCCAGATCAAATGATGGAGATTTCCGTCAGCGTGTCTACCCTGACCCCGACCAGAGGCTAATTGCAGTCATCCCGGCTCTGAAGAGCCACCTACCAGCACCCAGAGGACGCTGGCAGCATCCTCCGAGTGCTCAGACGCTGATATTTAGATGAGAAGTTGCAGACAGGCAGGCACACATAAGCTCCATATGGCCCTAATGAATTAAACAGCATTTACTTTCACTGCTTCTGTGCACACAGGCCAGCACATTCCTTATTCATGCTTCAGTCGCTTTTTAAATTGCTCGAGGAGTTGCTTTTCAGATGGTTTTAAGCCTGGGAGGCAGTGTTTGATTTTCCCTGCAGAAAGAAACGATTCTTAAAGTTTTTAAAAAGCTCGAATATGAGAGAATCTGACAACTGGACCATTGCAAAAAAATGCAGGAGTACACATTGTGTCCTGCATGTAATTATCTTCCGAGAAGCAGTTGAGATTAATTCGGCCACTTGGCTCTTGTGATGTTTTTGAGGGTTTTTCATTTAGAAATGGTGCAACATTAACAAGTCCAAGATTTACCAGAGGGAAACAATCGACCCGAAGCCGTCCTAAAAATGCATTACACACATCAGCCCGTTTGGTGATAAATAAAGGCTTGTTTATGCAGTAGACTGCTTCCTTT
The DNA here is from genome assembly GCA_039737535.1 of Lagodon rhomboides. NCBI lineage: Eukaryota > Metazoa > Chordata > Actinopteri > Spariformes > Sparidae > Lagodon > Lagodon rhomboides. The sequence goes on from CM077799.1 coordinate 25,968,691, forward strand.
CTTGTAGCGCTGCCAGCACACTGCCTCCCAGCTTCTGACTCGCTCGACGCAAATCTAAATTGACTGTCAAGGTTGCTAAAACATAAAAGCAGTGCGTCTGAGCACCAGAAACACAAGCCCTGTCAGGCATCTGAGCAGCTCTCACCCCTCTGAAGTTACTGGTGGCCTGGAAGTAGATGAGGTAGTTCTTGGTGGGGTCCAACGGGCTGTTCCAGTAGCCATTGTAAGTGTGGTTGTCACCCACGGTGAAGGGGGTGGCCTCTGGCAGGCTGCTGGGAGCCAGCTCTGCTGTGTAGTAGTGTGGCGCCCCTTTGGCCTGCGCCTCGTTGTGGGAGTTCGGTGTGGGGAAGCAGTCGACGGCACCCAGCTCCCTCCGCCTCACCTGACGGGACCCATCCTCTTCCACCACCACCACCTGGTAAGCACTGGAGGAGGACAGTGTGGTGCTTAGTACTCCAAAAGAATGTAAAACACATCATCACTTATGTGCATGTCTTCAGACTGTACAGTCAGTAACCAGTAACAGACTATTCAAATATTTGTTTGACTAATTTAAGAAAAATAGTATATTCTCTGATTCCAGCTTCTTAAAACTTCTCAATATTTCCTGTTTTTTTTCCTCTGTAGCTTATTGGTCGATGTTGAACGTGGAGTACAATATTCTAAATAATTAAAGGAATGATGGTCAAAACAATGTCAAAACAAATAAGATCCAGGTTATATGAAACCACAATTTCCCCTTCAAAAAGTGTAGCTGAAATCTTCTGAGGAAAAAAAAAAGGAAGAAAAATGAAAAATTTGCAGAAAAAAAGATAATCTAATCTAGTGAATTTCCTTAAAACGTCACTGAAATGGAGAATGATACCATTCTTACATGAGATGTGGGAAAACATGCAAGAAGGCAACAGTGGAGGAAGCAAATCCCACCGATGATGCTGCAGAGTCATGTGACCTGGGAGTGAACGCCTCATGTACCCAGGTGTTAGTGGGGTTTGTTGTCCAATGCTAAAGAGGTTTCACAGTAAAAAATGTAATCTATAATAAAGTGTATAAACAAACCATATACACTTTTATCAGCTTTCATTTTTTAAAACTCCTTAAACAATGTTTATTGGTCAAGTCTTTTTATGCCTTGTCACACGTACTACAGTGACTAAACTCCATCCTCAAAACGCAAATCTCATTTAAAAAGTTCAGTGATGTTCTGTTTGTCTATCTTGCCAATAGCAATGTCAGTCGCTCTCCAGAGGAATCAATATTCATGGCCACCTTTAGAGAGTTTGTTTTGTTTGTCTTTGACCGAGGCTTGCCTCACAGATGTGTTTGACCCAGAGGAGTTTATTCTTTCACGAAGGACTGGACTTTCTTTTTCAGTTTCTCTCAAAGCCTAGTGCCTCATTTTTTTTTCTTCACCGAGATTCCTGACTGAAATTGGAGTGTGGCGCTCGTTAGAGTGACACAGCTGTCAACCAGTCAACATATGACTGGTCGGTATGTGCTGTCATTCCAAAGCTGTCTGTCATGGTGAGTCAAGTTTCAGGAGGGAGGGAGAGAGGGAGAGAGAGAGAGAGAGAGAGAGAGAGAGAGAGAGAGAGAGAGAGAGAGAGAGAGAGAGAGGGAGGGAGGGAGAGAGGGAGAGAGAGAGAGAGAGGGAGGGAGGGAGGGAGAGAGAGAGAGGGAGGGAGGGAGAGAGAGAGAGAGAGAGAGAGAGAGAGAGAGAGGGAGGGAGAGAGAGAGGGAGAGAGAGAGAGAGAGAGAGAGAGAGAGAGAGAGAGAGAGAGAGAGAGATGTTGTTTTTTGTTCTTTTTTATGATTCAATACAACCTCAGTCAGGACAGGATCAAATGTGGACCGGGCCAGATTGAGGAAAAGATCCCTGCTTATTAATTCAAATCATTTTATACAATCTGTACAAAACCTAAATAAAAAACCAAAATTCTTCATGTATGTTCTTAAAATTGGTATCTGCCATGCAACGAGCCTCAAGAACCATTTGCTCAGGAGAGCTCTTTTTGACTGCGGCTATAAATATCACAGTGCGGATGGGCGGCGAATGAATGCCGGCGTAGGAGTGAACAGTGTATTAGTTGTACCTGACAGGAGCCCCTCTTGCCAGCGCAGGTCGCAGCAGCACGGTGATGGTGCTCTCCGACTCGCTCAGCGGAGAGGGGATGTCTTCATAGTCAAAGACCGGCGCTGAAAGAAGAAATGAAGTGGGAAAGTCACACAGGAGGGTGAAGTCAGAGTCGAGAGAAAGCTGAAACACTGCGGAGGACAACCTGAATCACTCTGAGTGTTTAATTTTTGCATTTCATGAGAAAGATCAAATATGGGTTGTTTACTCAAGAGTTTAAAAAGACACGTAGCTGCACTTCTGCCTGCATATTTTAGAATCTCATCCACCCTTACATAGTAAAGATAGAGTGTGCTATCTTTATTCATTACCCGCACTTGTCTCCTGTGTACTACAGTGTGTGGAGGCCTCCCACACAGTGCCACTGACTGATGATGACTCCAAACAGCAGCCAACTACAGAGAAAACAAGAGGCCCTTATAATATAATTAGGACAGATCTCAAAGCTGCACAACCTCAGCAAAGCTCGGGGGACAATCAGGTTGAGTGTTCCCATCTCTGTTTACTACAGGGAGAGAATTAACTGGAGTATGTAGTGAAGCAAATGGCTACCCTGGTACGGCAGATAAGCTGAAACAAAAAAAGGGCTCCAGGAGGGGAGGGGAAACGTTTCTGCATTAATGCTCGTTGTAAAAATCAGCTTGTGTAACCTGTCATCCCCGAAAAAACACACACTCGGGCACTGAGGTCTGCAGTACACGCAGCGGTGTCGAGGATCGTTCCAGCCAGCGCGTGTTAGGTGGTTAAATCCAGCATGAATTATGAAAAAACTAATAGTGCAACATTACACTCTCATGCTCGCTACAAGAATGGTGCAGGAGCTGGCTTCCCCACTGGGCTTCTCTGACAGCGCAGCCGGGAGAGAGCATGTGGTACTGTAGGTTGGATTGTATACCTTGACAGCTGTGAGCCCACAGAGGCTGAACCAGATGGAACAGGTACAGATAATAAGGAGGGATGGAGAACAGGTGGCATTGTTTACAGTGTGGGTTTTTACTTCGAATAAAGGACTCAGGATGAATCTTTCTGCTGAAGTCCCTGCTGCTTGGATCCAGTCAAGCTCATTTTTATTGATATGTTTCAAGAAATAAAACTTTAATCGTCTGGTACCAGTCAACAATATCATGTATAGCCAAGTACAGCAACTTCTATGGGACCCGTGCAGCACTGAGCACTCTGATATGACACCCTTATCTGCAGGGTGAGACCATAACAATACAAATGATTTATATGACCTGATCCATACAGAGCAGGTGCCATCCAGACAAAGAAAGGAATCTAACAAACCAAACAAAAAAAAACTTTTGAGAAGCCTCACAATACTTACAGCATTCCATCTCAATATGTTACGACAGAGTCTCATTTAGCAAGATTTGAACCCACGGTGCTCATATAAGGTGCAATAATATACGATCACAGCAAATTGTCTAACAGACCCACCAAGTCAACAATAACAATCATGCAATGTCTGTTACACTTTCAGAATAAATGCAGCAAAACTGCTCAATTAGGTTTTAAGACAACTTGCTTCGCACAGGACTTGAACCTCGATCGGCTGGGTGAATGAACGAATCCTGGATCGTCCCTGACTGACCTCCTCTCATCAGACTTTCTGGCTCTTTCTACTGAGTTCATCCTTTGCTCTCATCATTGTCACCCTGTGCAACTTTTTGGGGAATTCATACAATCATCCTTTTACAAGCAAAAGCATTTGTGTGCAAAAACTACTTAATTGCACTCATGAGTTTACAAATTGTGCACACTTATTATCAGAACACATGATTATATTCTGAAGGGTTGCAAAGATAACACAATAAGTTTACATGCACACAGAATTTGATACAGGTCATGTAAAAAAAGTGGATTAAGCTTTCCAAAAGCTATTCCAAAGCACTTTTTTCACAAATGAAAGAGGGAGACTGTGTTTGTTAATCAGAGTTTGCACTGCTGCAGGTAAACAGGAATATTAGTGCTATATACATTTTCACCTGCCATGTAAACAGTCTAGTAGGCATCAGGGCTTAATTTGTGCTTGATCCTGATGGAACAGCACCCGAGATGGTAAATTTTGTGCACGAAATGTGTGCTAAGCTGGCATGTGATTCATGCTTTTATGTGTCTTTATAGTTTGCCATATGATCACTGTAAACCCCACAAGGAAGCAGGCGTTTGTGCTGTGAAATGATGAATCAAGAAGGCCTATGGTAAATTTAAGATGTGTGTGCATAGCCGTGAATCTGCAACGCTGTTTATAGTACTGAAATGGATCTCAGCCGATCAATCAGACGGACAGACAGACAGACAGACAGACAGACAGACGGACAGACAGGCAGAATACGTCACTAAATTTGGTTTCTAAGCCTGCTGCCTTTTTGTAGTTGTTTGTAGATCTTTCGGCTCTAATTCCAATTTCCCTTCATTGTAGCAGTCTACCAACAGGGGAGACAAGTCATCAGGGACGTGAAGGGACAGTCAAGGAGAGAGAGAAAAAGGGAGAAAGAGCGCGTGCAAACAGTAAAATCAATTAATCAGACGTTACTATGCACCTCTCCCTGCTGATTCTGAGTGATCATTGTGAATGCTCTGATTAGTAAATGTAAATAAATAATGCTCGGTTTGAACTTTATTCCAATGTACAGTAGCATCGCAGCTGTATCACAGTGACAAGAACCAATGTAGTGATTGCAGTAAAACACATTGAAGCAATGTTATAATGCCAACAATATTGTTTAATTCTATGTTCTGTTAATTTATGTTAATAATTCATTTTAAGAGCTTCTCTCAAACAGACAATTTTTGTTTTTATTCATAGTAAAAAAAAAAAGAATGTCGCGCTACTTCTGACTTATCTTCTGAGACACAAACATCCAAAATTGACATGGCGACTAAGGACATTTGACAGATTAATGTAAACATAGATTGTTTTTGGCATCTGAACAACAGAAAAAAGGCTTTAAATAGCAGCCCTTCCCTTTCCTCTGGCAGCATCAAGAGGTTTATACTGAAATAAGCAAAAAGGAGGAAGTGATATGTGGTGACCTGTTTGAGAAGCCTACTTTCACTATTTTAGTATGAATTCCTGGAAAAATAATCCACACTCTCTAATAACTCCCAGTAATTTCTACTGGGAAAACATCACAATAGCATTTGATGTTTCATCTCAGTAAACACAATTAGTGAAACAGCTCACAGATACCCATTTGTAGATGAGAGTGTACCACATTCCCTACAGGCACATTTTCCAGACTGATCTCAAGATCCATACCGGCAACCTTTTCACTGACAAACACTGCTGCTCTAATTTCTCAGCTGCTGCGTCGCCTTTGAATGATAAACACAGACTCAGTTTGTGGTGATGTCGGCTGAACAAAGCTGTTTTCAACCAAACCTTTCAAATGGAACATTTGTAGTCAGCTGTAATTCAGGTCCGCTGTTATTTCATCAGACGGAGAAAATGCATGTCTGAAAGCTGTTTGGCTGAGAGAAAATGAAGATAATTTGTATAATGTAAAAGTATATGTGTAATTTAATCAAAAGCTCTTCAAAAGAGCGGTATTGCAAGTCATTTCTTAGGCTTCTCTGCTATCGTCTTGCAAATGCTTTGAGTAGAAACACTTTTTGCTTGGAAAAATAACGTTTGTGGTATTGCACTATTGGGATACATTATACATGTACAAGTACATAGTGTAGTTATTGGAGTTTGCCATTTAAGACCTTACCCACACATACTTTACATACTCCCATGCAAAAACACACTTGTAGATCTATTTTCATGAGGACCTTATCGATATAATGCTTTTAATAGCCCCTGACCCTAAGCTAACCCTTACCTAACTATTTTAACCCTTAAAGCTAAGTCTTAACCTTCAAAAAGCCCTTTGAAATTGTGAAAATCCAAAATGTCTTCTGTTTCCAAAAAGGTCCTTACATTGTTGGATAAGAATTGGTTACGGTCCTTACTTTACATGTACACAGACACACACACACACACACACACACACACACACACACACACACACTCACTGCTATGACTGAACACAGCACAACAGCTACATCAGTCAGCACAAGGCCTCACCAGAGATGTTGGTGGTGATCTCGGTGAGTGCCGTCTGGCCAAAGCCCTTAGCGGTTCGGGCCCTTACTGACACCAGGTAGGTGGTTCCAGGATGCAGGCCAGAGAACATGTGGTATGTCTCGTTCCTCAGCTTGGACACTGTGCGGCGGGGACCTGGCACATTAATGCCTGGGTCTGATGACTCGATACTCTGATAGCTGATCTGTAAGCAGGGAAATAAATGACATAAGACAAAGGTTTACATGCTAGCACCTCTTAGACACGATGTTTTGTGCTAAGTGCTAGTGAGAGCATGGTAACATGCAATGTTAAGCAGGTATAATGTTTACCATGATTTTTGTTTAGCATTTAGAGGAACAAATAGATGCTGAGATATTTCAGTCTGGATTTAAGTTGTGGACCGATGATTTGCTAACATCGCCATCTCTGTAGCTCTATTAAAGGGACATGAGGTAGGATTTGTGAAAAAATAAACATGTATCTTAAGTTTTTTAATGCTAATGGGTGATGAAGCATTCGAAACTAAAAAGAATGAGCCCACCCACGTATCTCTCCGTCGCCTTGAACAGGCTGTGTGCTGCATAATGTGCTGCAATTCGGGGTCCAAATTTCCCGCGCGGACGTGACGTCAGATGACACTGAATGCGCGTCCTCGACGGCTTGGATACAGGAAGAAGACAAGCGTGGTGGACCCAAACTAGTATTTAGGTAGTAATGGATTCTGCTACGGCCAGAAAACGACCCACCACCACACAAAGTCCACTAAAAAGTCATACTAAGAAGAAAACAAAGGTTTTATCAGCGGCAAGTCGTGAGTCAAAACAAAATTACGACCAAAGCCGTGCCGGCACCCGAATAAACATCGGATACGTGTTCGGCTCATGGAGGCAGCTTCAACTTGAACTGGGACTGAAAACAGATGCTGACATGGCTCATTTCCTAGTGACCAGGTAAGAAAACATTACAGGTCATGTTTAGAGCTTGATTTGAAAATCATATGAGATCACCGAGGACTCGGAGTGACCTAATGTGCAAAGTAGCGTTAGCTGCTAACATGTAGCTTAGTCCACCGCTGTGTAACACTGAATAGTTACAGACTGTGCATTTTCCACGGTCCTTTAGTCTGAAACCGGATAGTTAGAAATATATCCCTTTATATATGGGACCAAAAGCCCAACCTGTTATCCGGGAGGTGACGTTAGCAGCTGGCTGTAGCCACAGGCTAACGGTTTGTTTGTGTCTGTGTAGTAACATTAGCAGCTAACACATAGCAGTCCCGTATCAGAGACGATATTTTTGTCCCCCAATATGGTATGGCGTCTTTGCTTTCGCCTGTGCCTTTCAGACTCGCCGCGCTTGTGTGTCGCTCCACACAGCGAGCTGGCTTCCCGGCTGCTTCATGTGTGTAGGGAGGCATGCACAGAGGTCTTGTAGTAAACAGTCACGTAAACAGCGAGTAAAGAAATAACAGTGTCACAGCATCAGCTGCTCTGCTGTGAAGAGTCGATGCTTGGCTGATGGCTGCAGTTACCCTAACGGCTGCAGTTACCCTAACGGCTGCAACGACCATCGTATCACTATTGAGTCTTATTTCTTGATCCTGCCCCATGTCCTTTAAAAAAAGAACTGTGACCCATTACGAGCACTTAAATTTGGGGAAATTATCAAACTTTCATAAATGTCAGTTAGAGTTTTGCTTTTTTTTATGCTCACCTCAGCATGTGTTCAAATTAGGTCATAGTAAGTACTCCCCAGTTAAGCATTGTTAGGTCAGAACAAATCTTACTGTCTAAGCCTGCAGACTATTTGTAATATGACTCACGGCTTATTTATCACACTGCCTGAAAGATTAAATTTAGATGGCCTTTTTTTTTCAAAGGCTCTCTCAAGAGAAGCGTCTCTCAATTAATCTATGAACTACTGCAAAAAGATGTCATCTCACAGCGCTGATCTAATAAATCTTACGCAGCAGTTAGCCACTGATATCCAGACTCAGGTATATTCTGTCACATCCTCGCTCTACGGCACCATTGGCCTGATTTTCCGCAGTTTTCTGGATTAGTTGATAAAGTAAAGCCAGAGAAAAATAAAAGTGCTGGAGATGACAAGTATGAATGAAGACCAACATGATGTTATTGCTTCATTATTGCAATTTGATAAATGTGTTTAAGGCTGTAAAAAATGTTCCCATCAAAATTGGACAAATGCATGCTGGGATAGTCTTCAGCCACCCATAACCCTGAACAGTATGAGCAGTAAACAGATGAATACATGGCTCAATGGTCGGGAGCAATGTGAAATATTTGTTATTGATTAACTACAGGACATAAATCAAGGGGGACAAGATGATTGCTCTTGCCTCGTTTAGTATTTTAACTCTTCCATCGTCAACACAGTCTTCACTTGAGATTCATAAGATGAGCCTAAGCCCTTTATGTGATGTTGACAAAGTCATATATATTGACATGGCTGATATTGACTGATTTAAGCTCAACATAAATGTGTTAAGATGCACATTTCTCTGCTAATAAATAATGTTTTAAGTTTTTGAATAAAAACATGCCGGGCATATGGCTTTGTCTGGTCAGCTAAGGAACAGGATGTTCCAAATGTAATGTCTATACCACTAAAACGATACAGTCGTCATTGTTTTTTTCTAAGGTTTTGTCGAGGTAGACAAACAATGGACACTAATGAAACTACCCACAAAACCTGTCAAATGCAAATGTCTGTGCCTATATACTATAAGAATGGAACTTGAGGCTCGCTGTACACACATGCAACAATGATTTACTTTTATAAATTTTAGAAGTAGCAGTTGCATACAAAGTCAATTGAGAGATGATTAGTAGTAACTTGTCACATAGGTGGACAAATTAATGTGAAAATGTTTCAACTAGAGTGACAATTTGCACTTGTTCAGACAGCACAGAAAGTCTAGCAGTCAAATTCGCGGCATGTTGGCACACAGGAGAAGGTCTGTGTTGAGTTGTCGTTTAGCTTTAATTACATTTTTAAATAAGTGAATGAATAAATAATTAAATGTATTAATCTTTATTTATCAGAAATTCATTTATATTTTAGTTTATATCTATATAATGACAAAACATCAGAGCACTGCAGTTAAACATTTTTGGCCAAAACACATTCAATTATATGACCATTTATAATTTCATGAACATAATAAGTGTGTCTGTGTTTGTATTTGTATGAATTTATGTGTGTGTTGTTGTTGTATGCCTGTAAGTATGTATACATAAACACGTATGAGTATGCATGTGTGTCATCACCGAATGCACTGAATATGACTTGTTGTCATTTTATGTGGCCAACTTGGCAGCCTCTCAGACCGAGTGTGTCTGTGAGTACCCTTCTGTTCCTCAGCACGCCTGTGCCATCGGGAGCTAATGTTGGCTCGCGTCATTGTGCCCTATATTCAAATAACCATTAAGGCGTTGTAAAAAGCATGGTCACTATCCTGGTGAATAGCACTTATAAATGGAAACTGCTCAGTTTGGCTGCTTAAATTTGCAGGTGAATTCAGATTTTTAGGGAGAACGCCATCCTGCCTTGACATTTTGACAACAGCTGACATTAAGTTAGCTGGCCTGTCTGACTTTCGAATTGGGTTGTGGGTTGCCAGGTTGATAAGATTGATTGACAGATGGGTTGGAATTGTAAATAGTGTCTAGATTGTGTGTGTAGATAGGGTTAGACAAGCTGACAACTTGGGTGACTATAATAAAGTTTGAAGGCCATGCGCACTGCAGTAGCCTCCCGAGAGAAACAACAAAACAGGACACTGGGAGACGGCCTTGAAATTCCAGATGAAACCTAGGTCCAACTGGGCCCCTGCCCAATAATAGTCGCAGATGTTAGTTACAAAAATAAGAACCTTTTTACCATATATAGTTTGTAATGGCTGTGTTTGGATAAACCAGGTGCAGTGCAATATATGTTGTAACAAGCCCCACTGGAAACAAGCAGATATTGGCCAATATTTAGATATTTTTGTTGATTCTCAAACACTGGTAATGGATTCTTCCTCAGAAATCCAGGTTTATACATCCAGAGCAGTAGTAGTTTGGAGGTGAAGGGGAAAGGGTACTTCATCTGTATGCGGAGTAAGGTTACAGCAGCACTCAGTTCTCTGCCTACTTCCTCCCTGTCCCAGCCTGCAAATGGGAACTGGCTTCTTTTCACGTCAGGTAACTGTGTGTTAGGCCATAGTGGGTCTTCATATCTACTAGCAGAAAAGCCCAAAAACTGCAAAGGTCTGTGGGTTGATATGGGGCCATCAATAATTAATTAGAAACATTTAAAGTTGCCCCCTTGTGGAGGCATCTCTTAGGCAAATAAGTAATTAGAGTGGTTGTCCCCCATGTAATTACAGCCCGAGGTCTGTGCCTCAGCTTCATTACCATATGAACATGTACAGTAAATCTCATGAACTGTGAAAAGTGGGTCCTCCCCACTCTAGTGTTTCAGAATCATGTGCGCTACCAACGTTTGGGCGAGAAACAAAAAAAAAAACAAGCCTGGGGGAAATCAAGGAGGTGGAGCGGTACAGTGTAAAGTGAGCAGAGGAGACTGTTCCTTCATTTGAATCATTGTACTGAGGGAGGATGAGTAAAATAGATATTGGCAAGGGGAAAATAACATCCTACACCTGGAGAGGATTAGTGTGAGATGTGAAGGCAGCCGTATCGCTGTGAATTGTGTTTTTTTTTTGCATGACTAAAAAGGTATCCTACCTCGTACTGTGTGATGAGACCGTTGGGCTCCACCGGCTCCTCCCACTTCAGGAAGATCATGTCATCGAGCGGGGTGAAGGTCAGGGACTCTGGAGCGATGCCACCGGGAACTACAGCGGGAGAGAAAAACAAGCTTCTCTGAAACAAACACTCTGCTCGGGTCTCAAGTTAATGGACTCTTGTGCAGGCACCAGGGGGTAAAAACACCTTTGACAGAGCGAGAAAGGCACAGAGCCAGGGAGGGATGGAGCAGGACGAGAAAGAGGGATCAGAGAGACAGAGCAGGAGGGAAGTGATGAAAGGAAACTGTGGACCGGCTCGCTCTCACCCCTCAGGATGAATTGAAATTCTGGCTTCTACTGTCTGATAACAGAGCACCGTGTCTTGGAGGATGACAGTTGATTTTTCTTCTTTAGCACCTTACTGACAGAAAAACAGCAAAGTAATCCAACCTGTGGACTGCCTGAGTATGTCTCTGCATTTTTTTGATATAATGACATACATCTGCTTAAAGGAGTTCCCCTACTTTTTTGGTGTCTTAAGTGCTAGACAGTTTACTTAGGAAAATACATGAATACAAAATAGATAATGGCTCTGGTGCGCTATGGTAGTTGGGGATGCACCAATTGGTCAAGCATAGGTAGCGGTCAGTATTCATCTTGCTGACTGCTACCAGCTTCTTTGCACAAAAGATGACATTTACTGATGAAAGCGGCAGATTTTTTTATCTGATGTAACACATTTTTGCACCGATTCAATCATGAGCTACTGGTTCATGACATCGCTGACATCAGTTTGTAAGAAAAGATTCTTATCATTGTATTGAGGAATAAAAAAAGCTTTTCAAGCCCTTTAAAAATAAATTTCATGTGAAAGAAGTTTATATCAAAGGGTCTTTCCAAAATTCTATGATCGAATTTGTGCCCTTTGAAAGATAGTGTAATGAACAGATGTCTTAAAATATTCTATAAAATAACTCACATCAAGAAATATTAACTGAAAAATGAGAATGTGTTGCTCTCCATCAGCACTTATGATATAAACAGACTGCTGCTGATTCTTGTGTGAAATTATCGCAAAGTTTTAACCCAGGACCTGATATGTACACTAACATCCTATAACATGTGAAGGAAAGCCGTTATTGTTCATTGATTACAGATGTGATCAGTATATATTGAGACATCAGAATGTAATAAATAAATGGACTGATCATCTAGCTAGCTAGAATAGCATAATGTTGGCAAACATATGAAGATCATTGCTGGATTTTATGGTACTATGAGCTAGTGACTTAAAGAACAGTGCTGCTTGCTAAAACAATTTCTAATTTCTGCCCACTATCTATCAACCACCCAAGCCGAATAATGCCTTCCTACAGGAATTTGCTGCCTTGTTAACAACCTAATGTTCTCTGTCCCCAAACTTAATATTGCTGGGTGATTTTAATATCCACTGGGATAGCATCAACAATGTTTTTACAAAGGACATTACCACATGCCTTGACAGCTTTGGATTACAGCAATATATTGACTTTCCAACACACTCCAAAGGACACATTCTTGACCTAATCTGCTGCTCTGGTGTAACCCCTCTAAACTGTTGTGCCTCAGATTTGCCTATCTCAGACCACAAGCTAAAATCCTTTAATGTCAATCTAAGATTATCCAAGGCTAACATACGTCGCTCTATCACATTTCGAAACATCAAAGATATTGACTTGTCGGCCCTCTCTAATGGAATTGATGACTTTCCCAGCAGAGACAACTTATCCACCACAGATGAACTGGTATCCCACTACAATCTCAGACTTCATCGACTGCTAAATACTCTTGCAACTCTGAAAACAAGGTCTGTTTCCTTTGCCCACTCTGCTCCTTGGTTTACAAAAGCACTACGCCAGCTCAAAACTAAAGGCCGTCACCTGGAACGCCTTTATGTCAAAACCGGCCTAGAAGTACACAAAGAAATGTATCATAATCACATATTCCAATACAAGGATGCTAATTCTTTCGCCAAAACCACATACTACTCAACCTTAATCAGGACAGCGGATAGGGACACTAGAGCCCTCAACCATCTCAATATCCTGACACCACCTGATGCTCTACCACCTCACTTACTCACAGTTAAACAGTGCGATAACTTCATGACTTTCTTCAATGCCAAAAATGAAAACATTCACCAGACATTGACTGCCTCAAATAACTCTACACCCTCTCTGCCCACATTTTCCATCAGCTCTCCACTTGCCAGCTTCAAACTGCCAACTGTCTCTGAAATAACCGGACTCATCCTTAAATCCAAATCATCCACCTGCCAGTTAGACCCCCTACCTACCTTGGAGTTTAATTGTGTTTAATGTATGAGATAATAATACGGAATTTAGAAAGAATGAACAAAAAAAAAGTCATATCAATGATTTTCAGTGACAACTGGCATTAAATTGCCTTAAACCCCATATGTTTAAGACCATTTATATTTTTTTTGTATGTCCCCACCAATAACTGGATGACTTTAAAGGAGTTCTTTCTTTTATAATGAAGGCACAAAACAGGGAACGCATCATTAAAATAACAACAATGAAAACATCAGGATTGGCATGGGCTATTGGCGAAGCTGTTAGTTTGAACACTTATCGGCCAAGACTTTTACAACCGGTGCATCCCTTGCGGTAATATTTTGTGATAATATCCCTCTAGCATTAACATGTGACAAAATGGCCATTAAGAGAGCTTTAAAGCTTAGAGAGTAATCTTAAATGATATGTTACCATGTCTATGTGGGACAGTGAAAAAAATGGTCCCCAACTATGCTTTGAAGTATCATTCACTGTATGCCCTGTCTTCATGGTAAGTGAGTTCAGACGGATCATGAGAGACTGTGGATTAAAACACAGTTGCTCACCTGAAAGGATTACAAAAAAAAATGGTAACATCTTTATGAGAGTGAGTCATGTTTCCATTATAAAATGATGGAATATTCAGGAAAATATATTAAATGAAAGCTCAAGCAGAATAATGTCCTGAATAAAGTGTTACTGACTCATTCAATGTACCAAACAACGGTTCTGTTAAAGACGGAAAATGACTTGAGTTTTGCTCATAAAGGTGTTAAGTCAAAGTCATAAAAGATTTTGTTTTTCTACAATTAGTTCATTAGTTTATTTTCATTTTTATGTTGCAGCTTGCTCCTTATTATTTCCATGCTAACATTGTTCTCATCAAGAGCATATCAACAAAAACATGAGTCAGACAATCATCACTGATTATATGATTGTTTTGGAAGTACAAATAAAAGGAAGCACACCTGAGACGCAAAAATAATCATAATCCCACTATGCTAGCAGAGGCTAATGAAGCCTCAGGGAGAGATGAGGGGGGAACAGAGGTCTGGCAAGCTCACCTCTCTTCAACTCCACACATGAGGACAATTGGCAGACTTAACAGAGCTTTACACAACTTTTTCCCACATGTACAGTAAAATTCCCCATAACCTGTTAACACACTGTGATGTGTAAAATCAGAGAAAGGAACAAGAATAACAAATAATGATTCAACGTTTTTAGGTGTTTTAGAACCACCACACAAAGATAAGATGTAAAAATCAATCACGATGCAATTGCAATTAATCAAGTTTTTAAAAATCCATTAACACTCCCTGAGAGGTTTTGGCCCCTGGCAGTTGCCCGGTTAGTAATCACCAGGCCCTGTTCACACACCAATGGCTTCTTAAGGCAAATTTTTATTTAATGTTTTTTTGGCTTTCGTACACAAACATAAATGGCAGTTTAGGTCACTGAGACATTTCCAATTTGTATGTCTGGCAGAAACTGAGAGTCTAAATTGGGTCTTAACGATCTATGTAGCATCACTGGTCGCACTTTTCCATCGTTGTATTATAAAAACTCAAATACTTCAAGATATCATAACACAGACTCTTAACTAAACTTAACATTTGCCAAAAGGTTCCTCCAAGAGGAATCTGTGAAGAGCAGACATCTTTCACTGCCTCATCATAGTTTTTCCTGGAAAAATTACCTGTTGCCTTGGGATCACCCCTGGCACATGTAACGCAAAGAGTATGTTCAAGTGAAAATTGTGCATCGTATTTCCTCCAAGCAACCAACCACTGAGTACACAACCTGCTTCCTGTTTACACCGCCAAGCACATTTACCAATGTACGTGAAAGGTCATGTGTTTTCAGGTGTGTGTGCACTGAGATTATTTCTGCAACAGTACCAAAACAATTGTCTGGATGGAGATAGTTTTTACTTTAAATCCCTGTTTCCAAAAATACCTGTGTACGTGAGCACTAGACCTTATTTTAGTTTAGTGGTTTGATGGTGGGTCACAATTAACCAGGAATTCAGTCTGTAAACTCTAAAGGCTGTTTACAAAAGACATTTTGGGTTAAAATGTTAAAACGTTCATGTTTGTTTTCTCTTCCAAGTTAATCTGGCTAGTTTGTAGAACCTACAGGATTGTCTGACTGACTCTGCTATGCCATGTTACACTTTATTGTTTTTAGCAATTTCACCACTTCCCGAGATATTAGAAAATGCATTGGTGAGTACAATGTCATCATCAACAATAATAATTATAAAGGCCCAAACTATACAAATAAGAGGATAGGAATTATCTTTATAGTGCAATGCTGTCTTCAATACTTTATTTGTCTTCCTGGAATTGCTTGCTTGCTCTTTCACCATTCAAGTTTTGCTTTCCATGTTTGAATTATTTTGTGGACATATTTTGTTTCATTTGTATTTGTGGTGTTTTATTGTAGGGTACTCAAGCTGATTTAAGTATTCCAACTCTTCTAGGGTCTGGTTGCAAATTAGCTTCCTTCTACTGTACATATGGTGCTGTTATTCTAATGCTTCCAAAGCAAAAAAAAAAAAAGAAGAAGAAGAACTACCTGTGACTGTCAATTTCTAAAAAGATAGTGGCGAGACCTCTATGTTTGTACGTTTGTTAGCCTCAGAAGCTGAAGCTAAGGCGGGCAAGGCACACTAGAAGAAAATCCCGCTGTATCCTTGAATCCCTGACAGCCAAATCTGCTCCCTCCCAGCAGCAGACACACAGCGTAAGCAAAGCGCTACACCAGTGTTTGATTGTTGAGCCCAATAGGATGCAGGCAGGAGGAACTGTCACCGGCTGCGGCTCAATTACTGTAGTTGTGAGGGTGATGGCGGCTCTCCTTGTGACAGGGGGATTGGGGACTGTCAGGCTGTCAGACTGGCATTGAGTGGCTCTAAAGCAAAAACTTTCCATTGGTGCTGACATTCAAGATATCAAGCAGTGAGGGCGGAACATTTTTTTTTTGGGATGTTTCTGTTTTAACTTGTCACTTCCTAACCAGTCAAATCTAATGAATCAAATTACAACACCATGCTGCATTCTGTATGTTATTCCATGTATGCTTGCACCAATGTGTAGGTGTATATAATTATGGATGCTGTTGTTTTCTATATCTCCACTGCTTGAGATTTTCAAGTGTTCCTGTATTTTTCTCACAGATAGTGAAATACATTTTGCAAAAACAAAGCTGTCAAGCTCATAAAATAGCAGTTGTTTCCTTTCCCTCCCTCCACCGGGTCAAGAATATCCCTGAGTGGCGTTCAATTACACTGAAAAGTCTTCATTATTCTACATAACAATACGCGTTTGACCTTCTGTACTTCCACTCTCTGGGAATTTGCATTAGAAATGTGCCTAATCTGCTGATGTACACAGGAAAATATTAATACAAAGATAAGCAAAATCATTTTACCATTTTGCTTCCGGCCACGGCCACAGCTGATTAATGTTCCACTGGTTTCCATTTAAAAGGCTGATCTTCCATTTAGTAACGCTGATCCAGCTTATTTTGTGAGTCAATATTTGTGGTTTTTTTCGCCTGTACTGGATGACTAAAGGCATGGATTTTTATAAGCGGTGCACAATAATTATCTGAGCATGAAGGAGCATGCACACAAAACGAGAAATTCAAGAAGATGTGAAGCCAGAGCTGAGTTACTATGACAATAAACAATTTCAGTGCACACATAAAAAAACATCCCTGTTTTCCATAATGCTGTTGCAGATGCACAGTGGTAACAATTACATGCCTTATTCCAGCAAAACCCTAGCATCTTTTTCTCTGCGGGGAAAATAAAACCGCCCACTCACTGTCTTCCTCGGTCTGAAAGGTGACCTCTCTGCTCTCCTTCTTGCCTTCGGGGTTGGCCAGCGCCAGGCGGACGTGCACGGCGCGGAAGGGTGGCAGGTCTCTCAGGGTGAAGTGAGACGTGTTGCGCTCCACGGAGAGGCACTCTCTGACTGTTGCGTTGTTCCCTCCGCTGCCCCCTGTTGGCATGGAGTAGCGGTAGCAAAGGGACAGGGAGTAGGTGTGGCAGCGGGTGAGGTTGTAGCCCAGAGGCTCCCACTGAAGGGCCAGCTGCCGGGCCTGGATCTCTACAGCCGTCAGCCCCCGCAAGGCACGCATGGGCTCTGAGAGGGACAGGAAGCAGAAAATCTATCAACAGAGTGCAGAGAGTGGGGTCATATTTACCAGCTTCTGCACAAGATAGCAAAGGGAGCACAGAAGGAGATTGGTAAAATGGAATGGAAAAGGGAAGAAGCGCACTAACAGCATTTCATGTCAAAACTCACACCCAAAGCTAATTTAGGACAAATAATGGGTAAATCTATGAGGCCACAGGTGAAAAACAATGCAGATTTTTCAGAGCTGACCAATTTCAAAAAACCAATACATCTATTGATGTGAATTCGTAGTTCTCTTAGATTTTGTATATTTTGAAGAGAGTATACACAATGTTGTAAGAAAACTTAACACTACATTTGTTTTCTAAAGGTTTATTTTACAAAATGACACAATCACTGATGTTGCAATACAACAGCCACTCTGCTTACCCCAAATGATTAAGTTATACAACATTACATACAATCCTTGATACAGACTTTAAAATGTGCCTGAAAGATCTGCTGCTGGTAAGTTGAGTTGAGATGATTTGTTTCTCGCACAGACTGATCCTGAGGTCAAGACCTGTCATTAAGAGATGGGCGGTGTCTACACGTTAAGTAAGATGGAACGTAGTGCACCGTCTTCATTTAATGCGAGCGTGCCCATTCATTTACACCTCAAGTCTCAACTACAGTCATGAGCCTTGACTGAAAAAAATGAGCTCACAGATACAAATGGTCAAAACTAGAATCCTTTTCACCATCATCCAGACGGGCATGGTGGGCTTGAGGATTTCCGCAGATTCAGAAGGATTGTGCAGTGGAATCACTGTTCCTTTCACTCTGAATAGAGCCTGTTGAGGTGGTGCGGACTTCTAATGAGGACGGCTCTTGAATGCGTGCCTTGTGGAGGTATTTTGGGCATGTCAAATTGGGAGGAGCCCCAAGGGCTACACATCCCATCCAGCCTGAGAGCATTTTTGGGATCGCTCAAGAGGACGTTACTGGGAAGACAGGTGTCTGGCTACTGGATGTTGATACAAAAGAAAATCCATGTATGCGTGGATGGGAAAGCGCGATCGGTTTACTTCTTTCTAGTTCGGGAGGGGTGAGTTCTCCATTGCAGCACAATTTTGTGATTTATGGTGACAAGACAACTGTATTTTACCTACAAATCTTTACCAGCACAGCTTAAAGAAGGCATACTGATGGGGAAAGGGAGTCAGCAACAGTTGCATCTGACTTGCACTACGAGGTTACAGAGAGGTGAATCAATGAAAAACAAAACAGCCTGAAGAGGTAACATACGACACAGCTATCCACATTCCCGTCTCTCCTAACATGAACGAGGCTCAGTGGGAGATACTGCAAAGCCTTGGCAGAGAGAATCCATTGTAAATGAGTGACGCTTGATTAATGCTGTCGTGTGTGGAAGCTGTTATTGCAGATCTCCGTGCCCCTGTCGTGCAAAATGTCCAGTCAAAACACACAGGGGGTTATTTCTGTCCAGTAGCCTGGCCTGGAAATTCAAGTGTACTGCTGAGACATCAGATAAACCGACAGGACGGCGGCGCCTTCAGCCTGGCACGGACTGCCAGTGCAGAACGCTGGCGGGCTGGACTGGGGAAGCAATAGCTAGAGCCCTGCTGCTTCACTGAACATAGATCAGAAGCTGCTGCAAATGAACGGAGCAATGTCAGGAAGGAGACATCAGTTCTGAGGGGACAGAGTGGAGACGGAGACGAAAATGTCCTGAGAGTCCTTGCTGATCTGAAGGATGTTTGCTCTTTCCCAAAAGGGCGAAACAGGCAGAGTTTGGTTGATTTGTGTCTTCCCGAGCTGAAACCATCCCATGGAATCAGATCGATCAAATATACAGTAAAACCAGGAATTATCCTTCCGTCAAAAGTGCCCACTTTTAACAAGATCAGCTCTGTGTAGCAATCCAATCCTGCTAAAACCAGCTCTGCCACCAGAGGCCCGCTGACTGAATGTGCAGTTTCTGCTCTCCACACCATTACTCATCATTACAGCAGCACCGCGGCAGGCCCGGTCCTGTCCTCTCCACCCGCCAGTCCTCCACCAGTCCTGCCCCAAACTGACATTCAGCTTGATTAGCCTAATCAGAGGGATTAGCCAGAGGCGGAGGGAGCGGAGGAGGAATGGGGAGGCCGCACAGGAGATGAGCAGGGGAAGTGAAAAAGATGAATGAGGGAGAGTCCCTATGGGTCTGCACATTTCATCTCATTCTCCTCATCTTTAACAGCTGCCTCAGTGAGCTGCCACCGAGGCCTGTCCCTCCTGCCAGGAGCTGTGTTGGAATTATGATGGAATATCAGCGTACACCCTGATACTTACCATGAAAACACACGGGGTTTGGACTGGTGACATGCCTATCGTGAATGAGTTTCTCTCCGCAGGGATCGATATAATAAATACAACGTTTTATTGACGTGCGTGACAGTTTAATAAAACACGAGGTCGGCCATGCAAATAAGAGTCGAGCTCTCAATTGTTTCTGACATGCTTATTGCTATTTGGACATGTATCTATTCTGGACATGTAGACAGTCCGTGACGCCAACAAGCTGTAAGCTGCAGAATCTTTAACCAGCATGACAGATTATATTTAAATACTACTCAATATGTAAATGGTCTGTCATTGCACACATGGCATTAACGTGTCTCGACATGCGTCTCAAGTGACCACTTCTGATCGGATATCACTTCCCAAGCTCTGACCAAGTACTGTTCATCAGTGGGACAAGTGGATACAAGGTTTTTTATACAAAGAATGAAAGAATATAATGTATAACATTTGTATTTGAGGTGTCCACTCGCTCAGGATGGATGTTAATACCAGGTGTGAACAGCCTCTTTGTTCCAGCATCTTGAGGCCTCAAGAAGAATGTAGTGAAAGCAATACACATCCAACCAGTTTTCACCAGGACTGTGTCGTTTTCCTACAGACAAAAAACTGGACCATCAGAATAATTTGAAACATGCTATAATAATATAAAAAGGCTGCTGTAATCAAGAGACTGAGAGCATGAATGCAGGTCTGTGAATGGTCCATCTGCTCTCCGGTCGCCGCACAAAACGCATGAAAAGAAAATGGGCACGTTATTCGTTTAGCACCTGAACTGGACCGCGGTGGGTCTTGACCATCCTCGACAATGGCTGCATGGAATTGCGATCGTCTCCACCAGTCAGCACGAAATGTCACACTCGACAAATGTCCAAAAAGGGGAAGTCGCCGTGCTAAAGGACATGGCTCTCTGTGACACATTAGGAAGACAAATTCATCCAGAGTTTTGTGTCACAGGTCCTCTGCTGTCTGCTGCTTTCTCCCCGGGGATAAAGCTTCAGATCTGAGCAATGGGAGCTGACAGGAGGTGGGCGAGTCGAAGACACTGACGAGAGTGGATCAGAGAGTGTGGCAGGTGACAGGGGCGTCATGCTGTCTACTTGACAGAGTGGCGGGGAGCCTTTTTTTCACCCGGATGAGCAGCACTGCGGCTAAAACACAGATGAGAGGAAACGAGGAGACGCTGTCCTTTGCTCGCACGCCATGAGAAGCCTCATACGACACAAGCTATTCAACTGTACTTTCCTCTGCAGCTGGCCTCGGGTAAGTCATTAACCTAAGGGTGTGGTGCCTCAACGACCAATCTTCACACCCTTCCATCCCACAGTCCTGGTCTCACATGCGAAGGACCGCTGACGAAAGCATACCTCGATTGTTCAATTAAATGTGTGTCGTCGTTAGAGGTGAACTCAGGACAAATGAAAAGCATCAGCCACCTTCCATCCTGACACCGATGACAACAAACACACCGTCTCTTCTCGGTGGCTGCGGGCAAAGTACAAGCTGGTAAGTGATGCATCACAACATTCTGATGCAGCTCCCAGCTGAGCCTCAGAACTCGGTTGAATCGGAGCATCAGAGCAGGAACAGACTCTGAAAACAGTCTGTGTCTTGTTTTGTGCCAGTTCTTTAAGCCTTTGTATTGCAGCATTTATGAGCAGTGTCATAGCAACTCATCAGAAGTCACATGCTGATACACACTGTCTACATTAAACATCAGAGGAAACACGCTCTTAATAAACAAGGACTTTTTACTTTCAGTTCATTGTTTATTCTTCACCCCGTTTCATTCCTCGATTGGCTTTACAGTACGTTTGGCTTTATCGCTTCTTTCTTGAAAGTAATCCATCAATTAGTTGTTGGGGTTTTTCAGCCTGGTGGGTTAGATTTGCTGGTCTTCAATGTTTAATATTACTGCAAAATTGATATGTTTGGGGTTTTGGAGTCCAGGTCAGACCCAACAAGTTTCTGACATTTATAGGCTGAGATGGTGTTGTTCCTACATTCATTTCATTTAATCTCACATTTTTTGTTTCTATTGGTGTTTGGTTAGACTTAGCAAACTGGAATACTAAAACATTTGTTAAGGTAAACAGTAAAAACTTGCTTTGGCATCAAATAGACCCTTTAAATTAAAACACGTTTGAAAGGATACCTCTCATGTGCATATTTTTTTTCTGTCTTTAGCCCAAGGTCTTTAAAAGAGACATCTTATGCTCATTTTAGGTTCATAATTGTATTTCAGGTTGCTACTAGAATAGGTTGACATGCTTCAGTGCTCAAAAACACATTGAGATCTCTTACATGCACAAGAACATGTATGAAACACTGAAGGAAAGGACAAGTACAATAGGTCTCCTTTAAGCTCTATTCCAAGAAAGTGAACATTAGTTGTGAGGTTCCCGGTGCGACACCAACAGGCCGATATCAGATCATGCTAACAATGAATGCTTTTATTGAGAAAATAATCAACGGAACAACCAGTTAGCTTCGGCTCTAATTAGATCTTTAAGGTATTTTTTCCAGGTGGGAGTGTCTAGAGGTAGAAATGCTCACAGAGGCGGGACTAACCTCAGTGCTCAGCTAGGATAGAATTAAAACTGTAGACTTCCTAATATTAGCTTTTCCCATCATGCCTTTTTTTTCCATCTAAAAACATGCGACATAAGTCCTGCCTACTGATGTTAATCCAAACCTGTGAGATTATTTCCAGCGTGACAGAAGCTCTCTCTCTCTGTTTGTAATTAAAACTTATTTGCTTCTTGACATGGACGATATGTAGGATGATTCCATGCGCCATCTGACTCACCTGCACACTTTGTCCTGCTGATCAGCGGGGGGCCAGGCGCTCCGGTGCCCCCTTCCCCGGGCCGGGTGAGCAGGACACTGATGCGGTACTCCGTGTCTGGTTCCAGGTGCCAAACCTTGTAGGTAAGTGAGCCCACGCCGTGAGTCTCCGTCCACATGGACTGGCTGGCCCGGTACTGGATTTCCCGCCGGATGACCGGTCCATCCCCCACGATGGAGTTGGTGTTGAGTTGGATGATCAGATAGGTGGGGCCTGCCCGTAGGAGCTGGGGGGGAGCGATCGGTGTCGGTGGCACTGGAATAAAGAATGTCTTATCATTATACTCTACGTCTATAATCCTTTTATAAGTGAGTTTTTGATATTGGTTATGAGTGTCCTCGAAAACACTGATGAAAGACAGACAAAGCCAGTCATGCTAGCAAAGGGGAAGTCAAGGATTCTTGTCGCTGATTTTTCTCTTTTGCTGTTTTACAGTTTCAATAACATTATTTCTGCTCTGCCAGAGCGCTGAGTCATAAAATTGTTTTAATCACATCGGGACGATGAGAGAGAAAGACGCAGAAAGAGGAGAAAGAGACGGAGAGACCCTTGAAAAGCTGTAAATTCTTAATTTTCACTCTAATGATGCTGAATAAGAGCTTATTTGCATGAATAATTGTCGAACTAATTTTGTCCTCTCTGCACATTAAAAAGTCAGCCTTGATGGATAATATGACCCTCATCAACCTGGCAAACATCAGATTAATTCATCGTGTTGTGTGTATTTGTGTGGACACGGTGAGGGTTGTTATCTGACACAATACGCGGTGACTTCACCTGCCTCCAGAGCCTTTCATGACGCGACTTATTCAAATCTGAAACAAGAGGCCTGGTGAAGGCTTCAGGTTTACTTTAAGGTGTAGTTTTTGATTATTTTCTTTCGTTTTGTGAGTGAGGTGAGGCGGTTGAGAGTATTGAGGCGAAGCCTGGACGTGGTTAGCCGAGCTTAGCATAATGACTGGAAGCAAGGGAAAATAGCTAGCCTGGCTCTGTCAAGAGTTCATGAATCATTCCATCTTTGGTCCACCTATAGATACAGATTGTCATCTTTTCCTTTTCAATTTGCGCATGGATTTAACACATAAAATAAAACATGTTAAGAAGTGTCCTTTAGAGTTGGTGTTGGGATGTTTTATTACTCTGGACAGAGCCAGCTAGCTGTTCCCCATGCCTCCAGTCTGACTGCTAACAACATCCAGACTTCTGCTCCGAAAGTAGTGACACAGACATCAGATTTGTATCTACTACAGTATCTGCATCACACCTGGTTGAGTGACTGAAATCCTCGTCATCCTATTCAAAGGCTGCAACAGGCGACTCATGGAAGCCAGACGTGATGCAGACAACAACATGTGTATAGTCAGGCAGTCTAACTTAGGCTCTAATAAAAACAAGTACCAAATAAATATCCTTTAGATCCTTTATTAACCATCTCTGATTTTACTGTTTACCCCATGTCGTGAGCGAATACTGCACTTGTTGGATTAACGTTACGTTCATTAGACCCCGGTTGCTAGCTTGCATTAAAAGTTGCTAGCAGCAACTAAATCATCAGCGAGCGTTGGAGCTGTTTTTGGAAAAGCCAAGAAAAATCAAATGCTCAGCATCAGAACGTACCCTGTGCCATTAGATCTGTCTAGTTTACTTTAATACTTTATAAAATAAATTAGATTCAATAAATACGTTTCCGCATTGTGCCACTTAATTTTTATTTTATTTTTAAGGCTTATGATAAACTTTAAAGAAAATGAAGCTGAACATTATCTGTCATTTTTTTTTTTTTTTTTTTTCAAAAATCTCATCAGTAGTCACCTGGAAGTTACTGTAAACAAACAATGTCATTGGTTCTACGAAAATAACAAATGTCTTTTTTTTTTAAGAAAAGGTTAAAAACAGATCCTGTGACATGTGGGTGTGGAGGTACCCATGATGGAGCTGCCAGGTGATGTAATGAGTTATGAAACTAATTACACGTTCGGATAGGAAGCAATGCATGTGCTGCAAATATTTGTCACATCTTTTCCGAAATCTCGCTTACCTCTGACGATGAGCTCTCCGAAGTTGGAGATGGCGGCGCCCCTGGAGGACAGGGTGACGCAGCGGTAGAGGTCCTGCTCCCCACGTTGCGCCTCCACCTGGAACGTCGCCATCAGCCGCTTGTGGCTCAGCCGAGACAGCAAGGGAGCGTCCAGCAGTATGCCGTTTCGCCGCTGACAGCCGGACAAAGAGCACACACAGAGAGAAATCAGCCGTGAGCACAACTACCCAACCGTGCATGTTTACCTCAAGTATACTCGAGTGATTAGACAGGCTGTGAGGCAGACAGGAAGACAAAGGAGGGGTGGAATTAGGCACATGGGAAGGCGAGATAATAAATACGTGATAAATGTCACCACTAACAACGGGGCTTTGGCGTGCGGGGTCGGTGACGCGGGCCTCCCGGGTCGCTGTTTCCAGCGCCGGGGCTCGAGCTGACATCCCCTCATCTCTGGCCACGCTAATGTGTCAGCGCTCCAGGCACGCTGGCGATTGGCTCAATGAGTGGAACAGCAAATCAGAGGCTAACGCTCGCAACGAGCTGATCCAGGTGCGAGCTGCAATATATGCTGCTCCCTAACAGAATAAGCAGATTACTATGTAAACTGTCCCCTGCTCACACGTTTTTTTTTTTTACAAGTAAGTGGGGTTTGACATCTGCGTGTTGAATTGGTTTCGGAAGATAGGGTGAAAATTCAGTGCTGGTTGAAAATACGAAAATAGATGCACAGCAGCTGGGTCCTGCTGCCCGCAGCTACAGATTACAACTCATTTTAATTTAAGATTCAGCTATCAATGTAATCTTCCTCTTCTTCTGTAAATTTATATAACATTTTTTTTCCTAATTTGTTCGCTACTTGTTTTTTTATTTTATTTTACACTTGTTTTAAAGCGACTCTTCAGAGCACGCCGTGTACAGGAGATGTTTGATTCGAAGCACTGAACGTCCACATCCACCTGCAGCCTTTGAAGGCGAGAAAACGCTTCCGTCTGCCAAGTCTGCCGTCAGCCCCGTCTCCTGGCCACGAGCCCCGTGTTACGCCACAATTAAGAGTCGGTGCGATAACTAATTAAGGTTTGGACCCGTTGATGTAAAAGATGTAAACAGCGTCTGAGACAGCCGTCTGCAATTCGGGACAGAGGACGGCGGAGGAATTGATTAAGAAACATGATGCTAGCAATTTGTTTGGACTAGCTAAATAGAAGAAAGAGCAGCTCCAGACGGGTCCGGAGAGGACCTCCACACGCCGCCCGGATCAAAGGGAAGGCGGCAATTAGCGGGCTCGGTGTTGATGATCAAACGGGCCCCGAACAACAAATGGAGGAACAGAAGGCAGTAATGGTTTGTGATATATCTCTATTTTCTGACGTTATCATGTGTTTGTTTTTGTTTTTTTATTAATGAGAAAAAGTACGCCGGAGCCGGAGCCGGTGTTAACTTAGGCAGAGGAGTTCACCGCAGCGTGCCGTCGAATTACAAAAGACAAGCCTCGCATTGTTTGTTTACATCATCATCCTCCGTGTGTGTGTGTGTGTGTGTGTGTGGCTCCGTCAACAAAGTCGCAAACTCTGAAACTGATAAAAATGGTTCTTTCACATGCCAATGATCTTCAAAGCCTTCAATTCAGAGAAGGGGGGGGGGGGTAAAATTGGGCGGAAACACAAGGGATGGATCACCAAGTATAGTGAGATCTCATTTGCAAAGCGCCGTCTCCCTGCTGCAATCATTTCAAAAGCACTTAGATGTGCAGGCTTCAAGGCCAGACGAAGAGTGGAGGCATTCAGGGATGGATTTTTGAAGACTAATATTAGCTCATATTCAAACTAAGAAAATTGAAACTATTTTCAGTCGGTGCATGAGAGAGATGACTTAAGGGGCTTTAGTAAACTAAATGCCATCACAATCAAAAAGCTACAAAAGCAGAGGCACAAACCTAATAATCTTCCGAACCCCCCCGATGACTCATTTCTTCACCACAACACAACCGTTAAGAGACAAAGTCAGAGTCACAAAACCTCCTGCACTATTCAACATAATCAAGTTACACTATTATTACTCCCATTATGCCGATGGTAAAGATAATGGCTCCCATTTCCTTTAACAACTACCGTACAGTTCATCCCAAGGTCAGAGGAGGTGGCGTTTTGATTTTTTTTGGCCATCGACAAAGATTTACTGTTGTACATAAAGTTGGGGGACGGATTAAAAAAAAAAAAAAAAGCAACAGCAGAAATCAGGCACACAGGATGTTAGCTCCAGCTGGCAGTGCGTCACATTCATGCTTTTTGCTTTACGTTGGTCACAACTGTGCTTTTCCTGCTCTGACAAGTCAAAATGTCCGCTGGGAAAATGAACAACGGTTTGAGAAAGATTTGACCTGCAGCAGGCAGCAACTTTGAAAACACCAACATACTGTCAGTGAAAGTCACAGCCGCAGTAACTACACTCAGCAGCAAAGAGATAGATGGGGGAGAAATTCAGTTAAAAAAATCCTTCAGTTTATAAATGTTCTTAAACTCTGTCTATGATCAAATTCTTAATGAACTGGGTTTTCTTGTAAATTCAGTTATTATTTCTTTGTGTTAATGACATCATGTTTTTGTCCCAGACAAAGAGGAGATGAGCGTATGTCCCTGCTGACAGAGGCTCCAGTCGGGGTGTATAGTTCATACACTTGAATAATAAACCACAGAAAAGTAGAGCTTCATGTTCAAAGAAAGGTTTTGTATCATTTGGACACTTCCGTACACTAATGCCTCCTCCTTCTTGCTTGTTCACATCTCTCTCTCTCTCTCTCTCTCTCTCTCTCTCTCTCTCTCTCTCTCTCTCTCTCTCTTTCTCTCTCTCTCTCCGTGCTGTGAATCTGCATCACATGTTTTTATTTATTTTTTTTAAAATCAATTGATGGTTTTATAAAGCCTCTTTTAAAGGGCTCTGCAGCCCCCATCATCCATGGCCGATGCAGCACGAGTTGGGATATCTTGGCTTACGGTCCCTTATATGGATCTAGCTTCTAAACAGCAATCCAACACCCACAATGCAACTAATGCGTCTTTTCTTTAAACCTTGGATGCCTGGTAAAAGCCCACAGCTCTCACACAAGCTTTCAAGCCCCCAGCTTGTAATGCAGGCTTTTAAAAAAAAAAACTCCCTGAGAGCCTCAAGTCAGTTCTCCAACAGAATGCAAACTTTAATCGACTTTTGCCCAAAATGTAGATTAATGCACATTTCCAGCCATTGCCTTTATGACAATATCAGGAGTTGGTTCATTGAGTTAGACAGCTGGTAGTGCTAATTCAGCTGGGTTGCCTTAAATAACCTCAGAGGAAGAGGGAGCAACAAGATGATGTCATTAAAGAGCATCAATCAAACCTCAAACAGCTAAAAAACCAAAAAAAATGTAGAAATCATGATGGAAATGTGGCATTTTTGTGTGCTTGATGTATTAATTTGAAAGACATTACAAGTCACATGCTTCACGTATGCCATGATGGATGGGCTGAGTCTCTCTCTGTTGTACTCTGTCACATTTTGTTTTTAACGATAAACCATCTTTTCGAGTTCAGCCAAGAGTGAAAGCTTTTTTTGTTTGAGTTTTCTTTCAATTTTTGGTGTTTGCAAGCAGGTTTTTTGTGGCATTCATTGAAAAAGTACAAAAAAAACAGACGAATGGAAACACACACACTGAGGACATTAAACAACAGACCCCTTTTTCGTAGCAGACATTTGACTTGACGAAGCTGTAAAAAGCCCAGGTGTTACCAAGAAACTAATGATGGCTCCATCCATTAAGTGTCCTTTAATGTCATGTCTGTGAGTGAGCCTGCACAGAACAGATTCTTGGAGCGAGATCACCAAAATGTAACGCAGGTGTCATTAATGTTATAAAGTCCCCATGTGCTTCCCCTGCTTTGACATTTCAAAATGTGTGCTGTGCAAAGGGTCGATTGTTGAGTCGTGCTCTTCCTGACCGTTAGGAGAAAAGTGAACATCGGCCCGGGCAAGTGCTTGTTTTTTTCCTGTGTAATGTGTCAGGGTGGAAGATAACCAATGCAGCATCTGGGACCATAAAACCTGGTCAGCAGCTTGGACATTATGTCTATCCACCTCGCGGAGCTCTGGGTGCCAGCGAGTCTTTCCCCTGACGCCTTGAGATCAATGAGCCGGGCCTGTCAGTTGATGACTGTAGCTGTTGTTAATCAAACCTACGGAATGTTTACATGACAGTGCACTAAAGAGTTTGTGAGAATGTTTTTGTCAGACACCTTGAGAAATATTTGAAAGGGTCCTTTCAAATAAAACACTTATGCTCTTATCTCAAGGAAACTGAATCGAACACAACTGGATTTGGTTTTTGTCTTTGAAGACGTTTCACCTCTCATCCAAGAGGCTTCATCAGTTCCTGCTCGCTTGACTAGGCTGGGACTAGTCTGATGGATGGATGGATGAGAGGTGAAACGTCTTCAAAGACAAAAACCAAATCCAGTTCCGTTCGATTCAATTTCCTTGAGATAACTATGACCTGGATGAATGAGAATATTCACAGGCTCACTTATGCTCTTACTGTCAATAATTTCTATTTTCCATAGAGGAACTGAAGAGATATTATCTATGTTCACAATGAGGTTTGCCAAGTGCCAGGAACATTTCGGTAAGAGACATTGCGTGGTATTTACATTTCCTGTAAGGACATTTGAGATGTCACATGTTAACATGGACCATTGGACCATACCGTTAGGTTAGCACTCTGCAAGGGCTTGGACGGTGCTCTGGGATGTTACCATCGAGACCACAGAAGCCCCTTGGGGAGGCGAACACTTTATAATGACCATCATATATAACTGGTAAATTTACAGTTAATTAAACTTAGTTAATAGTTATTTCACTGTTAGGGAAAAATTAAATGCTTTATATAGCATTTATAAAACAATTGTTTCATGTAAAGTTACAACTGATGTTAATAGTTAATAGATACTGTGTAGTTCATCTATAAACATTCTTTAGATGGACATAATGTGGTTGCAACTGATATTTATAAACCTTTACAATTTCTTCATACTTGATTAATAAAGAATTCTCTTAGTTTGTAACGGTGAAATAGCTAATAACTAAAGCTTCATTAACTATACATTTACCTTTTATAACTGATGGTTACTCATGGCAACCGTCTCCAGGCGCTGGAGCAGCACCAAACACACAGCTCACTCCAACAGCAGCCTGAAGAAGACTTTAATGAGAGTATAGCCAGCAGCCGTGCATGGAGATATAACGACCGTCGACTGATCTGGATTGGACTGTCAGTCGAATGCCGAACGTGTACGACGTCTTTCTTTCTATGCTTTTCATTGCTTCGTCTTCCTACAATCTCAGATCCCGTCCCGTTCTCCAGGTGCTGAGATGTTGGCGTGACGGCTCGAGCAGAGATCATAAACAAAACAACTTGTTCTCACCTCCAGGAGGAAGGGCTCGATCTCAGAGACTTTCCCCGTGGCGACACACTGGAACGAGGCGTTCTGCCCGGCGTTCACCTCCACGTCACCCAGCCGAGAGAAATGAGGCACCTTGTCTGTGGAAGGAGGACACGAGACGCACACACACACACACACACACACACACACAGAGTGATGAAAGTGGAACATCTGGAGCCGAGCATCACTGTCTAAATATATTGAACACACAGATGTGAAGTGTAATTTATTCCCAGGCTGTACAATAGCTACACACACGAGGGTGGACAACCTCCCAAACATGAATGCATACATTTATCACACTCAAGTACAAACAACATATGTAATCATAAGTAAATAAGTCATTAAACATTTAATCAACTTTTTTTTTTTAAAAAATATATATATAAGCTAAAGCCGCATATATTAGGAAAATAAAGATCATAATTCTGTATTCTGTTTAAAGCTAGGGTCTACAATCCTAGAGAGCTAGCAAGATTTCAAAGTGGCATCTCCTCTAAGTCCCACCCTCCCTCCCCATCCCGTCAGTGCTCCGTCCAAAGCCACGCCGCCACAAACATGAACGCAGCACCGATGTTGACTCGGGTCCGACTTCTTACTTTATCCAGAGCCTTTTTCGCTGCACCCTTTTCTGCCTCAGGCTTTCTTTTCCTTGCCTTTTTAGCGGGGTGAGTTGGTAGAAGTAACGGTGGCTGCATTTTCTCTGCCATTGTAACCAAATGAACTCCGTATTCCTGCAGAGGAGTGTGCTGAATATTTCCGGCATCAGTGAAACCGGACGTGTGCACGCGCGGAGGAGGGCGGGACATGAAGGCATCTGACCAATGAAGGCACAGAGAAAAAGCTGACCAATCCGTGCTATTCGGCCCGAATAGCACAGATTGGTCAGCTTTTTCTCTGTGCCTTCATTGGTCAGATGCCTTCATGTCCCGCTTGGTTAGGTTTTTCTCAGTCATGCAGCTGCCACAGAGGTCAGATTATTTTCGCTCCTTTTTCTGAATACATAATGTATTGACTACTCTCAGGACAGAAGGACCATTTCACCCAGTATAACAAAATGTGTTTCTGAACAACATCGTAGACCCTAGATTTAACAGAGACTGTTGCCAGTGATCACAGAGAGACATTGTTTTTCCGCAGCATCTCTCCCGGCATCAGAAAGCCTCTGACTCTGGAGTCTGGATCACTTTTAAAGCCCTATCAAGCACACAAGTGAATCATTCTTCTGGTGTGCTAGCTAAAGAACGCTGCCTGATATTACTGTATTGTATATTTTAAAATGGAATATGAAATAGCAAACACTGAGATGCAAAACAGGGTTTAATTTGACCAAATGACTACTGTTCACTGCTGTTTGCATAATTAATAAGAATTGTGTTATCACATCACGTACCCCACAGTTTGTCACGCCAGTCTCTAACAGCACGCACAAACAGAATATCATTTGTTAAACGTAATGTGTGCAACACCATATGGTAGCCCACATTGTCCACATTTAATACAGTGGTCTTTAAGGTATCTTGTGGAGTTTTCACATTTGAATTTACATTTAAAGACACTGGTTTCCCTGAGCTCTGACAAACCCTGAGGTCGAGTGTGTTTCCTTCATCATAAAACATTAACAAAAACTTTTTTTTTTTTAAATATACTTTGAGGCCCACATGTTGATATCCATGTTTGCTCCCTAGCAGTCTGCCTTTTGTTCACACATGGCTACATTTCTTACAATCACCATATGTCAGCACATGCTAGAAGAACATTATATCAAAAACAGCTGGGTGCTGCTCATCCAAACATTGCCCCATGATGCCTTTGGTGGTCAAAAACCCCTCACTGTACCTTTAATGGGAAGTTTTGGGGTTTTTTTGAGAGAGAGAATTGTCTCCAAATACTTGAGATGTCTTTAAAATAATGTAATCATTCTCAAAATCATATATACGGTAAGTATCAATATTGTTTCTTCGTGTCTTGGGGTCTGATTCTCTTGCTAGTTTCATGAATTGTGGCTTCCGGTTTGGAGCCCCTGCGGCTGCCAGGTCAAAGTAGCGCAGGATCATTTTTTATTGTCATGTTTTCATTTTCAGCTCTGTTTTGACCAATAAGAAAGTAGAAAAGCATAACAACACGATACGGTGTGTGTTTATCATATGTACTACAACACAGACAAAAACAACTTGAAAGTAACTCAGTGCCTCATAAAGACCTGAGAGTGCCAGTGAGAGAGTGTTACACGACAAACTAATGTGTAATATAAGATATTTTATATCATTTTATGATAAGATTATATTATAAACACATTTTTAATATAAGATATCGTGATAGATATCCATGTGTTACTAATGGTGCTAACAGTGACACCATGACAGCGTGACAGTGAGCCGCTATGCACATACTAGAACCCTGAAACTGAGCAAGCTAAATGGCATCCAGCCATCCTTTATCGTATTACCTTTACCTGTATAACCTATACCACCTCGGACATTTTGAAATGTCTTTATTGACTATTTGGAAGTTGCAATTTCACTAATACCATGCTCAGCTACATGTCAAGCTCCTAAATTGATTACTCAAACTAAAAAGAATTATGTTCTCAACAGAATTATCTTTGGAATACTAAAATATTTCAACCCCCCCGACAAGTTGGCACATACATCACCAGCACTACCAATATAACTCCATCCAAAACTGTTCTCTCACTCTTTTCAAAACACTTTAACTGAAACAAGTTTATAAAGTTTATCATGCTGTTACTTTTGGACAACACCTGGCAGCAATTACACTTTTGTTTTTCAATATACAATATAAATAGTTTTTACAGTTTTCATGCCAACAACTGCAAAGTCCCTGTTTCTCACCACGATTACTTTTTTTTTGTTGGCAGGCAGAAGAACATTATCTGAGCCAGCTTTAGTGATGTATAATACTAAAGCTTTCCATTAACTTCATTTACATAATGAAACATAATGACCACATATGAACAAACTGCAAATTAAAACTTATGTTCAAAACAAAAAGGCTCCGAGTGGGTGAAGGCTTTTGTTCTACAAAAGGTTTCAGCCGATTTCAAATATATATGTATATTTATAAAAAATATTATTACATAGCATAAACAGTATAAAATGTATAAGTATCTGTGTTTTGGTGTGTGTTTCCCTGTTTTACATGTGGCAGGTGGAAAGATTTGTTCATCCCTTCATTTACTTACTATAAACACAATATATAGTAATTGTCAGTTTGCTAATTTTTACAAGAACTCTCTGTTTCCAATTAAATCACTAAATCTGAATCTGAACAGCTTCAAATTCTCTAAAAACCATATAAATGACTATTATAAGTGAGCTCATACGGTATTTCATGGTTAATGAAACCATCCTATATCATACCGGAAATATGTCTCAGGCAATGAAACAAAATGATAACAATATAATGTGAAAATAATAACTTCCCTTATATGAGATGGACCAAAATAACTGGAGGCCCTGCGTGTAAACAGGATGTGTTCTGAGCAAATTGTTTCTACTGGACACCAATGTGATGGACAAAATGCAATTCTGATGCAGTGGCTGGGACTATTCACACGCCGCACACTTCCATGCTTGGTTTCCACAGTAACCAGCAGCAACATCTGGCTGAGGATGGGATAGAAATTGCATCTCACATTTTACCTATCGCTGATTTTTCTATTTCCTCTCTGCTTTCCTTCCCATGCTCTAACCGTCCAATAAGCTGAGTGAAAGGGCTCTGCGGCAACACATTTCCCCAGGTCCACATCTCTGACAATACCCAACTCATTTCACATGTGTAAACATTGTGTGTGTTACAAACATCCTATGGTGCCAGTCAGGGTATTTTATCAGGGCGAAGTAAGCATAGACTTTTTAAAAGTCATCTTTTAAAGACTAACGTTCACAGCCCCAATTATGGGAGAAGTCGTTTGAGGACGAGGCAGTTGCATTAATAGTGAGTGGGAAAATGTAATTTGAAATCTAAAAGCCCAGCAGTGTGGTTGTGTGACCTGTTTAGCCTTAATTAATACCACTAAACGTAAATAGAGGCAGGGTAATTCGAGTCTCGAATGTATTCCGACTGTCTGAGATGTTGGTTCTCTAAATTAGTAATGCTGCCTCCCACTATTGATGCAGGAGGGATTGGTCTTGACTGAAACACGTGTTCGGAATAAAGACAGGGACTCCAGAGGAAAAAAAACAGAAATGTCAAGTGAGTGGGAATGCAGACTGAATAGCAGTTGCCTTTGACTTGAATCTTTCCTGAGGGGGTGTACTTTTATTCTGTCCCTCTATGAGGAAATCTATACCAGCTAACTAATGTTTACCGAAATCTTTCTGTGACTGTTTGTCAGGGTGGATGATTTTACAGCCACACCAGCTGGTAGAAAAGAATACGTGATGGTGCACATGTATTCATTGTTGGTACTCTGTCTATGAGTGGATGAGGGTGTATATGCGTGGTTGAGTACACATCAATTGTGCTTTATGATTCATGTATTTATGGTGTAATTGTATATAAAGCAACCCCTGGCAGGGACACTGTCCCCAGACTTAAGCTGATAGGCATGGTGAGGGTCCAAGCATCACCATGTGCACCAAGGTTAGACTCAGCCACTCGCAGTCACATGCTGAGCAGCCCTGGAAATACCACCCACCCAACGGCCCTGTTCAAAATTACCATGAAAATGCATCCTGCAGCACTCACGACAGGGTGAAAGAGGGCAAGTGGCAAACATTGAAATGACCATTGACCAAAAAATAAAGAATAGACCCTCGCTGGTTTCAGAGAGGGTTATTTCAGTTCCTCGGTTCCCGATGAGGATTCAATGATTTATAACGTGCGGACTGCCTGATTTTTTCAGAAGAGCCAGAAAAAGATATCTGAATTTCATGAGCTCATAAAACACCCCACATTATCATTCATTAACATTGTTTTACATTTATGCAGCTAAAAAAACAATATTAGTGTTCTCATAAAAGGCCAGTGTGGAGCAAGCAAGCAGCAAGGTTTGACAAATATCCTGGGTTTCTGACAGAACAAATACAAATGTCAGTGTTGTTGGATTAAAGCTGCAGATTGTTGAGTTGTAAAAACATTGTTTGAAGCTGGATGAAATTATTTTTTGGTCACATGGGGGCAGCAGAACAACCTAAAAATGTATATCATATAATACTACTAATACCTATTTACAGCAGACAGGTAAAAAACACAAGTTTTCTGTCAATAGAATGATCTTAAACGTACTGCAACAAACTTTTTACTGGTTATGAAACTGTCTAAATTTAATACTGATGTCTCTTTATGACCTACAGAAGCAAACAAGATCATCAGTGGGAATGTTGGCTATTTCTGCATAGTTACAGTAGTTATTCTTAATGCCTGTCACTGGTTCGGATTCCAACTCATGTGAGTGTCACAGCCTGAGGAAAGAAGCTTTGTAGTCTGTTGGTACGGCACAGCATTTAAAAATAGTACTTTGTTTCATCACCGCCAAGTCATTATCAACAATTAGATACATCACCTCAACGCGATTCATTCTGAAGAGACATAAAGAGACATCAGTATTAAATTTAGACAGTAAGCAGCTTAAACTTAAGTCAAATATTCATCCTCTCTTTAGCTCTGATGTGGTCCACCAACTCTCAAAAAATTTGTGTCTCTAGCTGTTGGATCCACCACTATTATCACCAGATAGTTACAATTTGCCTGTCAGTCATTTGGTGGCAGACAGGTAGCGGACAGTGGGTTTATCAAAGCTTTCTTGCTGAAAAGACTTTCCCATATTTGAAAAAAACATAATTTGTGCTGGAAATCCAAAACAAGCCAAAAAAAAAAAAAGACTGCACTGCGGATTCTGCAGTGTTTGCAGCTAATTCTCTATGGGTTTATCACAACAATCATCATGTGTCTCATAATCCATAGTCATCTCCTCCACTGTTGCTATAAAATATTAATCAGTGCAGCTTTTATACATACATTTGAGCAAACATATGCTGCAAAACCCATAAACATTCCTCAAGTTCAACTTTTAATTTAATTTCTGCCTCTGCAACTGAAATAAGACCACCACGATGCAATAAAACCACAGGAACCCGGCATACAAATATTACATCAACTAATAATAATGGCGACAAAAACATAATCAGCTATATGTGTGTGGAATCTAATTAAAACCTTGCACTATACTCAATTTAGGTTAATGAAATTCCATCAACAGCCAGCCTTAGAAATGACCAATTACAGAGTAATTATGTAATCAAACACTCTGCACTATATCACAGTGCGGAAACAATAATTGATCAAACCAATAACTATCAAATGGATAAACGTATTACTTACTAAAATGCTAATAATGACCCCATTTTCAGCTGAATCATATTACTTTCTCTTCTGTCACCATGTTATCTCTTTATGGACGTCAGGATAGGTCAGTGCAGCTTTTACAACTCCTTCCAGGCAGAGCAATCAGATCCGATTTATCTATGGTATCCAATAGAGCTTATCTTGGAAACAGCAGAGTAGTGAAAGAAAGGAGGCTGTTATGATGGGTACAACATCTACAAAGAGCCTGTGTACCAAAGGACTGTGGGGGGTATAATGGTAAATGTAACAGAACAGAACAAAATGTAATATCACCAGCTCCAACGCCCTGATATCCAAGTGATGCCAAGAAAAAAGGTCTCCCAGAGAGGATCAAAGTACAACCACTAGCTGTCCTTTTCCTGCCTGTAACATCACATTAGCCTTAAAAGCTCCCAGCTGGGAGCATAGCGATCAGAAGAGGTAAAGGTCAGCCATTCTGCCAGGACGAAAGGGAAGCCTCCCGCTGCGTTATTGTGGATGTGACACTTGGACAAGTACCAGGTATGTGTGCCTCAGTTGCCCCCCCTGTCAGCAGGATTGCCTCATAGTCTTGAGTCACCTCCGGGAAACCGTTGAGCTTCCCGGAGCTCAACACTTTCCCCAGGCTCGATAAAGGTCAGCGAGTAGGCTGTGAGGAGTGCAGAACGGGTACTTACAACAGGGGTAATTGAGCAGCACAATGTCGTCCAAGGCAATGTAGCCCTGTCGCTCCTCGGAAATGGTCGCTTCAAAGATGACCTGTGGAGACAATAGATAAATTAAATGACTACAGACCATTACATCTTGAGTGGCAAGTAGACTGACGAAGAATTAAATTGGGGGGATGGGGTTCAAAGGTCTGTCAAGAACAGAACTGCACTGATTTTTCATTAATTCAACCGCACATTTGAAAGGAAGCTTCGTTGGACCAGTTTTCTGTTTTTTCCCAAACAGTATCCAAAGCGACTCACAATAATTGCATTCGACCATGTGGATACAAGCCAGAAATTGCAAAATGATGAGCAGCCTCAAGTGCAACATAAAAAAAAGAAATTACAGAGGGAGTTTTTGGGCATATATTGAAAGGTGGTTGAACGAACCATCTCTCCATCCCCTTCTATCACAGTCTAACTTCAACCAATCAGATCGACAGTAGGATAGTGTTGGCACCAGTGGAGTCAATTCAAACTCTTACTGAAGCCAGTAGGGAGAAGAGCAAAAAACATATTTTCCATCGAGAAAAGCCTTCAGTTCTTCCTTCAATGGAATATACTCCCCAGTCCTGAAATATCTGATGCAAGTAACAACTTCCCTATTTTGAAATGAACAGTCGCTTCTCTTGGTGGTCGTCGACTGTATTTTGAGACGTGAACACTTTCAGACATAGCCAAGGCACTTTCTGAAGTATTAGGTTGAGTGCAAGTCTCATAACTTCGTTTGATATCAATTTGGTTCTCTCTCTTTGGCTTTCTGTTTTAGTAAACAGGACTTGTCAAATGACTCAGAGAGCAGGTGCGTTAACAGCTAACGCATAGCATCTTTGGTGCATTGTTTTCCCCATTATAGAGAGCAATTCATTTATTGTGTGCATAAACCAATACCCCCCTCACAAACACACCCACACCGGCACTGACCACCTGTGGTTGAAATAAGTACCAATTATCACATTTCCTTCGCCTTCTGTGTAATTTATACATGAAAACATTTCAAATGAAAGTACGGACACTCTTAGGAAGAGTCAGGTTCCAGCCGCAGTGTAACGTTTAAGTCAACAAAGTTATGGCACAAAGGTCAAAATAACCCCTTGATGGCCCTTGTGTTAAAGTTAGACTCACCCTGCTACTTCATACTCCTTATGTCAGAACTTACTTTCAAAGCGCTCTCAAATGGCAAAAAAAACAACATTGTAAATGTACATCTAACAACTCTTTTCCACAGAGATTTTACCTTCTAATGCCACACTTCTTCCTGCCCAGGGACCACAGGTGCAAATTAGCTGTTTAGCTAATCCTGGTATAGAACCTGTTCTATACATGGTCCCTGTTAACAAAAACCAATAAACTAAACTAAACTAAACTAAACTAAACACAGTGCTAAAGACAAGAATACATTATGCTCTTCTTCATTCGTCCATTTTGTCAATGTTACCCGCTGCATGGCATTTTAAGGTGCGCTTAAACATAGCCTCAATATTCACTCACTAATTTCAATGAGCTAAGCGCATGCAGTGCCTCAAAATGAATCAGGAGGCCTCCCAGAGAGCAACAAAGTCACTGTGGGTTTCTGGTTAGTAATTACAGTCAGCAGAGCCCAAACCATTCCCCCCACAAGCAACTCTTCACTTTTTACTGCAGCGCAACAAACTCTGAACTTGAGGGTTGAGTGCATTAACAGCCTTAACTGTATACTACATCACCCATCTGTGTGTGTGAGTCACCCACTCATACAAGCTCTAGTTATCTATGCCAAAGCCCAGTGGAAGTCAGACTGTGACCGTGCACTCAGACGAGCAATAGATTGCAATGTTGACAATACATCAAGCTTTAAGTGCCTCGGGCCAATCAATACCACAAAAGGCCTTGGCAGATGGATACAGACTAAGGCTTTCTTTCCACTAATTTATTTTTATTTTTCATTCCTATGTCGGGCCATTAGAGACGTCTGACCGATTAACTCTTCAATTCATCACGCGTCAACGCACCCACAACCATCGATTCACTCAGCTCTGCACTGGGAGCCATCATTAAGCTCCTCCGCATCTGCCCTCCCTTACAGAAAGTGTGCTTGAGTATGACTCTGCTGGACACTGAGGAATAAACCTCAGCACCCAATAGCTGCATTACATGCGAACACAAGCTATTACACAAATGGCTACAGTAGAATCCCTCTACATGTTTACACACACAAATCAGTACACTGAAAATGAGACAGCTGACTGGGAAAGGAGCTGGAATAGGAGATAATATGATGGGCTTGAGAGCTCAATGCACTGCAGGCATCATATACTGTATATGAAATAACAAACCACACTGAATATAATATTAAGACAAACTACTGAAAGGTGCCGTAAATACAGAAAATACAAGCAAACAAGTTGTCCAAATAAAATTTGATCTAAGTGATAAAACAAAGTCTCGAGGAGAAAGAAAAACTGGTGAACATGCCCACTTGAGGCTGGCTCCAACAATAGATCAATCCCCATAAGACCCCATGTTCAAATGCCCAATTTTACAGCAGCCTGGCACAAAAAGCAGCTTTGGTCTCTATAGCTATTTTCCCTGTTCATGTCAACTGCATGAATCATTTAAATGATTTTAAGGGGGAAGGTTAAGCATAACTAAGGGTGCTTTGAGTGTCAGTAAGCCACGAGCTGATAGCTGCTCAAGCTGGTAAACTCTGAGGGAGAGAGCCTTGGGAAGAGCCCAGAGCTTCTGAAAGAATTAACACAAACAGTTTGTGTTTTAAACTTTTGAGATAGAAAAGCAGATTTCCCCTCTCATCCTATCTGTAGCAACAAGCTGAGGAGGTCCGGCTATAATGTACTGTAGTTCTCTCTTAATTGACTGCTGCAGGGTACATTTACTTTACTTTATGAAAGTACAGAGAAGAGATAAGAAGAAGGAATAACGCCGGGAGACAACAGAAAGATCAGGGCTCTCTGGTGACTGCTGGTTTTTGGTCAAAGGCAAAAGCTGAACACAAACACAGACGCACGCAACCTCAATGCACGCTGTTAAATGCTATCATGTGGCTAATGTAGTAGTTATTCTGTCTGTTTGGGGCAATAAACCTGGGTCAAACTCACACGACTACCGCCAAGAAACATAAAGACCGACTGATCATGTTTTAGTAATGTGAGGTTAAGGGTTGCTTCTGTATGTGAACATAGATAGCTTGGTAGCTTTAGTTATCTAGGTAGCTTCCGACTAAGTGGGCTTGTCTAACTGACAAGGTCCGCTTCAGCTCCGCTCACGCTCCACCTCTTTGCCCAATTTTTGATTAGTCGGACGACGGCCATTGCTGTCCACCCTGAGCTTCATTTTGGCTCTTCAAAAACATATGAGCGACATCACAGTAGCTCTGTCCACTATTTTTACAGTATTTTTTGTTTCTAAATAATGTGCATGTGTTATTGAATTACCACCACAGAAAGATGTATCAAGAGAAAAACAGTGCAGGAAAAAACTGTGTAGGAGCAGCTTGCATAGGAGAAAGAGATAGAAAGTGGAGGGTGGAGGCTTAAGCTACACTGATATTGTTTGTCATGACAGAGCCTGATAGCATCTTTAATATTTGATAGCAAAGTTTCACCCTTTTCCAATACTTACACGAGGAGGAACGGAGGAAAATCTATTTCTGCAAACAATATAAGAGATGGATTCGTCCACTTGAGAGTATCCAGTTCAAGGTGATGTCATTCTCGAGCCTTCTTTCAGCGTCTCTCAGGCTTTTGTTGTGACAAAAACGAGCAACAAAAGGAGGCCTGTAACACTGCACAGGCACAATCTGTGAAGTGTGAACCGAGGTTTGGTTTACTGCAGGCAGCAGGGGGCCATCTCCCGAGATGGAGCGCCGTGTCATCGTCAGCAACCAAAGGAAATGACACGAGAAACAAATCCCGAGTCAGGAAGCAAGTTCTGGCACGAGAACAGCGAGTGTCGACAGTTCGGAGACAGAAGCAGCTGGACAGTCACATTTGATGTAAAAAGCATGCAAGCATTTTAATATGCGCCTCCTGCTGCATCGTGTTGGGCTCATAAAATCCAATGCCGGAGAATTGATAGTGTATAGTAACAAAATCCATACTGCATCCCAGGAGGCCTCCCAGTGAATACATAAAGTCAGTGGTGGCAGTAAAAGGGATTGCATTAAAAACAAGATTTGTACAGTAATTAATACTTTGAGCTTGAAGTTTTCATTAAGGCGCTTCAGACATTATTTATGTGTTTGCGCCAGTGATAAAGCCCTCAGTGATCTGTGGGCGACATCGTCTTCGTCGGGACTTTGATCCACTTAATGACTTACATGCAATGGATTGAGTTGTGTGGTGAACAAAAATTGCAACAATGTTCTGTTAATTGATTTCTTCAGCTAGCACGAGGCCAACTCTATAGATCCATATTGACAATGGGGCAGTAAAACAGTGAGATATATGATGTGCAATTGCGCCCGCCACCTTTTCTCCACAGGCCAAAGAAATCAAGTGAGGCGCACGATGCAGTGTGGCTGTTGAAGGACGGGACAGCATTTTTTACCTAATGTTTTTCCTTTGTGTGAGCACAAGTAATTTATAGGTGATCTCCTGAATACCTATTCAACAGTG
Source organism: Lagodon rhomboides (assembly GCA_039737535.1). NCBI lineage: Eukaryota > Metazoa > Chordata > Actinopteri > Spariformes > Sparidae > Lagodon > Lagodon rhomboides. Next base: position 26,010,514 of record CM077799.1, read on the forward strand.
GACCTTGGCACCTGTACACATTCACCAACAGTAGACTGGTGAACCAACAAATATCCATTTGTTGGTTCATCAGTTCCCTCACACTTCAGCCTGAATGACAAAAGCACAATGAGTCATTTTCAGAAGCAAAGTATTAACCCAAATGGATTAATCTAGTTCTGGCTGAAAAATGGTTTCAAGAGCGCAACAAAGTATTGTCCAACCACGACTGAACACAAAGCCTGGGATGGGGAGAAAAGTGGTTCGCCTGCCATTCTGTCATGTGACATGTAATGTTTGTTACCTGAATGGTTGTGAATGTGTGATGCTTGAATCTAGAATTCTCTACTGAAACACTGCTGCTTGGTTTTTATCTCTTCAGTAAAGAAACACAAGCATGGTTGTCAACTTGTCACTGTCGCTTTACGGACAAATTAATTCAGTCAGTTTAACAACAAAAACACTTAGGATCTACTCGGAAGATCGACAATAAGGCACTTGTGCATATTTGAATCTCATGGAAAAAAAAACTGTGAAATGTTCTGAGAATGCTATTCAAGAATATATAGTCACCATGAATAGTATCAAAAATAGTTTTTGATTTCAAAAAAATCTTAAGAATTACAACTTTAAAGTCAGGAAAGTTTCCAGGAAAGAAACAGTATACCTGACCTCTGAAGCTATAACCCTGCCTGATGGTGCTTTACCTTTTGAAGAATAAAGGTATTAGTTCACCCAGCCTTGCCACACTGCTTCACTGCATGGGTAAAATAAGGTGATGGGTAAGCAGAGAACAAACAGGGAGATGGGAAAGATGAGAGAGAAGGGGAATAAATACTGAGATGCACTGGGAATTTAGGTGGTGAGATATAAGGAGGACAACAGTTGAAGAGTGAAGAGGAATCCAGGGAGGGTAAAAAAACTCCAAAGGAGAGAGGACAGCGTTCCCAACAGAGCACCTCTTTAACACCTACTGTACTTCCGAAAGCCAAGCTGACAGACAGAGTGTGAACCAGTCTGATCAATTCTCTCTTCTGTCCTTCAAATCAATGACAGTCTGAAGTCCAGCGTCCAATGGGAAAGTTCACCAAAGTCAAACAGTGTCTGACACGTTCGACGTGGTTAGGTGGAGGGTCATGAACTCAGTCAGATGACACATCTGATCAAATCAGATTGCCAGCCAGTGCAAGTTTAACCAGTATCACATATAACAGTGTGAACAACTCTTCCTCTTTTTCTTCTAAAAGTTGCTAGATAATCGTGCGTTCATTTCTGCCTGTGAAATCACTTTTCAGATAAGATTTCAGGAGTCAAAATGTGTGTTTTTGTCCAAGTGATTAAAACTATATGAAGCCAGTGGTTGTTTGAAACACAGATATATTGGCTTTGAATTTAAAAATCCAATTTCAGTGAAAGCCTAAATGCAAAAGGCCAACAACACCTCTGATCGCAGCCCAACCTATCTCTGGAGCGGCGTGTCTTTCCAGAGGGGGTGTTGATGCCCGCTGATTACTGGATCTTTTTTTTTCCATTTAATCTCAACCACCACTACCACCAGCAGCACAACCACCACACACACACACACACACACACACACACTTTCTCCTCCAAGCCCTCTGAAGTGGTTGTCCTCTCCCTGTGTGGAGCTGCTCCTCGGCGGCCTGCGGGAGCTGATCTGTTGGCTGCAAGTGCTGGACAGTGATCTTTATCAATGGGACTGGATGGATGAGTGGAGCCCTGTGGGGCCAGCGCTGAGCTTTGAGCCGTAGCGGTGGGAGCTGCTGTGGAGAGGAGAGGGGGGAGTGCTCCCGTGGCAAAAAAAGGATGAGGGCAACATGGAAAAAGGCACCGAGCCTGACTCGGGGCTTACTCCTGTCCCTCCTCACACAGCAGATAGACCCACTTTGTTCCTTCAGGCCTCTATTTAAGCCTCTTCACTCATCTGCACAGCTTTACCTGCTTCATTACGCACTGCTGATCATCCAGGTTTATAGGACAAATAAAGCAATCTGTCCTGTGTCTACATGCCTGGTGGGAGGACTTTAGAGAACAGCGGCGGCTCATCACTCAGGCAGCTTGGACATACATCACCAGAGTCGTAGATTACATTGCTTATGCACGCCTGTCTGCATGGTAAACACTGCGGCGCTAAGCAAACTCCCCGCCTGGGCCGGCTTGTCTGATTGTGCACCTCAGCCTTCTCCCCTGCGAGAGCGCCCGCCCCCCCTGCCGCCGCGGTGCGTCGCGGACAAACTTCTAACGGCTATACAAAGGGAAGAAAATCATTACTTTAAATCAGTTTGGCTGTTTGTGAGAGTCGCCCAGGACAGGAGAGCTGAGGATGGTAAAGCGCAGGCTGTCCTCATTGATCTGCGCAGCCCTCTAATCTCATTAACTGCCTCTTGATTTATTGAGATGGGGCCCACAGTGCGGCAAGGTTATGGAAGCAAACACCCAGCCCGATCCCCCCGCACTGAGGGTCGCGTGGAATTGAGGTCAATTGACTGTTTGGCGGACCCACGCTCCTACAATCCCTTACACCAGCCACTGGCTTCTCATTAACAACTGTTTTGGGGTGGGGTGGGGGGGTGTGTGTGGGAGGAGACAGGCTTGGTGGGAAGAAAGAGAGCATTAGGGGATAAATTATCAGCCGTAATGAGGTGAGGCAGGGCTGCATCCAGTCATCACAATCTTACAAGCTACACAACAGCGCTAATAATGCAGCATCGACAATACAGGCATCAAACAGGGCTATTGATTCCACTGCAGCACGCAGGTAAATTGACCAATAAATAAAGATACAATGCAAACACACGCCCACTGTAATTATCCACCTATTGAGACACTGTGATATATGACACAGCCGCAATTTGCTAATCCTTGCATGTGATAATAAAGCTGCTGAAGCCAACAGCAGCCAAGGTTCAGTATGAGGTTACCACAGATCAGCTCAATGGAGCCGCTGGTGGTTGATATTTATAACAAAGTAGAGACTGATGTTTACAATGTACTGAGCAGTCATCATTATATATTGTAGAGAAAAAAACATTTTTCTAATATTGATACAGTCAGATGCAAAGTGAGATAACAAGAAAGACTCTGAGGCTGAATGTTTCCCATACTCACCATCTTGAACGTAGTTACTTGTAATTGTACATTCACCCAAGCACTGTACTTGTAAGCCTGTAAGTATTTGTTCTTCAATTGGGTATTTCCACTTCCTACTACTTATTACATACTTTTTCTATTTCTACTATTTTGGAGGCAAATATTGTACTTTTTACTCCACTGCATGTATTTGAAAACTTTAACTACTAGTTAATTTGTAGATTGCATGCTGAATTTGAGCCAAAATAGCATATTTTGAAATTCATTTAATTGATCAGCAATCAGATTAAAAAAACAAAAAAATGCTGAATATTAGAACTGATAAACAGTCAGCCCATAGTATGCAGTATGAACATTTATGTTGATATATGTATAATTTACTTCTACTTGTAATTTTGATACTTAAATACATTTAACGTCAGATACTCTGTTCAGCTTGCTAACATATGCAATTTAGCACTCAATTCAATCTAAAGCATTTCGTCATAAACCAAAAGTATTGGACAACTTGAAATATAGACAAGCTGATCAAAAAGGATCGCCAAAGTCAGTGTTCTTTATCCTTTTTTGGGAAAATGAATGTCGGCACAGAATTCCATGGAAATCATCAAATAATTGTTTCAGTCTGAACCAAAGTGGAGGACTAACCAGCTGACACTGCCATCCCCAGAGCTATGCTGCTAACATTGCTAAACATATCATCAAACACTCATTCAAACTCTGTGTTCCACTGGAATGCAGCTCGGATCTGACAAAACTCCCCATACATGTACAGCAAAAAATATTTTCTTAAATTGTAATTACAATTTGGTAAATTTACAAAACAGTCACACGACATTTCATTATGAGCTCACTCACACAGTCAGTTTCCAGTATTATTGAGTTATTGCTCGGCACTGACAGGGACTTCTTCCATCACCATGTTAGTGCATGCTGTATGCAATCAATCAATCTGCATCACTATTCATTATACCACAGGGGAACACTTACAGAAATGATTTTGGTCATTATTTATTCAAGTATTAATTATTTTTTGATGGCTGATTGATCACTCATTTCATCGAATATCACACAAAATTGAACATGTCCACCACAATTTCCCAGAACCCACACTGATGTCTTATTTAGTCTGAGGAGCAAAATTCAAATATATTCACTTTATAGTGATAAGAAATGAAGCTGAAAAGGAATTTAGAATTTATTCTAACAACCCATTTGAGAAGCTGTGAAAAGTGTGTGCGATAACTTCAGCTACTAAACGACTAAAGTGACAAAACAGTTATTAAAATTAAAATCCATTTTCTGTCAATCGACTTATTACGGAGCTATCACTCAAATAATAATGTTAGCACTGCTGATAGGACAGGATTGGATTTTTTTAAGGGGCACTCCAGAAATGTAATCTTGCACTTCTGTAAAGCTGGGCACTCCAGACAGACAGATTAAAAAGAGAAATGTCAATGACAGATTACATCAGAAAGTTCCATCCAGAGACTCAGAAGATAACGTGATGTGTTTTTCCCATTAAGAGTGAACTGATCCTCGTGGGGTTAAATCTGTGGTTTGCCCCTTTAACTAAAAGTATCTCACTGCACTGAGATGCTCCTGTTTTAACGTCAATTCTTTATTCCTAACATAAAAGAAGAACAACACTGCAAGATCAGACTTGCTTTGAGCTACAAGTGGTCTTCATCTTCCATGCACGAGAAATGATCAAATAATGACGGGAACATTTCACACTGTTACCATTATTTGACCAAATGTGGTGGGTATGTGTGGATCTCTACACTGTTTGGGTCCAATGTACAAATCTATAATTACCTACTTGGTTTCTTTCCGACAGATGAGTGCATGAATAAAACAGCTGTGTGAAGGCAGTGCACTGTCTACGGAGATAAACTGTGTGCTGGCACTAGTCCCAGATTACTGCGGACATCAACTGAACTTAAACCCCTGAAAACTTGGTTTAAAAACTTAAATACTTAATGTTACAGAGAAGCACTAAATAAGTTATGAATAGAAAAGGGAACAATCAATATTAAAGTGAAAAAAGTCTGACACTCAGCGAACCTGCTTCATCAGCCACACGCTCGCACAACCAGTTTAAATACGACAGCCTGCTACGCTGCCTAAAGTTTCCAACTATGACGCTCTACCTGCTCGTTTAGAGTCAGTTATGAACATGAAGCGCTCCAGTCAAGTAAGCATCAATATATAACTTCAAACATCATGTTAGACTTTCAGAATAAAACTTGTTGACAAACCGTTCACATATTAGGACATATGACTTTGATATTAATGTTGTCATACAGTCACGCTTTGGTTAGTTTTAGGTATAAAAAATACTTGATTAGGTTTCATCACAAACACTAGTGTTTTAGTCACAAACACTACTTGGTTAGTTTTAGTACTGCTTAGTAAGGTTTAGGCACCTAAACTACTTGGTTAGGTTTAGGATATTGTCCTACTTTGGGTAAAATAACTACGTTTAGGTAAGTGACATAAATCCCGTCAAGTAATAATAATAATAAGTGGCGCAAGTATGTCACTCACATAAGTACGACACTTATGTAAGTTACCGTAATAATAAATCATTTACAAATGTTAGTTAACTTATGTGAAATAACTTAAAAACAGATCACCCTTGACTCTTGGTCTCAAACGGGACATTAGCTCTGGTCTCCAGTGTTTGACCCATTCAACTACCCCGAGCACCCCATTACTCTGACTTTTGCTGCTCTTTACACTAAAACACTGGCGGGGCACTTCATGAGCATGAACTGTCATGACATTTTGATTCAGACGTTGCTGAATCGTGATTGATGCATGGAAGCACGTGACCTCACATTTTTCCAATTGAGCCCCGTCCACATAAAAAGTGGTGAGAAGAGCACGAACAGAAATACAGAAACCTCTAACGTGAAAGAAGAAAAACTGTGGTAACAGATACAGTTATTCAGGGCTTTAAGAGATACTGACTGTCTCCACCAAATCTAATAATCCCAGCAGGCCAATGCTGTGATAGGGTGATCACACGTCTCGAAGAGCTCGGGACAGCTCCAAGGAGTTGTCTGGAACCCTGTCTACAGTCACTCATTAACTGAAACCTTCGATCATTAACTGAAGCTTTCATATAATGGATCTGACTTTTTGTTTTCCTGTTTTATGTTGAAAGACTCTGCTCCTGCTTTACACTTCCTGTCTTTGTCTTTTTCCCAGCACGTTATCTGTGTTCACTCGTGTTTCATTCGTTAATTAGTCCCAGTGTATTTGCTTTTCGCTCACTCTTTGTCATTTCATCTGTGTTTCTAGATCAGTTCCCCAGCCACATGTTTGCTCCTCGAGTTCCTGCTTTTGTTCCCTGTGGCTTTCTCTTTTTTGTTCAAAGTTTTTGTATATCTCTTTGTTTTTTTTCTCTGATTCTTATCAGCCTGCTTTTGTTGCCTGCCTTTTGCTGCTCATTTGGATTCAGCTCTGTTAAGAAAATTCGCTTTTTTTTACTTGCACCTGCCTTGGAGTTTGCATTTGGATCCCTTTATGTTGCCATTTCATCACATTTCAAATAAATGTAGTCTAATATTTGCCACTGAACTGTGATGGAGTAGAAGTATAAGGTAGCAGAACATGGAAATATTCAAGTAAAGTATAATTACCTCTAAAAATGACATATAGTAATTGAGTAGATGTTACTTTCCAATACTGATTTTACCTATTCTCTTTTGGTCACCCTCATGCCATCCTCATGCACTTATGTAAAGGTTCTCACCTGGTATTCACTGGGCCAGAAAGTGCTGACGGCGAGCTCCACTTGGTGCCACTGGCGTCCCTGGGAGCCCGTGATATTCCACACTGAGCTGCCCTTGGAGCCGCCGTTGACCCGGATGTAGACCTGCAGGTCCCCGGGGCTGTGGCCGTCACGGCTGTAAAGGAAGTAGCTGAACTGGATGCAGTGGGTGTCGTTCTCGCTGAGCGGGAGCAGGAGCAGCTGAGCCCGCTGGCCCCCAAAATGCTGCGAGGAATTGACCATCATGAAGGACCCTGGGAGGGAAGACAGAAGATAAGGACACTTTAGAGGACGAAGACTTTTTTTTTCTCAATTCAAATTCAATTGAGCAGCTGTGGCTCAGGGGTCGAGCCAGCTTCTTGTTATTGTAAGGTCACTGGTTTTGATTCCCCTGGTCTGCATGTCGAAGTGTCCATGGGCAAGATACTGAACCCCAAACTGCTCAAGATGTGCTGGTCGGCACCTCACATGGCAGCCACCGCCATCAGTGCATTAATGTATGAATGACTCTGAGTCACTTTGGACAAAAGCGTCTGCTAAATGCCCTAAATGTTAATGTACTGATTTCCCAGTTAAGTTATTGTTCACCTGTCAGAAACGTACATGTGACTTGAAGAGATAAAGAGCAGTTTGAAAGTTAAGTCTTAATGAAACAGATTGACCTTGCCAAGGAAAGACTCCTTTTTCCCACACAGCAGCTGCTATACCTACATTTACTTCACAAATAGCAGCTATTTCAGCATTTTCACCTGCCAGACAGCACTGAGGGACCTGAAATATAAAAAATAACAAGATCCAACTCTCTGGGCTTCACCTGTAACACCTCAGCCCAGGATAGATATGTCATGTTAGTTTTCAACCGCTGAAGAACGCTTGCCTCTCTTTTTTTTATTTTAAACCTCGAAAAAGCCTGAGAGCCAAAGTTGACAGGCTCAAGGTTGTTACCCAGAATATCTTTGTGATCCTCTCTGGCTATTTGTCTGTATTTTGGTCCGTCTGTGCTTCTTCGCTGCTTCCCTGCTTTCACCGGTGCTTCCATCAGCTTCTCAGCGCTGCCTCAGATCTGGCGTGTTCAAAGCAGCAGCGCTGGGTGTCAGATTGGGCTTTCATTTTGGACGGAGGTTCACAAAGTCACTGGTGGCTCTCTCATCGCTCCAGCACAGCAGAGATCCACCGGCCACGAGAAGAGCGCCACAATGTAGGAAAGGGGGAATAAAGAGGGAGCCTTTGACTGCGGCCCTCACAGCGGTAGGAAGCAATTTAAGAGAAAGAGGGAAACATAGCATCGCTTTAATGCCTATTCAACACTTAAACCAACACTGTATATCAATTTAAAATGCTATAAAAAAAATCATAAATAAAAGGTACGCCATTAAAACCATTTAGGATTTTTTTAAATATCCCCAATTCATCACACATAAACCCTGGTATGAAGAAGCAAAGAAAAAGCCAAGTTCTCATCAAGTATAGAGGAGCAATACTGACTGGATAACCTGACTCTCACCAGATGCATTTCGTTCCGCCTAGCTCCACTCACATACATCTGGGATCGCTCCCGTTGGGAGGGATTTCTGCACCAGATTTTATGGTAGAGCCAATCAGGACCGCCGGACGGGAGTTTCATAGATGTGACGTAGCGGAGAAGCGACTGTTTTGATTCAGACAACAATGGCGGCTCGCATCGAGGAAGCAAGCGTCAACATTGATGCTGCTATTTCATCCGTGTTGTCCAATCTACCCAATATTTTTTCGTTAAAAGAACATCAGAAAATGGCTCTGAAGGCTTTTGTTGGTGGAAACGATGTTTTTGCCCTTCTCCCGACCGGATTTGGCAAAAGCTTGATCTACCAAATGGCTCCGATAGACAAGTGGTTTATCCAATCATATGCAAGGATTTTTGATAAGGCCCAGCCTTCTGAAACACATCTCCAATGGAGCGATCCCAGATGGATGAGTGGAGCTAGGCGGAACGAAATTCATCTGGCGAGAGTCAGGTTAGGACAGGGAGGCTCTAAAGCAGATGATTAAAACATCATTGTTATCCATTTACTGAGCGCTGTTGAGGTGAGATGTCTGCACAGAGCCCAAAGATACTAAAAGACAGCACCCACCCAGCCACAGTCCATTCAGCCTGCTGCTGTCTGACAAAAGACAGAAAGTTTCCGTTGCCGTACCACCAGACCACAGAGCAGCATCTTCCCTCAGGCTGTGAGACTCCTCGATTCATGCTCAACACTCCACCATAAAAAGTAGTTTTTCACGCAGCATAAAGGGAGCATGGAAGAGTCGATCTGATAATGGTGATGAGAGGATTAGGATTTTACAAGCCCGTTATGTAGAATGAGAGTTAAGTTAACCTTGAGCCTTCCATCGTCTGATCCATTCAGAAATATATCAACTTTAAGAAGTAATTGTTTGCTACTGTAACTTCATATAAACAACAGTGATGAAGACAAACACAAGGAGACAACAGGACTGGCGGTTAGCTGTCTTTGTTTATTACCTTGGGCTGGTTATCGTGGCCTTGGGGATCACATGCCTTCAGCCCCAACTTCTATTCCTCCATCATCCTCATCACATCAACTCTTTGATGCTGCCAGCAGGAGGAAAAACACATGCTAATTGCACGCGTAACCTTCACATCATGGGCGCTGCCGCTCGAGATAGCCACGGCAGACGAGCCCAGACAACGGGATCGTGGGTAGTGTAGTTGCCTAGGTAGTGCAGTTGAGCGAGAGCACAATCAGAGCCCTGCCTCTCGCCATTAATCACACTGACACGGTTATTAGGCCATAATGGCTGCCGAGGGAATGCTTAAACCGGAGAGATGGCTGTAATACTCGCGCACTGACATGCAGGACACATATCTGCACACACACTCTTCCTTCTCAAACACACACACGGTTTACAAGCCCCAAAGCAGGCTCAGATGCGAGTCCCGCTGACCTTCCCAAGAGTGAGAAGTGGCTTCCTCCCTCAACTCTCCCATCACTCCTCCACTCATCATCTTATTTTCTTTCTGTCCTGATTTCCTCTCCCTCTGCCTCAATTTTCACCTTCACTTCTTCTATCTCTTAATCCGCCACTCCACGCGCTCCTCCTCATCCAAACTCTTGAAAATGCAAACGATTATACGCGCGTAAACAGCAAGTCGATTCATTTAAACACAAAGATTCTCCATCTGTTTACTGTTTCTAAGTGAAGGCAAAGACCAGGCATCAAAGGAAAGTATCCGTCAAGGTATTTCATTAACAGATGATGTGTGGACTCATTTTCGTCAAGGATAAGAAACGTTCCTGGAACTGTTGCTGTTAGTGTTTTTTAGAGTGCTGATAACAAACTACAGACAGTCGATTCGCTCTATAATTTGCTCTGAAAAACGACATTTCCCTCTGAAGGCATGCTATTTATTTAGGCAATGGCAAATGTGAAGTTTGTGTTATCTAGTCATTTTCCATATCTCATCTGTGTTGCAATTGCATCACTTGCTATTCAAAGGCAAGTCACCAGGAGTCTGGTTGGATGTGTGGCCTGGAGCGTGGTCTGCTCTCTCAGTACAGAGGGAGCTCTGGGTTCTTTCATCAGTCCCTCGGTTTAAAGAAATCTAAAATGATGCAAAAAAAGGAACAGGTCAAAAGCCGGGGCAGATCCGCGGACAACCTGGGTTTGAAGAGATTTAAAATGCATGTCGGAAAGCCTCCCTGACCACTGTCTGTTCCCTCCCTCAGCTCCATCTTCCCGGCCCCAAAAGCATGGATGAGACGTCAGAACTGCCAGAAATATCCTGTGATAACAAGCAGCTGCTGTCCTTTGAGATCGCGCTGTATTCTTGGACTGCGCTGATATTTTTCTCTCCCTCACCTGCTCGCAGGCGAAGCCGGGCAGGCTCTGGCTCAGCCCCCGCCGCCCCCCTCCCTGCCACCGCTGCTGCTTTGATGTGCTGGTTCTCAGGGGGGCTCTGTGGCTAAATTGCTTTTTCTTCAACTATGAGAGCTGGACCCCCTCATTGTTGGAGGGCAAGTCTCCAACTGTCCTCATGACAGGACTGTGGTGGGAAGAGTGAGGGAGAGACACTGACGACACAAAGTCTCAGTTAATGCTGTTTTTCTCATTATATTCAAATATCTTAAAGCAACTCATTCTGTTTGTTGAACCCAGTACAGACCCAGCCTGTACAGTGTATCTGTTACTGTGAGCTGCAGTCTTCTTTTGATTCAACTGAAGCCACCTAGTGGTTGTAAGAATGAAGTACAAGCAAATAAACTGATTTGTCTACTTAGAGATGTAAAGACACCGTGACATCGCCTCTAAATGTGATTTGAACTTGTTTGAGATGAGTCAAGGCTGCTAAGAATCAATTACTCTGATCACCATACAACGTATGCTGGTTAGATTACTCTCTGACTCGATCCCAACTTGCTGTGATGTGATATTTTCATCAGCAACGATAACCTCATAAGGCTGCAGGTTTTAGATACAGGTACACCTGAAGCTGGATAAGTTAAGTTACTATTTTCACTATTCCATAATCAACTTGTTGTCTTGATTAATAACTTCACTGAAAAATGCCCATCACAACATTCTAGAGAAGGAGACATTAAAAAATCTGAACCAAACCCCCAAAATATTGAATTTACTGTAATGTTAGACAAAGTAAAGCAGCACATTATTCTCACATTTGAAAGCCAAACTCTGTGCCAATAGATGTTAAGTCCTGAAACGCTTATTAAAGGAAATGTCTTGTATACATTAGATTTGTTATTTCTTATAATTATAAAGGTAGTTGGACTATTAACTGACGCTTTGAATTTTATTCTATGATGGTTATCAGTTTGCAAATATCTTTATATTGAATTTCTTTCTTTATACTGAAGGAACATTGCAACCCTCATGAAGGCATTATTTATTTCTGGACTGTAAGATTAGACTGACAGAGCTTTAGCTTGGTTCCTTTATAAACTGGCAAATGAAAATATATGGAATTTGATAACCTTAAAAGTATAACACAGAACACTATTTGATATCATATACTTACATACTGTATTTTAACAGGTACTGCTGAGTGAATTAATTAGGTCACTAAATAACATTTGGACAATTTTGAGTCAATTGCAGCTTGTCAGAACCTCTGCATATTATTGCTTCATAGAATTGGCACGGGCAGCAAACAGTTGCCCATTTATCCATCCATTTAACACACAGCAACATTAACTATGAACATCTAATGAGTGCATGTCCGATTTTCACTCTCTTTGAGCTCTGTTTTTGGTCTCCACCAACTCCTGAGGGAAATATCTGGCTCCTTAGCTGCTATATGCTCCGTTATGTTAACCTGCTAGTCGCTAACTGGGTTGGACAGTTAGAGTAAGGTGCGCTGTGGGAGGTTCTTGCTGACAAGCTTCCTGTAAAAGAGTTGTTGGACAGAAAACCCCCCCAAAAATATACTAAAAGATGCAACAATTCACTTTAATGCTGAGGGGAACTGCAGAGTTTGGTGATAATTGTCTATGGGTTTGTAACTACAAGTTAACCCTAACCCTAACCCTCACACCTTTTGCATCATACACAGTCATTTGATTAGTTAATGATATAGAAGTATTGTTTAGTGCAGCTTTAACTACATTGAGATGATGATCCTTATGTACTCTTACTTGGGGAACTTGATTTACTGATGATAATTTACTCAATTTAATTGATTTAAGTACACAACAACCAGAGTTTACTCTTCAACTTTGTTCTATCCAGGCTTCAGCAGATGTATTGTCTTGATCACCACTTCCTAACATTTGCTAATGTCCCTTTGTAACATTGTATATTTGCAACTGCTGAGGGAAATTGCAGAGTTGGGTGGCAATTTACTGTGAGTAAACCACTCGGAGCAACCGCCCTCACATTGCACACATATTGTAAACATATAGATTTGTGCAGCTTTTAGCCATGAAGTAGCATAATCTTCTGCTCGTTTGTTGTTGATTTTTTTTTTTGACAAAGTATTAGAAGAAGAGAGGCGGTATCAGCTGCTGAAGGTTAGCACACGGGCTCAAAACAGGCCCGGCGTCTCTTTTCATTTTAGCTCGATGGAGTAAGTCAACATGATTGATGCGGTAATTACAAACTTGATAAAATTCATAGAGATATTACCGGCTCTGATAACCTCACTCAACATCCTTGAGGACACACATGCACAGCAACACATACTATATATATGAACACACACACACACACACACACGTACACACAGTTGGTGTAAAAAAAAAACACCCAATGCAGAGAAATTCTCCATAAATCCATAAAAGCTGATAAGGCTCCATCTATTTCTCCTATGACCCTGCCAAGGGCGAGGGAACATGCATTAAGAGATTAGGGGACGGCCTCAGCTCCCTGAATTCATATCAGAATGTGGGGTGGGAACCTGAGTCATAGGTCTGCCCGCTTTTATCACACTTACACTGAGGAAAAACAGAGAGGGGCCAAAAGTGGAGAGGAGAGGCGGGGAAGTGCAGCGAGGAAAGAGGGAAAGATAGCGACAGCTTTTATCTTTATGTTTGTCTCCGTCATTTTTCGTTCGCTTTCCTCCGCTGCCATCACTTATGCTTTGTAAAACTCAGGCAGGCCTATTCTACACGACGATAAAACCATATTTTCTGGGAAAAGGCCAGTCAAAACCTGCTGTATTTTAATCATTTTTTATCTAGCATTTTCTACCTTCCGCGGGCAGCAAACTTGTTAAAAATAACAAGTAAAAAGTTAAGAGTCTGGTTTCTGGAGATGCTGATCGAGATTGGTGAGGGCGAGCTAGACTATTTTCCTCGACCCTCCTCCTCCAGGGCATCTGGAGAAGGTCATCCAAGATTTTCAATTTGGTCTTTCAGATCTTCATTTGCTTTCTGCCTTTTATTCTTTTTTTTTGTATTTTTCTGATATTGCAACCCCGAGCCACGGTGACCACGCACAAGAGAAGTGAAGTGCTGCGAGTATAGATGATTGGGAGGGCACAGATTGGTCTCGCTGCTCGCTCCCCTTCGTATCTCTGGCTGGAGTGTGTGATCTGCTCGGCTGGCGGGAACACTGGGGCTGCGGCTTGTTTAGTGGAGCCAAAAGGCAATGCAGATTTTGCCATTTACAAAAACTGACACAGTGCTTACACCGTGCAAATGGGAAATCTGCAAACCAACAGCAGCTGGTCATGAATGCGACACTGACAGAGCCTAAACGCCCCACAAACAATACGAGTCTGACGGCAGCTGACAACGCGAGCTAATGAATTCCCCAGGTGAGACTCCAGAGCCCAACAGACAACCTGGAGACCGCCGACAACAACAGAGTCAATACTGTGTTTCTACGCTGACGCTTCCAAGATGCGCCGATTAGCACCGCATACTGAGTGAAATGTGCCAACAACGCGCACTTTCATTGTCTATGCAAATGCTGCATCAAATGTAACGGTAAACCTGAGCTACTGTTCTGTTTATGCTGCAGGATTACAAACTGTCCTCAAGAGGACTCAGTTCACTGCCAAAACCATCACAAAAGGCTGCCTGTGTCAAATATTAGCACATTTAAACCCTGTATCTACTGTTGTCTGCTGGAGAGGTGGGGGGGCAGTGCAGTGGCCAGCAGTTATATCAGGGTGGCCATGATCCGCCCTGCTCCCCTTTGGGGTTGCCACTGGTCCCCCAATAATTTACCACGCTCATGCATCTGTCTTTAAAATGCAAGAGGTTAACAACAGTAACACTGTTTTCTACACAGAAGATGGATTGCTAATCAGAGAAGACATTCATCCTGGGATTTATCATTTTGGATTAACAGAGTCTCATGTAAGACACTGCAGCTCCATGCTGGATTACAAAGCTGCTCAAAGGGATATGACGGCACCGGAGCCCTCTTCAGCCTCTGTAACGTTATCCGTCTGGACATCAAAACAGTAAGTCTGTAAGATGCAGCCTATCAGAGGGAGGTTAGTTAGTATGTCCTTTATGACATATTTAGATGAGACATTGACCCCAGACGACATAGTCACCAAAAAATACCAAAATATTACCAAAATCCTATAACGGAGCAGCTCTTAAAAAAATTGTAGAAATGATTCCCTTTAATGTGTGTGAACTGGATTTTTGAAGCTCACCAAACACCAGGGATTCAGTCTAGATGGTTCGTTCTGAAACAAAGTGTATATGTCATTAGTGGTGGTCACGTTACTTTATTCTTTCATAAAGTGTCCACAGCATCATCTGACCACTCAGCTGGACAGAACCAAACTGACTCAGCCTAACTCAGAGATACGTAGTCAGCCCATCTTAAGCAAATGCCTGTTTACCTCGCCTGTGTTATATTACTGTAACTTGACAAATACCTACGGAAACAAAAATTATGTTAATAGTGAAAATGTTTTCTTTCTGTTGGCATGGAGGCAAAGATTTTGGCAGTTTAGTTACAAACGTACCTGCATTGCAAATGTATCGTAAGTTACATCATGTACATGAAATGCCTTAACTATGTTAGTAAGTTTAAGTCACTGATCACTGAGTTCTGGTTTCACACTGTGCATCAACAGAAAGTCCTGTGCTTCCATCCATCCCACCCTTTACAGACTTTTCATTCTTTATACTAATTCTCCTCACTTCTTTTCTTCGTAGCTGTTATTTTTAACAAGAAACATAATTATGGGTTGCAATAAGATGCTTTCATAGTCAACCTATACGATGTTTTTTATGATGAGGACAGGCTGCTTTGGTAAGTACAGTGTTATCAGATAAGATCCGTGGCTGGAGCTGCGAAAATAAAACCCACGTTGTGATAAACTGTAGTTTGATTTCAATAAGCCTCAGTTTAAGACAAAGAATAGAAAACACAGCTTGTGGAATCTTGGGATAACTCTGCTGTTTCGGATATTACAAGCCATTTTGAACTGTCCCAGGGTGTGATGTCACACTGGGAAACTGACTTCATATCATCAGTATTTCTACTCAGTCGGGTTAGTATACCACTACATGTTGTGCTCATTCCAGTGAGCAGCCATTGTCAATGTCAACAGAGGAGATGAGGGTAGTGTTTAGCTGATGGCTCATGAAAATTATATTACAACAGAGTGTAACGGGGGAATGCTCTTCAATTTGAAAAAAA
The DNA here is from genome assembly GCA_039737535.1 of Lagodon rhomboides. Taxonomy (NCBI): domain Eukaryota; kingdom Metazoa; phylum Chordata; class Actinopteri; order Spariformes; family Sparidae; genus Lagodon; species Lagodon rhomboides. Next base: position 26,026,511 of record CM077799.1, read on the forward strand.
ACTAAACAAAGCTGAGCAACCGTTGTTGGAGGAAATGGTTCAGATTTTCCCCAGACATGCAGTGTACCAATTACTTAAATATAACAAGACAAAAAACCCAGCCACTCTTTTCCAATCACTGTTTTCGAGGCAATTATTCCAACAGCCTCAAGTAAAAGATTTTACAAAGAAAAATAAATATGAACGACCGCAGTAAACATCGTTCATTTTATACTTGCCTGGTTCAATCATTGTTCATAAAGCCAAATCACGGAATTGTTTCAGCAGGAGAGAGGAATCTGACCGGCTGTCTTTGGCTGATGACCATGAAAAAAGTTTAGTTGAGGCCAACTTCTATCACTGACCAGCTTGCTTAGCAATAAAAGATGGACTTGTTGCTGTTCTTTGCAGCATAGATTCAGGCTTCCCCCAAAATAAATCCAATCCTGATCCTAACCCTCAACCCCAAACACTGGTCCTAAGTCAGAGTCCAGGCCAGCTGACAGATGTGAGTGGATGGAAGTGGACTGAGGATGCGGGGGAATCTTTTCTGTGGCGGAAATCAATAGTGCATTAGCAGCCGCCCAGCGACAACGTGTGGGCTGACTATCCTCCCTCATACCACTACCAGCTCTCCTCCCTTCTGCTGCATCTTGATATATACCACCCGCCCTCAGCCTCTTCATCCAGCTCCTGTGATCTACTGTTTGTTTCATCTCGCCGTCCCGCAGGCCTTTTGGGGAGCTGGTGCTCTCTCTGCTCTTCATGCCAGTATTCCTCGCTCTCGCTGCCCTATTTCTTCGAGGTTTCTCTGGTCATTTAGTAAACAGAGCATGTCATTTCCCCGGCCCCGCTCCTTTCCCTCGCTCTCTCCGGTTGCAGAGGAGCAGGGCTCATGTGGGGACATCCTGGACTAACAGGTACAGTAGCAGGGAGCTCTTCCCTGAGGAGTATCCTGCCCTGAAGGGGGGATGATGTATCGGAGCTGTTAGAGTTTTAGAGTACATCCTTCAGCATACACAGCGCTTGATGGGCAGGAGCCTCTGGAATAAATAAAATATTATCTTGATTCTAGCTGTGCCGGTTTGTCCTGAGCATAATCAAACTGGAGACTGTACGAGACGACTACTTTCAGGCCTGTTTCAAACTCTATGTAATGAATGAGTATGGTAACACAAAAGGGCAAAAAAGTCCAAAATTAACCTTATACTTATATATTTGTTCTTACTCATTTGCCTAGCTGGACCAAGAAGTGGATGTGAGGGATGTGGAGGTGAGTAAAGATCAAAGATAGGATGAAAATAGATTTCCGGAGGACAGATATGCCTATTTCATATTTCATCACATCTCAGCTTTTTTCTTGTGAAATGCTTTAGAGTTTTACATCTGAGAAGTCAAAAGTCTTCGGCTGATCCTCTTACAGGCTACAGGCATTTGCAACCTCTGACAAAGGGTTAATACACATGTTTAGCTTGGCCATGAAGGGTCATACGCAGATTCTAGACACTAATGACCTGGAAGTGTATATGAGTGCATATGTATCATCAGATAAATGCACTCATCAACATTTTCATATTAACAATCAAACAAATAACTGTTTCCCATTTTCAAGTTGTCACACATTATAATGAACCCACAGCGAATCACAACCCAGCTCCTTGTTTGTTTGCTTTCTTGTCCATGACTTTGGTGTTTTGCTTCAGTGGTATCACAAACAATGTCAGAATATATTTCTCAGGCATTACTGGAGAGTAAAGCAGAGCAAAAAGGAGAGCATGTGTCTACAATCCTAACTCCACAGGAATGTTAATGTAGCTCTGTGCTGGCTGGATGTGTAAAATAAGCAAGTGTTTGCCAACGCTTTCAGCATAAAGTATCAACTTCACAGGGTGGTACTGTCAGGGCTGTGCTTATAGCCTGCTGTGTTGCCCCAAAGTAGCCAATAAACATTAAATATAGGAAATTATAATGTGTCATCAGTCAAAAAGCAGATATAAACATGTACACGGTGGTGTAGCGGTGTGACATTCTGCTTTTCTCTGTTTCTAAAGTAAGATTTTTTCGCATATGAACTCCCACAACAGGGGTCAGTGTCAAAGGTGCTCTCACCGACTAGAAAGTCTCCAGAGTGTGTGTGCAGGAGGAAGAACCGCAATACCAACGAAAGACTGAAAAGAAAATTAGAGGCAAGCAGAAACACTCATTATCAACATGCCCACTGCGTATTCTCCGGACAGTGACCTTCTCTACTCAAACGTGGGATCAGTCGGACTTAGTACTCGGAAGCTGGCAGGAGAGAGTCCGGTTAATGTCTGGTTTAAGTGTTGGGTATTTGCACTCCTACGTACAGCTCCTCTGGGTGATGTCTCCAGAAGTTCACAGTCGTAGTGCAAGTGTGAAATTCTGTAGTTCTTGTACCGAAACAGCATGGCAAGTTGTTCATTTTATTTTTGAAAAATATAAATATGCAAAAGAGTTCCCGCTCCAGATTCGCCCTATTTATTTCAGATATACTCTTAAATTTTTTTTTTATCCGCGCAAATGAAAGCATGGTTTTCCACCTTCCATAAGATGCTCGTTTTGATACAAGTCTTTTCCTACGTAGATTTGAGTGTTTTTGCTGAGTGGTTTGCTGGGGGATTCACGATACAGTAAATATTTATGGTCGCCACAGTCTCTCTCACCAGCAAGTGTCCATTAATGAGGAAAAAACCCAAAGCTAAACATGTAAAATAGAAGCATACATTGTCTATGGCAATGTGTTCCTTTTATTTATATTTTATGTCTGCACTTAAATGCCACATTACTGCTTCATTGAAAAGGACAAATGGATGTGACTGAGGCTGTGGTCCTTATGGGTGAGGAAAACATAAGAAAGAATGTGTTTACTTCAGACAGACATATTATCATTTGGTTCATAAGTCCTAATGAGTGTGTCTCGGTGCTGGAAAAGAGAAAGAGCGGCTGTAATGTAAATGACTCCACCACAGGCAGGCTGCTGAAATCTCCCAGACATCAAGTCGTACAAAGAGGTAAGGGAAAGAGGAGACCTCCAACATCCTGTAAGTGCAAGGCACATTACACCAGGCAACACGAGAACAACTCAGGTAGAGTAACCTGAGGTAAGAGGAGGAAGAGGCCAATCGATAAAACCAGGTCCTGCGGAGGAGCCGTCCAGAGTCCCCAGCTTCCGTGCTGCTTGGCAAAGACAAACAAAGTCTTCCGTTCCCCCGAACCCATCTCCTCTCAAGATAAGCCTGTTTCTTGGCTGTATTTGCCCTTCATTGATAGGGGACCATGAGAAGTGGGTGGGAAGTTTCAGGCCAATAGCCTCGGATCAGATTCTCATCAGTTGGTGCAGTGCAGAGCTGCAGCATCTGTGTGGAAGAGGAGGAGGAGGAGGAGGAGGAGGAGGGGTACTGGATCTGCCAGGCTGGATCAAGGCCCACTGCAGGTCCCACTCCCACCTACCCCCTCCACCCACCTCCACACATAGCACGGTTGAGATAAGACCCTATCTGTTACAGTCCTACTGTGTGCCAGCGGCAGATATGGGAAGGTAAAGTACATCTGGAGGAAAGGGGAGACCATCTGGTCCGGATCACCTTCAAGCAGCGAAGACCAACACTTGTTTCCCTCCACCTGTCCCTTCCTCAGCCCGGCCACAAAGCCCTGACCCCAGGAACATATTGTCAGCCATGGTTAGTGTGGGTGGGAAAATGCTGAAAACGCTGGATGTGGAATCTGAAACAACAGCAGCAATACCTGGGAGCTGGACGGTAGGAGTTAGTGTTTGCCTCACACAGGGTTTTACGGCGAGGACAGATACAAATATTTTCTGACTGAGCTGCTGTGAGTTTGCGCCAAACACCGAATCCTTTCACTACACAGAAATCTCTTAAGTATACAGTGTTTCTACCACAGTTCCATTCTATTGAAAAGCCTTCAGATAAGCAGGCATAGGGAGACCCAGAGAGGTCAGAAATAATTCATTAGACAGGACATTAATCAAACAGTGGTGTGAAGAAAAACGGAAACTAAATATGATAAAAAAGTAAAAAAGTAATCCAGTAAACTCAAGCTTAACATGTATATATATTTTATCTTACATCTTTTCATATCTATTCATGCATATACATCATTTACATCATCATTTCTGTGGACATGTCCCCACCACTTTTTGAAATGGAAAAGACGGTTTAATTTTTTTTTTCATCTGAGCCCTTATGTCCTCATGACATTTCAATACAAAGTGACTGATTTTAATTCTTATTACATCATTATAAATATAAAGTCAAGTCAATTTGTTTGCCTTCAATCAAGACAAACAGGGCAGAGGCAGATATGTGACTGGCTGCTTGCTCATTGGCAACAACAAAGTATTGTTATAGTATTAAACACTGATATTGGTTATGGTTAAAAAAGTGCAAAAAAAGTCATACCGGAGTAAAAGTCAAGATATTGTTCTGAAATATTACTTTGGTAAAAGTGAAAGTCACCTATAGGAATAGAACTTCATTGAAAATCTGATTATCGAAGAATGTGTTTGCAAGAAATGTATTTAAGTATATAAAGCAGAAGTAAAAGTGAATTATACATTTATTCACATGTACGTATACATACTGTATACTATGAGTCGACCAATTATCGGCCTGGTTGACGATCATATCTGATATTCAACACTTTTCTGATTACCAGCGTTTTTTAGATCTGATTGCAAATAAAATGAATACACTTTAAATTGTGCCACTTTTGCTCTGATGTAGCATGCAACCTGCAAAGTAACTAGTAACTGAAGTTATTATGAAGTAGCAGAAAGAGGAAATGCTCAAGTTAAGTCTTACTTATTGATTTAATTTCCAAATGCTTCTGGCCTTCATATATATCAAGTGCACACAACTCTAGTTCAATATTTAAATAGTCATGGTGCTGTATAAGCATCAAACAACAGGAAGCAGAGCTTTACTGGCTGACAGTTCATGTTCTAGACCAATAAGAATCCCATTTTCCCTTGAAGCCATCTTCAGTGTGCTTCAATTCCAAATCATCAAAAGACTAAACACGTATATACCAAATATATTTTCAAATTCAAAATATAACAGAAAAATAGCCTCCAGCCTGTTTGTGAAGATGGTTGGGGTATTCAGTCTGGCAGTAGGTGGCACACTAATGCTGCCCTGCAACATTCACCGAGGCCCTTTAAATAACAATGAGCCTGTATGTGTCCCTAATCTCAAGCCAAAACACATGGCACCCTGTTGGATTAAAAAAGCAGGGTGGTTTAAATTTTAAATGTGTCACTGAAAGGCCGACCGTTAACTGACAACGGGCCTTTCAAAGCCCTTTTGAGACTTGAGCAACGGACTAACGGCTTAACGTACCACACACAACGGCGTGGCCGTGAGTAATTCAAAATCACCCACGCTTCAACCCGATTGGCTCCTTGGAGACACAAAGCCAGCCAATAGCCTGGCCACGGGATTCAAACGGGCCAAACAAAAAGCAGGCATTACTTGGAGTTCATTTACTTTCACAGATGCACACACGCAGTGTTGCTCATTCAAAAGTCATTGCTCTGCCAGACACAATTGAAAGGCGTTTGTAATCCCCGGGATCTTAATTCATATCCTGTGTGGCTGCAGTTTTAATGGTACAGCTTCCAGCAAATAAAGCCTTGGAAATTGAAATCAATAGTAATAAATCAGCATAATAAGCATCTCGGCTGAAGTTGGAGGGAAAAATGCACGCTGTTCTCGAATCTATCATTTGACATTTATGAGGGGAACTCTTAATCCTCGGATCCGCTAACAGGGGGAGCAGAGCCGTCCGACTGAATACAAATCATGGCGAGAGAGCAGACCAATGTCCATAAAGGGGCTGCAAAGGCTGACCCTGCCTCAGGTCTGTAATTACAAGCAAACACAGAGATGAAAAATCCTGATGAAAGCCCACAGGGAAATATTCACACAAAGTTGCAGCAATTACCGACATTCATTATTTTATTTCCTGCATGTTTGGCGCAAGGTCACACGCTCTATTGTGAAATGAGCTCCGGAGCAAATGACTGACTGCAGACGAGAAGAAGCCTTCGACAGTAACGCATGATGGGGCGCAGAGGCGCAGCGGAGGCATCCCGAGACGGCCTCCTCATCAGTTTTATTACAGACAGCGGGGGCTTGATTTAGGGCGACAGAGGTAGAACAACAAATAAAAGACACGAGTTCTCAGCCATGCAGTCGGGGTAATTCCTTGTCTCTTCTCCTTTACTGGCGCTCTGTGCAGTGCACCATAGATGAACTTAACGGCAGCAGCCCCCTAGCGCGGTCCCAAAATGCCACGAGAACAATAGCAGCAGTGGTGACCGCGGCTGTTCTAGTTGTGACAAGGCAGCAAGTGGCTGGAATTGAGAGGGGACGGAGGGGGAATACGCCTTTGTGTGTGTGTGTGTGTGTGTGTGTGTGTGTGTGTGTGTGTGTGTATGTGTGTGTGTGTGTGTGTGTGGGTGTGTGGGTGTGTACTTGTTCCTGAGGGCCGCATCAAGTTTTTAACCAACGCTGTGAGGACATTTTGCGAAGTGAGGACATATTGGCCGGTCCTCAGCACTTCTAAAGGCTGGTTAGAATTAGGGTTAGTGTGGCGGTTAGGCATTAAGTTGTGAGGGTTAAGGTTAGGGTGAGGGGCTAAGGAATGCATTATGTCAATGGGGGTCCTCACAAGTATAGAAGTGCACGATTGTGTGCATTCAGAGGGTTCCAAAGAGGGAGTCTGGCTTTGTGCGCCGGCTGTTGCCCTCCTATGGGGGAGTGACAAGGGGGGCGGCAGAGAGACAAAGGGTTCCAACAGACTGCAGACGAGGTAGCCAGCGACAAACTGAATCCTCTACACACATTTGATGACCCCCCCCCCCCCACATACACACACACACACACACACGCACACACGCACACGCACACACAAGCATTTTACACCATCTCCTGACAGTACCCAAGCGGAGCCCGATGAGAGGGAGGGGAGCAAACTGGAACTGGGTCAAAAATCCAATTAATCCATGACAGGAGAGACGGTTTGGAAGACCCTCAGAGGGACGGTGCAGGAAAACCACAAGAGATGGGAAACAATACACCACTGCCCCTTGACCTGTGTGTGTGTGTGTGTGTGAGAGAGAGAGAGAGACACAGGGAGTTGTGGTGTGTGGTTATGTTGAAGTGTGTTTAGTTTGGATCAAGGTCGGGCTGTTTGTTCGTTTGTTTGTAAGTGCTAGTACTGTAACTAATGTACCTGGACTGCTGGCATTCTTCCATGTACCGTTTTGAAGTTCTCCGAAAGAATTATCAACTTTCCCCAAATTGTACATAAAAAGCTGCTCCGACTTTCATTGTTTTAATGCAGCGACTGATTGGGGAGTGAGGAGCAAATCAAACACTTGGGGAGTGGTATTTTTTCCACCTCAGCCACACTTCTTACGTTCTTCTCTAATCCTTCCACTGTTTTGCACAAATCCCAGCTCCTTTGGGGGGGTGGGGGGGTGAGGCTGGGGAAGTTTGGAGGCTCTCACCACTGAGTGAAACTGGGAGAAAGTGCATGTTTGGTTCCCCCCGGGGATCCGAAGATGTTAATGTGGGGCGAATGGGCTGCAGCAGTGGGGTGACAGCAGGGATGTCAGCGGGGCTGTGGAGCAGTCACTACAGGTGATTGGTGTCAGCTGGGAAGATAAATAATGTAATGCCTACGGGATGTAATAGCAGCCGTATGATTCGAGTCGGTGACACTCCTGGGGAACGCTCCATTCTAATGGAAGACAAATCCACAGCCACCAGCCTCCCCCTCGATTCCAGGGTCAGCGGCACACCGGAGATGGAAATGAAGGAGGAGGAAGGAAAAGGAGAAAGGAGGAGGAGGAGAACTAAAGCAACACACTAAGACTCAGTAAATTAGTCAACTTAAGTCGGTTTGCCCTTCCTTCCTTCTCCTCCACAATTCCCCGACTGTATGGTTCTAAACTTTCATGCATGCTGTACTACTGGTCACTCCCCATCCGGTGTTGTCCCAGCAGGCACTGCCCATCAGCTGTCAAAGTCCAAAATATCTACAGCTTTTCATTCAGTATAGATTTACCCTGCAAACCTTCGCCCAGTCCGGTTAGATGCATGATGACTTCAGTGACCCCTTAGAGCTATTACTTTGTCTACTGTCACACAGGAACTTCAGTCACACTATTCTTGCATCACCTACTGAGTGATGCTCAAACACTCACCTTGGTTACAACTAAACCAAGAAGAACACTTGTTTTGGTTTTGTAAGAACAATGAATAAAAACAACTATTTTTCTTTATAATTGACTATTCTGAAATACACTTTGGCTGAGACTGTTATAATACTCACATTATTTCTGACCACATTCTGGTGAATGAGCGAGTCATCACGACTATTTTGGGACCATAAGAAGCAATTTTAAGTACACCCCCTCCTGGCCCGGAGGTAATGGGACCAGGCACTATCTATATTTGTCTATGGGTCCGAAGAGACTGAGCTGAGCATTAGCCGTAAACTGTAGCTGTAACACACATACCTTGGCTTGGATCAGAGCAGTAGATGAGTTGGGCTACTGCTACTAAGAAGCTGACCCAGCAGGAGATGACTGGCTCATAGATGCAATCCCATCTGAATTATCTACTAAGGAATACCCTTCTCACACTGGACAAAAAACCCCACTCACACCCACTAACAACTGGTTTTTGTCTTCAGTGTGTATTCACTCCCAGGTTAAATGGCTCTGCAGTAGTCACAGTTTTTATCAGCTCCAGCTCCGATCTGCTTTGATGGAAACACAACACCCGGCTGGACACGTTAATTTTGGCCCCTTTTTTTCGGCGCGATACTATGACATGCGTTGCAGTTAAGGACTCTGACTGGTTAATACTTTTTCCATCTGTCTCTGTTCATGCAGCGCTCCAACACCGTTCCCCTGAAACCTTGCCTGGCCTGATCAATTGCCTGATCAGTACCGTACATGTGCAGCTCTCAACAGAGATGAGATAGGACCAAGATGTCTGACTGACTCCTTACTACTTCCATCATCAGTTCTGGAAAAAAAAAAAGTGTTTCAAAGATTTTGGTGGCAAATGAGTAAGTGCAGTAAATCATGCAAACACTTAAAGAAATGTCGTAAAGAAAAAGCTCTGATTGGACAGACTTAGAGAGACAGAGATGCCAAGTAGGTTGAAAAGGGAGGCGTGGAGGGAGAAAGGAAAAAGGAAATAAATGAGCAGATGGGTGAATAAGGGGGGGCAGATAGAATAATTTGAAGAGTGGAATGAGGGAGAGAAAGAACAATGCATGAGTCGGTGGCCCTCATTTCTGGGGTCGTCTCTGCCTTAATCAAGACTCTGAGGCACCCGCGGGTGCAGCATGGCCCCCGGAATGCGCTCCTGTATTCTGCGGACGGGTGATCAATCAGAGGCGGTGGCGGCTGCGCAGATGCTCCGCCGTACCGTAACTAACACACACAGGCGCGCGCACCCAAAGCGACAGTGATGAATTAGGAAACGCTCAGACAGTTTAGAAGTCGCTGACTCTCCTCATCTGCATAATAAACTGTCGCATGATCTCATCTCACTTTGTTCCCCTCCTGACAAGAGTTTGCTCTTTATTCAACCTGTATCAACCTCTGTAAATCAGATTCCATCAGATGTACCCCAAATCTTTGAAAATGCAGGTGTTTCAGAGACAAGCGTGAGGTTTAATTTGCTGTTTGCTTTTTGAGCTTTCACAAACCTCAGAAAATGTAGCTTTTTTTCTCTTTCAGCACTAAGAGCAATCGAAATAGAGTTGTGTATTTCTACTTAAAAGCGGTTTCTATAGTACACCGTCAACTTGACCATAAAAAAAAAAACGTAGAATGTGCCTTCGGTGGTTTCTGGGAACAGTCTTGCCGTGGTGTTTCCCTTTTGTCCCCTGCAAGGTGGAAAAAGTGCCGGTGCTGTTCCCTAACCGAGGAACCAGGGCACCTTGAAAATAATGAGATCCTGTTGGTGAGAAGACACTCACTCATAACATCCCACTCGAGTGCTGTTGACACCCAACAAGGTACGAAAAACAAGCACAACTCCTCGACAGCAAAACGAGTGGGAAGGGAAGAGGAGGATAGAAGGGATTAGACAGCGACTGAGAGACACATGCACAACAGCTTTTGTATCCCACAACTGTTAAATAAAGTTAAGTGGCAGATGATCCTAAAAAGTGCTTAATAATCAACTAGCAGTGTTGACATTAGTCTTACAGGTTGGACACACTGGATGCTCATGCAGCACTGCATGGCGTTATCGCCCGCTTTTCATCTCGCCGTCCGTGCTAACAGGTAAGACCGCTCACACAGGATGCATGAGACGTGCTTCTCACGCGTGTGTCAGGTGTGGCTGGCTGTATCTGTAGAGTTCGTCACAGACATGAAGAGAATACACACAACAGGTGAGGTGAGGGACAGTTTCTTCCCTGTGCACTCTCTCTCTTTCACTTTCTCTTTCTCTCCCTCGCTCCCTCTCGTTCCCCATCTTGACAATGAAACTTATCACGAACGTGCTGCTTATGTGCATTATTTTTCCATGTGCGCTGAAGAAGGGCGGCATGTACGCTCGGCGCATTATAGACTCTATTAATCACAACCGCGTTCTGCACCCTGAACAACGACAGAGCTCAACGTGCTGAGATGAAGAAGCTGAGCTGCCACAGCTGAGCTGAGACGGAAAACAAAAGCGGGCTGACTTCAAGACTGAAGATTGTGAGACCACAGTGGATCAATTCAACAGTCAGAGAACTGTTTCCTTTTACTGCTTATATAACTGTTTCGTCTTTAAATACATGCAGTATGTGAACACAAACCATCATACAAACTGGGGGTACAACAAATACATTAAATGACCTATTACCACAATAAATAGACACCCGACAGTTCCATGAAGGTAGTGGCATTCCATTAAGAGTGATTTAGACTTATTTAGGAATGATGCTAATGCTACACAACATATGGCATCAACATCAACACTGTATGAGGGCTGGGTTTCATTTAAATCTTTGAAAGCTGCTGATATAATACCTGAGCTATTTTGATACATAACTTATGCCGAGAAATCTTGATTTTTATTTTACAAAAGAAGCTAGAGAGAACCACAGCAGAGCCAAAATATCAAAATTTATCATTTTGGGTTTTAAAACGGATTTTGATTGTGATTTAAATCATTAATGACTTGAGCAGACACCCAATATCATATTTCGGTACTTCACAGTTTTCCAAATTTAGTCCTGAGACCACATTTCAGTCAGTACCAAAGTATTGAGGTTCAGTATTCAGCCCAACCATATATGCATTAAACTCAGAGGCTCGGTTTACTTAAGACAAAATACTTCTTAGATCATTTAACAATAGCCAAGCCAAAAAATTGGAGGAAAGAAAAGTACAATAGTTTCCATCCAAACATTTCTGCAACTTTTCGCAAACAGACAATCCAATAATCTTGCCCACCTTGCACGGTGACTGGCCAGTTGTGCAGAGGTGTAAAAGTAAGGCAGAGTTTCTCTCTTAGGATTTGAGCTCGTCACAGTCCAGTATGATTTGTGTCAACACCAGGGGTTGTCATGATCTAAATGGCAAATCCATTGAAATGAGCTTTCATTTGATCATCGAAATCAAACAGGATCTGTGATCCATCGCCGTCTGTGCATGTCAGAGCGAAATCGAACACTTCAAAGACGACACAGTGGGCAGGTTTGGTAAAGAAAATAATCATCAGGACAGAGACATAATCCAACGGCAACAGTTTCTCGCTGTCCTTCTTACATGTGTCGAAAGCCAACAGAAAGACAACAACTCCTGCTTGATGCCAAGTGAAAGAGGACACACTACCTCAACTACAAACACAGGACAGTTTGTTACAGTACCTCATTTTTGTAATCTGAATATGTGGCCTTGTGTGCTACATCATACATAATTATCACACTTGATACAATGTAGCATATCTTTTTAAAGAAGAATTTGAGAGATTAAGTGACAGCTGTCAGGGCATGAAAATCTGTTGATCTTTACAAATCCAGACTCGATAGTCCAACAATGGCACAGCCATCAGCCCTGAATTCAGCCAGATGCAGACTGTTGTCGCTGGCTGTTCCTCCACCTTCAGGGGTGGCCTTGTGGAACGGCCATTAGCCGGGTTTTGGACGACATGTCGCCGAACAGCTTTGGTTCAAGCATAATGTTGGGCTGTGCCAATATAAGCCACTAAAGTCCAAAACTGATAGTATTTAACTCAAGTGGCCACTTTGTTCTTGTACTCTAACTAAATATGTCGACCTTTTAACCAATTTCACTCAAGCGCACTCAATATTCACAGCAAAAAGACAAAGACGGAGAAAGCTTCTAAACAATGCTTCACTGTCATTACACTGGAGGAGGACCACTGTCTGAACATTATTCAGTTTCTTTTTAAAGATAAACTCAGCCTATAATTCTGCACACCACACTACAAACACACCTCCTGATTACTCCTCCAAACATTGCCTCTAACAGACTGTCTTCCTTTTTTGTTGCTTTTGTTGGACACTTTGCCGTCTTGTTGCAGAAGAGTCATGATAACCACCACCCCCCCTACATCTGTGCTCAGAGCTGACAGGTGTGAGAAACAAAAGCTCTGTTATCACAGCTGTAGAGATGCACCTGCAGCGGTGGGGATCGCTAATTATGCCCCCTCAACCACAAAAATATACGTTAAGAACTGTGGATGGCCCTTTCCTCAGATTGGACGTTTTACTTTACCCTGCACAGTTTTGTGATCTTTGAGGGCCGTTTCCCCGTTTAGAAGAAAAAGAGAACAAAAGAAAATGAAAACCTGCACAAATTTAATACTAATTCATTACCGCTCCTTTAGAGATATGGCTAATGCAGCATTCAAAGACCACTTGAAGGCAAAAATGACTGCGCCGAGAGAAACTTTCCTGACTTTTAATTACTTTATCGCCCTCATTTCCCCTATCTTTACAGTATTTTGGTGTGAACCGGAGGAGAGGAAGGGAGATAGAGCGAGACAGCGGGGGAGGAGGGGGGTATTGTGGAGATGTGGACTTCGCTCAGTCTTTGTCAGGTCTTTTTGAAGTGCCTGGGTCCGCAGTCCCAGGACGACGGTGTTAACGGACCGTGGAAAACAGGATTACACAATCCTCTCTCTGCCAATTAATTATCCGCCTGTTTGGGGAAATAAATTCTCCTTATCTCGCTGTGCCATCGCTGTAGAAGTATTCACCCTTTCTGATGTTTGGGGAGCGTCAAATCCAACTCTGGGGAATACTGGAGAGCAAACTGTTATTTTCTACACCGACTCGAACTCTGTCTAATCAGGACCGATGGTTCCACACCCAATTAAAACTGTACAGGAGACTTTAGCATTCAGGATCCATCTCAGCTATTGTTAAGAAATTAAAACACAGACTTAATTGGTTTTGTGAGGAATTTTCTTGATTTTTCCTGACCATCTCTACAATGTGGTGTGCCGTTCCACTGTTTCTCTGTTTGAGAATTTGGGGGTTTTCTTTGTGCAGCAGCATCTCTTTGAGGCCTTTGTTCTCCTCGTGGAGCAGAGAGAGTCCGGGAAAGCAACACTGTATGTTTATCTAAGCCGAGGGCAATTCTCAAGGTCACAACCCTCTCTTCGTTGTTTCACTCTGGCCTGAAGTAAAAAAAAAAAGTGCACAGCAACAACTATGATACAAGTAAGCCTCCAGCTCTGGCCAAAACATTGCACCAGTGTGGGCGGCCCAATCAAAGTCTTGCATTCTTCTCTGTGGGAGTTGCAGCCCCCGGTTAAAGATAGCAGCCTGGAACAGCACATCCTGAAGTCTGGATTAGCCCTGCCAAGTGTAGATTCCCTCACTTTCTCTCCCTCTTCCTTCGACGGCTGCTCCAGGAGAGCATGTCAGTTCATCTCAGCATAAAGATGCACCGCGGGAAAGCCAAGACAACCCCCATCCGCTGTTGAAGCACACCACAGGAACCTCGTGGTACCCATGGGTGCGCCTCCGAGCATCGCTGCGAGTGCTCGGCAGCCCTTCAGTTGCTCGACTTTAACAGGAACTGTGGGAACTGTGTGGTAATTCAAAGACAAGCAGGCAAACAAGTGCAAAGACACGAATCAGACGTAATTGCCAGCTTGTCACAAGACAGAATGCAAGTTTTGGATTTGGAAGAAGGGGCTCAACGAGATTCTTCTACAATGAAAACAGCTAAAGGGTAGGCCTGAGTCAGTGACGCATTTGATAATGTTTTGGATCGTTTTCAGAGAATTTTAGTTACAGCATACATCATGTTGTCAAAAATACTTTTTTTCAATGCAAGTTTCAATGCCCATTTTCTGCTGTTTCAATCCATCAGTACCAAGTGCACTTTCTCACGCTCCCTTTTTCTGACAGCTAGTCAACACACACAGCAAAAAAAAAAATGTATGTTTCTACAAAAGTGTAATATTTATTGTTTACTTCAGACTTTCTGCTGTTTTCTGCTACGAGCCAAGTGAAGCTGCCATGTAAAAGCCCTGCTACTTTTATCTTAACTTTTAATAAAAATCTTAAATCTTATGCACTGAATCTTCTGTCGATATTTTCAAAGTACTAGATCTAAGTTAGAAATTCCAGTATTGTGAAAAAAGCAGTATATACAGTATGTGTCATAAGTGCTCAAATATTGGGGATTCATTTATGATATTTGTGGGCAGACTCTGGTTTTCTCTTTCTTAGCAGAATTCTTGTTTTTCATTCACTAATTAATTTGAGTTTTTCGAGCTCTTTTAGGTTATCATCGATTAAATTCAACATTTCCTGCAGACGTTTGCTCTTTGAGTTGCTGGAAGCCTCCTTAATATGAAACATCTGTGCAAGAAGTATTGTGTATCAATGACAGCAGCTCAACAGCAACATTCCTTACACTAAATAAATAACAAATCAGTCATAATTAAAGCACACCTACACTCGAGACTGTGTTTTGTTACAGCTGAATGTTTGATCTTCACTGTGTAGAATGATATATGTGCAGAGTTGACGCTCAAAGGCTGTTTTCACATTCATCTGTTGACATTGTAAAGTTAATTTGTGCTCAGTGAAAATCTGATTCTAAGAGGCGGATGACTGTGGTTTGTGACAGCACAAATCATTTGGAAGCCAGTCCTGGTCAAATATTCAGCTTACAGTCTGATGTGGAAACTTGGCCTGGGCATTATATCAATAGTTATCGTGATATGAGACTATAGATCATATTAGATTTTGGATATCGTTATATTGTGATATGACAAAAGTGTTGTCTTCTCCTGGTTTTAAAGGCTGCAGTTCAGTTTTTCTGAACTCACCAGACTGTTCTACTTGTTCTAATACCTGTCTTATTGTCTTGTCTACTTATTCATCATATCCATATTACTGATGATTATTTATCCAAAAAATATTAATATTTTAATTATTCATGTTAAGGGGTTTTTTTTAATGATGGAGAAAGAGTAGATGTAATTCTAAGGATTTTAGTAAGATAATACAACTGCAGAAAAACCAGAAACATTTTTTGAGTCAAATTGCATTTTTCAATAAATGTGTCTGAAGGGAATCTTTAAGTAAGGAAGAGCAATCCTCCACCACAGTACATTCAAGTATGTCGAGCAATTTGTCACCACTCCTCTGCCCAGCCCAGTTGCCAGGGTATTATGTTAGCAGTTAACATTTCTGCAAACCACAGTAAAGTCCAAGGTTGACATGTGTACCAAACATGGCATACCACGTCCACATTATATGCTTATTATCCACCTGCTGCAGCAGGAGGTGGAAGGGAAAGCAGTGCCGTTATTACAACCCAACAAGGCCGGCAAAAGGAGGACTGGAGTTTCAGTCACACCACTGGACACCTGGAGACATTTCCATCTGTGTTTTGTGGCGTGTCTTTCACAGGAAGTCAGACTCCATGTCCATCTCCAACTCCATCTGTGAGCATGGCGACCAAAACAGTTATTTCAAACCAAACCATGAAGCCTTCCTAACCCTAACCAGCTGGTTTTAAACCTAAACAGAGCATACGCACAGTGAGAGAAAATGAGAGAACATCCAGTTTTGCAGAAAGGTACTTGCTCTGTTAACATAAGTGTTTCATTCTTGTAACATACTGTAGGTCACATACTTGCTATTGGTTTATGCGATATAATATTTATACAGTACAGTATATTATTTGTTCTCAATGTTTGTGTTTAAAATAACTGTCTGTCCATGGAGGATAATCATGCTCACCTTAACTGGGTTTACACATTTTTATTCAACCGTAAGTAGCATCAAGGGATGTTTCAAACGGATTGTGTCCTTTGAACTGCTACAAGGTGTTTGATGTGAACATATGTGCAGTAAGTGTTCATTAACGGAACAGTTGCTTGTCGGTAGCAATCCAAAAGCTGCAAAGTAGAGGCGATAGAAGATAATTGATGATTAAAAGCAATATTTCTGTTAGAGAGGAGGAGCTCAGAGCAGCCAATTAGTAGTCATGTAATGACTCTGCAGTTATACAGTTGGAATCTTGTGCTGTGAAAGTGTATGTTAAAATTAATTTAACATGAGAACAGCAGTTAATATGAAGTTTGCATTAACAGGAAGCCAAAATAGAAGCAGATCAGAAAGCAGGAAAGCATGCAGCCGAGGCAAATAAAATCGCTGCATGGCAGCTATCTGAGAATACACGGTAAACTCCGAAAAGAAAAGTAAAAGGTCACCGCTCGGTCAGAGTAAAACTAACACTTCAGCACTACTTCAACAGGTTTAAAAGGAAGCTAAATGATGTCTTTCCATCCCCAGACACAGTCTTTCACATTTGGATGTGAGCAGCTGACAGCGGAAATATTTCCTTTTGACATCATCATCTCCACCAGACTCATTTCCCACGTTGCCTCCGCTTTTTCAAGCGCCAAGCGGAGTGTAGAGGATGTTTAGCGGCACCATTTCAAATTTTAATCCTACAAACTTTCAATTTCACCGTAGTTGAGATGAGCGAGAAAAGAGCTGGTGAGAATGAAAGAAAAAGGAGAGATAGCGACAAGCACTCATCAGTGGGCAGCAGGAGGGAAGATGAAGAAGAAGCAGCAGCAGCAGCAGAAGAAGAAGCCAATTACCCATGCGGGGAAGCCGACCGTGGGGAAGTGGAGCGCCGGGGCTGCCTGTTCTGAGTCCGATAACCCTCCTGTGTCATCCCTCTGTGTCAACCAGAATTTTATCTGCCGCTCGGAGGGAAAAGACAGCCGCCGCATAGGCAACAACAACAACAACCTGCAGCCAAAGGGAGCCGCGAGCCACAGACGGAGACGAGAATTAAGAGAGTCAGGCAACCACAGGGGCAACTGATACGCAACACATGAGCTGAAAGGAAATGGAGTAGTGGGAAATACGAACACACACGGGGGGATTCATCACACACGGCACACTATCAGTGATGTGGACTAAAGGGGAAAAATGTTACAGGCGTTAAAAAGTAGGGCCGGACCAATACATCGGTTTGCTGGTGTATCTGCCAACACTGCCATCCTTTTACTTTTTATGTAATCTGTTTCTAATATGACCTGCAGGTCTTTAATGCTGGTACTGTACCACTTGTAATCTGGTCTGAACAGGGTAACATGTAAAATATCAGCCAGTGGAGGGCGAAATCTGAAATAGTCAGCGCTGAACTTCAAAAACTCACAGTCAAACCAAGTTAAAAGCCTGAAACAGCAGCCCTAAAACAACACGATATATCATGCCCGCTCCTGATGTATTTTTGGACGAAGTGTACAAACTAATTACAGTTTCCCCCCCCTGTTTGCTGCTTCAGACAAAAGGCGAGAGATGGAGGAGAATTTCTTAGCTCAACAATATTAACAGCTCCATAGTAATTAAACCCCTGACGTGTCGGGTATTTACCTCAATAAATCATTCCCACGTTTTGGTGGCTGCAGATGTAATGGCTGTTGAGGGGGCTGGGCGGTGGGGCTCTGCTGCAGGGAGAAATGACTACCCTCACTCAGTTTCTGCTGCGGCACAGAGTAACATCGCCCGGAGAATCACTGTGTTGGCCACACATAATGCAGGCAAGACCGCGTCGTGTTAATCGGAACGTCGCCACGCGAGTGTCAAGACGGAGGACAAACGTGATGCCAAGCATATTCACCAAGCTGAAGACACGGCTTGCGTGGTTTACTTCAAAATGCACACATACCAAAATGATAAATACTGTGTTTGTGTTTTCTTCAGGGTTCACTGGGTGAAAAAAAATTTTTAAGGCCTTTTTAATACCATATTAAAATTCTATACATGTTTGAAAGTTGGGGTTGCGCCGATTGCAATTTTCTTGCCGATTCTCACTTTTGATTTTTTTTTTTTTAAGTAAGACCTGCCAATTCCAATTTTAGCCAATTGCTATTTTCTTTCTTCCTACAAACTATAAATGACAGCTTACGCAAACATTTGTGTAACCTTTCTTTTAAAGAGGCTCTGTGGAACTCCTGCGTCGTGCTGGAAGCCGGTTGTTTCTTAACATTAGCAGACTCCATGTCTAAGCTATTGTTAGCTGTGAGCAGAGCGGAGAGAGGCACCGAGGCCGGTCCCTTCACAAGGAATTCACAGCCCAGCAGTGCTAAACAACTCAAACAAATGGTCCGCAGGCTTGTATAGACAACCGAGAGAGACGAGGAAGGTCTCATTTTTCACCTCACAGAACAATCCGCTCACATTAAGCCAATAAAAGAGTGATGCGTTTCTATATAAATACAG
The DNA here is from genome assembly GCA_039737535.1 of Lagodon rhomboides. NCBI lineage: Eukaryota > Metazoa > Chordata > Actinopteri > Spariformes > Sparidae > Lagodon > Lagodon rhomboides. The sequence goes on from CM077799.1 coordinate 26,045,291, forward strand.
TACAAAACATGTAAATTGCTACAAATTATTAAATAGATCCTCTTTAATGAAAAGTTTGAATTGCATATTCTTAATAAAACACTGACTATGAAATGGCTCTTACATTGTCTCCCAAGCTGCACCAGGCTGCAGGACCTCCTCTCACTTTCACTTGAACAGATTTCAAAATAAAGTGCCCCATTACTGGACAGAGCGCTCGAATGAATGAATTGAAGTGTGTCCTTTATCTAACATGCTGTGAGCCATTATATTCAGTCGCCTGTGGGTGAAATGGTCTAAGTGAATTTAAGCTCACCCTGATAAGCATTTACAAAGTGTCCACTGGTACACCCAGGACGCTTATTGTGAAAGTTTTCACGCTAAAAGCCGGTTTCTGGCTGACCAATTGGAGCATTGGAGTATGACCGAGAAACAATAGGGATGACATGACCTTAAATTATCTATTCTGCTCCTACTGCTTATAGGATGGGTTAAATGCAGAGATCAAATTTCACTATATGTTGCACTGGATAGATTTTACCATACCGAATTGTATTTTTGGTGTCCCTCAGCAGGACACAGCAATACATCCTAAACATGTAATTAATCCAATAAACATGTTGTCTCAAGCACTCACACTCTGATGTAATGATCTGATGTGTTCACGATGCCTGAAAGCCATTCACTCACCGAGGCAACACAAATCAGGGCATTCTGTGGAGGAGCCCACTGGGTGACTGGCCGAAGAGCCGGGTCAAACAGCAGAGACGGTATGAATGGAATGGACTATCCACTTCAGAGTGTCAGAGTTTGAGAAATGCATAGGAAAAGTCCTCACATTCATCACGGCAGGGAAAGTGGTCAATCTTCCCACAGGCATACAGGAAGTGTCCATATGATATTAGGCTCATTCCTTAACATGAGTCTAATATGAGTCATACATTGGACTCGTGTCATGGACACACCCCAAACAGGGAATACCCCTGAGTGATGCGGGAGGTGCTCGGTCGAAGTGAAGCCACGCTGCGTAGCTCACAGGCCAGAGGCGGCTGGTTCACACAGCGTGACGACTGAGTCAGGCTTAAGAAAAGCTTCTGTTTAGTGACAGAAGTATGTCTGTTTAATTACCAGACAGAGTACCAACTTTAACATCGCACAAACACTCCCAACCCCCAGACAGAGATGCCCCACTGTCCTGGGAGGGTTGGTGCTTATTGGCTCATGTGCAATGTGACAAAGATCATCCTAGCACTGCTAAAACCTCACTCTTACAGTGCATTTAATGCCATAGCACCTTAATGCAGTCACTGTGAAGGTATTCTACACATTTGTTTTGTCTAATTAAGTTCACTTACACACAGTGCAATAAGAAAATTGAGCGACTGAGCATGTGGCGCACCTGTCAGAATCTGGCAAACTTATTTTAATCCAAAACCTGAGAGAAATGGCATTTTCAGGCTCACTGTAGTTGTCATTTAAATACAAACTGGCAGCATAGACAAACTCAGATTCAAGCAGCACATTTCTGACATCTTATGTAGACCATAGTACGAACACTAATCGACTCAAGCGGTTGCCTCGGTCATCAAAAGACTTGTAGCAGCTTCAGTCATGCTGAGGTTCACAGGGTTCACACATTTCCGTTAGTGACGGATTTCTCCCTGAAACCTTTGGCCATAAAAAGCACGGCTCTCACTTCTGGCAGTTTCAAAATGTTTGTGTTGGGTCTTTCAGGACCAAGGGTCAGAGATCCTGTGTTGTCAGCAGGCGCTAGTTAAAGGAGTTAAGGAGTCGGCAAAGTTCTTTGAAGGATTCTAACTTTGTTCTGCAGCTCGGTCAGACTGTAGATATCCTGTGTATTCTGCCTCGGCTCACTCCGGAGGTTTTGATCTGGCTGGAAAATATCACTTATTGTGCATTATTTAAATGGTCATTAGTCTCACAAGCCTCATCCTTCCTGCGAGCGGCTCTAGGCTTTCATTATTACATCACTTATCAGCCCATTATATGCAAATGACTCATCCTAACTCTGGAACCTATAATATATAATATATCAATTACACTGACAGTGAGACAGTGAGGCAGCGAGGGGATATGGAAATATTTCCTAAAGATAGCCTGTCAGCACCTGAGGGAAGGGAGAAGACGATGAAAGGGAGAGGGGATGAAAAAAGAAAAAACTGAGGGTAAGAAGAAGATATTAAAAACAATGAACGGTAAAAAAAAAAGCAGGAGGAAGAAGAAGAGCCAAAAGAACTGAGATAATAGGGAGAACACAGCCAGCCAATTCAAACCAAAAGATATAAGATGCAGACTGTAATAACCATTTGTTGCTCAAACAGCTGTTTATGAAAATAGTTCTTTCTCCATGAAATTTAAGTTAATCAATATCAAAACATGGATGCATATTCAGGTTGAATCATTATTAAGGATATTCAAATGCATAATTAATGCTGCTAGGGGGCGTCGCCATCAAAACAAAACCAGAGACGTCTGCCGAGTGTTTGAGTGTGGCCGAGCGGGGCAGGCGGGCAAACAGCTGCTGCTCAGAGAGCCGACCAGCTCTGCAGGAGAGAGTAGGGTGCAGAGACAAACTCTCTGGAGGAATAAACACCCAGAGTCACATTGGATGTGAGGAAAATGGATTTATCTTCACTGATGTTTATCAACCAGACTGCAACAGTGATCCGTGGTGGTGACCTCCATTGTCAGGTGTTTATGTACTGTAAGATTGACTGGGGCTGGAGGGGGAATTAGCTTTTACTTCATCAAGGTCACAGAGAGGAGAGGGGAAAACGAACAGAAAGAACCAGTCTCTGGTGAGTGCTGAGTTTAGTGAGAGACTGACCTGAATCAAACAGAAATGTTACATACAGTTAATCTTTATAAATATTTAAAACAAATACATTGATTATGGTCATAGTGGGACAAAAATGATAGAGAAGAGGTGGATGGGCAGGATTATGTCATCACATGTATGATATCCCTGTATGCACTTATTACCCAAAAGAAATAATGATAACAAAATGTCAAAAGTTTGAGCACAAAGTATGTAAATTCTTCCTCGGTGTTGCCCTAATCCCAATTATTACAACCCAAATGTAAGAGCTCAAATACTTAGACACCTTATCATGTTGTGTGCCGCCTGCATAAGCAGCATATCTAAAGTTATGTTTGAATTATTTGATTCATTCAGGCACGTGTTCATGCAGGATGTTCGTGGTCAGGATATGAAAATGCATGCAAGTAAGCAGCTTAACCTGAGTAAGACCTTTATCAGGAAACAAGCTATTAGCCACAACACAGTGCTGTAAACTTAGCATAAGTACGGGGAGGCATTCTTCCTACTAGTCCTCAACTGTTGACTTCCACCACACAGAGAGCCATTTGCACTGATATTGTGTACTTCAGTCCTAAGCATCGTTGTTACCATAAATACATCTGGTAATGCAGAATGTGAAAACAGGTCCGCCGAGTGCAGAAATCCTCCTTCAAGCTCGGGTCATGTATATTTAGATCAACAGCAAACACAAGAAATTTAGATTGTGTATTCGGATTCACACACACATCTATTTTAAGATGTTCTTAGCCTTTTTTCCAATGTAGTTTATGTGTGGCTTTCTAGGATGTTTACATTTCTGAAATAGTGACAGGAGCTACTTAGTCAGAGGTAGATTTGTGATGTGTCTGTGGGTGTATACGCGGTGTGTGAACTGATGTGCGAGTAGGGAGATAAAGTATGCAGAGGAAGAAGTAAACAGAGAGTGTGAGCAGCCTTATGATAATCAGTGGCAGTGAGAGAGAGCAGAGGCCGTTTGGGAGCCGTGGGACCTGTTTGTAGGAAGAGTCACTTGCGGCGCAACGTGCTGTTAATACCAGGTATTAAAAGCTCAAGCAAACATTGAAGGGCATGGGCAAAGCTAATAAATAATGCAAATCCACTCTAAATGTCTTTCATAAACTGGAGAGAGCTTAGAGAGGGCGCTGCGATTGACCCCCTTGTTAGCACAGGACTCAAGAGCCACACTGGCAGGCACAAAAACTGAAGCAAAAAGAAAGACTTTTGAGGACAGCAGGAGGAGGTTTTAGGTGACATTAACATAACACCGCCAGACAGTTTTGAAGTTTACTGGAAGTGATGTAGTGTAGCCTGGGTAGCAAGACTCCACTTAAAATATAGCCTTTTAAGCGCTACATTGCACGTCAGCAACCAGTCTTATGGCAACTTGGGCTATTTGCCCATGTGTGCTGATGAAAACTCAACTCCTGGCACCTCCTTCTGTTGTTCTTCATCACGGAGGTAGTAGGAGAACCAGCTTTAAAAGTGATGAATTTTTCTTTTTAAAAATAAGTGCTGTGCGGTGAATCTGATTTATGCAGATGTAGAGAGAGGTTCATGTGGATTTTGAAAAAGATCGTAAAAATATGCCCTCTTGGGAGTCGCACACTGGCATGTAAGGAAGCAAGGAACTTTCGGAAAGGTAAATCTCAGATGGTTTAAAGGTATAAGATTTAGGGACATGGATTTAAAGTCATACTGGGATCATACTTGAATCATGTTAGAAGTTGATCGGTAGACTAAAAGGATAAGTCACTGAACATAAATGATTGTTCTTGGCTCATACAGTGAGTAAATATGTCACCATTCAAGGTACTATGAAATATCGCCAAAAAGCAGCCCTGCCTACCGATTTGCAACATTACTAATGGTGGCCTCATACACCTGCACATAAATTCCAGGTATACGCAGTAAAAGCTTATTATATGTATCTTCATATTACCTACCCATGAATTGTGGGTCAGCCAAGATTTCTACTTTTGTGACCCTATTGAAAATTCTCTATAGACAAATCCTTGTCTCATAAAAGCTTCTTCTTCGACATGTTCTCTGTAAACCCCCCCGCCAACACTCCCACACTTCACTGTACAGCAACAACAAAAAGGGTTGTCAACATGACACCGGGCTCCATCCAAACAGGGTGAGTCAGACGGGTAAGAGTGGAGTGGGTACCGTCACTGACAAAATATTGCTGCCCCTCGCTCTAACGACGTGACCACGCTCGTCGTCTATTTGGAGGCCTGTCATTAAAGTCATGTTAATTACAGAGGGCCGCTCACATTATTGTCATACCTGCTGCTGAGACGGAATAATGCCCTGTAGGTGTGAGGACAAAATGGGCACCTTAATTTAAAATGCCAACCCGTGCCTGTGATTGAACACGACATGGTGCTGAATGAAAAACAGGGAAAAAAATACTCTTGTCAAAGTGTACGTACACGTGGTACATCTATTTAGGATTTAGAATAAATTACAGCATTTCTTTCCCATTTGGTGCACTATCATATTTAGAAATGATGGCACACTTGGGAAAAAGATTCAACAGCTAATAATTCCCTTGTCAAAGCTCGCAAATGACTATTTTGTCCTTTTGCATTTTAATCTGTTTCAAGAACGTAGCTGTATTACTCTGCGCTACTGAAAAATCTTCCCTATTGAATGAACTGATTATGGTGGTCAGCAGCAGTTCTCCAAAGACAATAGTGCATCAGATGGGGCCCGCCTAATCACATCTCTGTCTAGCAGCGTAAGCTAATCAACATGTGCTGTCAACATCATTTCTATTGCATCGTCGTCATGTGGCTGATTCACGAGGATAAAAAACGTGCATTCAGTCCTCGATCATTGCACACAATCCGTGGTGCTCAGGGTCGAGCCTGAGCGACAGAGGACAGGAGTCTTAGATGGCTTTGTTATCACCAGTTTTTCCTCCACCGCAGAGTGCAATTTCACTGTTTGTCCTGAGCCTTTATCATTCAACATGCCACAAGAGGATAAGAAAGCAACAGGAACGTAAAAGTTCCACATGGAAAATTCTGGCAACATTGATAAAAAAAAAGCTTTATCACTCGGCTTCAGCCTATCACTCCTCGATCTTCCCACAACACATCGCCTTTTCTCCCTCAGTATATATTTTTTTTATCCTGTTTTCAATTCTCCAGTCTGTCTATGGTCTGCTTGTGGTATTTAGCGAGCGCAGTCAGTCTCACCCAAGATACGCACACATGGTTTATGTCCTCCCCTTAACTTCGCCCTGACTCTGATAAAAGAAAGTGAATTTAGAACCTCAGAGGAACCAGCAACTGTGAAGAAGTGTCACTATTTCAAGAAGAAAAAAAAAAGGGTTCAGATTGTCAATACTATACTGAGTCCATTCTGCTGCTGTCTGTGACACCAATTAAATCTAGCCCCAAAAATCAGATTCAAGCATCTAGTTCATCATCAGCTGTTCTAAACCCGATCAAATGTTCTTTCAAAGAAGCAGCTACTAATCTGTAGTGACTCAGTAAAACAAGGCAAAAGAAAATAAATCCTTTAACAGTCACTGTGTCAGTACAATGCCATGCATGAGGCATTGTAGTGAAATTACTGTCTGTACTGATGAGATACAGTACTATGGCTTACTTTAAGATGAGCTAGTTGCTCCATCTAAGAGCTACCCACGCTCCATCTTAGTGACTAGGTTTTGCAATTGCTGGACCCCAGATGACTGGAAGCAGGATGAAATTGGTGCAAACACTAATGGTTACATGACCAAGAAGCCTCCAAGCTAAATGACAAAGTTTTTTCGAAGTGACTTCCATAGAAGGGTTTGGTCGTCTCTACAGGCTGATCGTGTATAGGTGGTATCCCCAAAGCCAAGAAAGATCTCGTTAAAGTGACAATTTTAACCCAAACCTGGATCTTTTCTGAGCCCCAGACCAAGTTTATTTTGTGCCTGAACCTTACCAGGTCTCAACCACAGCCTCGTCATATCAGAAAACACAATAAGTATGTACAGCATGCACAATAAGGAAACAACAAGCGCAAATCTTACGAGAGTTTCTGAAACCTATAGTCACCATCCAGTGCTGACGGCAGGGGCGGAATGACAGCCTGCCGTCCAAAATGCGAAATAAAGGTGTGTGACTGTTTTTTGATTTGTTATTTCTACGGTTGAGGTTTGGTTAACTTCCTGCTCAGAAAATACTTGGTTAAAGGAATACTTCGACAGCATGGAAAATGCAGTATACTTAGTTTTATGAGCGGGAGCCACATAGTGATTAGTGATTAATCTGGGGACAACCTCAAATTAAAAATTGTTGTTCTTACATTTTCTATTTGCATAAAGGTTCAAACAAGTGCGATACAACATGTTAATTAGCCTACAGAGCAGGAAGATTTTTGCGCCTCCAGTCTTCTTTCTCTGTACTTGGCACATACACCTGAGACTGATATCAATCTTCTTATCAAACCTTTGGCAATAAAAGCAAATTAAGTCACTTCCCCCAAATTTAAAACTGCTCCTTTAAACTTGCAATTGGCAACTTTTTCTGGTGTAATTTATCATTCGGAGGTAAATACTGATTGCACAATGTAATGGGCATAGAAAAATGACTCCATCTGCATATAGATTGGTTCCCTATAAGCCTCGCTAGCACGATGCTATTCTGTCTACCACCAGGCTTCATTTTTCACAGAAAAACGAAGGTCAAATTGCGGCCCAAAAGAAGTGCGTCTGCCATTGTGTAACCAGTCAGTAAGTAAGAAAACATGTTTACTTATAAATACAACCAGATGTTTTACCCTGCCTTTTCACAGCATCAGTCAGGGTTTCTAGGTCAAATTGGGATTCTTACGGTTTGTTTGTTGCTTTGGACAGTAGTTCGCGGTAGCTATGTTGCTAACTCCTGTGTCGCATGCTTCTTTCACCTATCCACGGCATGTTGTGTGATGTCCGTGTTTTACTAAAAAACAAATGTATACCTATATGCCTGGTTGGTCCCAATATTTATGAATAAGCCCTTCAGCAGTACATAGACCCTACTATACCTCCACAACAATGGGCTCACCAATGCTGACAAATTCAAATAAGTCATGCGATCAAGAGACTCTGCTCTCTGTTAATGTGCCATTTAAATGCAAAGAGTCATTCTGCCTCCTCTAGTTAGTTTTTCTACTCGGGGGCCCCGGATCATCAAAGCCAGCAGTGTTCAGGAAAAAAAACCCAGCAGAGTGGGGACAGGCGAGAGGGCAGAGGGTGGAGGCACGGAACCATAAACGGTTTGAAGTTCTGCTCAGCAAATGAGCATCATGTTCAAACCCCGAGAGGTAAGTTTGAAGGGAGAAGAACCTCAGAAGTCTGCTTAGCTTTACTGAACTTTGCCGAGCTCTGTGCATGTTGGACAAGTGCTGCAACAGCATTCGCAGCTCAAAAGTGATTTATGCGGAACCGAGGCTGCCATTAATGATGACTTTTTCTGTGAGCCCCATGATATTTGCACTCTGTCTCTGTATGAAATGGCAGGGTTCGGTGTTTGAAGAAATCTAAAAACAGATATCATCTCTTTCCATGAACGACCGTGTGGTCGCTGTGGTTTATTGTCCTCATCACTAGGTGCTTCTGCCTACATTTTAAGTAGCCACAAATGGAAAATACATAAACATGCCCTTTTTATATTCATTTTGAAAGCTGACATGCATTAAACTATTCAGTTATCTGCAAAAATAACAACAATCTATAAAAAGAATTGTTCCACTTTAGAGAAAACATCTTCCAGATTGCCATCTCTTATGAGGTTCATGTGAAGCAGTGGGGCATGTTTCACTCTGATTTACAAGTGTGGCTATGCTTTCTCGAGCTGAAAACAATTGCCTGAGCACGATGGCGTAATTAAGCAAATGGGTATCATCCACGGACTACCTATTCAATGTGTGTGCTTGATTAAACAGTGACTAAATGTATTACAAGGGACTTTTCATTGGTTAAAAGCTTCAATTTAATATTGATGCTTCTATACAGCCTACAAAAGCAAAGACCATTGGTGAAGACTGGCTATTTCTATGTAGTTAAAATTCATTTAAAATGCTAATGTTACATTAAACAAAAGACATGACTCCAACGTCCAACGCACTATACTATACAAGACACACTTTATTATAATTTGATAAATCTATGAATTGTAAAGACAAACCAGCAAGTAGATGAGTCTCCATGTTTGGTGTGATGGTGTTTAATGTCCCCCAAACCTCTATCGTCTCATGTAGCCACTTGTTAGCGACAACCTTTATATAAGGTTTGTATTGTAATTCAAACTTGGGGTATTAACTGACATATTTTATGTCGTAGAACAAAACGTGAAAATGTCTTAAGCTTGTGCTAACTACAGGCCTTTTTCAGGCAGTTAACCAAAAACCCACTGACTTCCAGATGAGGGTAGCAGAAGTGGCAAAATGCTAACTCGTTTCAAGGTTTTAGGACTCATTCCTCTGGCCAGATGTTCTGCTGCCGCACTGCTGCCATATTTTATGTTGACCTTCCTACTGAGCTCTATCTTGTTGTTGTCTTATCATTATGAAGACAAAACATAACTATGGACTGATGATAACACTAGCTATTTCTCAATAAGTTCTTTTTACTAAGCGACCACATCTGTTAGCTGTATGATTACATGTAATTTAGATGTATGAACAGCACTAAAACAAAGTAAAGTTTGTTTCACCATTGTCATACCACAGTTATTAATCTTATTTAGCCACAAACAAATACTTGACCTCATCGTTATGCATCCTGTAAACAGCTGTGTGTTTTTTTTTTTTTTTTTTGTTAAATAGTATTTTAACTATGTTGTGTTCTTTCGCTTGCTTACAAAAACAAAAGCATGCACTAACCAGAGATCAGGCGGTGGTGTTCCTACTGATTTTGTCCAAAGGGGCTGCTAAAATCACCAAAAACTGGAAGCTGTTGTTGCTGCTTTAAATGAACTGGATACCACTTCTTTTTTTTTTTTTTTAAACAGAACGCAAATTACAGATATTAATACATAAAATCCATTAATTGCAAATGGGTTTCAGTAATTTCAAAGGAATATCTAAAAGACATATTTTTATGCAGGACAACATTTGAGAATTTAATTTCTATCAGCATTTTCAGATGTTGCAAGTTCTCAAATTGACCTTGTTGTGCTATCGACTTAAAACATAGTCCATTAATTTAGATGTCCTCTGTGGGTTCAATTTAATTCAACTCCAATAAAATCTCTGTCAGTCCCCCTGAATCTGCTTTGTATTATCCCACAAGGCAAAAACCTTTTCAGTTTTACAATAAAAAGAACAGCAGAAACACTGTCTATTATGCAAACCAATCATGTCTGCCTTCCCACATCGCTCCAGACACTGAGCCTTGGCATCTCACATCCTGCATCACAATACTGACAAGGCCGGCTGAGAGATTCAGAAGAAAAGAAGACTGCGAGGCTGAAGGGCATAACATGTTCCTTTTTAGCTGCAATGTTTCATGTCATTGGTATTCCACTGGCTGGTGGGCACAAATCAATACTATTGAGCTGCTAGTGCCCAATAAACTAAGTTGTTGTCTCAATCGCAGTCTCTTTAGCGCCTCAGAAAGAATTTAAAGCCCTTGGAAAAACCTGGGGTAAAGCGTATATTTGCAGTGTTGCTCCCGAGGTCCTCTTGGAAAAACTCTGACCTTGCATATTCTTCCTGAGCTGCCGGATAAACCAGAGACTTGAAAAGACAGATCTGTTTTCACTGCAGTGTGAAAACACAAGCGATAACGCCGTCTTCACACTTGAGATGAACAGGTAAAATAATATTTCCACTCCAACAAAGACAGCGCATTCACTTACACCTTGACAGCAAATCGATTACACTTCCTTGTGTTACATATGGAAGCAGCGGTAACTAAAGGAAAATACACATAGAAGCTTAACAAGCAGATAATATTCAACCTCTTGGCTCACTGGAATTCCATATTGATGCAGTACAGATGAAAACGTTCCAATCCAAAATAGGGCTTGGTAATAAGGGATTTTTTTTTTCATGTCAGTTATTAGTACACTATATTATAAGTACTTTCTATGCTGAGCGTAAAATTCCGTAAACAGTAGATTCAAACAGCAGATAATGACCTCAAAACAGAAAATTTATAGAAATGATATAACTGTTGTTTGTATAAATTCTGTGATGCTCTTTGGTCAGTCATACATAATAACACATCCACGTGTTATTATTGCTATCAAAATGTGTAATTAAAAACCATCAATGCACAAAAGAGAGCTATAATCTGTTATATATTGTATTATTATTCTCATTGTTATGACTATGATTATTATGATTACGATTACTATTACAATTATGATTATGATTATTAGAGGAGAATGCACGTATGGCACCGCCATGTTGCAACAGGAACCCAGAAAGGACAAATGAAACACTGGCTGAAGAGAGGGTATTTTGCATTTATAGCTGCCACCGCAGAGAACGGTGAGATGAGGGGTATTTAGTCTTATTTAGTCTAGCTGCCACTAAATCCCACAAACACTGGTCCTTTTATATACACCACTGGGTATTTTAGTCTGCAAGAATTTATCATACTAACTATGCTCATCATTTGTTTTGTATGGAAAAAATATAAAGCAACTAGTAACCATAGCCATAAATAAAATACAGTGGAGCAGAAAGTACTATTTGAATCTAAAGTCTGGATTGGAACACAAGACTAAAGTAGCCTGCTGGGCCTGTTATTGGCAGTTGGGCTCTGCCTCCTAAAAGGGTTGCCATGTGAATGGTTAGAAATATCCCCTCTTGGGTTTTGAACTGAAATGCTTATCATGATGAGATTTCATAGTGTTTCTGTAGCCCAGCCATAATGCAGTTAACTGGTGTTCAGAGTTTGGAATCTTTTTTACAGGATTCATAGAATAAATTCATGAACAACATTAATGAAAAAAAATGTACCATTCTATACAAAATAACAGACTATTTACTACACAAGGGTTAGAATTCACAACACAGTGATGGCTGGTGATTTAGCAGACTTATAACGGAGCAGATGTCAGTGTAACACTTGCTGCCAGTCCCTAACACATCACATATGTATATGTATAGGTAATGTATGACAACCATAAGATGGCTCACAACAGGTTCCTCTGGTGATGAGATCTCACACAGCTATACATCAAATCGTATCCCAGCAGCATCCGAGAGATGCATGCAAGCCATCCGAGCATGTGCTCATCCCGGCTGAAATTGACCTTCTCTAATGGATGAAAGAAGATGAAAAGCGGTCTTTGTGGCACTGCCGGCCCCTGAGGAACACCAGGAAGTGTAATCAGCAATGACCCATGCTAGACTCCACCAATCCCAGGGAGTTCCTTAACATACCCGGCCCGCCTCGGGGGAGCTGTGCCTGGAACAGCGGAACAAGCACTAACTGCGAATGAATTATGAAATCCCGGGCATCTGTCGGCTCCTTCCACAAATTGCAACAATTTAGCCGAGCCAGCAGCCTTAAAAACCTGCACCATCCTCTCCTGAAAGTTTTTCCTCTCAGATGTATGTTTGCACAGTGTTTCCTTAAAACAGAGCGCTTTAAATAAACATATATGTTAAATGTCAGGGCTGATTGGAAGCAGGCCACCTGTGTAGATTCATGACAGACTTAAATAGAAAAGCAGCGAGGGACTGAGTGAGGGAAAACAAGCTGTCAGTAGGGCGATGATTGGAACAGGGACCAAGGTAATAAGATTGTTTGGCATAAATCACTGAGGAAACCTGGTGAGAACACAGACGTCCGCTGTAAAGTCCATTTCAACATCTATTAACACTGAACTAGAGTGGAAATAAAGTGTGGTCACACTTTTCTTTCTAGATATTTGAGGTACTGTTGGGATTACGCTGCCCTCTGTCCTAGAAATGTTTTTTTTATACAACTTATATACAACAGGAAGTTTGCTTAGGGGAAATGTTATGCCAACCGAATTACGGAATATCTGCCAAATGTTCCGATATGTTCCCTGGCTAGTTTCTTATTTTTAGAAAAGGTTACACAAAGTGACTGGATTCATTGTTGATACCTAAACATTGATGAGAGCTGCCTAAAGAAGTAACATAGCCGTTCAACAAAGCCATAAACAAGAGTTTCTCAACACTTATCTTAAGTTTTGACTGTGCGACAGAAAGGCGTCATCGTCACGCTCTGCTGCATATCTGTGCATTCTTTCTTCTCATTTCTTGTCATGTAAACAGCTGATAAACATGTGTCATCAGCCAAAATACAGGAATTAATTAGCTCCTCATTGCTCACATCACATTTGGAGGCGATATAGTGAACAAAAACACAGCCCTGCACTGAGTGACCACACAGTCGCCTCTTCATTGTGCATACAGCAAGACAAACCTCCAAAACACGGTTCATTTGCCACACAACTGGGCACAAGGTGATGGAGTTCATACCCTCCCTGAGGCAAGACATCCAACCATCACCATGACTCTCTTCTCTAGCCTCACGAACAAGCAGATGTGTGGATTTCTTTCTGTTTAGCAGCAGTCAGAGTTTACTGCTTATATATCAAAAGTGTGTCGGGAGGAAAGATCTGATAACAAGTGTGATCACTCGAGTTGTGTATGAGACGTATCCGATGCTAGGTGAGGGGAGGGCAGACTGAAATTAGTCCCGGCTGGGTAGAGACAGAATGTGGATCAATCTTAATCCAAGTTTCTAAGTCTGAACAGATCTAAATCTGTGCTGTCCTCTCCCAGCACGTTCTCACTCTTAATGCATTAAATACAGCAGCCTGGTCAGTGGCCCCATGCTTCAGAGTTTGATGCTGTAGGTGTGCCCTCTAGCATCACTTCCTGAGCTGCCTCTAAGAGCATCATGGTTTGAAGCTTAAAGGGATATTCTGGTGCAAGTTTAATCCATGGTCTAACACACCTTGACACCGAGTAAGACTCCCCCTCGAGAGGTCAAGTTTGCTGACCGCTAGCTTAGCTAGTTTTAGCAGCCTCAGAAAAGACCGCACGATAACAATACACTGCCGCTTACGCCTCCAATTAGAAACCACCATCAAAAAGCCACAATTAATGGTCAGAACAGCACCAAACTTCAGCAACAGCACATGTACAGTCCCAGCACACAGTACGAAGCATCAAACATCTGCTAGCTCAGCTGGATTTGTATTAAAAACACAGCACAACTCACCCTCTCCTCCAGCAGCCTGCCTGTGTGGGGAAGCCCTGACGAGTCGATTACCGAGTGCAGTAGATTTCCGCAGCTCAAGGATGAAAATGACTGACTATTACTCCATGGAATGCTCAGTTCTTATTATCGAGAGCTGACAAGGAAAATAACGGACGTAATGGAGCAATAATCATACATTTTCATCCTTCAGCTGTGGAAATCTACTGCACTCGGTAATCGACTCGTCAGGGCTTCCCCGCAACGAGCAGGCTGCTGGAGGAGAGGGTGAGTTGTGCTGTGTTTTTAATACAAATCTGGCAAAGCTAGCAGATGTTTGATGCTTCGTACTGTGTGCTGGGACTGTACATGTACTGTTGCTGAAGTTTGGTGCTGTTCTGAGCATTATTTGTGGCTTTTTGATGGTGGTTTCTAATTGGAGGCGTAAGCGGCAGTGTATTATCGTGCGGTCTTTTCTGAGGTTGCTAAAACTAGCTAAGCTAGCGGTCAGCAAACTTGACCTCTCGAGGGGGAGTCTTACTCGGTGTCAAGGTGTGTTAGACCATGGATTAAACTTACACCGGAATATCCCTTTAAGGCCACTGATCAGGCTGCCATACTTGACAAGCTGGGAGTGAGAACATGTTGCCTGTTGTTGCCTCTTCTCTTGTGATATGTGAAAAGTCCTCAGGCTTCTTTATCTCCACGTCGTCTATGAAAAACCAACTTCGAGCACAGTGACAACGTCAAAGAGGTCCATTTTGTAAAACTTCTGAAATGAATTCACATTTTCTGGACTACATTAAATATCATTACCATGCACTCCCATTAAAAATCACTCTTTTGCAGAGGTTCAGTTGATGAAGCCTTACATCTAACGTTTGAAAGTAACTTCCACAGCACTGGCATTGATAATAAGGTACTGCAGCTGATTTTCTTTGGACACTCCCCATTCAAAACCATACAATTATTATCACTCTGAATTCATTTCCGTCTTGATGTTTGGACTTGCAGTCCCCCTCTGGTAATTGACAGAATGCGGCACAAACAGTCCCAGTCAGCGTGCAATAAATTTGCTTTCATTAAATATGTCATTATTTTCATTCTGAACATTCACAGAGCTGCTATAATGAATGGTCAGAAAAACAGCACAGGACATAAAAGCTGCGGCGAGCCTGCTTTATAGCAGACTGGTGGGTTATTTTGTGATGTGTTTTTGTCCCAAACAACACTGTTTATAACTCTATTTCTGGACTAGATAGTAAATATCTTCAGACACTTCAGACCGAGCTTCTCTGGTGCATGCTCGCTTATACAAAATATAAATCCTTAAACACCCGCAGCAGGAACCTGACTGCAGAACCAAGTCCGTGGGTTGATGACTGACTGGCCATCAGACTGGATGGTCTTGAAAATAACATGTCAGTGGTTACCCTACCTACGCCTGTTCCCTTGGTAACATTTTCAGGTCTGCCAGCACATATTCCTCAAATCAAGACTCACAAGTCTAAAGTTCTAAACTGTATGTGCATGGATGTATGGCACAAAGTGTTTGGTTCATATGACAAATGAGTGAGATGTAGAAATGGTTCAATTAGGAATATAGGTGCACACTCCTGATGGAATCCATGGTGTATAACTTGTTTGAATGCAAAAAAAAAAAAAAAAATACTTTACTTTAAAATTACTCTGGAGTACACAAACCCAGGGCAACAAAGGCCTAACCACACTCACACACCCCTCACTGTTGCGTCTTATGCTTTGCAGAGCAATAACTGAAGGCAACTCAAAGTGTGTCAAAACTTTTAGCACCTGATTGTCTGGCTGGGTTGACGCGTCTATGTCATCAAACTATATTTTCATGTTTGATTGAGAAAATGGCTCAAACCAATTTAAAAGACAGCTGTTACTGTTTGTAAATCCTTTTAATCATTATCCCTGCTCCACACTGATGCAACAAACCATCAGCCAGTGATTATTTTAACTTTAAATTAACACAGTGATGACATAAATGTCAATCCATATTATCATTTGGGGTAAACAATTTCATCGCTAAATCAACAGGGTAACAGAAAAAAATGTCTTTATAATAACTGAAAATGAGCTGATAAAAAAATAATGAGCAGGTGCAGCACTTCTCTTCTCGACTGCTGCGGTCGGACAGTAAGACAGAACACTTTTCAGAGTGATTATTGAAAATCAACCTGAAGTTGTTGCAGACGTGCTGTACGCCTTCACTCCAATAATGAACTGTTAATACATCAGGTGAGAGTTCGTTTGATGCTATTAACAGGGATCAGAGGAACCACTGTGATCAGCCATGCTTGCTCATTTTAAAATACCTCTGTTGATTTATGACGCGCTGAATAGTTAATGGGCCACATTACATCTCTGAATGCTGCTGCGTTACGAACCGTGCAGACCTCTCAGATGGTCTGAGACAGGTCTGCTTAATGCCGCGGGGGTGAAAACTCAACGCGGAGAGGAAGCACTTAGTTTTCAGAGCACAGTGCCAGACGACTTAGGTCTGCTCCAACTCTCAGTTGTTTTAAATCAAGGCAAAATACCTTGCTGTTTGCCACCGTCATTTATTAAATTACATTAGGGACTATTCATTCATACCTTGCGGTGTGCTGTAGTTGCACTGAAATTTTTACTCTCCTGCTATACCAGTTTTATTCTATTATAGCTTTTATTTTACTCCTCTCTATCCAATTTGAATGTGCCTTTTTAGACTCCCTTGCTCTTTATTTTATGGCTTGTCTTAATGCCTTTTATACCTTATGTAAAGCACTTTGAATGTTGTTGTTAAAAGTGCTATGCAGATAAACATAGCTTTGCAGGCCTAAAATAGTCAGAAGCACAAAGAATGGTAATGTTTGATGATGGATCCTTCCAGATCCAATCCTGTATGAATGTGCACCCCTGGTGTGTTGCTTTCCAGCCACACAAACGGTAACATCATGTCCCTTCCCTCTGCTCACGTCACATTTAGCATCCTAAATGTTTGCTCCAAAAACAGAGAGATACTTATTCAAACTGCCTGGAATCATTTAGAACAGATGTTCAGTTCCACCTGTTGATTTTCACACATGTGAGCTGTCTAATGTGAACACAGTCCACAACTAGTCTGGACAACTAAGTCAAGACATGTAATAAAAGCTACATATTTACCTGAAGTGAATGACAAAAGTTGAGTTTACTCCAGTAAACTCCTGTATGATGTTTTGGGTTATCTGATATCGTAATGTTGGTGTTGTTCCTACAACGTTATAAGTAGTATACTCAATCCGAGGTGGATTTTATGCTAAAAGTCAACTAAAGTAAGACGTTTCGCCACCGTAAAGGTCATCTGTGACAAATATTGAGTTCTACCTCGTAGAAGATCCGGGGTCGGGTGTGGCCAGTTGTAGGTCCTAATCAGCTGCCAGTCAAAGTCGTCCTCTTGGCCCTGTCGGTACTCACACAAGCCAGGGTCTGAGTCCTCATCAAAGGTACAGCCGGCTACAACAAGGAAAGAGCAAATGTGTTAGACGAGGCGAAACAGGAGAAAACATTATACTTATGGCTATTAAACTTTCTTTGCTACATGCTGTCAGGAGTAAATTGGTAGAAGAAACGCATCATAGACACCAGAGAAATAATTGCACAGTTACATCACCACAGGCTCGCTGTAAATGTGTTAATACATCAACTACTGGAAAATCTTTGCAGCTATGAACTAAATTACAGCTAATGGTTGGCACCAGGCGGTCAGCACCGAGTGCCGAGCGCATCTATTCCCTCAAAATGTACCACCATTTGGTGCAATTAGCCCTGTGCTGTGAAAATGACACAGCAGCCACAGGTCACCCAGATAGCCAGAAATAATGGGCAGCAGTGCCAGAGCACTGAGGGGGGTTCTCCAGCTGATGGAGGACAACAACAGCCTGGCTCTTAGCCTGTGAAGGTGACCCAACCCTGTCCGGCCTCGAATGGTTCCATTCACTATTTCGCCATTAACACACAAAACACAGGCTTTAGAATCCACAAGCACGGTGCGCAAAGTCGAGCGAAAAACTCTGTAGTATTGTTTAATTAGTCAGAAAACACCGATGTACTTCAGAAAATCGAAAAATGAATAGTCCGGTTAGACTGATCATGGGTGTGTGTCATACGTTCTACTTGACTTCATCCATTGAATCATCTCCCACTGATACACGTGGTTTAGACACAATGAGCCTTTTAGAGATTTTCATCATTTTGACCCTTCTATGAATGGTTCTATCCACAAAATGTCAGAAAATAGTGAAGGAGCCATCACAATTCCGTAGAGCTGCTTCAAACTGCTTGTCTTTACCAAAGCACAATGTATTTATTTCACAGAGAGCATTTGTTTTGGGGGAAAAATGCACCAATTACTAAAATTGTTGGTTAAGTTCCTGTGGGTTGACTGATTTAAAAAATGCATGTTATTGCTCTGACCTTGAAACAGCAGCCACCGCAATGGGGACCTAGAGCTATTATAGAGAGGACACACATGACCAGCGAGGAAACCCTCTGACACGTCAAACACAGGTGCGACGCATATCACTGATTGCAGTCCAGAGCCTCGTTAATGTTATTAGTTCCAGCTGTGATTTTCCTGCTAATACAAGTCATGAATGGCTGCCATGAAAAGGTCTGTGAGCTCACATCGATTTGGGAATGACAGAGGATCAGAAAGTTCAAGCTCCGATGATGCGGGAACATCAACAATCCGGTCGGTAAGATTTATTCAAGAAAGCGAAGCAACATTAACATAAGATGGAGAGATATCAAACAGTGACACAATGAAAAACAGACGGCTCATCGATCAAACATGTCAGTGTTCAATAAAATATGAGGAAGTTGCTTTATAAGATTCTGGGACAGAGAACAAAACCTGAACTGTCACCTCACAGCCTGACTTCCTGGTTCAACTTTGACCTACTGTGCTTGCCGTAGTTGTGCACACTTTCATCTTTTTAGTTTGAGTTTTAGCAACATTAAAGGAACATTTTACACAAAAAATGAAATGCTGGACATTTTTTTTGCGATGCTTTTTTGCTGTGAAGCACCGGAAATGTTTTATGGACTATAAAACTTTGCCCAGCCGTCGGTCAGCATGGGGGTGAGTAGATAAGGACTGGATCAGGTGTACCTCCACTTACAGAGATGGTGAGTTTGACTGAATTGTTGTCTTCTTTACAGCTTGCCTGATGGTCTCATGTTTCAACGTTGGACCTACGTTCCTGGATTTCAAAACCTTCTTTCATTACTTCAATAACATCCCATTTTGTGAGTTTTCCTTTCATGGTTTCAGCTTCATTGTCCTTGCTTTTGAAGCTTTTGCAGACTTTGACTGCACATCTAACTCCAGCCGCACTGAGCCCACTGTAGTCCCAGGACCCTCTTCACTAACAGATCGTATTAAGGCTTGGCAGCAGTGCTGCTGCTGTTAAAGAGCTACTCTGACTCAGTGCCAGCTCCTCTGTAATACTATCCCGTTTGGCCCACTCCCCCAATGTTGCTTTTTGTGTTTTCTTTTGCAGCTCCATCTGTTTTCTTTATTAATGTATAAGTTTGAAGAAATATAGTATGTTGCAATAAACTACTAAGGCTGCTAATTTTGGACCACCGCTTTCGCCGTTCCTGCTGACAAACAAATATCATCACCAGTGAACTTCCCCCCCCTTCCCCTCCGCCCGCAGCCAACCAAGTGTTTCCGGGTGTGTAAGCAGATCAGAGTTTTAATTGCCTCCTGTGTGAGGGCTGCTTGTTGTGCTGCGCCGTGCCCAGTTATACGAGGATGAGAGGGCTGAGTGGTGGAGCAGGCCCCGCGGTGAAGGCCTGCCTTTCATCGAGAGCCCTCCAGTTCCAGGAAGAAATGTCACCATCAGACACGTTCCACTGATTCCCCTCATTAAGACTCATCCTTCCCAGCCTCCTTTGCTTTTAGTGCACACGTTCCTCTCAGTGCCCAAATGAGCCTCTCTGGCAGCAGGAGGGCATGCCCATGTAATTAGAAAAGCCACGTGCATTCTGCTGAATTCTTACTGATGTGTGTGTGTTGAAGGGAGTGTGTGTGGTTTGCTCAGGTTGTTTGCAGGTTTGATGTTTACTTAAAAATGAATAAAATTATAATGAATCTGTCAGTGTCACACAAGCTAATGCGGTAATGACTGTGGGAATGAATTATTTGTGCTCATCACAGCGACGGAGAATCCGGCCAATGTGGGACTGAGACTACTCAAATTTCCACATAGTAATAACTTGAATGTGAGAGAAAGTGGCTTTGACTGCTAATTGCTTATCAGAGGCGAGAGCGGAGCGCCATTCGGCACGGTCCCGGAGCAACGCGCCGCCACACAGAGCTGCAAAAACACCTAGAGACGTGGACAGCGGGGCCCCAGATAACTTTAGTGAGCCACTATCACAGCCGACAAGCTTTACAGGGAGAGAACAAAGAGGGAGAAATAAATAAATGTGCAAGAAAGAGGCACCTTCCTCTTTGAAAGGTAGGAGAGGTAATTTGCCAAACAAGACGCAAGCTTGTCGTTAGATACAATGCCTGGAATGTGTTATCTGTGTTTGGCTTGTCCTCCTGTCTCAACTTCGACACATTGTCTTTATTCTAGCTGGCAAAGGAAATATTATCAAGTGAGAAGTTACAGCAGACAGAATCCCACCCTTGTGCCTTCCAACTGTTTCAACCCAGTTACATATAAACATGTGCTTTTGAAGGCATTCCTCTCCTGCATGGAAATCTGCAGCAGCGTGTCATCAGATCGCACACAAGCAAACAATCACGTGTTTTTCTTATTAGTCATTTCAAATGAGACGGCTGATCAGAGTAATCTTCTGTGTGGTGTGGGGGGATTTTACTTAACAGCAGGCAAAGCCTGCAAGAGGCAGCTAAGAATCTCATTAACACGGCTTTCACTGATGGTCAACATTCTGTTTCAGAGGCTTCCCCAAGATATGACAGAATTCTGGGGGGAAAGCCCAATATTAGGCTTTTTTTTCTGAATTTCCTCTCTTTTTTTGGGACAAATGTCACGTTGTGGCGTTCTATATCCTTCCACTTTGTCAACAAATATCAAGCTTACTCTTAATACTGAAAAATGTACATTTTTAATAAGGAGTCATGAATGTTTATATTCATTTCTGAATGAAAAGCCTCAGTAATGTCCAAAAAAAGTTGGGCACTGTACTTTTCATCAAACATTAGAAAAACAGGTAGAAATAGTGAATCTGTTGTTTGTTGGGGACTATTTTCAGCTGCAGATCAATACACATCTGGAGTATTTGTGGCAGCAGGACGGTGTGAGATTGAGTCAAAATAAACAATGTGTGTGTGTGTGTGTGTGTGTGTGTGTGTGTGTGTGTGTGTGTGTGTGTGTGTGTGTATGTTCATGATAATGAAAGAACATGTCACTCGCTGCAACAGTGGCCTGTGGTGTGTTTTTAATAGCTTTCCAACAACAATGGAGCTCTGAGGCACAGATAAAGAAGACATATCAGAGTTTGATTGACTTGTGGATCGATTCATTGTGTTTGCTTTTTCATCAGATTTGTTGACTATAGGAAGGATAGAAAGCACATTCAACATATTAAATAATAGCATTTTCAGCCTCTTTAAGGGAAAAGTTAAGTTTTCCTTTTTCATTTCTTTAAAAGAAAAAAACTCAAATCATGACAAAACAGAAATACATTCTAAGACTGGGTTTGATCAATTACAAGACAAGAACACAAAATTCATAATTTCCAGACAGTGTTGCTTTGGCCCAGGCTAAAATTTCATTCTTACAAATTAGTTGTGGCAAAGCAAGCTGGATTTTGATGCATATCTCTTAGTGCTGCTGCGACAGCAGTGCTTGGAGTGGCCAAAAAGGACAAAAGACCCACATTACAGCAATAATGTCTCACGTTATATTATATAATATATATATATACTGTAATACACATTAGGATTCAATCAGGGCTTGTTGAATGTGATGCCACCAAATATATTCTATTTAAACTGTCATCAACACTGTCTGTGAAATCCCACATTTGATGCTCTTGTCTTATAAATGACCACTTCTAGTCTCAAAATATGAGGGAACAGGCCTGTTTTCTACTTATTTAGATTTTTGTTATGAAAAAAAAGTTCAAATCAAACCACTTTGTTTTTCCAGATAACAAAAAACAGCTTCTGAAAAGAAAATTAATGAATTAATCCATTTATTTATTTATTGCGTTTTACATTAATTTGATCATTTAAAGCAGAGATAAACAGAAAACAGAAGTTGGGCTCACCAACACTTTAACAGTTGCCTTTCAGAACCAGTCAGGGGTCTAATACCTTTTAGTGTCCATAGAAGGAGTTAACTGAATCCCATTAGCAGGGGTGGTGTCGTATCAAAGTCAGGAAGTAGCAGGAGGAGCATAACTCTGCTGCACAAAGTGGCTGTGAGGCAGCCAGAAGAGGCCCTGGAGAGAGATTAATGGGAGATGGTGTAGACCAGTCTGAAGTGCTTGCGATGGACCCCAGGTACGACTGTCCAACCCAGCCTGCTTCTACAGTGGATACCATGACCCTGACTAATAGCCCACACAGCAGGCACATCATAAATACGTTGTGATGGAGAGGGAGGAAAACACAAGGCTCTTACAAGGCATTTATCCTGGAGAGGGAGAAATAAATTAGAGGGGCGAGACAGAAACCGTGGGCTGGGTGAAGAGCCCTCAAACAAAAGAAGGAGAGAGGAAGAGCAAAGCCAAAGAGGGATGGGGAGAATGAAAACAAATCACAGAGAGTGTAGAACAAGAGGATGCGGTGGAAAACAATTTGTTTTCTTCATATGCAAAATCTGCACACTGTAGTATAAAACAGACGTCTGGGAGGAAGGACGGGCTTTTATTGATCACACTGATCCAGTGCAGCTCTCAGATGGGCTTAAATCATCTATATACACATTTAACAAGGACACTCATTTGCAATTACTCTTACAAGGATAACAGTGATTACACAGTGCAGGGCAGAGTGGCGACTCACAGATTCTCACAGACATAAATCCGAGCTGGTATGGATGGCAGCCAGTCGGAAAGATTGCCTCTCACTGCTCATTTGAAGAAAATGAACAGTAAATGTTGCTGAAAGCTCCATTAAAAAGATACCCTTGGACTTCCTCTGTCATGATGAAACTGATTCCTGTTTTTTTTTTTTTTTTTCGTATTGTTTCAAGGAAAACTTTTTCTTCAGTAAAGTAACAGTAGAAAATGCAGTCATTATCTATTCACCCCCGTGCCCCCATGGAAAGTCAAATGTGAAGTTTCATAGTCCACGAAACAGTTTTGCAGGATTCTCTTGAACAACTGAAGTAGATGGGGACTTGTTTCTAAATGTTAAAGGTGCATTATGTAAGAACTGGGTGTCTGTCAAAGGTCACTTCAAACAGATAACGGGCAGCGTCAGCAGCACAGTAACCGCTTATAGCTGCTAACTGTAGCTAGGAGTCGAGACTGGGAGCGCAAAGTGAGATTACAAGGGCTGGGGCTAGTTGGTTAGCATGCTAACTTCAGTAGATATCTCTGCAACACAATACATAACGTTCAGCCTGTTATTTCTTCCCATTTGGTTGATGACTGCAGTTCATTTCTGAATGTCTAAAAACACATTTCTTACATATTGCACCTTTACAAAAGGAACAGGAAAAAACAAAACAAAACCTAAAATGTATCCATACAGTTTGTCTGGCATAATCCAAGTTGCACAGCCGAGCTCATGCTCCCACTTCAGATGTGTGCGCTCTAATGCTTTCAGCTGCTTAAAACAAGTCTTTTCAAATCAAACTGGGATCTCTGGGCTTCAAGAGACTTGGATGACACCAGACGAGCTGTGTGTAGCCATTTTATGTTTTTTTTTTTTGTTTCCAGTTGTCTTTTTGTTTTCTTTTTTTTTGACATTTTGAAACAAGTTCCCATCTACTTCAGCTGTTTAGGAGAATGCTACAATGTTTTTTTACTGTGAAGCGCCAGAAATGTTTCGTGAACTACAAAATTTTATCTGACTTTTGCATTGGCTTGGCGGGGTGAGTAGATAATGACTGAAATTCCATATTTGGGTTCATTTAAGTTGAGGACAAGCAGTACTCCTGCATTCGAGTTACTATTTTCAATGTAGACTTTTTTTCCTTAAGAAATGGAGCGCCTTTTTTTTCTTTAGTCAACCAAAAAATCTGACTTAAACTTGACTGAGTGAAACCTGACCAAAAATCTCATCCGGTGCTGATAAGGCCACTCTATCTGTTAAGCTCATTTCCCATTGCATTAAAGCAAATTCCGCAGGCAAGCCACCTAATATTGTGTAACCAGCAGCAGAGCTCCGCTGGCACTCCTTTAATCAGAGCCTCTCAGATACAGCGGCTCTGTTGGGACTAAGGATCCAGGATGTTCTGCCGCGTCTCTTGTTTGGTTTGAGATAAAGCTCCGCTGCTGCGTGATTTGCATTTGAGCGTGTGCAGGCAATGCATCAGGCCTGACAAGTTTACTTACGGAGGGGTGGGGAGCGGAGGGAGGGATTGGGGAGGGGAGAGATGCAGCTGTACAGCTCATCAATAGTGAGCCGGCAGAGGAACACCACTTCCTCATGGACCATTAATAACAGCCGCTGCTTTCTCAGACGCCTTACCAAGGAGGAGGGCAGGGAAGAGTGTGAGAGGGATAGTGGGGTGAAGAAGAAGAATAGGTAAAAGAGTAGAGTTTGTTGGTTTTATTGAAGAGAAACAATACTCTTGGATCAGCCAATAAAATTTTTTTGATTGACAGAACCGAAAGCAATATGCAGGTTTCAGAGAGAGCCTATATACGGATGTCCACAAACATGACCTTTTTCATACCATAAAAATATTCAGTGAATTTTATTCTTTCCTACCTGAAGCTGCACCGAGACAACCATTATACCAAGAAGAGATGAAACACAGACACCAAAGGCCTGAGGTATAAAAGAGCAATACAAACAGAAACCATGTTTATCCCCCATTAAAGCTGCCATGTCCGTTCCATTGTTGTTTACATCCGCTTTTACTCATTTGCAGCGCAAACACAGGTGACACGGCACCACCACTCGTAAAAACTTTGCTCTGTAGCTCTACTAGTGGCCCAAAAACTCCACAGGGCACCTTGTAACCAGTATCTATACAAACAGAAAGGGCTGAGAGAATATATGCAAACCTCAGTTGTACTTAATGCATGCTGAAACTGCTTTTATAATTAGTAAATCCAAAGAAAGTAGTTGCCAACTTAAATAATCGAATTTTGGAGATACAGTACAGATGCATCCATATGTCTGTCTTTGTGCATTCACACAGTTTTAACTGTAAACCTTCCATGTTTTATACATCTGGCCCCAGATCTTGGATTAATATATCAGACGCCTGATGCATGAGTCTATAACCCAAGTAAAATTCAATCACAGGTCTGGCCTAACGGTCACTAAATGAATACATACATAAGGCCGAACGCGGCGGTTGATTTTATCGCGACTGCCAGCTGTGATAACCTGCGAGAGTAAACAGACTGCATAAGTGAGGAGAGATCAATCAAAGTGTAGTTGGCGGAGCTGCAGCTGCAGTCATTTTTCATCGTTTATCATGATATGGGGATGTGACTGGAGAGATCCAGACATGTTATGACTGATGGACTGAACCTCTGTGCTCTTGCGACCTTTACAAGATGTAGAGTAAATGGTCTGGTAATGGCTACACGGCTGTCCAACCTGCGACAAACCCCGGCCATAAGTCTCCATTAAATGAGGATGAACTATGTCTCCTCTATGCTGCACCCATGCTTCTCATGCACACCCTCCTTCTTACCCTCCTATCGCAGCTTTGCCGTACCATCTCAGTCAAACCCACCATATTTTGATCCACCACAGTGGGCAGAAGCCAAAATGAACACACAAGTCTGTGAAAGTTAAAAATCTATCTGTCTATCTGAAATCTAATTTCCCTCTTACTGCATGCTGCACTTTTCCTGCTCTGGTTGGGAGTGGATTGGAAGATTGGCACCGCAGGGCATATGCTGTTGTGTGAAATTGTTTCATTACTGGTGCACGATGGTTCCAGTCGCTGCAACTCGACGAAATCCCAGTAGCTGGAGCCAGACAGGGCCAGTACTCTCTGGCGTCGATAACGCTCTTTAACATACCTTCTGTATGTTTAAGAGGGAAACGGATAGATTTTTACCACCCCATGGCACAAAGTAACCCACGCTCTACCTGCAGGGGTTGTTGATACACACAGTTAAATGGGTTTCACCAGAGAATTGGATAAGAATGTGCAAAAGTTCCTATTAGAGGTGGTTAATGCTCATTGATTACCTAATGTGCTTTAAATTTAACTAGTTTCCTGTTTAGGGAAAGAAGAAAAATCAGTGTTTCCACAGCTTTAGTTCCTTGAGTATCAGTCTAACCTGAGCCGACACCGCAGCACGGACGAGCTGGTCCGTGTACGGCGAGATTAAAGGGGTGGCTGCATGATATACCAGCAAGCGAGATAGAAAAATAGATAGATACCGGCAGAGAGAAAAGGCTCGGGCTAAGATATACTTCACCCTTTGTCAGCGTGGAGACGCTGGATAAATTCTCTGCCAGCAGTTTATTTAGGTAGAAAAAGAGAGTCACAAAGCGCCTACTGCGGACGGAGCAGATACTTTTCATTAGGGCAGGCTCTCTCCTTTCATTTCTCATTTAATCTTTCCATCCCCATCACCCCCCCACTCCACAGAGACATCAATTACAGGCCTCCATCTCTTGCAATCTGAAGCTGCGCTCCAATCGGAACTGCTTAGCCAGTTAATGCTATTGTTAGAGATGTCATGAGGAGACGGTCGCATGAATAGAGGTTGATGAATAAAAACAGACCTTGTCCGATGAGGCTCAAATCACACTAACTAAGAAGATGGAGGGCTTTTCTTCAGCACCTGCACTACAGCGCTGGGCCTCTTCACTGATGGTGAAAGGGAGGAAAATGACGGATACACTCAACTACTGTTACATGTGAAAATTTAATCAAGAGTGCTGGAGGAGACACTCTTCCCTTCATGTGGAAAGCCGCTTTAAGTGGTTATGTCAAGTCTTTTTTGTCCCCTGCAACAGAGGAATATTCATTTCAGGACTGACCTAAATGCATTAGTTGAAAGCTTTATATCTCTGTTTGCTGGCGATGGATTCATATTGGAAATTATTACTGTCTCCAAGCTTAAAATTCTTCCTAAATTCCTCCCAATTAGAAGCTACACATTAATGAATGGTGATCATTTGAAAGATAAGGTACGACTTGATCTGAAATCAAACATAAGGTTTAAAATACAGAGGCCTCCAAATTAGCCCGCATGTATCTCCTGGATGTTAGTCCCAGTTATGGTAATGACGTGCATAGATTTACACAACATGCATGATTTCATGATGTTACGACAACCAGCAGCCCGCCGGCTTTGATGTCAATTTCCATACAATCAAATGGCAAAAATAACTGCTCTGAATGTCTCCGAGCAGACTGAACTCAGCCATGTGAAACCACAAATGAGGAAGCAACTCTACTGCAGCAAGACTGATAGTTCTGGTTATTTATTGGCGACTTTCTTCTTCATGTTGGCCGCAGAATACATAATGCATTCAGCCCTGTTCCTCACCGCGGGTGGTCGGGCCACAAGAACACAACCCTCCGCAAGCCATCGGTAAGATTTAGTTTTTATTTTTACACGCTGTATACAAAAAATAATAACTGGGGAAAGAGAACGTGACCAGAATAACATGATAAGATGCGCAAGTTCAGGTGACTACACTCTCTGTCCTCAGAGCTCAACAGGCCCTAACACCGCGGCTGCAGCTCGTCCCTCAGGCGCTCCAGGCAGCTGTGGGGCCCTGACCTCCATTACTGAGACAGAGCTCTGACTGCACAGCGTCCCCGCCGTCCTTATCCCTACAGGCACATGGCGAGACAATGCACTTTAGCACACCTCCCCATTTATGCAAACAGTGTGAAAGTTTTTCCTTAGAGCAGGTCCAGAGAGTATTAAACTTTCTAGGAGATACATAAATGTCCACTGCAGTGGACACCAAGCATAAACAGTATAGAAAGTGATTCAGGAATAACACATTAAACAGTTGAAGTATTTTTCAACTCAATAAGATGGTAAAAAATACTTTCAAATAAAAATAGTAGCAGTCAAATATAGCCTACTTGAAGTATCACAATCAAAAGTACTCATTGAAAAAGAAAAACAGCCTTTGTGAGTGTTTTTTCCTTTCTATATTATGCACTATTAGCAGGGCCGCTGATAGTCTTGCTCATGTCCAGGGCAAGATGGTCTCCAAAGCCCCCCAAGGCAGATTATTTTAAGAGTTAGAGAGCCCTGGCCTTTTATCCTGATGTTCCCCCCAGTCAGCAGCCTTAACAATTATTGAACATGCTTTTATTTGTAAGTAGCTTTTCACTGTTGCAGCAGTTTTAGCACTGCAGCTAACGATTATAGTCATAACTGAATTAACTGCCCATTGTTCTCTTAAAAGTTTACTTCATAAAACATCAGAAAACTAAAATACAGCCACAAACGTTTTTCTATTTCCAAGAGTCCTCAGATGCCTTGCTCAGTCCGACTATCAGTCCAAACCCAAAAGATATTCAACTTGTTATGCTGTTAAGACAACGGAAAAAAGCAAATTCTCACATTTAAAAAGCTGCAACCATCTGGCATCTCTGCTTGCAAATTAAGCTTTCACAAATACTTTCCCTAGGGTTGTGGAGGATGGGTGCACATATTTGGCAGGGAGGTTTCAAGGTCCTCCTCTGAGAGAAAATTGAATTTTTGATAAAGAATAAAGGCAGTTTCACATCATTTTGGTCTCTATCCGAACAGTTAAAAAACCTTGAGCGAATAATAAATAACAAACAACCGACAGAAAGCTTAGCAAAAAAACAAGTTTATTAGGGATCAGCAAGAGTCATTGAGGTGTGATGCTCTCTGCTTTGATTGTATTCATTCAGCTAAGATAGTGGCAAAAACAGCTTGGGCGCTGCACCTAAGCCTTATAATAGTAGAGATGGTAGAGATGGCCTGAAATATTTGCACCTAATTTTGAGGTGACTGATGAATCGACCGATCATTGAACCTCTAATGATTGTAACCATTTAAAATACCAGTAGCCTAGTCTTTAACGGTGAATCATACAGTATCTTATGAGCTCAAAACATGTCTTGAAAGGAATATCTTAATCTGTTCAATTACTAGGGATACTGTCAAATATCTATTCATAAAACATATAGAGTATCATGAAAGAGAAATACTCAAGCCTCATTTCAGCTTGGAGTTGAGGTGTTCTTGGGTCAAGTAGTGAAACTCGGGGTTCATATATCCTTCAGCATCCATGCCAAAGGACTCAGTTTTCTCTACAGGCATAACAGTGGACCACCTGGCACCGGTGCTAAGTTTTAATGTACTGAGCATATGCAGAACTCTGCCACTCTGAAAGCCAACTGTCGAGAAGTTAAACAAAGTACGCCAGCCCAAAAGCAGCTGTTACCACAATAGCACTCAAAAATCCGTGTGCACACACGCACACTCGCACGCACAAACAATATGCTAAACTCCCATAATAGGGCACTGTAACCACAGCGATGAGAGCCCCTTTTTGAAAGAGATCAGTGCTCCTCCGAGAGAGTCGCACTGTCTTTGCTTCGACTTAATTACAGCTCACACCTCCCTCTCACTCTGCAGAGGAGAGGAGAGAAGAGAGGGCTTTGATTCAGATGCCCTGTGGAACACTTGATCCTTTCCTTCCGGTGGCATCGTTTACTTCCCTTCACTAAGCCGTTCTGTCTTCTGCTCTCACTTTTTCCTTTTTTTTGTTCATTGTGCTGAGGACGCATCAAGCATCTTTCTAGTAGGAGCACAAGGTTACACCATTCAGCTGCACATGTAAGTCATGGAGGCACAAAGTGGTAAGAAGAGTCTTTACATCACATTATGAGCAAGCAGCACTTCTTCAGCACCATATACATTTAAATGAGCATTTGTTATAAGAGGCTTAGCGGTGAGGGTGCTGTCCATTATTATGATAAAAATACATTACCCAAATGTCCAAGATGCAGACATAATTGCCCTTCAATCTCTGAGTAGACTTTTGTGAGCTGCTTAAATCC
This sequence comes from Lagodon rhomboides, assembly GCA_039737535.1. Taxonomy (NCBI): domain Eukaryota; kingdom Metazoa; phylum Chordata; class Actinopteri; order Spariformes; family Sparidae; genus Lagodon; species Lagodon rhomboides. The sequence continues at coordinate 26,075,475 of CM077799.1, forward strand.
AGCACACATGGAAATAATGCCTGCAGTTTTTTTTTCGAGCAACATGGTTTCTAAGAAGAAAATAAAAGGAGGGGAGAGAAGGGAAGGGAAAATGGAAGTAGAACGTATTCATGTTCCACGCAAAGCCTCTAAATTATCCTGTTTATTCAAAAGATGCCACATAAAACACGAGGTTTCAGGCCAGTAAAAAAAAAAGCAAATAAATAGTTTACTCATAAATACAGTAGTATACACATCATATTAAAGCCACAACATCTGTATCTGCAGAGCTAAATGAGAAGCAAGTGTCAATCAATATGGCGTGTGAGCGTATGAACTTTAAGCCTGCTTGAAAAGCATTTAAGCAAGTCTTAGTTACATATGCTGAACACAGGACACTGTGGCACTGGCAAGAGACAATTGTAAAATAATGGTAAGTGTGGTTTGGAAGGTTGTATCAACTATAAACCCCCGAGTGAAGTGAACTGAGAGAGTGAAATGTATTTGGATGTGAGTTCAACTGGAGGAAAAATGGAGCATCATGTGTTTGCTTCATTGAGGTGGAAATAACCTCTTCAACATAAGGCGGTATCTTGAACAACAGCAGCCGCACATAGCAACAACTGGAGAAAAACAGGAGAGGTTCATGGTTCAAGGCTGTAAAATGTGCGAGCACAGGGAAGGTCATGCTGATGACAAAAATCTACCAGGCTTTTTCTTAGTCAGGCTGCTGACCAGTGTGTATTGGCCTTGAGTCCCATGGAGAAAGAAGGACGTGTGTGAAATGAAACAGTCCCCTGATATGTTTTCAAGACAGCATGCCCTGCATGACAAACGGTGAGGACAGGATACACTCAGGGTCGGCCAAAATAAAATCACAACACCCCACTGGCATGGGTCTGATGGTTCGATGACCTGATGCAATTTCTACAACTGGAAAATATGAAATCCACTCTAACAGGGTTGTAGTGGCTGATGTAATAACAGCCAGATAACACAATATTTCATCAGAATGTGATACAGTGTCTGCTGGCCTGTGCTGGTGTATCTCCTTGAGGGGACAGGGTTCATCCCTGTGCTGGAAACGACTATATAAAAATAACCATTAACCCATCTTTTCACCACTGTCTTGTAAATATATTTAATATATCTAACCATAAAGGTCACTGTGAAAGTAGCCTATTACAACCTTTCAACAACTTTTCTCGTTAGACAATGAAGAGGATGTGTTGTCTTTTTCTCAGTAATCAGTTACCTCTTGGCAACCTACTAAGCCAGTTAAACGCATCTCTAACCACTGTTATGCAGATGACATGCAGCTGTATTTGTCAGTCAAGCCAAAAAACATAGGCAATATTGGTACCCTTCATGTTTCATGACTGGTATTAAGGAATGGATGTCACACAATTTCCTTAGACTAAATTCAGCCAAAACCAAGCTTTTGCTCATTGTTTCAACTAAATTCAGACAAAACGAGTTTCTCCTCATTGGTCCGAACAAGTTTGTCTCAAAAGTGAACCTTGTGTTATTCATTTCTATATACAGTGATTTAAACTGTATGTATGCTGTTTATTTTTCTGTGTCTGTATCCCGTGCAGCTTATTCAAAATTGTTCAGGTATTTGTCTCACTATATTCATCAGGTCCACCAATGATGGTGCAATACACTTGAGAACTTTTCTTTTTACCAGTGTAAATTGCAGCTAATTTCACTTTCAATAAACCATGAAATGAACAGAGAGTCGGCTACAGCACTACCATTTTGCATCCCGTATGTAAGAATTTCAGGGGAAATGTTGCTTTCCATTCACGCTTTGGCTAACACAAGAAAGAGAAAAACACACAACAGCAAAATACAAGATGTTTGCCCATCAAAACCCATGCAGTCACAATGAATTCTTCACAGTGCACAGAAAGTGAAATTGAAAAACTTATTATTTGCATCACATTTCTGAAGAAAAATAAAAACACAGGGCTTTCAGATCCCTTGGGTCTTATGTCATAAAAAGCAATACAGACAGTCATGCTGGTTTATGTGAGTGCTATTTGTAGCTTAATGATCTCATGATGCAATATTTCTTGGTATTAAAGGCATCAACATTCATAAGAAACTTGCCAATATTCAGTGTCACTATGTGGAAGTTTCAAATTAACTAACGTGTTAATTAGGGGCAGATTTATCTAAATCTCATGAAATGACACTAATTTGTAGCTAAATTAGTCAATATTTTTGACTTTCTTGTTCCCTTCAAGGCAACACTGCAAGCACTTTTTTGGCACATCACAGATTTTAGCTCTACACAAGGCAACAGAAGCAAAAAAAAAAAAAAAAAACATCTGAGCCTGGAATAGACAGCAGCTCATGAGATATCTTACCAAAAACAACTGTGAGCAAGGAGGCGAGACACGTGTGTCTGAGACATAGGCTCTATGGCGGGGGCCTGTAATTACCACAGCCAGGGGCCTGCTCCACTTGCTCTCATGTTGTCAGTGGGCCGGCCTTGACACCTTCACAAGGGCCCTCAGAAACCACAACGGCAACGACAATGTCAGCTCTGCCCCCCGACACACACTGCGCCGCCCGCCCGACCACGGATGATAACCTCCTTCACAGGGCAGTATAAGCTGATAATTAGGTGCTTAGCAGTGGTCATACAGAAGTACAGATCTGATATGCAGGCCTGTAGAGTCACCAGGGAGGAGTTTAAAGACTGTACAGCAAGGGTAAAGAATTACAAGGGCTGGGAATTTGTGCTGCATATTAATTGTAGCCAATATAGAGGCCAGTGCCACCAGCCCACATGGCCATCTGGGCTGAGTTAGAGAGCAACTGGGACTCTGTAGAGGTTAACTAGAGCCGGTGTGAGTGTGTGTGCACGCTGATGGCAGTCTGTGTGTGTAAGCATGTGTACGGGCGTGTAGCGCCCATTCACATGGGCATATGTGCAAGCATGCACAGAACCTTATGTGTCTGTCTTCGGAGCATTAAGCAAGGAATGAAAGTTTATGACGTGGTAATATCCATTATGACACTTAAGCCGACATTCAGATAATATTTTAAAGCTCTCCATCCATCACTTGGGCTGGACCACCGAGGCCCCTCTGACAGCCCAGATCCCATCCTCATTTAACATTCACACTCTCAAACAGCTGCCAATATTATAAAAGGAGCAGCGTCCAGGCTGGACCGCAGAGCAAACACATCAGTTTGTTCTTCATTTAGCACCACTTGGCATCTGGCCTTTTAACACAGCATACAGCCACATAACAACACGGGTGATCACACAAGGAGTAAAGTGTAATAAAGTGTATCCTTAAACTGATTTCCAGTCAAGACACGTTCACAGAGTTGAACCAAATAACCTTTGCTTACAGGGTCAGTGTGTCTATCAGTGAGTGTGCTATACGATAGGCTTCCCAAGGACAATGACAGTGTGGTGTTTTTGGCCCTTAAATAAGCCAACAATCATTAAATGCCTCGAAATTTGAACAATTTTATGCCCAGATTCAATTTGACATATTATTTTTGTCATTGTGGATAAAAAAAGAAAGAACCATGGACCATCGTGGGACAGTTACTGTCCTACTCCCCTACTGAAACAGTTAGCAGCTGGCAGTAAGACCTTTTAAAGGTAGAATATTTCTACTAAAACATTAAGAACTACATTAGGATAAAGGGAATGACAAGGAAACTGTTAAAACTGGCACAACACTGTTCCATCAGGGCTATCCCTGACGCTTATTTGTGTGTATTTGGATACACTGTCCTTTCAAGGTGAGGTGGTGGGCATCCTGCCAACACCCAGCCCTTTGCAGGTAGTGTAATAAAAGATGTGCGGCACCACATCGTCCATAAGTCCTCTATTGCACAGGTTGTCTATGTCAGTGGGCAGAACTCAGAGACCGACCTCCCATTAAACATCCACCCTCTTAACAGGGGATCAGATTGGCTCTCACACCTCATGCAGTGTTAACATTATATCAAGCTACCGACTGGGAGGAACACATTAGCCTTATGGTGGTAATTACAAGAACGGAGTGGAAAAGGTTTTTGTAGTAGATCTATGTCCTTTGCTGATAATGTCAGGGCTGGATGCAGGATTAGAGCAATGTGAATGTGAAAATGTGAAGGCCCAGCGTGAAGTGTACAAGTGTTTGTTAGTTTTTTACATATTTCCCATGCACGCTAATGTTATTTCACATGTGACACATTAAATCCCTGCATGTCACAAATATACATGTGAACCGCTAAAACATATTGTATAGACAACATTGTTTTCATCATGTGGAAGATGTGAAAATGTAAATTTCTCATGCCGAAATTTCATTCACGCTAAAAAAGCCAATGTCTTGTGAAAATATCCAGTTCACATGTGACATTATTTCATTTTTACATACAAATTTTTGTTAGCAGTAAAAAATTGCAGCTAATTTCACTCCATAAATTACAAAATTACCAGAAGTAGGCTACAGTATTGTCATACTACAAGAATTTCAGGGGAAATGTTGCTTTCCATTCAAGCTTCAGGTTAAAGCTTCTTGACAGTGGACAGAAAGTTCAATTGAAAAAAGTTATTTTTGCATCATAAGTGCTGTGTGTACTTTAATGACCTCGTGATGCATTACTTCTGATTATTAAAGGCATCAAGATTCACAAAAAAGTATTTATTAACTACTCCCCATGGAAATAGTTCTAACAATGCTTTTAATGCTTCAAGCAATCGAAATGCCTGAAAAATATTGGAAACTGCAAAAAAAACTAACAAAAAATGAAAAATGAAGTATCACTAAGGCCCGGATTGTATTACCAAATGGACATAAACTGTAGACACCATGGATGTGTAGTAGTTCTGGCCACTTAAAGCACAACAGTGATATAAGTCAAAATGCGGTAGTTATGCACAAATCAGAAGTGTTAGCTCACTAGCTTGTTAGCTACCGAGATGTCAGCAAACTATGGGGAATTGTTTTATACTTGTTATAATGAAAGGACCATAACACTAAAACTTCACCTTACCCCTCCATCCTGTTTCCCACGAAAAATCAGGACACCCCGGCCCTGAGCTGAGTGACAGGGGCAAAGGGTGTAGGGGGACTGGCCTTGATCTTGACTTATGATCCACTGAAGATTCCTGACCTCTCTCATCTATACCTACTTATCTAGCTGAACCCAAGGAAATTGAATCGAATGCAACTGGATCTGGTTTTTGTCTTGAAGACGTTTCACCTCTCATCCAAGAGGCTTCATCAGTTGAAAAACTGAAATGTCGGAAACGGTGAAACGTGAATGAATGAATGAATGAATGAACTATGACCTGGATGAATGAGAATATTCTCAGACATCTAGCCGAACCCACAAATGTATGTTAAAATAATCAAACGTCATGATGCATTACTCAGGGCGGCGGCTTATTCAACATTATTATTTCATATTATAACACAGTTTCTCTTGATTCCCTTCAAATCCCAGTGCCTGTTGTCTCAGTTTCATTCCAATCCAAATGACACATGGTGAAATCATATCATACGCCCAATCCAGAGTCTGCCCGCTCCACAGTATGTCCCTGCTTCCGCTTCGCACGACAAAAGGAACATTTCATATTCCTTAATGGCATCAGTTCACATAATGAACTCGGGCAATCGCATCTAATTGTCTGAACTATCTAAGCACATGAATGTGTACAAGTTGCAGTAACAAGATGTCACCCCATTTTTTACTTTGCTCCAATAAGAGCTGAACGGCATCAGAGAAGCCTCGGGGAACTACAGACACAGAGGAGCCATGAACAGATGGCCTCATTCAGACGCTGGTGTATGAAGACGAGTAGAAAGGGGCCCTCGGAGTCCTGCAGAATGCTTGCGGGTGATAATGACCATCGGCTTTCTGTGTAGTAGAGTGTGTCTGCGAGTGCGCATCGTGGGAAGAGGAGCAGGAGCCAGGAGTGCTGAACCATCAAGGAAATGAGCCGGGGTGAAGGGGAACTGGGGAGCTGTCGATCTGGCCTTGATCCTGTCTCCAAAAAAGTCTAACCCCTGGGCCCCCCACCACTTCTATCACCCACGGGTCCTCTTAATCACCACATTGAAGCACATTACTGATCTTAACATTTTCCTCAAAGAGCAGTTTATTCCCTCGTTTCCCCTCTTTTCTTCCGCAGCTTTCATCTGCCTTATTGGCCACGCTCTTCCCCTGCCTCGCTCTCTTCTCTCTCATCTCCGAGCGAGCGCTAAGCGAAACGGCAAAGTCAAGCCAGCCATCACGTGTGTGCGCGCGTCGGTGTCCACCCTATGAAAAGAGGCCCGCGTTTGTATTCTGACCCGGCGGAGAGGAGACGAGCGTGCTTAGAGGAGAGAAAGCTTTTCATAATCTTGGAGAGCAATGAAAAAGAGCATTAGCACAAAGTCTCCCAGGGGCTAATGAGCCCAAACACTCTCAGCACAGGTTCTACTGAAGCCACTGACCGCTTTCTTGGCTTCATTCAAGAGCAAATGGATTGGAAAAAGAAGTGGTGTTGTAAAGCAGGAGCCTGTACAAATAGGCATGAAAGGAGAACAAGGAAGTGTTTACTTTATCACGCTGTCTTCACACCTCTTACATCTGACTTTGTACTTTAATTTTGCTGGGGGGAAAAAATAGGCAGGAAAATAATGCACAGAGTGATGCAAACATGAGCCCCGGGGCTGTTCTTTACATTGTGGGGGAAAATATTCTTTATCATATCAGGACAATCTGTCTTTTGTGAATTGTTTTTTAGAAGCAATCACTAGGTGTTCTTCTCCCTGGGCTCTTATTAAATGACATGAAATGCAAAATTAATGAGTACAACAGAGAGAGAGAATTCAAGCGCTTGTACCTGCCGCACATAAAAACACACAAAAATGCGTCTGAGCCTGAAGAACATCGTATGATGCCGCAGACATGTTGTTGTTGAGCATTTCCCCGCAGGTCCAGAGAAAACAGAGTATGGACTTGATTTCCATGCATCACTGGTGACTATTTCGACATGTGTATCTGTTCACTTGGTCCCATTAAAGCCAAGCCAGCTCGGTATTCATTATGATTTGAATGACAACCCAATCTTGTTACTCTGATCCCAGCAGTCGTGCTGTTGTATGAGCAGGCATCCCGTTTCTCTTTTCAGGATGAGATGCCACGTGATGGGATTTGCAGCGCAGCTCCCAGCTCTTCAATGGCAAAATGAAGTGGTTGTTTTGATCGGGCTGTGTGAGAGGATTCACTTTTCAGTGAGAGACATGTAATTGATATGGAGCCCGTCAGCCCCTCAGCTGATACATTACAAGAAGAAACAAAGATAGTCTCAGCCGGTTTAAGACGTCTCCACTACAGTACACGTTTGGCCACCAGAGGCATGCTGACATCTTATTTTCATCTGAAAGACATGTTGGTATGGGCGTTAAATATTGAGTCAGGCTATACTGAGGACACAGGAAGTAGAAAAACATGTTTTTGCACATCTTGTATTGTAACCATCGTCTCACACTTTTAGGTCTGCAGCTAATGATTATGTTGCCGCTTCATCTTGTCAAGTTGTTAATTCTTTGAAAATGTGAAAAAAAAAATTTAGTGTTCATTCTCATATGTCTTGTTTTTCCGCACACACACACACACACACACACACACACCTTCATCATCACTGCCGTTTTATTTACTTTTTTCCTTTACTGAAGAGAGAACAGAACATAGTCACATTTATAAAAGCTGAAATCAGAGAATTTGGACTTTTTGATGTCAAAAAAATTACCCAAACTGAGTAAGTGATTACCAAAATAGTTGGCGATCAATTTAAAAGTTGACAAACAATCAATTCATCGATTGATCCATTAATTCTTGCAGCTTTAAAGTCTTTGCTGCTCATTGTTATAATAAACTATTTTCCATTGACTCAGTACTTCAGTAAAGTTGGGCTACACAACAGAAGCTGAGATAACCCTCAGCATGACAACACTCCAAAAACTCTGTATACTATGATCCCTACAACGCAGCTTCATAGTTCCATCTCATTATTTCACTAGACTCTCTTTCATTAGACTCTTAGACCTCTCCTGCTTCCCATTTATGTCACAATTTTAAATCGAAAATCGACTGAAATAGCCTTTCAGATTCAATTATCAAACAGAACTGCTGACATTGCCAGAGATCCTTTATCGATTTGCTTGGGAACAGGGTTTACTATCAATTTGAGAAACCAATCTCTTTTTCAAACAGAATTTCTATCTTTTGTTGTTTATTGTTGAACTCATTTGTTGTTGAACTCTGGCATCTTTATTTTTGGTAATGATTATCTAAAAAAGCCACCAGGGTAAACTCAGCTTTTGGAGAAATCAAAATGTAAGCTGTTAGAACATAAAACCAATGATCTGCTGAGCTTTATAAATCCAGATGTAATAGTCTAACAATGTCACAGCCATCATTGAGGGAAATTTAAAAAATAATAAAATTGAAATAAAATTGTAAAATAGATTTGAAAAATGCTGAAGCCCCTAGGTAACAATGCAGGCTTGTTGTAATGAATTGGAAACCTAAGATGAGATGACGATGACAATATCATCAGGGATGTTTCCTCAGACTTGACGAGGCTCCCAAGAGCCAAAATAAACATTTCACAACTGTTTTCACAAGCTGAGTATCAGTTAACATGACGAGTAATCTGATCTAATGTGTAGAATCAGCTGAGTGCCCCTTTAATGTTGCATTTTTCATGATATACAAACAGTCTATATTAATAGGCTGTGCTGAGGCTATTTGAACAACTTGGAAGGCCAAAAAAATCAGTTTCCTCTAATTGTTGTCTGAGCCTGTTTCTATGCTGCAGTCTCAAATTTTGCTTTATTGTTTAGTACTGAAAATCTTTTTCCCTGAGGATCATTGCGTCTTCCAGCCGAAACCCTTGCTTTGTCAGGCAGAAACCCAGCATCATGTGATGATCTGAGCACACAGCGGGTGCCGGCTCTGAAGCGGCAGCGCTGTGCTGTGTTCAGTCCTTTGGAGAGAAAAAGAAATGCAGCAGATACTTTGAGGAAAAACAGAAAAGGAGGATGAGATGAGATAAAAATGAAACTTTCATGATTGCCCCCAGGAAATTTTAACTGTTGCAGCAACAAAATACCAACGCAATAAAACAAAAAACAACATACAATGAAATAAAAATAGAATAGATACAGTTATAATAAAGGAGGATTTAATCATAATGCAGCTAACAATCCCAGTGCCTTATGAGTTAGGCTGAAATATTACTCCATTATGACACTGTGGTGAGATAAAGAGGCAAGATTCACAGCATATTTGAAAACTAATTATGAAGAAGAGGTATTTAAATGATAAGCGTTTTTTTTTTTTCCTTTTTTTTTATTCAATCATAATTTTTCTCATAGTTTTCCCCGGTCACTATCTCCCAGTTTCGGTGGAACAACTGGAATAACTGCTGAAACTCTACACTGCAAAAGAAAAATAACCCCGCCGATGGAGAAGGCAAAGAAGGAGAAGCGGGAGAGTGACAGAACTGAGGTAAAACGAGAGTGAACGGACGGGTATTCACTCAATGGAGAGCGCTGTTTCTGCTTTAAATGGTCTTGCATTTTTATAGTGCTTTTCAAGTCTACTGACCACTCAAAATGCTTTACAATACATTCACCTATACACACCAATGGCAGAGGCTGCTCATCAGGATTTGGGGTTCAGTATCTTTCTCAAGGACACTTCAACATGCAGTTGGGGGGAGCCGGGATTTGAACCAGCGACCTTCCGATTTCTAGACTACCTGCTGTACCTCCTGAACTACAGACTATTATCACCATCACCGTCGATTATTTTCCTGGCTTATTGATGAAGTGTCTGGCCTATTGAGGAAACAGTGCAGAGAAATGATAGAAGTCGTAAAACCTCATACTGGAGGAGCTGGAACCAGCAAACCAACAGGCATGTCTGGACACGGACAGACTGTACAGAATTCACTTGAGAATATATTAGTTTATGTGAAGAATCATGAGGTTTACGAGATAGTTCACATGATCCAAACTCCAGACAGAGGATGCTCACGTACAGGAAATTGGAAACATGCAAACATGTCAATATGGCATGTGCGGTTAAACACCTTGAAGGTAGGGGAAAACAAACAGATGACTGAATTTATCATCCTCAAGGATGATCGACACTACCTCGGGCCATCACACTCACACAAACACACATTCGCACAGGAAGAGCTGAGTGTGAATGCATGACAGACTGGGTAGGTGCTCAAGAGAGCTGCGACAGGAAAACTCAAGTGAGCTTAAGAGGCAAGAATGTGAGAAACAAGACACATGAGTGAAGAGGAAAGATGCATTCAAGTCATGTGGGAATATCTGTCGGAAAGACCTGATCGTTAAAAACAACAACAGCACAGAGGTGTTTAAGCATGTCTGTGGGGCTCAATAGCCACCACAAGCGAAGGCTTCAGTTCAGTTCGGTTCCTCCTTTTTTAACATTCAGTGACACGTCTGAGGACAAGATCAGTTTTTAGGGCGGGTGTGTCACACACTGTGCAACACTTGCACTGTGCACATTGGGCGTGACAATGCTTCCTTCAGCAGGAAAGTCAAACACTTGGCAGGTGTACTGAAAAGTTACTGAAAAAGCAGCGGGTGGCATACTTCAGACAAATTATGATTACATACAGTACATGAACATCTTCATCTATCTAGTAGTGCAGGAATGATAATACATTTCATTGAGTAGTCAATCAGTAGAATAGGGCAAGGACGCAATGACCAGGCATAAAAAATATTGACCACAGAGCTGAAATGTTTTACCAATTAACTGATTAATCGCCAACTATTTTAATAATCCACTCACCAGTTTGAGTCTCTGATTACAGCCATGTGAAGAACTTTTTTCCTTCTCTACAACAGTGTATTCAATATCTTTGCATATGGACAAAATAAGATATTTGAGGATGTCAATCTCAGGCTTTGGGAAACACTGGTCGTCATTTCTCACAATTTCTGACAGTTTTTAGACCACACAACTAATAGATTAATCTAGAAAAAAACAACAGATGAATATACGATGAAAATAAGTGGCAGTTGTAGCCCTAACAGAGTGTGAAACAATGATAAAGCACAATTTAAGATGTGCACAAACATGCTTTTAGCTCTACAGCTGCAACATTAGTTGATCAATTAACTGAGTAAAAATGAACCCACGAGTGTTTTAATAATTAATCATTTGAGTAATTTTCAAGGCCTTGCATGACAGTGAATTGAATATCTTTGTATTTTGGACTGTTAATCCAAATTTTAAAAAAGGAATTTAACCATAATTGTCCTAAGCTCGAAAAACTTGTAGCAGTTGTTTTTCTCTGACATCGCACTGAAAGAAAGGATCAATTGAGATAATAATCAGCAGATTAATCAGTTATCAAACTAATCGCGACTGAAGTTGGATGAATTTTTTTTCACATGGTAGCAACAAAGAGATGCTCACATGGCAATAATTGCTCAGGTTATCAAGTGTCATTCAGATAGCAAAATGATGTGTCAAATACTAAATGTAAAAGTTTTGACAGGGATGAAAGGAAAAGCAGGTGATGCTCATTGAGAAGAGACAGGTGACAGCAATCATTCAAAGTCTCATCAAGAAACTCGTTTTGTAAAAGTTGATGACAAGTGATTTATAGAGTTTAATGTTTGTCATTTGCTCAACAGACACAGGTGTGAAACTGAAAAGAAACATTTAGTTTTTGCTAGTTTTAATGATATTTCAACAAATTAATGTTAAATTTTCTATTCATTTAGTTTAGATTCAGTTGATGAATCTTAAACAAGATTACAGTGGGGTAGGAAATCTGGAACCGGTCAAAAAGGAGAGATGATGTAAAAGGTTTCGGTTAAATTTTGATCTGAGTCTACCGTCTTCAGGGTCAGGGTAGCATCAGGGTACTCTGAGCTTCTCGTTTCCATATTATTGAAAAATTGGGATCTGAGATTTACATGGAGAGATCCATGACAAATATGACAGATTAATCGAAACATATTATTTGCCAGCCTTGTTTTAGCATTAGTTAGAGTAACATGGGTTTATAATGTGCAAAACAGGACTTACATATCCCTACACAGTTGCCTCACCGAACCGGCTCTTGGGTTTGGACTACTCTTATTTGTCGGGGTGAAATAAAGTACTTCTGCTTCTTTCTTCTAATTCTGTTAATTTTTCAAAAACATCTGCATTTTCCCAGGGAAACTGCCCCCAGTGGAGGAGAGATGTCCTTGCCATCTCCTTATCATCACTGCAGCATTATTCTCAGTCACAAGTGGTAATTAGTCATATGTGAAGTGCAGAGGGAAAAAAAAACAACAGCAGCTACATGAGGATGCAGGTGTTTCATAGGGTTATTTGCATTTGCATTGCCGTCATTTAAACTGCAATTCTCTGCGGCAAACACCTCATCTCATCGCAAGTGTGAGGGGATGGAAGGATGGAGGAGAAGAGAAGCGGCCTTCCTTCGAAACATTCAGCCTCCCTCTGCGCCTCCAAAATGTGTCCAATTATCTCCATTTACCCCCCACAAGCCTCTGCAAACCTACCGGAGCCTTCCTCTCCTCGTACCCCCCACAGTGCAAGAATTATGCCAGCTCCACCCTCTCCCATCTCAGCTGTAAACCACCACGTCTAGACGACATCCATCCCCACCCTCCCTCCCCTGGGTTACATCACCCTGCAGCTCATCAGAACGGAAATGAGAGTTGAAAAAACAGGAAAAGAGAGGAGCGAGGACGAGCGACCGAGTTGTCGGAAAGAGTGATGAAATCTGAGATGTTTTTCATGCAACGACGTGTCACATCTTTGTGTACAAAAGGTAATTTAGTCTGAATGGAGCAGCGGGCGCTGAGATTTAGGGAGTTCGCAATTGCACCAGGTAGGTGAAATGGCCTGGGGGGGGGCAATGGGCCTTTTGATGTACTCTGCTCTGACGTTTATGGAGAGCAATTTGAAAAGGCATGCATTTATTCAAACACGACAGATGGAATCACACACGCATACCCACAAACACTCACACAACCACTGCAAAAATGTGAGAACACACAATTTGCGGTGGCACAGATGCGCACATCCCCACCTACACAAGAGTTTGTCTACACCTGGATCAGGGCGATGTGAAAATACAGACACTTACTCACAAATACAAGTGATAATCCCCAGTACTTTCCCTACGCATACGTTTTTCTTTGCAATAGAAAAGGATATGACTGAGTCTGGCATCCTGACATGGCAGGATGATTTTCAAACTGTGTAACTATTGATCTTGTGATGCTTGAAAATGGCTTCTAAATGAACAACCAATCCATAGCTCTAGTTATTGTGTCATTTCATTTTCAGACTAATAACAGCACACACAGGCGAAAAGGGAAAAGACTGTCCAAACATTTATGGGGCTCAATAAAACCTGTGTGAGCCAATTCAAGGTGGGCTTAGATTGCTCAGTAAGGTAATAATGCTGCTCTCTAAAAACTTTGTGTCTGGCTGCTTTAACGTAGGAAGAATCTTCTGTTGCAGAGAAAATTATGCATTTCCGTTATTCCAGTTTGTTTGAAGTATACTTAACTGTGTAATTCTCCTGGACAGTGATAAAGCACAGCCAGATTACAGGATAATTCTGGTTTATTACACTTCCCGTCTTATTTTCATAGACGAGCCTGATTACCTCAACAGGTAGGACAAAGTCGCCATTTTCCAAGTCGGGAATAAATCAAGTCACCAGTCAAGTTCAAGTCCCCAAGTCGTCTGAGTCTAGATATGTCCAAGTCAAAGACAAGTCCCAAGTCAGAGACAAGTTCAAAGTCAAAGACAAGTCCCAAGTCAAGTCTCAAGTCAAGACCAAACAAGTCCAAAGTTAAGACCAAAAAATCCCAAGTGAAAACTAACAAGTCCCAAATCAAGACCAACAACTTTCAAAGCTAAGTCCAAAGTCAAAGACCCAACCCAGGACAGATGAGTCCCAAATCGGCTCGTGTTTCCAGCCCGTTCAAACTCCTTTATAGCAGTGTTGTCATGTTCCAAGATCTTAGCCAAAACTACTAAATTAGGAGGTGTACTGTACATCTCCAAAAGTGTTACCACATACTGCATGTGTGTGTAGGGGGAAGGATGCTATTCAGAAATAAGCTGGTGACAGAAAATCACCAATTATGAAAGCCCCGCATGCCTCATACTCACAAACAATGAAAGAGGCCCCGGCATGAAAAGCAGTTTAACTGAAGCGTTGTCGCAGACAGACAGGTTGACATTAGCAGACGGAGACAAAGTCCCAGGCAGCCGGAGATTTGAAAAACAAATGACAGCTAGATTCTCCACTGCAGTTTGTCATTGCATTTCCTTCGAGCATTGCCATCTGTGCCTTTCTTAAAAACCACACTTCCCTACAGAGTTTACTGTAGCTGCTCACCCACAAGTTCGGCCTTCCCTTTAAAAGAAAAAAAGAAAAGAAAATGAAACTCAAGTGCCAGGGCAGATGAACATGACACTTAGTTTGCCCAAGCAATCGAGACATCCCCTGCCTGTGGAAGAGATTGCAAAATCTTCATATTGAGTTGAGAGAAAGTAAACTCCAATCATTCTCCTATCTCGCATCTGAGGCCATGAGATGTCACCTCAAAAAAAAATCGTTAGCGGTCTCTCTCAAATCCCGGCGGTTCATAAAATATTCACCTGTTACTGTCGGCAAGGTGGCTGGGCACGGCGAGGTTATTTAAGGGCAGGGACAGAGATGCCTCCTGAGGCCCTGTGGGTGCACAAAGTCACACGGCCTCAATTAATCTCTGTCAGGGCTTGGACAATGTGACCTGTACCTATCCCTCCTCATGATGGGGTTTAATGGGAGTAGGTGGCTTTGACTTGGCCGCCATCATCCACTCAATTTATGGATATCCTATAGGAGCTGCTGAGCTGAGCCTGAAGGTGGGGCAAAGCATTGATTTAGTGTTCTGAAATACAGGCATTAAATCAGCCATTCACAGAGTTAGTTTAAAAGTCTATTACTCCCCAGCTTTTGTGTGTAGTCGCCGCAAAGGATAAGAGGAAGAGCAGAAATAATGTTTGAAGTAATTTAATAACCTGACATCTCCTTCTCCTCATCTCATGAGTCTCAAAACAGGCAAAGCATTAGCTTGAGCACTAGCTGCCCGCCGTCATTAGGCGGGCCTGCTTAGCAGCCAGAAGAATACATATAAACAAGATCAAAGAATGAGGTCAATGAATTAAGTGAAGCCCCTGTCATGGCTTCATTGTCTAATGCTGTCTGAAGACATTCAGCTCACGCCATGCCTGAACAAAAACAAGCCACCCCATCCCCCCGCATATTAATATACACATGGGCCGTACGCTACACAGTGTCGATAGTGAAGTAATGAATTAATGAACGTTTTTCTTTGTGTGCATGGAAGGCGCACTGTATGTGTTATCTAATGCAGACAACACAAGGACCCCCGGGGACCTCACTGGAAACGCTGTGAAGGAGAAACAGAGGACATGTCGCTCTGTAATGATGTATGCCCGTGTTGGGCACAGGACCACGTCCTTTCTTCAAAATGGAGGATGTGCAGTAGAATTAAATCACGTTTGTCACTTGAAAAAAGCTTTGGACACCATCACATCCCACTAATGACCTGCCTGAAGAAAAAGGCCATGAGGCAAACAGCATAATGATGGCAAAAAAATAAATAAAAAATGGAAGCAACATGTACTGCATCATTATCTCTGGGTGTCGCTCTCCCCTGCTGCCTTGCTCGAGGTTGTAACTACTGTCTGCTGTCACACTGTTGGTGCTGTGCCACCCCGCAGACGACGAGCCTCATGACCAGGCCATTCCAGATAGCACGTCACCTCGTGTTAGCATCACAGCTAGTTTCATGCAAGACGTTGAGATGCTCGGCGCAAGGCCTCCGTCAATGCATCGCCCTGGAATAAATATTCCTGCATGTGGGTCTTTTCATGCTTATGCATGTGCTTGTTTGCAAGTGCTTTGTTTGTTTTAAGGGGAGGGGAGAGAGATAGAGATGGTGGGACATGCAGGTTTTATAAAGTAGACAGTGGATTCTGAACGTGTGTGTTTTCTAATCCACTTATGTTTGCACCCTTAGGCTATCACAGGGTGAAGTTCCAGCTAATGCTTTATTCAGGCGGAGAGCCCCGACACAACAAAATGAATCATTCACTCTCAAAGAGATGAAACACACAAATACATCTGGACCAGATGGGGTACTCTAAATGGGATTACTCTCTTTGGTCACAATCTTGAAATCCATAGGTCCTGGGATATGGGAGGAATGAAGGGAGATTAATCGAGGTACAGGCTGCCCAATAGCTGCTTCCCCTCCATTGGTGGTCTGTCATAGCCAAAGGGTAGATTAACTACCTGCTAACTGTTCCATCTGGCCACAAGCCCCAAAGAGTAAGGAGATCCATGGAGTTGTGCACCGTGCAAGCCCCCCACACAAGATTCATACTTTCATCTAAGTCTAGGAGGTGATTTATGACACTCCCTGATGCCAGTGACACCGGCCGTGCAGCCCATTTGCCGACGGACAGCGTCTTTTCTGTCCTGATTAAGGGGAGAATAATTCATCGCCGACTCAACGAACACGGGTGTCACCTTTGGGAACAGCCAGATCTCAGTGTTTGGCAGCCTGCAGAGTTTTTTGTAGCCTGCAGTCATGCTGCTGGACACATCTATGTTTGTGTTTGAGTGTAATCAAGACTGACGGGACTTGCACTTACAGAAACACATGCCTTAGAAGATGAGTGGTGAGATGGTGTGATGAGGAGTGCTTAGTCAGTGCCTAATGCCGGAACATGTTGCCTTAGTGTAGAGGGCTAGATCCGACTGGGTGCCTGGGTCAAAGGTCACCTAACAGTTAGCCAAGAGGAGTGTATTCTCTTGAATTATGCATCCACATTAGAATGGATATGGTATCTTTCACAGGCAATCAGATGTGTGAAAACCCATTGAGTCCATCTGGAGGTCAGAAGGTCTTGCGAGCTGGCATACAAGAAGTAATCTCAGTTATTTGCCCCAGGTGAACACTATCAGATGCACCTGTCATTGCTGAATGGGAGTGAGACTGGGGACACATAAAGCTAAGAGGAGCTCAGTCTGGCGATAGGGATATAAAGCTTTCTCCAACCCTCCGGCTAGATTCTCTAGACGGGGCTGAAGTGGATTTCTGAGGAGAATTAGGGCCTCTTAATCTCTTTTGTCACTGTTCCGCAGAACTCAGCCAGGAGACAATGACTATTTCAGAAAGGAAAGGGGCTGATTTTCCACATTAAATTCAATAATGGCACTGCACGCTTTAATTATTTTGCACCCTAAATAACAGAAAAATGAGCCATTGTCAAAGCTGGCAAAGTCGCATGGTGCAGAATCACATAGTGGAGAAATGTTCCACAATTGCTGCAGTGTAGTGCCTATAAACATCATGTTTGAATGTAAGAAGGCATTTCTGTCACCGACTCTCTAATCTAGCATTTATAAAACATGGTCAAGACTTTGGGATTTTTCCTACCACAAGAAAAGCCGGAAATGTCCTTGCATCATATCTGAATAGACATACCTTTCGACAGTTACTGCCCCAAATTAGACTCCACCATAATTAATTGTAATGTAGCATAAAGGGACTACTGCTTGCATTTTGTTGTACATCCCTGTGCTGTAAAATGAACCTTGAACCTCTACATCTGTGATAGGCCAATATCAGCCAAGAATATCGGTATATAGGTTGGGTTCTACCCCAAATGGACCATATATGGGAATACTCTACATTCATAAGAATTCCTACAATCTTCTAGTGCCGAAATGTTGCTGATGCTGCGTCTCAGCAGTGATTAGCATGTAGTACTAGGCGGGCATCTTGGAGACATACCAAGCTGCAGCCGATAGGGAATGAATGGATGCGATCTCCAGTAATCCCGGATCATCCAGGCCTTGATTGAGGTAAGAGCCTGTGCATCTCTGTGCATCACCCATCCTGTTTAGCTACCCAGACACATTAATGCCCGCCATGCATGGGAAACAATCAGGGCCCGCGGACATAATCCTCACCCGAAGCTGTGTAAATAACTCGGCACAGCTCAGAGGGGGGTTACGATAGCAAAGTCACATACCGAACGGGGGGGATACAGTTTTGGCATTCATGAATCTTTGTGTTCGGCTGACGGAGCTTTGCAGCAGAAAAGCTACTGGAAATCACTCAATGTGTATCAGCAATAATGCCTCTTTGAAATGATCCAATTATAAAGCATGCTGCATTTATGTATGTGTGCGAGGACATGCTTGGGTGTGTGCATGTTGGAGGATGTCTGTACTTTTTCCCACTCTGTCAGCACTCTGGTTTGACAGAGAGCTGGAAGTGAAAGGACAGGGCAATATTACTGGCTGTTTGTTTGGCACGTTTCCCCCTGTCGCTCTGTCACTCTGGCTCAGCATCAGAGTCTCTGACTGAGATGCTCTGACGGCTCCTCTGTCACATCAGCAGCGCGGCAGGAAGGCTGACTGATGGCCAGGACAGGCAAGAGGTGTGGGCTGGGTGGCAGGTGGGTAGCAATGAAGCACAAAAACCGTGTGTGTATTTGTCTTTGCATTAGAAAGCACAGTGAGGAAGAAAAAAAAGTGGGTGACAGTGGGATGGTGCATGAGTGTGAATGTGCATGCATGTCAGGGAGGAAGAAAGAGACGCCCTCAGCTATTCCTGTTTGTCTCCTTCTATGGCTCGTAGTTCTGAGGCTTCATGCTGCTTGGATCATGCTGGAGCTTCAACCAGTGTTTCCAAAAGAAGAAACAGGAATCTCTCTGACATGGCCAGGGTTTGAGTGGGGGTGGTCATCCAGGCCCTAACGCTGCTGATGAATTAGCAACAACATGCTTCTAATGAGCAGTCGATCCTTGAGGAAAGCCAGCGGCAGAGGGTTTTGCGTGGGAACCAGCGCAGCTACAAGCCATCTCTGTGTTCATGTGTTATTCATACAGACAGAGCAGAGCTACTGCAGGGATGCCAACTTTGTTTCTGTGGAAAAAAAAAATATTCTTTTAAACTTATGAAGCCCATTGTATACATTAGGCTTTGAAGCTGCATGAAGCAGTCTGAATTCTATCGACCTCTACTGGCAAAAAGCAAGACCTGAGGCGATGCTGACAGAAGTTGAATATACTGCAGACAGTTTAGAAACAATAAAGCCATTGACTAACTGTAACTGAGATCAAATAAAAATGGGAGGTTAAGAGGTGCTATGTCACCATGCAAAACATGGTGATAAATACTGTAATAAAATGCTGCTTTGTCTCTGTCATTTTCTGGCGTGAGAACAAGGCGTTTTAGCTTCCGTAGCTGAAGCTTGCTCATTGCACCATCCATCAGTGAGCTGGAAATGCCAGTAGCTGAGGGAGTGTGTGTGTGTGTGTGTGTGTGTGTGTGTGTGTGTGTGTGTGTGTGGTGTGTGTGTGGTTCTACAACAGAAGGCAGGACTGAAAGTGAGTTCTGAAAGTCAGAAATCTGAGCACCTGCCTGAATCACTGTTGAGTCACTGGCATTAATTAAAAACTCTCTCAATCACTTGCAGCTTTAATATTATGCTAATTTCATAGATTCTTGCTGCACCTGTTATTTTTGGACATGTGTCATTTTCTTTGAGTAAAATAAGTGGCAGATGAAAAATAAGGATACATAGACCTTTTGTGTTGATGTGCTAGAAATCCATATTTTACTGTATACTCACATCAATGAGTTTGACTGGAGTTTGATTGTTTTTCCCCATATGTTGGGAGTAGGTTTTCTCCACGTGCTCCAGCTCCCTTCAACAGTCCATACAGGGCAGGGTAGATCAACTGGAGACTCTAACTGATCATAGGTGTCATTAGACAAAAGAATTAAGTGATTGATTCTGATACCTGAACTTTATGTACAAGCCAACACCAAGTACCTATCCGATACCAGTGCAAAACAAATCCACTTAACTATTAAACCTGTACGCATGTTTTGTTATGTACATGCTTGAAGTTACAAGATGGATTCAGGTGTCTGGGTCGCTCCTAGTAAGTAGGTCTTTCCAGTTCCTGATAAATAATTGTACGGTATTGGATTGGTGCATCGCCAATGTACTTACCAATACCAAGTCCATTAGGCAGTATTGGAGGAATTTCCAATGATGGTATCAGTATCAGAACAACGAGTGGGAAAATGTAGTGCCTTATAGTTGAATACTTATCATGTTTTTATGTGACTGAATTTACAGTTCCCTATTCTTTCCAATCCTGTTAACAACACTACAAAACTTGGTATTTGGACCTTTTTCTTTTTCTGTATTGGTGCACCTGGTCCTTCTTGTAAGATTTCGTTTTCACACCATTTGTTTAATTATTATTATTTTAAGCTAAAAATAGAAATAAATGGTGTACAAGACTGTCTTTAAATAAGATAAATAATGTAGTGAAATAATATACCAAGGGCATAGTGCTAAAGCATAAACATGAAGAATCATACTTGACTCTACAAAACTATTGAAACAAGTTCTTTTGCAAACATGTTGAGTGATGTTTCAACACTGAGGGAGATTATTCCACTTATCTAAGGTTTTGGGGAGTTTCATAAAACATTTAGTGATAAAACAATGATTTTTGTAGTGTAAATCTTACAGCAAGGTTTTTTCTGTTAACCAATCAATTGCAATTCCACTAAATATCTGGATATTTTGGGGGAATGGAGAAGGTTTTGATGAGAGCTCCACAAGGTGTGAATGTCATCACAGTGGCAGAGACATGAACTAATGCAGATAAACAGATGCAGACATGTGCACACACATCCTCACACACATCCCAAGTCTCATCTAAGAAGACAGGAGAGACTAAGCCCTGAGGATAATGGGCAGACAGCGCTGTGTGTCTTCTTTCATTTTGGCAGTAAGAGAAGAAATGAGAGTTAAGACACTCAGGAGACACATTCTTCAAGTAGACAGATCGCTTCTCCAAATACACCCGGTCCCCTGTGGAGGAGCACATTCCTCAGAGAAGATGCTTCTCTAAAGATATTCAGTCGAATTTACTAGAACATCAGAGGGAAGCGGAAGGGGGGGGGGCAATAACCGCCCTCATAAACCTGTCTTTACTTTAGAGTATTGACTAGAATAATCCCACACAGAACCTAAAAAGCAACAGGCAGCGTTCAGCATTGCAGAGTCTTGGGATCTCTCTCAGCATGGGCAGCCTTCATAGTGATATAACACATTCCTCCAAACCCTCGACAATGATTATAATTAGAATCTATTGTATATGAGTCATTGAGAAAGTGGGTAATTTATTTGCAAGAGGGATGGTATGCCAACTATCGGCCAGCAGCTCCCTTTCCTGCTTTAAAAAGAGGCACTGATCATCAGTTTGTTAATGAAGCATCGATGATTGCTGGTGCTTTTTCTTTCTGTATTTTCAGGGGGTAGAAAAGCTGCTGTTCGGGACAGAATACCACCAATTTTCTAATTTTCCATTCGCCACTCAATAAGCAAAGTCTATGATCTGTCAGAGCAGGGCTGTAATTACTATCCATTTGAAGAAGAATCTGGAAACATGGCAATCAGCACTACATAACATGAAACATTACAACCACAGATTACATAGTGTGGTGTTCTCTGATAAATGCATTTTTTTTACATTCTGGATAATCACTCTTCTTCATAGCTGAGGGTCTTTGCAATCAAGTCCACTTGTGATATTGGCTGAAGTAATCAAGCCCATTCCAGTGTGATCTGCAGATTCAGGTTTCAGGCCTGGAACATGGCTGACACAGCACAGGTGTGGGGAGAATTATTGGTAGAAAATAGTGCATTGGCCAGGAGAAGTAGAGCAACAGCTGGACCAAAAAGTTATGCTAAGTTCAGGAGATAAATGGAAACCCTGTTCACCCTGCTGCTATCTGGCAAAAGATACAGAAGTATCCAATGCTGTATCACCAGACTAGAGATCAGCTTCTTTCCTCAGGCTGTGAGACTCCTGAACTCATCCTCTGTAGTTAAAATACTACCAAAAATATTTTCTTGTATAACATAAAGGGACTACAACTTGAATTTAGTTGTACAAACCTGTGCTGTAGAATGACAAGTAGATAAAACTCGAACCTTGAATAACAAATGGATGCATACTTGAAGAGCCTGTTAGAAAAAGCTTGCATTAAGAATCATGACGGATTAAGGACATCTCCTTGATAAAAGATGAAGATCATCATCGTACGCATTGTGGACAGCTCTATCTATCTGATATTGATATCTTAATAGAAGGCCTGTATCAGCAGACCGATACATCAGCATAATAACCGCCACATGTCACTCTGCTCGGCAGCCACAGAGTTTGGAGGTGAGAGATCAGGTCCACAGATCATCAATCAGACCAAAGTTGTGAATCTTCTTCATGTTTGCATCAAGGTCACACTGTACAGTCCTGGAAAGTCTCTACTCCAGGACACAGTCCTTGCGATCATCTATTCATCATCTGTAACCCTGGGGCAAGCCAGCAGACAGGCCCATTCAGCCATTCCCCCATGAAATCGAACCAAAGCTGCCTCAGATCTACGTTTAAGATGGACTTTTGGTTCATTGTGCTACTTGGAGGGTAACACTTTAGGGAGGATGCCCCAGAAAACTTGCTTAGCTACTCCCCAAGTCTAAAGGGGCATCTTTAACTGAACTCATATATGTATAGACAGACACAGTTACAGCGTTCACAGAAACTGCTTCCTGTCTCTTGCACCTGGTTTACAAAAATGAAGCATCTCCCTTGGGTGTTATGAAGTCTTGAAAGAAGGCCGCGATGGCACAGGGCCAGGAGAATAAATAGATTGCGCTCTCTTTCTCTCACCCTCTCTGTATGTAAAGATACTCAGCATGGATATTTTCCACATGGGGAATTATGTAGACCCAGTTTTAAACTATCTGTGGACTGGGTTGACTTTGCAATAAGTGCAGCAGCACAATAAAGAAGACAAATCAGACGTGATTCCTGCACTATCCTCTCAAACGAGCAGTTCTTAGGAGGACGTAATGGTCTCTAACACGAGCCTTCTGCCGGAGCGCACATTAATGAGAAGCCTCCCTTTAGTGCGACTTCTCTCTATGTGCGTTTGTTCTGATACACATAGTCCCACAGATGGAGCTCCGCCACAGGGTCCATGCAGCTGCAGACAGTGTCTCTGCTGTGTGCGAACAGTGGACAACAGGCTCTCTATCCTTCACACGGTGACTAAGTAGCCCTCTCATCTACCTCCTCTCCTAATCTCCTTCTCTTCTTTACTCTTCTTTCAGTCTGCAGCTGAAGACAGATTTATTATTACTGAGACGTCACAAACTTTCTGCTTTGTTATTTCTTCCTCCATCTTGCACTTTTTTCCATCGCTGTGACTCTTTGTTGCTACAGCTCCTTCTGCTTCTCTTTCTGCAGCAATCATTTTCTGTCTATCCCTCAGCTTCAGTCTCCTGTAGACTCTGATAATGACAGTATACGGTCTTGCTTCCCTGCTTTCGTTTTTTTCTGCGAGTACCATGCTGCTTTGCCGTTGCGATAGGGGTTTAAATCCTCCAGCGCGGCCCGCCAGCACCGCTGCAGCTACCCACTGGGCCGGAATAAATCCAGGAGCCTCCAGTCTCGCCTCTGAATGGGCCCACGCCCCTGAAAGCGAGCCCAGAACAAACCCCCCCATGCATCAATCCAGCAGCAATGAACCCAAAAGGCCTTCCTCTGGGAGGTTTAGCTTCCCTCCCTCCCTTGCCTTCACAAAGGATGATTTCAGCTGCCTAATCAACTAGAAAAAAAACCTGTGCCCTCCTCCCAGTTCCTGCTACAACCACTTCCCCACCTCCTCCTCCACCACGCAAATTTCACATGCCAATGATTTTGTTTTTCATAACATGAAGGGAGAGGGCGACTGCTGCAAATAACATTTTCTCCCAAGCATATTTGAAATGTCAACATCATTAAGACCAACTGTCAAATTTAGTGACAGTGAAAGGGCCCCTACCTGCCTAATCATTATAAACTCATGCCGGGTCTTTAAAAAATCTGGGGAAAGAGGTTGTTTTTTCTGTCAAAGCTCTCCAGGCTTACATCCCCGTCTGCATCCACAAGGGCCCGAACACCTGTGGTAATGATCTCAGTGACAGAATCAGGCAATTACTGGACATTTTTATTCATGCCCTGGGCTAGGTCAAACCTCACACACCCAGATACACCCACAGGCTTGCAGAGTCCTTTGTCTTTTCTGCCGTTCCAGCCCACTAGATACCTTGTCAGAGTTTGGGCAGAGCAAACAAACCTGGTGCCCTCTGGCTAACTGCGCCACCAAAATCCACACCATCCCCTGGGTCTGGTCCCATACAGGCAGGAGTTAGAGGTCAGTCCTGAAATCAGGTGTCTAGTGGTCCCATCAACCAGAGCCAGGGTTCCATATCCAAGGTTCAAGAGTGGTCAAGTCACAGCGGGGACTAACACATACTGTTAACGTCTTCAAACTATGGTTAGACAGATATGTACAGAGAAAGGGTGAAGTTAATGGTTATAATTAACTGTAGACTTTATTAATACGTCAAGAAGTGTCTTTGGGGGGGGTGGGGGGGTGCTTATTCTTGACTGATTAGCCTACTAGCATTATTGCTATCTGAAGCAGTGTTAGCAGCACGAGCTTTAGTTCTAGTCATAGAAATGGGAGTAGCACTGAAAGATGTAGAAGTAGCTGTAGCAGAGAGAGTAGCAACATTAATAGTAGTAGTATAACTACTAGCAGCAGCAGTTGTAGTAGCCCCTGCACATGGATCAAGAGCAGCTCACCAGTAGCATATGACATGTGTTGGTCCTCTCAGGTTACATCAATCTCCCATTTCCCAGTCTTGACTCATGCCAGTGCTCCAGCAGAGCAGCCTCTTAATAACATTCACTCGATAAATCCAGGTTACTGTAATGTGACCAGTCTTCTGTCTGCATTAGGGGTAACTTATGATTTTTATTTCTTTCCAGTTAAAATTTATATTTTGATCATCAAAATTGTAGCTTGACCGATAGATATCATTTTACCAATATTATCAGCCAAGTTTGGCCTATCAGTATTAGTTTATTTGTTTTCCAACATGCGCCAATGTGAAAACTTTTGTTTTAGCGATTGTAATTCAGAACAAGATGCTTGGGGCAATTAATAATCATTTAATTCTCAGTTAAGTGTATTGTTTCAGTGCACTGATATCGTTTTAGACTGAATTCTATCATAAAACTGTAAAACATTCTTTACATGTCTTTGACACAAGTATTTGATAACCATCTTTAATGGTTTAATATATCTACCGATACATTAATATTGGAAATTCTTACCCCCTAATATTTAAATCTTTCAGATTGTGGGTCAGCTCTAATTAAAATGGCAAAAAAAAAAAAATAGTGAAAAACATCCATCAATAGTTCCCACAGTCAGAGGGGTCATCCTTAAATAGTTTGCTTTTGCTGAAATCACATGAGGCAAAGAAAAGCATCAAAACATCACAAAAGGAATTTGGCCATATTGCTTGAAAAATGAGGAATTGTATCTAGCAGCATTAGTATTATTGGTGGAATATTAGTATTTAGTATTTAGTATTTGGGCTGAGCAATATACCTAAATTTAATCGTGTTGTCTTTTCCTGTGTTTAAAGGCTGCATTACAGTAAAATGATGTCATTTTCTGAACTAAATGGAGTGTTCTATTTGCCTTTACCCACCTAGTCATTACATCCACACCACTGATAATTATTCATCAGGAATCTCATTGTTGTAATATGTTGTGAATGTACCCATAGCCATCCCTACAATATTGTTGCGATGTGAATATCGAGGTATTTGGTAAAATTTTTGTGATATTTGATTTTGTCTCCCAGTCCTAACATTTATAAAGTGCTTTTGAGTGGGCGATGTAGCCTAAAATAATGAATGATTGAGGCCGTGTCATCCAGCCCTAGAAGTATAGCAATACCAGTGGCAGGATTAGTATCAGAGGTAGGAGAAGCGGGGACATTAGTAGTTGTTATGGTAGCGTTAGTAGCAAGCACCAAGAGATGAATTAGCTGTAGCAGAAGTAGCAGCATTAGTAGTTGATGTAGTTGTAGCTTTAGTACAAAGCAGCAAAAGCTTTAACAGCTGATGTAGCTATAGCAATGGTAGTGGTAATTTATTGTAGTAGCAATGACATTAGTACTTTGTGGCATCAGCAGCTACGAAAGTACAATTAGTAAAAGGACTAGTAGTAACAGAAGTAGAATAATTAGTAGCAGGATCAGCAGCGTAAGCACTTCACAGCAACAGGAGTAGCAGTGACGATGGCTCAGTAAAGGTGGTGGTCTAGCATACCTTAAAATCATTCAGTGACACAAATGTGAGAAAAAGGATTTTACACTCAGTACTCCTACAGTGTACACTTTTCCTTTCCCCCCTTACCTAAGCATGTGCCTGTCACCGTTTGTGTGTCCGTGTGCACTTTCTCCCATGGCTGAAAGGCGAGAATCGTTGCGAGGCATTCTTACAGTTCTGCAGTAAGCAGTCCAGTAAGGTGAGGGAGTCGAGCGTGCCTCCAGGCCAATTAAGCCCAAACAAATCATCGTCATTATGCAGGAAACTGCTCAGCTGAGGATTTACAGTAAACCACCTCAAAAACATGCTGGTCATCCTTGATATTACAAACTTTTTAGGCTTCACTTACATAGCTAGGCTGATGCTCTCAGTAGCCCCCCACCTCACCCCACCCCACCCATTCTGTGCCCAGCCAACCAGCCACACAAAACCGCCTATTAGTGATTCTACTTATGCTCTCACTTCCTCGCCTCTACAGATTCACCCCGCCTGTTACTGTAATCCCTCTCAAGCGGATTCTTAATTAAACATGGACAACACATGGGGTCAAAGACATCGCCCTGGTGGCAAGGACTCGTGGGCAAAAGGAGGCTCAAACTCGTGTTGGACTGTGCTACAGGGCTCGTTACTCAACCTCGCTTCCTTTTTCTGAAGACAAAAAAGAAGAGCTGTCACTTCTGACAGGTCCTAATCTCTGGTCTTCCATTAATTACTCCACCCTCCCTGAATGCACTCATGCGTATACAGATTGAGGACAAAACACACACACACACACACACACACACACACACTGTTTAAGTCAACTGCTCCTGTCCTTGGCTACAGCCTCTAAAATGAAGATGTGACTGACTCTATTACCATAAAGTAAGCACTGCCGTAAATCAATTTCTGGTAAGTGAAGAACTCTTTCCATCCTCTGCTCCCTCCCCCACTCTCTCTCTCTCCATGATTGGCAGGTTTAATTAACAACAGGTCTTCCGGCCCAGCAGAAAGTGGGTGACAGAGATGGTGAGTGGTAGCGGGGTGAGCATAGAGGGGGGATGAATGTGGAGATATGAAAACAATACATAGCCTACTTTTGTGTGCATATAATTAAAGATGTCTGGGACTCTGTGGGCGGGGCTGCACAGATCCAGGCAGAAGCCATTGATGTGCAGACCGTCCCTACAGAGTGACAATGACAAACATGTCAGACATTGTTCTACAAATGCATTCCTCTCTTCTGCTAACCATATTGGGGCCACTGTAACCCGTTCCTGCACTTACTTCCCCAGATTCCCAAAAAAGTTGTGAAAAAAACTAAAATAAAAACAGCATGCAATTATTCGCAAATAAAATGTATTTACTGAAAATGGTCTTGAAGTATTCCTGAGTCCATGTAGCAGTATCTTTTAGACAGTGATCGATCCCTGCTTGTGAACTACGGTGCAGCACGGGCCGCATTTTTCTGTTTGAACCTCGACAGGCATTCTTTGTTTCAGCCCCAACACAGACAGAAGGTCCATCACTTATTATCAGGTCTCACTTAATCATCGTCATTTCTACATTTCTGTCTGAACCGATCTGAACCCATCAGGACCAAACAGGCTTTGGTCTCAAGTTGTTCGGGTGTCCAATGAACCGGTTGACCTGTGGAATGATCCAAACAGGTGTTTTTGGAGCATTCTACAATTGTACTACTCTTTTGTTGCTTCTGTCCCACCTTCTTTGAAAGCTGCCATCAAAGTCAGAATAGAATATATTTACAAAACTCAAGTTGATGAGCAAACAAGACAATAAATATATTGTCTTTGTGCTGACTTCAATTGAGTGTATGTCAAAAAAAAGGAAATTATCACATTCTGTTTAATTTATGTTTTACAAAGCGTCACGACTTTTTTTTTAAATTGGGGCTGTAGTTGTTATACATGTCATACGATATGAATGGAGGAGGAAAAGAATGGGGATGTCAGGTAGCACATTTGCATAACCAAAGGTGAAAAATGACCTTCCTCCGGCAGCTGAGTCAGGACTTTGTACTAAACGCTCGCTTTAAGGCTGAAGCAAAGCCTTTTCCTGCCGTGTCCCCAAGGTTTGATACGTCTTAGCCTCTTTTACACTTATATATTCCCTGTAGGATGCATTATCCACAAGTACAATATTTCTTTTCACAGTTATGCTGACAACAACTAGCTTTACCTACCCTTACAGCCCTGTAACCACAATAAATTAAGAGACCTGGAAAACTGCCTCGAGGACATCAATTCCTGGATGGCTCAGAACTTTCTCCAACTTTGTTTGAATAATGCTTAAAAAGTTATGTTAACTCAGAGTCCATGGCACTTATAGCAAGCCTACGTGTAGCTTTTGTATAGAGAAATTGTTCAGAATGCAAATGAGAAATGACATAACACACACAGCACGGGTTTTACTGTTACTGTTAAATGTCACACAGTTCGATTCCAATCCTCTTCTAGCGCTACCTCATCTGTGCTTAGGAACCTGGACAGTCAAGTGAACCAAGCCGAGTTGCATTACGGGCAATGCCAGGTTTTGACAATGAAGACAAAAATGTGGATTAAAAAAAGACGATGTCTCTGGTTCCACTGCCTTGATTTTGATCCTCTGTTTTTTTTTTTTTTTTTTTACTGTCTATTGTGAGTCCGAAGATTGTTCAGAGTAGTGCAATGCCAAAATGGGCGGAATGTTCTTTGAAGTGCAACACATACCCTTAAGTTGCATCATTTCACAGCTGGAGCACACACCGAATCTTTCATGCAAACAGAAGAAGTAGCTGTGGAACGGATGTCGGGCTGTATTACGAGAATGCGATACGTTTGTCGACATCAAAGTTCTCATGTGTCTTAACACTTCGACACGCTCCCGTCCCAATGCATTTACTGACTGGCTTTAAACTGCTGTTGATTTTAATATTTACTCCTGTTTGTCTTTTTCTACAGATGCTGCTCTGCGTCAAGCCATGATAAGTGATTTGCATTTTTTTTCTGTAGTTTTTGTCTCCTTGTCTTTGTTCTCTTCTCTCTGCACCGTAAAGCAAATCATAGATTGACTGTGCTGCCTTTAAAGTGGTATATAAATAAAATAAATATAAAGTTGTGCTTAGCTCCGGTGAGCGCTCTTCCAGAAGACTGTTACATCAGTTTGCAGGTATTAAACACATGCTATAGGCCTATCACCATTGCCCATAGCACCCTCGGGCGTGCTCCCCTGAAAACCTTGATGCAGACACCCTGCCTAACATTTCACTTGGCTTTAGATAGAGAGTTTTAATAGGCCGGAATGCTATTTCAGAGGCTTTTCTATCCAGGCGAGAGTAAGATTTGGGAATAAAACTAAATACTTAATATAGTGGGAATAGTTTTGGCATAAAAATGATCAGTGCTGGCATGATATTAGTATCTCCCCTCAAAAATCCACAGTGGCTGAACCCTACTTTAGACACTGAAGTGATCAAGCCCGAAAATTAATTGTAATTATCTTTAGGGAACTGTTTTGGCAAGAATGTAGCCTGAATATAGCACAAAATCAAGTAACATCTATCCTTAAATATGGCTGCCAGACTCAAAAGCCAACATCAGTTTAACTCCATGGATAACCTGTTTCCTACAGTCGAGAGCCAGTGCTCCTCCTGCGGCAGAGAATCTTCTTTAGTTTCATAATACATTAACACCAGCAAGGAGCTTCAATATGAAACACAGAACTGGAAAAGAAACCAACTGCTGCAGACTTTTGATGGCAGGCTTTCTGCTGCTCTCATCACATTTCTAGGTCAACATACAGGAGGCTGTGTTAAAACCGACTCACAAACAACATATGTCAACTGGCGCCTTATGCAAGGGCAAACAAAGTAGATCTGTTTTCAATGTCTGCTCAGGTCATCCCTGTATCATCCCTCCAGCGTCTGGGCCAACCTCATCATCCTCTCATGCCCTATTATCATTGTGTATGGGCTCGGTGACCCCGGCCACAGTGCCATCTGCTCAGATTCTATTCATGCCTAGATTAGGGGTGTAGGCCAGGAGGGCACAGGGACACACATGTTCGGTGGCGGGTCTGGAGACGACTCCCTTGAGTCACTTTCACTTCAGGGCGGTCTGCTAGATCAATCGGCGGCGGGGAGATGAAAGGTGATGCTCAAAGTTGCAGCACAGACAGAAAGCCGACCACTAGCTGGTTTCCATGCTGTTTCCCAACAGCTTTCACCGATGAAATCAATAATCCCTCCTCCACCCCCCTACTGAACTCCACACGCTCCTCTCCTCTCCCACTTTCTTCACTTCAGTCTCAGCCTCTTCTTTTTCTCTGCCTCCACCTGAAATGCTGCACCTGCTCTTGAGGAGTCTTGCTTATTGAATCAATGATTCAATGCCTCCTGTAACGGCAAGCATATAAAAACCACAACATCATGCTCCGGGCACCGGCTGCGATACATCTCATAAAACAGAATGAGGATTTTAGGGGTATATGCTTCCAATCATTCTTGGCTAGGCTGACGCACTCCTCTGTGAATGCAAAGATGCTACAGCTCTCTCATTCCCAGGCGGGGCACGATCCCTCAGCTCCTTGCTCATGAATGTAATCCTTTACGTTTATCTGTCTGAGTTCAGAGGCCACAGGGGCCGCAACCTCCACACTCGCTACTAAAGCAGACGGCTTTTGGAGGGCAAACACAGCAGATGCTGGCCCAGGTGCTATCGCATCTTAGAACTGCCAAAATACCGCCATCGTCTGAAGTGCTGCCAAGGTGGCCCCACTGCTTAGAGTCAAGAGGGAAGGTAGGAAGAGGGAAGAGACGGAGTTGACAAAAATGCGCATGTGGTAAGTAATGTCTAAAAGAAGCAGCGAGATGACAGATGGGTTGAGAGGCAACAGGGCCAAGATGAGGAAGTGAGGGATCAACGCGGCCAAGGTTAGGGGTTTGATTCCCAACAGGAATCATTTTCTTCCAAATCACAACGGGAACTGCTTAGTATAAAGTTGCAAGTATTAGCTTGTACAGAGTATGAAACCACCTTTCCCCCACACCTTTCTGAACTAATGCCACCTAATATAAGAAAACCAAACCAAACCATGAGTTCTAGTCACAATCTATTCAATTTCAAGTACAAGCCACAACCTGAATTGTGATCTTATTTGTCAATTCTATGGCCAGACTTCAAATAGCCAATTTTTCATTTACACCATAAAGACGCAACAGTTAATTAAGACAGTTATTTTTTTGGCACAAGCTCGTCATAGTTGTAACTCATGTTGCACTGTTTACAATTCGTCATCCAAGGAAAAGCCCGTGAAGTAATTCGTCCCATCAGAGTAGCAATCTAGTTGGCTACATCAGTCAGATCAGCTAGTCAGCGAGGTTATGTGATGTTTGGAAACAGAACCCCTCCCCATCACTGTCCACCCTGACTTAAAGTGTTGGAATCTGTAGGAGCCATTTTTGTTGTTTTAAGGGACATCCAAAACACAAAAATAGCTCCTACAGAATCAGTGTCAGGAGAGAACGGGCTGGATCAATGCACCTCTATCTCCATTTGAGTGGTTACTGCCTCTCACCACTCTTTTTAAAAAAAAAAAACAGGATAGCTATTCTGAACAGCCATAAACACTTTTGCCTTCCGATGTGGGGGAACAGCATGCCAAATGAACTAGCCGACCACAGAGCAGCTGCACAGGAAAGGTTGGGGGGTTATGTGCTCAAAAAACACCTCTGGAGTAGTTGCAGATGGAACGTATTACTCATCGCACCCTCCCTTCCTCCCTCAGCCTGCACTCTGGAGCTCTGACACTTCATGTATTCGGTTTCAAAGCAAGATGCTCCTGAAAAGGGCAACACTGAGCCACCGAAAGTGCCACGATCCAAATTTACTTAGGGAGGGAGGAAGTGAAGAAGGCGGTGATGAAGATGTCCCGCAGTGAAGAGCAGACACGCAGGTGTTGCTGCTCATGCTGCATAACCTCCCCTGCTGTGCACAGGAGGGTCACTGCTAACCTTGACAGGGGTGAACAGGCGCTGCCGCAGTGCCCTTGTTCACTCCGCTGAGGGACATGTCATATTATTTATTTAATAAATTGACTTTTTTTTCCCTTCAACTTTTAATATCTCTTGTGCGCCACAGGGACACTCTGAGGCCCACAGGTTTGATAACTTTAAACAGCTACTTTTTAAAGTGTAATATCTACCGCTACCCTGGGACCTCCACACCCCGGGTCCTGCTCCATATCACAGGCTTTTTTTTTTTGTATCTTACGAAAATGAAGGGCAGGAAGGACTGAGTTGGTAGTTTGGCGGTTAATCTAACTCGAGTTTATCAGCATCATGGTCTTCCACTTTAATGACACGGAGGACTAAACATGTGAGCCCAAGAGGGAAAAGTCTGGGAGATAAGGAGCTGGGAGTTGAAGAGGAAGTAGCAGGGCTGAAAAGAAATAGCTTTTGGCATCGTGCAGTTTTTTTTTATTCCGCAAGCTGCAGAGAGGAATGCTATTCCCTCAGTTTGGCGCCAGATGTCATCTCAATCTAAAGCGACACTTGCTGACAACGTCGCCCACAAAATCATCTTGCGGCCGAACTCTGACCCCGTCTGCTGAATCTGCTGCTCGGTCATCTCATGCTGCAGAAATAACCAAGCGACAGATCCCCGTCTGCTGCCAGCGTCACAACTCACATCAATCTGTCATCAGTAATGACAGGCCCGACCACAGGTTTCATGGCCAGGGAATAGCTTGGACAATTGGTTCAGCCGCATAGTGTAAACACACCGTCGGCAAGGCAGCCCAAGCGGTAGAGGAATATTCATAAAGATTATTCATGGCTGGCTGTCAGAGGCGGTGACAAATCTGGGCTGTAATGGCAGCAAGAGCAGAATCTGACGGAGAGCAGGCCTGGGCTGAGAGGACAGGCAGCCGTCACCGCAGAGCAGTCATGCTCCTGCATATCTCATATCTGTGCCCAACTCATCCTTAATACAAGCAACTACAACCAGCGGAATCCTACATCATCAATCTCACCTGCCATCCCCAACAAGATGGCCATGCAGTGTTTCCCCTGTATACACCTCGCAACGGCGCACCTCCGCTGCTGGAATGTGACCACCGCTGCTGAATTCATTTTGGAGAGGAGGGAAAGAAAAGGGGAGGAGACGAGGGGAGAAGGTGGAGGAGAAGTGGAGGTGGCTGCATTTCTCTGAACGCTGAATGATTTTGCGCTTTAAACGCTTCATATCTTGGTCAATTAATACACCTGTGAGTAAAGCATATTATCGGAGAAGAAGATAATTTAAGAAACTAATTTTATATTATTTCACACTGTAACCAATAAAGTAAAGTAAAGTTAGAAACAGAGGGGACTCCGTCTTATAACTTTAAAAATTGAAGATGTATTTTTTTCACAACTATATTCAGGGCAATTCTCACAGATACGAGTAAAGAATTAAGCATATAGGTTAAACGAGGAACTCACCTGAATGTGTCAGCACAGTGATTAAGCACTGGGTAGATGTCAACACTGAGGACAGCAGTGCTGAACACTATATCATGATCATCATTCTCGCATACGCAGTCATTTGACAGGAATAATGTGGAGGATCCATGTGACGCGGGACATCTGTCAATCAAAGACGATCGACAGAACCCCTCAGAGATATTAAGGCATTTTTCAACACTTCAGTTACTTTCTCAGGGATTAAATCATGGATCTTGTGATCAAATCAAGCACTTTAAAGACCCACTTTAGGATTCAGGAAACAGTGAAGGGCAAACTATTAATCACAAAAAATGAGAAGATTAATTTCAAAAAGAAATGACTGGTGCCGTTTTAATATTCTTTAAATATGTAAGGTAGCAAATATGTTCTTTGTGGGAGGGTTTTTGGTTTATTTTTGCTACTGGCCAGCACACTTCCTTTTTTCCATTCCCATTTCAAGACATGATATCTAATGGGACTTCTAAATGAGTTACAATTATATCTGAATCCCTGAAACTAATGAACAACAGCAAAAAACAAGAATGTATAGATTCATTGGAAGAAATACATTGTCAGAATTCCCTTTATTTATTTTCATTTTGAATATGTTAAAGACACCTTAGTCTTGTTCTTAATAATTGACATTACAAATGTGGCATGGTCCTTATTCCTTCCTATTCCACACGTAAACAAAGCCAGAATTACTTGCGAATGAAACTTATTTCAATAATTTACTGAATAAACTTATTCAAAACGACTGTCCTTTGTCCTTGTCTCACCACAGCCTGTAATTTATTTGGATGTTTTGCAGCTTGGAACAGTACCTCTGCATTCTTTCTGCTGTCCATCATTAGTCAATAGTGTCAATCAAAAGCAGAGCCAGCAGATTTTGTATTCCCTTTTTTTTGTCACTTTTCTAAAGTCTACACCCAGAACCTGCTTAGAATTACTGTGTTGTTTTCATGTTTTTATAATGAAGACACAGCTCCAGTGTTCTCAGTTAGTCAGAGTCCATACACCACCAAAGCAACAACAGAGGCCCAGGAATGCAGGGCACATCACCAACTGTTACCCGTCGGTGTTTGTGTTTTAAGGTGAAATTGTGCAAGGTTCGCTCCTTGAGCTTTGACAAGATAAGTGTTCATGCCTGGCTTGATGATATTTCCGTGTTTAGAGGAATTAGGAGACGTGAAATGTAGTCAAGTTTTGAGGGACAAATATTCTTGTCAGTGCAATTGCCTGACCGCAATCGGGTAAGCTGCCTCTGCGGCTGCTTTCAAAGCATTATCCTTGTGCTTTCTATGCTCCATGGACAATTTGAGACATGATCTGTGACAGACGGTGAGCTCTTGTATTTGAAGAAGAGAGTGGTTGGAGGAGTGCAGACAGCGATCTCAGGCACTTGGAGGTTTTCTAAAATTTGCTAAAAAAGCAAGCTGAGTATAGTAGAAAAGTCTGGATGCTTCACACTCCTCTGCTTTTGTTGCCCGGCAGCAGATCAGCCTTGTGAGACTCTATAATCATACAATTAGCAGCATTCTGCATACCTGCAACACACAGCATCCGAATACCAGCAGCTGATGCGCTCACGCTATGTGAATTTACTTCCCTAAACAATTTTAGTGATTTCATGAAGCGTTCCATGCAGTAGATCATTATGAAGCTTGTTGAAATAAAACTGAAAGCTGTGTAAGCAATGAAATGAGTCACTGAGGGAAGAGTGAGCAACTGCAATCACAGACCCAGCAGCTTCTTTAAAAAGCGATCTAAATTGAATACTGACATAGGCATTCACCAACAGGAGAGGATGCCAAAAAGTGAGCAAATTAACTTTATTGTCTAAACACGTTGAGCGATCAGCTTGACAGGCAGTGCGGTGCCTGCTGGCACAACTCCATCTGCTCAGTAATGATTTGTTGTTGATGGGGGAAAAAAACAACACATTTCCAACACCTGGAGAGGTGAAGACTGTCTCGATTCTCCCCACGAAGACGCCTCGTGGTTCCGGGCCAAGGCGGTCGGGCAGCACTGTCAGCTCCATTAACAACGCATTTTGGTGACAGGCACATGTGATTAGCGGCAGCACTGGTAGATTAACGTCACAAGATGTATTGCACGAGGCGATAATGGTCAGGGATGGTGTGATTTCTACCAGCATGAATGACCAACATCTGGTTTCCAAGACGGGCCCTGCTGAATGGTAAATGGTGAGATGGATTTGCATTTATATAGCATTTTTCTAGGGCTACCAACTACGCAAAACACACTGCAACACATGCCACATTCATATACATTCGTGCACTGATGGCAGTGGCTGCAATGCAAGTTGCAGACATGCAGGACCACCCCACATTATTTCTACACTCAGCCATTCACATCCACACACTCACACACCGACGGAACAGCCATCAGGAGCAAATTGGGGTTCAGTATCTTGGGACTCAGCAGGGGATCAAACCCTCCGATTAAGAAACTACTTCCTGAGCCACAGACATCCAATCACCTAAATAAATTAGTCAAGAAAATCAAACGTAACAAATATGGCCACCAGTCATACTCAGCTCAGCTCTGTCCAGGTCACATCTTGTGTAGGAACAGAAAAACTGACATTATCAAAAATAAAATGTCCTGTCAAAATCAGCCGGCCCAGACTTTGGACATTTACTGACCAGTGAGCTTAACTAGGCAGCTATACCAGTGGCTGAACCTAGCAGGACTTCAGAAATGGTAGCACTTTATACGTGGCTAACGTTAGCTAGCCAGCTAAAACACTTAGTGAGGCCTCGGTTATCGTCTTGGCGGTGCAGCGAATGCAGCCTTTCGGGCAAGACACAGGCAACGCAACAGTCAGTCAGTTTTTCCTGCCGCTAGTTCTCTGCGGTCACGTTGGTGTGCTGACAGTCACAATAGGCTCTGTTGAAGTCTACACTGCATTTCACCAACTGTCTTGGAGAAAATTGATTTCAGTGGCCCTGACTCCTCCTTCGATGATAAGAGAAAATCATTTTTATGATCATGCCGCAGTTAAATAAAGCCATTGAAGTTTGTAGACTCTCTCAGCCATCCACAGGTCTCGGAACTTCCACAAAAAAAAAACATTAAGTATTCAGCTGTGATGATTAAATGTACAATTTTAATTCTGTGGGACATCTTTACAAGTATGCTTTTGCCACACTGCCAGTAAAAACTCTGAGACGAACAGAATGACTGGCAACTAACAGCAGAGGCAATTAAATTTCTTGAAAGCCATCAAAGTAGTGGAAGATAGGGGAGGGAAGGCCTTTTTGACTTCTACCTTAGTGGGGCTGCTTTGGCTCCATCTAACAGGCTGCTTTGGCTGATTGAATACGTCCACGCATTTGATGCTTGACCCATCCATTTAAACCTAAAAAAAAAATGGGCTCGGGGAGACTGTAATATGCAGTCCATCTAATGCTGCATCAGAGAGGTGAAGAGTGAAATGTGGGCTGTACTTTATCACTTCTAATTGGTCATTTTTATCCATTTCAAGTTTGCTTGCATCCATTTTTCTCCAGGCAAAGAGACAATTAAAGCCAGGTTGTTTAGTCTGTTGCCTCAGAAAATTCAGTCCCACAGCTCTGAGGGCTTGTAACTGTCTGGTAAATGATGTGAGTTATATATTGATAGATTTCTGTGATTTTTCTTCCTTTATACGAAACAACCCTTGTTCCCTCCCATTTCATTATCATGAACTATAATTAGAGTGTACTCATTTTCTCGAACAACGTGTAGCTATTATGCAATTCACTATTGTTCTATTAAAGAATCTCGTGTTATTTCCTCCAGAACAACCACATTTCATCATAGCCTTTTGTGTGAGCACACGCTCCATTTTCTCCATTTACAGCCTCCACATTTGCCCCAGGAGAGCCGTGTGTGTCAGGCTATTTTCTGTTGGATTAACACTGAGCCGGATCCACACCGCTACACACCGAGGACCCTCTCTACACCCTCCCAGCAGCCCGTGAAAGCCCACCTCCTCGTGTCATCAGCGCCCATTCCGGTGTGGTCTTTTTCAAGCTAACCTCCTACTGACCTCCAGTCTCGGAGTGTGTGGAGCTGCGTGTCGGCGGCGCTTAGTGTTGGGGTTCGCTCACGTGGTTTCATTTTTGGGATTAAATTACCTTTTTGTTCCGACTCCTCGAAGCCCCCCCGCTAACAGAGGCCAGCTGTGCTTTTACAACACAGCAGGTTTTCGCCTCACCTCTACAATAATACATTCTGTAGGTGAAATTATGGAGCTGAGGTAAGAGACCTCCAAGAGCAGCACGCACTCAAGCATGTGCCGGAATACAACAGAAATGTAAAGTGTAGGTAGCACTGCATGTACAACAGCAAACTGAACACTCAGACTCAGACAGAAGATTTAGCTGTGTACTAAATCTAAATAGTACCATCGACTAGTGACAATAGTCAAGAATTGGAAGTTGCAGCACACACCATATGACACGACATGCATATGACACACATCAAAACAACTGCACCCATAATTTGAATGCACGCACACAGACTGGTGATGTCTTGACGAGCGTTAACGAGGGATGACCACACATCAGGATACATGGTCCCTTTTCCAAGTAAAAGCAGCATCTTGGGTGCTCTGGTGGCCTGGGGGTGAAGGTGCTGACCATGAACCACAACATCCCAACAGGCCAGGACCTTTTGCTGTCATTCTCCATCTCTACCCTTTTTTCCTATCACCTGTTGAACAAAGGTATTCAATTCCAAAAGCATATCTTTAAAAAAAGTAAAATCTGCACCTTATCATGATCATCAAAACCTGGCGACCGTCAACTGACGTGCATCAAATGACTCAACCCAATGTGTGTAACAGGCTTCAACTAACATTTGTTTTCTTTTTCATATAATCTTTCAATTCTATTCTCGATTGACGTCCTCAAATGTCCTGTTTTGTCCACAACCCAAAGATATTCAGTTTACTGTCAGGGGGAGAACAGAAACCAGAAAAAAAAAAAAGCTGAAACAGAGAATTTTGAATTTCTAATAGATTAACTAATAGATTATCAAAAATAGTTGCTAATTAATTTATTAGTTGATAACTAATTGATTAATTGTTGCAGCTGTGTTGCACTAACATGTTCTTTTCTCAGATATTCTCTGTTCTAAATCAGTTTTCTAACACTGGGCTGTGTTTTATTTTGGCAAAGATCTTAATTTGTGATGCACTGCATCTTAAAAAATGAGTTAAAACAAGATAAGACCTGCAACAATTAGTCAAATAATTGGTTGATCAAAAGCTAAATTAGTTGCCAGCTATGCTAATTATCAATTATTTAAATAATCTCTCCAACGAAAATGTCAAACATTTGCTGTTTCCAGCTTCTGAGGACTTGCTGCTTCTCTTTGTCATCTTTGACAGTCAATGAAGAGTCTTTCTTTAGCACTGCCAGCTGGACAAAAGAGGAGATTTTAGGACGTCACTTTGGGCTCTGGGAAATTTTGATAAGCAAATTTCACATTTTAGAGACTAAATAATTGATTGGTTAATCACAAGATGAATGTTAGATTAGTTTATAATTAAAATAATAATTAGTTGCAGCCCTAAAACCCATTCAGATTTCCTAAACTGAGAAAAACTAATAGTTATTGGGACCAAGAAGGGGGATTGGTGTATCAAAAATAAACTGTACCCACCCTGTGTGTGTCTGAGGACAGTAAGAGCCCACAGATCTGACTTACCAGCCATGTCTCTGTGGAAACTACACTGGTAGTAAGAGATGCAATGATGAGTCAACAGACTATTATAATAATTGTTCTGAGTATTTTCTTCATAAAAATGTCAAATTCTCTGGTTTAAGCATCTCAAGTGTGACTATTTTCCAGTTTTCTTAGTCTTCCATGATAGTTAACTGAATATATCTGCGTTCTGAACAGCTGGGTCGGACAAAACATGGCACCTGAATGCCTCACTTTAGCTTTAGGAAACTGAGATGGACATTTTTCATCATTTTCTGGCTTTTTTTCCACCAAATGACTAATAGCAAATAAGCATTAGTTCTATTAGTGCTAATATATGCACACCTTACTTTGAACAAAAGCAGCCAAACAACAACTTTGTGTGACTGAAATAGTGTAAAAAGATTTTTGATTTAAATCAAGAAATCTGTAAACAGGATTACATTTGATGCCAGCTTCCTGGTATTTTTCAGTGCAAGAGGTCGTGCGGCACATTTCAGTCGGCATCAAAAGAAAAGAGCTGGCGTCTGAAGCGCAGCCCCACCTGTGTCCATTTCCAACAAATAGACTGAATGCATGCCAGCTGGTGATGAGACCGTCCTCTCTGTTGTTCTGTGTAATCTCATAAGACAGTTGGCTTGTTCCATTAAATCTTGCCTACAGAACCAACTTGATCCTGGAGAGCAGGGAGTGGCTCAGCGCGCGTCTGTTCGGCAACTGGTTTTGGGAGGCTGCATGTGTAACTGACACCAGTGCACCAGAGTATTTATATCTCCGCTCGCACCAGTTGCAGAGCATTCTTGAGACAAAACCAACTGGCACTCTCACTTGACACAACTTGACAAAAAATGTGACCAGAGGCGCTTTTATTTTCCCCCTCCTGTACTCCACAACATGCCTCAAAAGAAATAAAAGGTTCAGGGGTCTCAGGGAAATCTTCAAAAACTGCTTCAGCCATTCAAATGTTAAACTCGCCACAGGCAAAGTAGAGAGGATTTGAGCTCCTATCTCAGACAGGCTCTGTGGATTTCACCTATTATGGCTTAAAAAATCTCAGCTTTCCTCCTCTCTGAACACACTTTAATACTGCCTACCACAGTTTGACAGATAAACACAGAGAATATTTGGATCAGCTGGGATTTTTATTTTTTTGGGGGGGGACTCACATTACTAATTCATCTCCACTGTATTGCTCTGTAGCAGCAGAAAACACACACACATCCTCTTGTGTTTGTTCACACCGACATTTTTCCTCCCCAAAACGCCTCTGATGGCTCATTTTGCTCCAAACTAGAAAAGCAGTCGAGCAGATTACAGCCTGCATCAGCAACATCATTATGCAACATGTTCCATCAATACTATTAACATGGAGGAAAGTTAGCAGCCCGTTACACACACATCAGCAATTACAAAACACACACACACACACACACACACACACACACACACACACACACACAAAAGAAACAGTAAGGATGACTTAATCACTCCTAGGATGTAATTTACATGAACATGACACGCTGGAGGAGATAATGGTGTTGGCACGTAGTGAAGCCTGGCCAATGAAAACATGACAGTAAACGTCATGTTGCTGAATGCACAGGACGAGAGAGAGAGAGAGAGAGAGAGAGAGAGAGAGAGAGAGAGAGCGTCCACGGTGCAAAGCAACGAATCCACTTTCATTCTTTTAGGCTTATTATTTTCAACTTTGCAGATTTAATCTGGAGACGGAGCGTCCTCAGAAAAATCGAGCAATCACAAGTAGCACTGAGTCGTGTAATGAAACGATGCTGTGATTATATTCTGGTTGAGGATGAAGGCGAATATGTCCCCCCACCACCAGCCGTGCGCCCCTGGAATATTAACCTTCCAGTGCGCGCACGGAGGAGAAAGTTGACCCCGCTGGCTGCAGCAGCAGAGGGGACAACTTTAAAAGTTGTCAAACCTCAAAAAAGAGCAAAAAGCAACCTCGGCTTCCACATATACTCCCGCAACTGTTAAGAAAAGAGCGACTTTAAACCCCGGGGGTCAACTTTAAAACGGCAACTCCGTCTTGAAGAGGAGAGATAGAGGCGAACATCTCCCCTTTTTTTTTTACCTGTTGGTCCTTCCATGCTGTCTGCGTAGATCCTGACGGCCAGCATCAGTAGCAATGCTGCTGAATACATGTTGGCGGAAACAAGTAAAGTCCAGCTCGTTTTGTGCGCAATCCTGAAGAAAACTCCAGCAGCAGCAGCAGCAGTCAGTCAGCAGTCAGCAGCAGGACTGGAGAGAAGTTGTGCGCTCGGCCCCGCTCATCGCTGAATCCCCGTGCCTGCTCCCTCCACAGCCCGCACAGGGAGCATCTGATCTCCAGCTCAAGCGTTCAAAAAGAGCCCCCCTCCTCCTCCTCCTCCTCTTCCTCCTGTAACGGCTCCGCTACTTTTTTGCACTGTCAAAGCGAGCGAGGTGGACGCAGGAATGCGGGTCTGCGGCGCCTCCATGTGGCCAGGAGGGGAATCGTCTGACCACTAACACCCGCACAAACCCCCCTTTTGCATGTGATGATCCGCACTTCCCAAAGGCAAAATTGATTGTTAGAAATACTATAGGTCACTAGACTGTTTCATTAGAAGGGAGCGTTTTTTCCTCAGTGTCCCGTTTAAGTGCATTCCTGGCTCCCCAAACGGACTCATTTCTTCTTGGCTGCTGTTCTCCAGTATTATGCTAAACCCACCAGATTAAATTCTGACTCATTGGTGCAGGGGTATTGAGGGAGTCACACCTTGCCAAAGGCTACCAAATGAGTGTCCACGAGAGATGGCAGTTTATTTTTCACAACCGTCTCCTCCCTCCGACAGTGTGGTGAGACAGCAGGGTGGCAATGTGATAAAGCGTTAGCTTTACCTGGACAGCTTGGGTTCAAGCCACAGAAAAAACGCCCTATAGCAAAGTCTGCTGCCGAGTCCCGTTTCCCCACTCCAACCGACCCTGACCTTACCCATGGGGTTTTCCTTTAATTAATGCTTATTTTGCATGTATCATCTTGTTTAATGGTGTAAATATATTCTGGGATAAAGTGTTCGATCTGTGTTCCGGTTTATTCTCAAGCACTGATTGCTGCTTGTTGTACATTTTGCTTGGATTTGACCTCATCTGGTCTCAAACCCAGGCTCGAGCTGAAGCTGTGTAAAGCTGTGTAACATGTGAACAAAAACAGAAAGCATTCCTTTGCAAACAAACTGTGTTTACTGACTACCGTCTTTCAAAGTGTTCCTGAGCCCATGTAGCGATATTCTCTATGCAATCATGTCAATCACCTTTCGAGGTTGTCCCGATCATACCCAGTCATGATACTATCACATGTAACCATTGAACCTGTTTACCCGTGGAGTGTACCACAGGTGAACAGGTGTTTTTGGAGGATTCCACAACTTTCCCAGTCTTTTATTGCCCCTGACACAACTTTAACCTAAAAAATGTTTTTTAAAAAAGTGGCCTTTAAGGTACATTTTAAAGCTCCGGTCAGTAAGAAAGTCATCTCATTCCCAACTTGTCAGATACTTTCAGGTGGCATCAGTATTACTATCTTACGAACAGGAGCTTTAACTCAAGATTAAATTATCTATTTAGGTGTTTCGAGGTGAAGGTGGCACCTTTAGTCTGGTCTGGGCATGCTGGGCATTTGCCCACTTTTCCCAGTTAGCAATCCAGCCTTGCCCACAACTCTTGTTATGAGAACCACTGATGCAAACATCGCACAAACTGGAATAATGAAGGTATAAAAAACGGTTTGAGATAGGGAGACGGGACCTCTAGATTGGATCAATATGCAGGAGTTTGTTTAGGGCTCTTGTCATGATGGTTACTATTGTGCTTTAGTTGTGCATATAAAGAAAAAACTTAAAATGATTTCACATCACAATTTCTTTGCCACAGAGATCCTAGAACCTTTGGGGGAATGGGGCAGTTGCCAAGTTTGCCTATTTGGTAATCATAGCTAAAAAAACAAAAACAGAGATTGTAAAATGTCGGCGCACATGTAAACACAAAGTTCCTGAAGCTGTTTCAATATTTTATTATGACTGATCAGCAATGGACAAATGGATTGATTTTTGATACATGGGAAGGAAATATTACAGATACAGTATGATACACATCAGAACACTGGTGTTACAGAGGAAAGGATCGCATTTATAAATATGCATCAGGTCATCATTATTCTCACTTATATCAGAAAATGCATGTGCAGCTTTCTGATGCCGGTGGAGACTGTTGATAGTGAACACAAAATGATGGCTTTTTGCCAAAATGCATCAAGCAAGGCCATTTGCAGACCCTCTATTCACTGCAATCGCTGCTTCATATGAATTAACGTAAATACAGCGATCGCACCAGCAGTAGTCTCCTGTTTAGTAGTGAGACATGCCAAGATAATATTGTGAGTGTTACATGGATGTAAATCCAGTTTGTGCAGCTGTCGCTCCGTTCCACAAAGTAAATTAAATCATCTAAACACTGTTACTAATAGAATTAAAGCATGATGGGCAGCCTAACAATGAACAGTCCAGACATGTTGCATTGCATTGGTGCTATTAATGAAAACCAAAGCTCCACAGTGAATCAAAACCCACGCCATATAGGTGTCCAGTCAAGGCATTTTTACTTATTCAACCCAGAATCACACTCTGTACAATGTATGACACCCACTGTCAATAGACCCTCGATCCAAGTACGGATCTCACGTCACAATTGTCTGCCAATGTAAAACATCCAAGATCTTGACTTTTGGACCCAACCACCTTTGGATCTGACTTTGGACTCCAGTTAGACCTGCTCAACAGTATGTAATGACCCAGCTT
This sequence comes from Lagodon rhomboides, assembly GCA_039737535.1. Lineage (NCBI taxonomy): Eukaryota > Metazoa > Chordata > Actinopteri > Spariformes > Sparidae > Lagodon > Lagodon rhomboides. Next base: position 26,119,867 of record CM077799.1, read on the forward strand.
GTGCAGGATACTTTTATCCCCTGGCCTTCGATTCTCCGCAGGGTCGTTCCAAAGTGACAGGGCCACAGTTTGGAAGTCGATGGATAAATAGCTTCACATACACACTGTGCTGGTCACCCCAGCTTTTATTCCAAAAAATTATCAACAGACTGCAGAGTGAAGTGCAGCCAACTCTTTCCTATACCTGTTAAATTTGCTCAGTGGCCCAAATCCACTTGGCTGTGGCTTCAGATGGCATCGAGCCATCCTGCTGCTCGCTACTGGACTACTGGCGGCTTCAAAGACAGGAAGAGCTGGATCAAGACTCTTTATCACCTCCTGCCTATGAAATATTGATTTTGTAGCCTCGGGGCTTTTAACTTGTGTCTGGGAGATATTTATTTCTCGGAGGATGGTAGTGGGGGGCATATTGTGAGCTTGCTTCATTTGCTAGGCCATAATAATTCAATGTGAATTTCTAAACTATTGGGAGCAGTTGATATATTGGTGTCAGTGATGTAGCATATCCACATGCCCTTCAAATCTAATAACTTCCTCTGTGCTCACGTTAACGGCTCGGTCATAAAGTGCCTATATTACATGTTATATAACCCGTTAATTTGCCCATATTAATTCTGCTGTATTTCATGTTGCCCGTGTCACCAGTAATATAGCTGAAAATTATGAAGGTGGTAAGAAAAAAGGCTCCTGCTGGTGATGTTCATCAGACAAACACCCACCAGTAGAAACAGAAATCAGTTACATCTGCAGGGGAGCATCCGTTTATTCTTTTCACACTGCACCTGTCTCATATTACAATTAAACTAAAAGTAACTAAAATGTGGAATTCTCTCCCTTTTTGTGTAGAAAAGAAGAAATATAATCTATCATGATACTGCAGCTATTTTTGTGTCATTTAACTGTTTTTTTCATAAGAAGATGAAACCACATCAAAAACTTGTGGAAGTGACTTCTTGGGCTCAAGCGTTTGAGCTGCTGTTTTCAGTGATCAGTTGATCGTTAACTGAGGACAGACGATGTAAGGAGATGCACTGTCAACTTCTGTAGAGAGAGCAAGCAAGGCTTACTATCCTCTACTCAGAAAGGAAGCTAGTAGAAATTAGCTAACATCGGGGGTTTGGCAAGTGTTAAGGCCTTGGTTTGCTTGTCAGATGATCAAATGACTGAAATCTGAAATCGTCTCTCCACATACCGTTCTGTCATCAGAATCAGGGGTTGGTGACACTTCTGACAGTTTCTGTAACCTTCCAAAACTGAAAATGCAACAAGCACACCCACCTGTAGCAGCAATTATACCAGGTGTGTAGAAAGTAAGCAGGGTGTGAACTTTTCATTCGAGTGCAACACAACTAAAGGTTTCTCAGAAGCGTGCACCAATATCTTCATATTATAGTCATGGCATCGCACCTGAAAAGGGACAAAAATTAGCGTGTCCACCTGGGTGTTTTGTTTTCATCACAGTCATTCAGAGCTGGAGCCGATAAACACCTTTGACTACAACAGATGCATTTTACACAGGACATAGAATAATGTTCACAACTTGTTTTCGGTGTTGCAGTTTGCACAAATATTCCACCAGTCAAATTCTACTTCCACTATTTGTCAGTTGATATAAAACATTAATGCCCCCAGAAAACATTAATGGAAGGGGTGCTATGACTGTAGAAAAATATTTATTTTTTGGCAATTACAATTCTGTGCAAATAACTTCATTAAGTCAATACAGTACATATAATACACCGATCAGGCATATCATTATGACCACCTGCCTAATATTGTGAAGGTTCACCTTGTGCAGCCAAAACAGCTCTGACCTGTCAGGACATGGACTCAAGACCTCTGAGGGTGTCCTGTGGTGTCTGGCACCAGGGCGTTTTATAGTGGATCCTCTGGGTCCTGTATATTGGGGGGTGGGGCCTCCATGGATCAGACCTGCTCAGCACGTCTTACAGATGCTCCATCAGATTGGGATCTGGGGAATTTGGAGGCCCGGTCAACACCTTGGGCCCTTTATTGTGTTCCTCGAGCTGTTCCTGAGCAGTGTTTGCAGTGTGTCAGGGCACATTGTCCTGCTGGGGGGCCACTGCCATCAGGTAGTGTTGTTGTGATGAGGGGGTGTACTTGGTCCACAACAGTGTTTGGATGGGTGGTGGTTCACATGAATGCCAGCACCCAAGGTTTCCCAACAGAACATCACATTGTGATGAGATGATCAGTGTTATTCACGTCACCTGTCTGTGGTTTTAATGTTGTGGCTGATCGCTGTATATATACAGAGATATTTTGGCAACATATTTTTATTAATATTGTACATTAATATTAGCCTAAAGTAGTGTATAAATGAAAAGGCAGATATAAGTGAGTATACCCTGCACTATGTCTCAGATCGGTACACTGTAGGGTATTGTGCTCTGGTTTTGGTGCTGCCTTTTCCCTTGAACGCACACAGCTGAGGTCAACCGGACAGAAGTCCTCTGCTGCAGTTGTTTTGGTCAATGTGTTACATTCAGAGTGATTTAATATGAGCGGAAAAGCAAATGAAGAGTTGCAGAGGAAGCTTTTGAGCAAGCGGATGCCTCACTGCTGCTGTGGCACTTTTTGCCATGCAGTGCTTGAGTCAGGCCTTTAGCAGTGGTTTTATTATCCACAATATGTTCTGTATACAGACAGCTCAGTAAAGTTAAGTCACAGGTCATCTTAAGGTCTCGGCTGTTCCATAATTCATCAGAGCAGCAGCGCAGCTCGCCTCTGTTTCCCCTCGTTACTGATGAATAGTCATCATGATAGGATCTGCTGGTATTTTTTCGTGTTTTCAGGTGGCCTCACTTTAATCCACCATGTGGTAAAACAATCACACTGGATTGTGCTCTCCTCTACACCCTAGGGATTTTTTATTCAGAAGAGCAAAGAGTTTTTTCTAAACAAACTTGAATTGGAACTGAGGAATCCACATACACTTTACTTTTAACATGCATTTGAATGTTTTGCTTGCTCATTTTTCCACAGCGATTATAGTGCACAATGAGAAATGATGGCCTCGATTATGCAAGCATTGGGAATTCAGAGCAGTTGTGCATGCACCTGTTTTCATGGAGTAGCGTGGGTGGGTTGAAGTAATGCAAATGCCTGGGGTTGTAGCATTGCAGCCGAGAAAAGTTTGGTGAGTTAACTGCGGTCACTACACCGGCAGTATTTGTACAGTCACAGCCTTTTTACACAGCTACATAGATTATCTCTTCCCTGGTATTGACGAGGGGACGAAACATTCAGAGGCTGATGGAGATTTCGACCTTTAACCACCCGCTGTTCCGCCAGTGGGACGTTAGCACTGTGTGTAACCTTAACTGACTACCAGTACTATAAAACATGTCGACATTTGTATTGATTGAGTCGACTTTTTGCATTTTAAGCCATTGTGGTCATTATGGGGGAGGTTCTGCATCACACTCCCTGTCTTTGGCATAGACTTCTGCTTAGTCAATTCAGGGAGCATCTTAAGAGCGGAGCAATGAGCACCAAACATAAATGTATTCCATTAGTCACAAGAAATGGTTAAACCTATGACGAGAGTGTTCCTGACTGAACTAGGGATACAGTTGTGGTTAATTTTGCCATGATATTCCGACATCCATTAATTGGTAACTAATTGGTTAATTATTAAGAAATAAAGCTACATGATGTGAAATACAAAAAGTACTACAGACACTGACTCAGCGAGCTGTGGCGCACAGCGTTAGCCAGACGGAGAGCTCTGACTGAGGAGCACACTAGTCTCACAGGTTGACTTATTTCCACACATCCTTTTTTGTTACTGGTAGGTGTCGTTTGTCAGAGCTAACGTTCGCTTGTCTGACCTAGCTTAGCTTTTAGCTCATCCTTCTTCTTTAGAGTTTTTCCGCTGCTAAACTAAAGAGAAGCATCAAACATTTTAACTTACATTAAGTAAAATTAGTGGAGTGTCCATTTGATTGGTAACAAAAAGAACAGAAGACCTCATTTGATTTTTTTTGGCCACCTTGGGGCATTAAAACACCCTAAAACAACACTTACATATTCAAATAATTATCATCCGATAAACATGTGACGGGTTGCGTGAGCAGCGTCTTGCTTTAAGTTTTGGCGCCCCTGTAAACAGGTTAGAGCCGACACATAAGCAGTGCACGTCAAGCAAGGCTGCAGTGTCATATAGAGGTGTGAAGTCTCACCTATTTATTCTGTGAAAATGCATGCGGACCACGGCCGAAGCGACCTCAGCATACCATATCAACATCATACCAGCATTTCACTACAGTTTTTTTGTTATATGTCACAGACGTGAAGAGAATACACACAACAGGGTTCCTCTGCAGGTCCTGTGTTTCCTCCCATTCCTCCGTCTCTTTCCTGCTTTCTCACTATTTCAATGGGGGGAAAGGAAAGTCAGGTTATCATTTTTGATAGCAACGCTGCCTGTGTGGACGCACACGCAAGCGGACCTCAGCAGTAGATATGTAGCAACAGCTGCATCCATCTGGAGCTGTAACTCATGAATGATGAAGTCGATTATTCACTCCTCTTTTAGCCTATCTTCACCAAATCTTGAAAATATCTTACCATTTAACTGCTTAAATGCTACGCTATGCTCATCAGCTTGTTGCTAACTGTGTAAATGTTTGGTGCTGACCAGGTAGTGCACAGTGTGTCAGTTAGTACTTTTTCATTGAAAACAACTGGATGCTGCTGCTGAATATAAGGTTGGTGAGAGCGGTTTAAATGCGCTCCAGTTAAAATGCTCCATGGGCCTGAGGGGAACTGCAGAGTAGGACTGACTATAATTACTGATTATTTAAAGTCAATTGATCCATTGTTAATGTGAATATACTGATTAGTGCAGCTTCATTAGAGCAGATTTAAAGTTACTTATGCGAGCTGGTTACCAAGTAAATTTCAGATGGATACCCTAAATGGCCATAACATTTCTTACACAGTAATAAAAACAGCATTACAAACAGTGATTGCTTATTTTCTCATGCAGTACTTACCAATCATAAACACAGACTGACAAGACAGTAGGAATTGTGGACTAGACTGTCAAATTGCTTGCTTTTTAGAAACTGCTCTCAGTTTTCATGGTAACAGCTTCGCCCACATCATGCATGATCTCCGGTCTGAGCAGCTGTTGGTCAGGTGTGTGGTGTTCATCTTTCGTCAAACTGTGTAGTGTGGCCTTCAACTGCAGCGAATATCGGCCTTCAATGTATGAAAGAGATTAGATCAATGAGTGCTGAGCTTCTGATGGTCATGGTTCCAATCTCATCTTGAGGCAAGCATCTGGGTGTCCATTTTACTATCACTCCAGTAACATACCCACAAATTACAAATTCGGTCTTACATCACCTCTTTGTTAGCTGTTAGCCCATGGGGGCTAATAGCTTACAATTGAGTAAGCTATTATTTGCAACTAACATGTTTGGCACCGCTGCTTATTTAAAGACTGCACAAGCTAAGTTAGAAACCACAGTAACTGGTAATACAAGGACACTGAAAAATCACATTATTTAAGGCATAATGGATGAAAATTTGTCATGATAAAATACAGACAGCAGAATTAGTTCCATGTTGTGAATTTACTTTATCAAGGCTGTGGTTTTCCTCTATCAAGGTAACTGAGACTATACACTTAAATAAGACAAAAGAGACTAATTAGTTACCCAAGAAAGGTCTGTATTAATAATGGCTGCAGTCCATTTAGTTTCAGTTTCAGGGCCATGCTGCTATTCTGGCTAACTGACTGCACAGGTGATACTTATGATTGGAACCCATTGTTAGTGCTGTTAAGCATGTTCCTGCTATAAAAAAGGTCAAACGTCTGATGATGGTTTGCCTGCCTGCTTAGTTTAGCTAACGACAGTTAAGAGTCAAAGGCCAGTTTGCTGACGGTTGCAGTAGCTAACTCAGATGCTATTAGCCCAGCTCCCACAAAATACATACCCTCCATTATTTCTGCCATTCAAAACATTTAAAATGTATTTTGTTTATAATGAGTATGAGAGAATGAGTTCTGCTAACACTACCCATAATGGTAACTAACAGTATTGGCTAATGGCCGGTGGTCTGTGAACTCCAAACTACAGTAGCTTGCTAATGCTAGTGCTAGCTCAGCACTAATCCTGGACTGTCAACATGTAATATTTACAAATAGTGCACAACATATGTGTCACTAGTGACTGGCTAAAATGTGTTAAAAATAAAATAATCTTTAGTCAGAAAAACAATGGTTGTAGTTTCTTTATTGTCATAGCTAGCTACAGCTGGCTCACAGCTGCCCACAGATAAACCAAAGAGTGCTCAAAAGTGTTCTAATATCACTGAAAAGCCAAAAACCCACATCAGAGTGACACATACGGATACTCTGTGGACATTTAGCCTTTTATGTTTCTGCTTGGCCATGGTCCAAACGCCCAGGTAAGTGGACAACATCAACAAGGCACCAGTCAAAAGTCAGTGTGTAGGAGTTTACAGAAAAGCTTTATACCTCTTATAAAATCAGATTTTAAATGTTCAGCAATATTTCATTAAAATAGGAATCGACCTAGCTTTTAATGGTTGATGGACCCTGATTTTAATGGTGAGCTTGTGTCCTTTTTGGAGTTTACCCAGGAAATAAAGTGCAAGTAAAGCACTTTGGGTGTATATTCAAAACAAAATAGTTTAGAATAAAACATATCATATTCAATCAAAGTAAGTGGAATGATTGATTTCACAAATGCTTATTATTTGATGCTTTTTGCTGAATGCAGCCTTCCTTCCCAGCCACTTCAGCTGGCAGACTGCACAAAATATGTTGAACGTATCCACTGACTGAAGACGAAATCATATGTGGCATCTCTGAATGATATTCAGTCCGAAAATATTTATTCAAGCTCATAACACGCTCTAAGCTCCCAAACACAAATGTCATTTCTGAGCTGACCTTTCACACACAGTCTCAGGTTTAGATCAGCAACAAGCAAAAACGTAAATAAATGAAAAAAAAGTTTCCACAGTGAGCATAGGGCGACACATTCTAAAGCTTACAGGCAATTGTAGCTCAGCTAGTGTGGCAGAAAGCCCACTCAGTAGTCAGATGTATTGAACCAGCGCTGTAATTATGGGGCATTTTGTGGACAATGTTTTCATTCCCACACATTAATTTTCCAATAAACCTGAGTTAGGTTTGCGGGGGAATTTAATCAGTGTCAAAAGGAAAAATAAATTGAGCGTGTTTGCGATGGAAACGTGGGTGTTAATCAAGTGTTAGAGACTGTGCCTCTAATAAGTGCACTGATGCTCATAGGTGCTGAGGTGGGTGGGGGGGCCACGTGGAAATCATACATACATTATAGATTGGAGTGACTAATGAGTGACTCTACTTTAAAGTAAAACCAGTGAATGCAGGTAGAAGATTTGTTCTAATCACTGCAGTTCTAAAACAACCTGATTGTGGATATGCAGAGTGCAACAACGTTGACGGCAGCAAACCTTAATTATATGGTAACTAGCTAGCTTATTAACACTTTGGTTAAAGCAACTTAGAGTACTTTTAAACAACTAATTTACCAGTGATGGTCATCAAACAGCTAAGAATAAAACATCAGCTCAAATCACATCATGTATTGTAAAGATCATTTCACTGTAACACACTGACAGTCGACCGACACTGACCAACATTTATGGCAATGTATGAAATCGTCCAGACCTACACATACTTGTGAGCTGTTGATGACAGATTTTTGTGAAAACCAAATTCCTTGTCAAACTCCAGTGTAAACCCACTGGGACACCACTAATGTGTTAATGGACAACCGTTCTGAAGCCTTGAGTTTGGCGTTATGGCCGTCGACATCTTGTTTTTCTCGAGCTAGAAGTGACCATGTTAGAATGAGAGCATGGCGCTTGGGAAGATATCCCGACTGGATCTGACTAAGAATGAGAGAACATGCCGTGGTAGCAAATTTACAAGTCCCAAGGAAACCGCCACCTAGTCATACCCTGCTTCATTGTCTATTTTAATTCCAAATGGGACCTTCATTTACCTCATGCTGGATTGAAGAAGACTTGAAACGAGCGACTGAGACCAAACTCTCATTCTGAGATTGTTTATTAAGGTCATAAACCAAGTGAGATTTAGGGTCATTTCCTTTTGTACACATAGCTTACATACGAGCAGAATTTTAATTGCAACCAGTGGAGCCACTCTTTGCTGGCTAACAGAAACAGTGCAGGTTTGAGGTACATTTGCCTCATTAATCAGACCCAAAAGCCAAGTCCATATTTTATGCAGTCAATGGTCAAAACTTTGCATCTGCATTACCCACAATACAACTCAACAGTTCAGGTAGAGATTCAGGTCTGCCTCTAGCCCGCAGCAGAGATCAGGAGCAGCTGCAGAGGACTGGTAAGCTCACATCTGTTTATCTCCACACCAACAGATTGTTTCTGAGGTTTGAGTGACATCACTTAAGAACATTTGTCAGATTTCACACAGCTCCCTCTAGTGATATTAAAGGGATAGTTCGGGTTTTTTGAAGTGGGGTCATATAAAGTACATATCTATAGTCGGTCTGTTCCCTACCGTAGTTGCCAATCAGCGCAGCCTCTGTTCGGAGAAGCAGAGAGCCGCTCCAACCCTTTGTACTGCAGTGAACGGAGACCAGATGCAAAGCGAATTTTAACCACCTAAACAAGGTCCACCTAAAAAAATCTATATCAGTTCAAGTGTCCGTTGTTTGGAGAAAATTCACACCGCTTTACATCGCCGTCAGACTGCCCATTCCTTTGGCACAACATTTTCTCAACCATAGAACCTCCATGTCCCTGAATTTTCTCTATACAACGTACACTTGAACTGATTTTTTTAAGTGGGCCTTGTTGTACATGGTAAAAATTTGCTTTGCATCTGGTCTCTGTTCACTGCAGTACAAAGCTGAGCGTCTGGGCTGGAGCGGCTCTCTGCTTCTCCAAACTGAGGCTGTGCTGATCGGAAACTACGGTAGGGAACAGACCGACTATAGATATGTACTTTATATGACCCCACTTCAAAAAACCCAAACTATCCCTTTAAAGGCTTTATACATTTCTTTTTACGCATGTGGCAATAGTACCCCCTCCAACACTTGTAATCAAACTTTTAGTATAAAAGAGTATAATCTGTTGAGGTTCCCTTTAATGGGTGATGAAATGTCAATGTTGTGTTCACAACTTATTTCCTCTGCACCCGAGTGGCAAAAAATTATTAATAACAAATAAATATATTTTCCATATTCATTGTCTGTTATTTTTGTCACTTCTTTAGGTTAATCACTTATGGTCACTTGTGTTTATTGACTGACTACTGCGTATTAAAGATATCATAGATATTTGTGGTGACAAAAACCAAATGTTTTTGACAAGAAGTCAGGACATCTTGAGCCGTGTTTGTGGCATCCAAAACAGGTATTTGAAGGTATTTTAGTGCTCTTTTCTTATTATACAAAGCGGTTTTTGTGCCTAAATCAAATCAGACCATACCAAGCTAATATCTTTAGTCTCATAAAGAAATGTAAAGTTTAAACTTATCAGTGGTTTTGCAGAAGCGTACATTGCCAATATTTATTCTGGCATATTGGGTTGGTTTTCTTTTGGTGGTAGAGGGAAGAAGAAAGTCTGAGAGCGTGACATAAAAAATATTTTTAACATTACAATGTCTGTAAACACTTCTGTCTTAGTCACCTAAACAGATTTTCAGTGGTGACCGTTTAACAATGAGGACAACAAATCCCATCATACAGCGCTACTTGCGTCTTTTGTTTTGATTGAGAGAACCCTTGCAGCAGAAAATACATACTGTGTGTTTAATATAACATTTAGTGGTTTAGCAGGCTCCTGAGCTACACTCATGTTCTCTCTGAGCATTTGTCTCTGTGTTGGTGTTACTGTGGTTGTGGCAGAATCTTTCCCTTTATATTGTCTGTTATAATGTGTCTGATTTGTGTATCTTTTGTTGTTTTTTCACTTTGCAAACCAATTTAGATTTAACTATCTAATGTAATGTAACAATCTGATCCACTGTCTTCTACCCGTGTTTTGTTTTACTGACTAATTACTATGTGAGACACCTGCACACATAGACAATGATTAAGCACAGGATCCCGTTCTCCAGCTGGCACCAGGTTTCTCAAGCTCAGGATTGAATTTGTCCAGGATAAAATGAGCAAACCCACCCAATAAACCCATAACAAAGATACTAGTGTGCCTGTTAGCGCATTAATGACTGAATAAATTTTTTTAATTATACCAGCTTGTTTACCAGTAACACATTTCATGCAAATATAGTATGAATCAGCCAATGTTCCTTGGTCCTCTTTACTCAGATAGTCCTAAAATGTAGTACAGAAACACCACCTGCGCTTCTCTGTTTTCAGATAGCGCTCAGTGTTGTACAAATTAAATACACCCTGTCATGTAGGCTGCATCTTTTCCAACTGTGCTGCATTCATATCCACATCAAGCACGAGCCAGCTCTTGTGATGAATGTGCATGCACAGTGCCCTCAAAGAACACTTTGTTTGAAAATAATGGCCACGTCAAGGGCCATTTTAAGTTGGCACGTGTGTGTAATGGACACAGAACTGCAGGCTATTGCCACCTTATATATCAAGCAGAACAGCATGTGAATTGCAGTTTGTCCCAACATAGCAGTATTACACAGCTACTTATCACTTTTAATGGAGTTTAATGACATTAGGTCTCCCAGCAGAGTACAGTCTTCTGGTAGAAGTGAAGAGAAACAGACTAGGAGGCAACATCTGGCTGGGGACATGCAGTAAATTCTTCATAGAATAAATTTTGTTTAAACAGAAATTTAAAGTTAGGGCAGTAAAACAGGATATCTATATCCTGTTTTTTTATATATATACCCCTACATATGTTATTTGAAACTGACTTTATCAGGCAGCAATCTGTCAGTCGCAATTTAACTGTGCAAATGTACATCAGTCAGAGTAGACACCTGCCTGCATGTGTCTCTTTCACCAAACACAGTACCTTTGCTCATTGTTGTGAGTAGTTTCACGTAGGGACTATTTATTTTTTGCGAAGACGTGCATCTACTCATGGAAGAGAGGCTAGCTAACCAAGCTAGCATTACAGCTCAGCCGAGGAGGACGCCATTAAAGTTGGGGTTGGTAATTCTGTTTAAACGCATGTTTTTATCATATTTGTATAAAATGTATGAGCATCCAGACAGCAATCAAAATATTAAAAAACACATTGGAGTTGTGGTGGACTGTTTACGACACTTCTCACCAGCGGTACCTACAGCAGCTAACACTGCTGAACAAAGACATTTTTCTACTAACTGTGTTGAAAAACAAAACACAAATTCAAATGGTGAAAAACTACTTGGCAAAAATGTGATTCTGATTGGGGCACTTGTATGTCCAAGTTACATGCCTGGTCAATTGACTGTACAAACACAAATTGTTGTAGGTGATGTTTATCAGAAAAAAGCAATGGTAATGTTCTACTGTAGATGCTGACCTGCTCATGTGCAATCCTTTGAGCTTGGAGATCTTCTTCTCGATGTATAAATATTTGCTCCTTGACCTGTCGCCCTCCCATGTCCACGGCCTCTGCCTCCACTTCCTCGGACACTGCTGGTCGTCTTCCTGTCGCCCTCTCTGACGGGCTGATGTGCTTCGCGTCAGAGTCAACAATGCTGTCATCTTGGAAGCCCTAACATGCAAAACATCGTATCATCATGAGTCCAATACAATAGTCACGTTTGTCTGTGAATCACTGAGGCAAACAAAAAGTAAAACATGTAGCAGGCCCGCGGCCGCCACTAATCTTGATGTTTTAGCTTTGCCATATCTAACGTTACCATAGCTAGTTGCTGCTAGCTAACCAGCAATAAGTTACAACATCAAAATACACTTTCAAAACAATATCTGAATGCTAACAAAGCTAGCTTGACAGCTATCAGTGCTATCAGTGGCTATGTTGGTTGTTTACGTTCAATATGATAATATTCGGTGTTTACTTACAGGCAAATGAGACATGAGGAGTTACTTGTAGTTAGATGTTGTGATGAAAACGATGCACTTCTTCCTACTGCTCGTGAGGACTTGTCCTCCGTTGTCGGTATTCTGCAGTTGTCGGACAGTGCACGTCCATGGTTTCAGGGGAGCAAGTTTGGAGGGAGGCCTGAGTGCAGGGGGCAGGGTTTATTGGCTGGATACTTTCAAAATCTAGCCTTGGCTTTATGGTTTTCCCAACTTACCGACCCCAGGTTTAATGTTTACATCCCGCTCTGTCACAAGAACGAGCCTCTTGTTCACATTTCCTTCTGCACTGTGATACTGTGTAGTTCGGTAGAAAGAATGTAGTTCCTAGGTGAAACTGCCACAACAAGGTCTGTGGATTATCTTGAGTAACCGGGTCATGACTTGCTTTTTTGGCGCTTTGTGCATCACAAGCCAAGTGTCATCTAGTTCTATTATATTTGAGGAAAAGCAGACATCTCTTCGGCCAGTATTTTCAAAACTTGCCAACTCACACCAGAATAATTTAGAATGATTTAATAGCACTCCAGGTAGGAGGAAATTTCTATACATGTTTTTATACTGGAATGAAGTGTCCCTTTAAACTACCCTAAATCTCTAATATGACACTTATCTTTTTATCGTTCGAGCTCTCTGTTGTGAGGATGAATGGGGCAGGCCATTTCATGATATTCAAGGCTTGGAAGGATACATTCAACAAAGTTAGAAACGTGATTAATTGATGAATCTTCTTGGGACTAGGTCCAAACTGAGGCTGCACTGCCCCAAAGCAACCACGGCCAACCCAGGACCACCCCTGTCTCTCCCTCAATTGAGTCTGTGTTGCAAGTCTCAACTTAAGTCCGTGCAGAAAACCTGAGAGAAAGGCGTTCTGAGTTTGTCCCCAGTGAAAACCAGCATTTCCTTATTGTGCTGCTTCATAATGAAAGCTTTTAAATAACTCAATAACAGAGTGGAGCTCTGATCACAAATGATCATGAGGTCAAATTCTATCTGCTGTAACCCAAGCATGAATATTCACAGACAGGGTAATGTTTTCATTTTTTTCATGTTACGATATCTCATTATCCTTACTGACTCTCTGACTCTCTGTATCGACAGGCGACCAAATGAAATGCACCGTTACATTGAGAATCAGAGCTGCAGTCGTGGAGACCAATGCCGTTACTCCATTACATCTGCCTGCCTGACATTACTTGACAGCCTGGTGTGGAAGGATTCGCATTTCCACCACAACTGGTCTAGCTTTTATTATAAAGCAGCATGACAGGAAATTTTGCATTTTCACCAGCAATAATTAAACATAACTCCCAAAACAGCTGAAAGCGAACACGACGGAACAGTAAAACAAAGCAGATCCGCTCAAGCTGGTGCAGTAAACCTGGTGATGGAAAAGCAAATCGGCATGGCGTGGTTTGAATCAAAAGTCCCTCCAAACCTTTAAACCACTACAAACCTACTCCGTTGCTCTATAACTCTCTAGCCTTAATACATAGTAAACATAACAATTTATAATGGCAGGAAAGCAAAATTCACATTTTCCTATTAAATAAGATTTGAAAAATTAAGTTCACATTCGAGACAAGGCACGATGACTTGTTACTGTTCGGAGATGAACATGATTTATAACAATTGAAGTTAAAAAGAAACAGAGGTTCCTGTTGGGAAAAGACAAGCAGATTACAAATTAAAGAAAAAATTGATGAGAGATTTTATTTTGGGGGGGGGGGATGATAAACTAATTATTTATTACAAGAGGAATACAAATGACCAAATCATAAAATGGTTTAAATGGCTGTTAAATAAATGCCCAAAGCTGGATAAAAGGCTGGTAATTGAGAGGCAGGCTGCCTCACCATAAGAGCATTCTTGTTGAAATTTACACAAAGCAGGCAGCCTTTGCCTGTGGTATTATTAAAATAACAGAAAGAGCTGACTTCTCCCACCGCTGAGGAAAACCAAGTAAGATTTATGCAGCAGATTAAGGCCAACAGAAACGTACTGCTTCTCGACCAATACTGCACAATGAAAACTCAACTGGCACCTACTCTATGTTTATAACTTAAACTGGTCGAGAAATGTTTCTCTAAAATAGTAGTGACAGTGGTTCTCTGCCCCTGCAGCTCAGTAATAATGCCTGTCACTCCCCTCCTCTGCAGGAAAAACACAAATGCAGAAAAAGGTCACAAGAAAACTTCCATTATGCGCACTAAAAGTTGTGAGTAGGAAAGGTGCTTTTCTTATGGTAAAACACGTGTTCATCAGCAGCCCAGTCAGGTCAGATGGTCTGGTATCAGATAGCCAGAGGCAGAGTAGAGCTCACTCACTGTACCGGCTGTGATGTCCAGATATGAACTGTTGTGACCAGCCTCTTGTATGTGGACAAAAATATTCCTGAATCTTATTTGTAGATGGCATGAGATGGCAAAGCTTGTTGTGTGCAGCTGGTAGAAAACATTAACACTTTGAACCTAGTGATGCGATTTGTTCATATGCTTGACTTACAAATAAGGACACCCTCTGGCAGCACCTCATCAATCACAAGGTAGTCTCATGTCCTAAAGCATACCATTCTTTATCATCTATGTCACTCTATAGGGGACCATAATTTACAAAAAGAGACATCATGCTATATTGATTAATGCCAGAGAGAGAGACCATAAACTCATTTAACTGTTTACTGAGCATATAAATCAAGCGTGAAGTAGGGTTATTTCTCATAAGCGTAGCAGTCCATCGCCTTAACCACTCGGCCACCTCGTCTTTTATCAAGCACAGGGCTGGATCGGGTGACCGCGCGGTGTGTGACCATAAGAAGCAAACAAAGTTGGACCCAACTCAGGTCTGATCGCAGTGCCTTGCAGGAGCCTGCAAGGGGAATTAGCTCAAATGGTAGAGCGCTCGCTGCGCAAAGGCAGGGGCCCGATTTTTTCGCTTCCCGAGACCCGCGAAAAGCACGCGAAAAGCACGCGAAGGGCATGGGGGAATGCATAGAATAGTGAAATAACACAGACAGTGTCCCATGCAACTCTATATCGCTATTTTTGGGCGTGTTTTAATCGAGTCACCGGCCGTGAACTAGATTCGAACACGCGATCTGCCGGACAAGGCAAAGCCTGGGTCACACAAGGTCAAACAACAGGATAATATCAAAGTCCTTACAGATATGTAAGTACAGTGTTTCCCCTAAATGCATTCTGCGGCGGCGCGCCGGACAGTCTGATAATTAGGCTACACAGGTCCTTCACTCAACTAAATAGGCTACAGAAAAATGTCCCACAAAGCAACGTTACATGACCGAACAAAAGTAACGTAGTAGCTGTAACTGTCTTTGGCAACTTATATGAGGAAAAAAAATACCGCAGATATACGTGGAGAAGCGTCTGTCCCCCTGTCTGTCCTCCCACTTGTCTCACCGACTCTTCTCACATGTCTGCCCGAAAAACAGCGTCTTTCACCGGCAAAAACTTTTACTCACCGTTTGTGTCGAAAAAAATCACCGCGACCGTCAGCCCTCCCGACCGAGACTTCAGTGAAGTTTGCCCCAGAAAACAGCCTCCGTCCCCGCGAGAGACAGAGTCAGACAGCGTTCAAATTACTGATGGTCATTATTTAATTATGTAATTTAGAGTGAAAAACGTAACTTTGTCACTTTCCAGGATGTTTGGTGGGTCAGGATCTCAATCACGACACATTATAACAGCATCCATAGGATTATAAACTGTCCGCGGGTTTAGATTGACAGGGGGACACCTGGAAACACCTGGAAACACCTGGGGAAACACCTTGAAAACACACCGACGTCATCATCATGACGTGTAGCCTACCGTCATCTGTAAGAATGAGACTCATTTTGTGAGTCTCATTCTGTCATTTTTTTTTCAAAAATCTCACCAGTAGTCACCATTTAAAGGGTTATTTATCAAAATTTTCTTCCGGGGAACATGCCCCCGGACCCCCCAAGCGTTGCTAGGTTACCGACTCAGAGCACCGCTGCTACAAAAAAAAAGTATATACAATATAGAACGTCTCTGATAATATTATGATTATT